>JAWNZC010000423.1:2100000-2755000 GCA_035771165.1 Paragorgia papillata | reverse complement strand
AATAAACTTAGTATAAATACTTCACTCCAGCCTTGATGTAGTAGAAGACTTTGATCGTGAAATGGTAGATCTTTAAATGTTGGGATATGTTTCACCCACTGAATCGTCACGTATAGTATTCTCATTGATGACTCGTAAATTACTTCTTCTATTGAAACCTGATTTACAGCATGAGAAGGACTGATTGAGGAGTCGGTTGGACAGTCGGAAGAAATAGGAGATTGTTGTTCTTTCTTTGTTGTCAAGGGTCCTGGGGCTGGAACGAATGGTCTGTCGATCTCGTTGTGTTTTCTTTTGCGTTGTTTGTTGAATATATCAAAGACTAGTGGAACGTCTTTTGACTGTTGAGAGAGCCGTGGTGTTCTTTCGTGTTGTACAGCTGTTAGGAAGATGCAAGAAAACATAGTTTTAATATAACTAGAAGTACTAGAAATTTAGATTAAATATAAGATTTAAAATATACATTTTTAAAGTCTTTTTGCCTTTTCGTTTTAGAAAGGTTTAATGGTTTTAAGAAACAGCTTTTTGTGTTCTTTTTTAGTTATAATGTACAATACAAAAACAATTGCTTTGTTTCTTTACACGTTGTAATAAAGAAGCCCAAAGAGGCGAAATTAACGTCTACCATAAATATATTTTTTAACTTATTCAGACAGCCACCTATTAGTGATATATCTGAGCTGATAGCGATAGCGATAGCTTGCTGTATAGCTGAACCAATCAGATTACAGAATAGCTCATGTATATAATATAACAACCGGCATATTATCAAACAGCAAATTGATTGTGTCTGGTCAACCACTCGTAGGCAGAGCGAAAATACATAAGAAATAAACAGATAGGTATCCAATAAACACTCCTTAAACATTTCGATGTTTAAATTAGTTATACCAGATAACATCACGCGATTTTTATAAGGAAAATATTTAATGTTTTTACCTAAAAGTTTTAACTTATTACATATATGATCAGCAGTCAATTCAACTGAAGCGATGACTTAAACGTTTAAGTGCTGTTCCAGTTGGATCAAGATCCTTTAATTTCTCAGAAGGGTAGTGCTTAATCTGCCAGTATAAAAGAATACTATTGCGTCTTTATATATATATATTAACATTGAAATATCCAATGTATATACTTCGCTCATGTTTGTCTGATGCGCTGGAATCTTCCACAAGCGTGCCACTGCCCACTGGCTTTCGCTTATGAACAATCTAGACGTTTAAATAATTAATTAGTGTATTTGCCAAACATAGTTTATTTAATCAATGAACACGTCAAAGATCTGACAGTTAAACACACGAGAAAAATACAGACTGGAACGCTGGAAAAACCCATCGAATGTGACATTTCAAACGTGAAATCAAACGCTAGAAATTTCGAAAAAGGAAACGAGATTGACTTCGCCCCCGTTCGGGTACCTGTATCGAGAGAGTTCATTTCGGGTCCACCCTTTTTGTTGCTTACATGTTTACAATAAGATTAATTCATGCTATGATATACTTAGGCGCTGCTTCGGAAATAATGATTTTTAGTGTTAATGTCTCTTGATTCAGTGAAGTCTTACCATCTTTATTCATGCCAGCTTCAAAACACCGCCTTAATCGACAGGACTGGCACTGGTTTCTGCGCGCAACATCAATAGGACACACGCCTTTCTCCCGACACTGGTACGATAACTTCCTTCGAACGCTTCGCTTGAAAAATCCTCGGCATCCATCACAAGATTGTACACCATAATGCTTCCCAGATGATCGATCACCACACACCTTACACGCAGGATTTCCTCCCCCTATTTTAACATCTGTGTATAAATAAAAAAAAATTAAGTATCATTGTTTCAATATTTAAATATTTTCCTATTAATACGCACTTATGTTTGTTTTATTTCATTTCACGATCTCGTAACATTTTTTATGCCCGCGTGATTGAAGGTTCTATAGATGTCATTTAATTTTGCGTTACTACATTATTTCAACAACTGATTTTATTAAATTTTGATTTAAATATAAATTAAATACACCTATATTTTATAATAATTATTAAAGTAATCACTAAAGAGATAGATAAGCATTTTTAATTCCCAATAACACTTGTGTACACATTGCTGTTAGAAAATTCTGTTGCTCTCATTAATCGTAGCTGATGTTTCCGCCCATTTCGCGACGCTCTTTGTGTTCTATTGAGCAAATAACAACGACTCAATTGTACTACTATAAAGACGATTAACCTATAATGTTTAAATAAATTATAATTCACGAACGAGTATAATTTATGAAATTATGAGGAACTCTTGAAATATGAAATCATTTTAACTGTACTTCAGCCCACACGAGTAGCTTCACATGACTGTATTTGTGAAGATCATTGAATCAAACAAAAAAAAGCATCATCGTGCGAACATTGAGAAAATCTCACAACTTAAACCATCAAGGCACTTACCGTTATCGCAAATCTTGTTCATTTTGTCCACCTTGGTTCTCTATTTTAGTTTTTCTTTATCACCGAAGTTTGTGCCAGTGTATACCATGAGCTGCGTAGCGTTGCTAAAAACAAACTGTTATACACACTAGCTGCAATACTCGTGATTTTTTAACATATTAGTCATGCTAGAGACAGGTGATTATCAGGCAGCCAATTATCTGCGGTTAATTAGTAGCAACAAAGTAAATAAGGATCAGGGATTGGTCAGATTATTGTATAAACATCAGTAGGCTGACCTTCGTGTATGTGCTTCAGTATACACATATACATGCTACTGGTGGCAAGAAAGTATTGTTGATCATGATGACTCTGTTTATCATGACAGACACAAAATTAAAATTACTAATAGTGTGTATATTGTATAAACACGTTAACAGGTTACTGCCATAGCCTAAGCTTTCATCTCAGCTTTTTTACAGTAAAAACTTATTTTTGAAAGCACTTTTTTTCAGATAAGGTAATCCGTATATTCTAGACTAAGAGAGGGATATTTTTGTTCTCAGATAAAGAAATCAAATCTTATAATTGCTACAATTTATATGTTTACAACTCGAATGAAAGGCCAAGTAAAAGCTAGCCAGCTTGGGACCATTTACTATAGACTTAGTCAAAAGAACTCTATGCAGTGTGTCTTTTATAAGTCGAAAAAATCTTTTGAACTTGTACTTTATGGTACACTGTATTTATTATGAACGGTACACGTAAATACCTGATCTCTTAATTTTAAGAGTTTGAACCGACATCTTCAATCTAAATAAACGCTCCCTCTTACAGCAAAAATATACATTACTTTTTACAAAATTTGTATTTAATTTGGCGAGCATGTACTGTACCCTTTTTAATTAATTGGATCGTCTGGTCGTAACCTCAAACTCGCACGACCTTGGTACTGCACTCCTTCTTTTAGTGAAAAACAAGAAACTTATTGAGCTCTCTGCTGTGAAACATTACATAACTCTATATGTATATGTCTTGCTTAGTTTTGACTTTAGCATCATTATTTCAAACAAGTTTTAAGCTAAAATGTGAGGTTTTATAGCGAGCACCAGTCGTGAATGTATACAGAAGTTGCTATAGGCATATGGTGCATGTATATCAGTTTAACATTTTGATCGCCTCCAGGCTATACTCTGTATAGAGCATTTATCGCATCAAAAGATTGAACTGTTTTAATATATTAAGGTTATTAAGCTGCTTTATCTAGATGATTTTATCTACGTAATTTGGGGATCTTGTATAGATACATTAGCTTTTCATTTCGTTTTACAGAGTTTAATTAATATCGCGCCACGATATGCATCGATATACTACGGTTCTATAAACTAATTAAGTTTCTAAACCCTTAATAAAACCTAGTACAGACAGTATACTTCTTAATTCCATAACACAAATTCGAGACAACTACTGCAGCCTAAATAAATACACAATCATGTAGCAACAAAAAACAATCTATAGTTTGCCTACGAGTTCCTTCTTGCTTTAACTTATTAATTATTTAAGGCTCAGACTGAAATGCGTTTTCATTATTTGGGTGTGGTCCTCAACTAAAACAACACATACTTAAAAAGTGACCACAGCATTCCCAAAGTTTTACAGTTTCTTGATGGCAAAAGGACGATGTTGTTTCTAGGTTTATATATAGTTAGACGAGACAGTAAAATAGTCTTAAAAATTATAAGAGTATAAATTATGAATGTATGACAGTTAAATTATGACTACAAGCTTCAGGTCCCAGTGATTACAGTCTGGCTAATAACTGGTAATGTTTATGTTATTCCAACATGAGTTTAAAGTTTTGGATACGCAGACCACACGCATACGACCACTGTATATATCACTCGCGTGAATAGAGTGAAGTATTAATATTATAAAAAAGTGAAAAGGTGGTAAACTGCCGACATTAGTTTTGATAACGAAATACACAACACTCTAGTTTTTACTCTGATGAAGAGCTTCGCTTGAAACGTCAGTATTTCGTTATCAAAACTATTCTCGGCAGTTTACCATCTTTTCACTTTGCTTTATCTAAAACACTGCCTACGCAGCACTCTGCTTTTTTGCACTAATTAATATTATAAGTTTTGTGATACTTTACAAATCATCATTGAAATAATGATTTGACTTTTAGACAAAAACATAAACCAAAGATTATCATCTTGTAGCTTGATATTCAAGTTATAAACAAGACAAGACAAAATATGAGAAGTAATTAATATATTTTAACTCTATCGCCTGTATTCTAAAAGCTCCCTTACTGACTCGCACTCAGTGAGTGGCCCCTCGCACTCAATAAGTGCAACTCATCACTCAACGAGTCTCCACTCACCCTCACTGAGTATGAGACTACACTCACTCTCTAAACACTATTCAATTGAATAGTTGGAGAGTGAGTGTATAGTCTCATACTCAGTGTGCGTGACTGGAGACTCATTGAGTGTTGAGTTGCACTTATTGAGTGTGAGGCTCATTGAGTGTGAGTGTGAGCGTGAGTAAGCTTTAGAATACAGGTGTATATTTTAAAGTCATTATCATAGTTATATATACTGGATAGGAAACTCGAGTATGTTGTTTAATTGTTAAGTCAATATGTATTTCGTAAACATTCACAATTGTCGTCTTATTCCGTATCCGTGCATACAACACGATTACACATGCGGTGCTAGACTAAAAACGAACGGTTTTTTCATGCAGAGTGCTTAACCCCTTGATTACCAGGGGTCTTCCCTTGACGAGTAAAATCGTGTGGCGTTAGCTAGAGTAAAATACTAAAGGTGTGTCTACATGCGTGCTTAGGAGTCAAAGAGTTAAGCATTGAGATAGATTTTTAACCCCTTGACTGCCATCTTCCCTTGATGAGTAAAATTGTCTGGCGTTAGCCAGTGTAAAATACTAAAGATGCGTCCACATGCGTGCTTATTAGTCTAAGGTAAACAATTAGACCACTCGATCGCGGTGGCAGCTCGTTGACTATTTTGTCTACATCTTCACGTGATTCACGTGGTGCACAGTCGATGTAATTGTAATAAAGAGTATGCTTTCTACAGAACATGGCTGAGTTAATTAAAAAGAACATCGTTTTATATTTATATATACATTGTTTATTGTGATGAATATATATATAGAGGTGAAAGTTCACTGACCATGTGCCTGCGTCTTTGTTTCAACACGAGAGACCGTGAGAATATTTTTCGCCAATTGTCTAATTGAGTTTGCCAACTCCCTATATAATAATGACTGGTGTACTTAAAGCCCGTTTTCCACTAGGCGACTTTTTTCGCGCGAAGCGAATCGAAAAAATATATTCAGCAACGTGATTGGTTAGCGACATAATTCGCCGCAAAAAAGTCGAAACAGATGAGATCCTACTTTTTCTGGCGAATAATCGCTTCGCGTGAAAAAAGTCGCCTAGTGGAAAACGGGCTTAAAGCAAGTCTCAGGATTTTTGTAATGTAAGCATATGACAGTGTTTAGACACTGATAACCCATGCAATATATAAATATCTTTGTGCTTATATGAAAGTCAGGCTGTAAACATATAGGGTCAGTATTCAGATGGCGTGCACCTTAGCTTCATGCGAGTAGCGTTGTTAGTTCACTCCTGGCGAAGATTTTTCACTGGGTTCTCCAGTTCTCCATCCTCCGCAAAATCAACACCATAGTTTCCCCAGCTAATTCTACAAACTATAGTTCCATCAAGGGATGAGGGCCACTGCAAAAACCTTATACCTGCAACGGCTAAACCACAAATCCTTTCTCAGTTGATCAATGGACGAGTCCTGCCAAACTTCACTCTCCAACACTAATATCATTTAGAGAACTTTGACTTAAAAGATTTTCTTTTTTTAAGTGCTAGCCTACACCAACCCCTTAATTGTGCTTGGATATTCAGTAATACTTATTTCTGCCTACACAGCACATATATTTGTGGCTAAACTGTTCCTGTGTATCTTCAACCGTGCGTGAAATGAAGCAGACTATACCACTTATATTAGTTTCAAGTCTCAAGTACTATAATTTTACACTTAAAAAATGTGTTTTGATTACTTTGTCTTTTGAACTATATAATTAGGGGCTTTAGTTAGCACATGAAAGATAAATATAATATTATTTCATCTTATTATTGTCTTAGTTTAGCTTTAGTATATTACTAAATACTTCTATATTAACATGAAAGTTAATTGACTCGATATATCCAGGGCGACGCTCTAAAAAAGTCTATGGTTAATAGCACAACGCGAACGTCACGACCCGAGTACAATAGTATTTTTCAACCAAAACAAAACGTTGAATAATTTGCAGTCCCAAGAGTAATCCCAATACCGTCCTCGTTGCACATACAACGTCAACTGAAGCGTTTTCACGTTTTCAAGACAACGTTGTGGCAAGGAACAGCAAAAGTTGTTAGTTTACTTAGGTGCGGTTAATCTATTATACGTCATGTTGTCGAAGCTGTGGCTGCTTTTTAAAGGTCTTACAAAATACATAAAGCATACAATATACGATATACGATATCCTGATCCATGGTCTCTTTTAAATGCAGTAACTTAATTGCCGTCGTCGTCCTAGCTTGCTTAAGGTCCATTTTTACACATACTTGTAATAACGTGATATATTTACTACAAGTGCTAACCAAGATGTCAGTTATGGACAGTGTAGACTAGTGCTTAAAATGGTATACCCTGCTGTGAATTTCCTGTGAATAGTCGCTCCGTCGCTCAGTAGGAGAACTAAATCGTATATTGTTCAATAAAAGACCTTATCTTGCCATGAAATACAAATGCACGCGCTTCCAGCGTCTTTACAAAGGTTCCCAAACTGTTAGAACACCAGGGTGCCCAACAAACAATACTTCTCCACGATTGCTCATTTTTCAGCGAGACCGCTTGTTCATCGTGCCAACTTAGTCCCTCTGTGGTTATTGAATCGTACACTATAATTGGATCCGAACTTTTAAACTTCCTAACATTTAGTTGGTCTTCTTGCTCTCAAATATATAAACACCACAACATTTTTCAATATACTCATATACACCACACTAATAAATGAATAACAATGATTTATATGACTGACTGAGATACACAAGAATATGTTAATATCTTGGTCGGGTGTCTGGTATGCAAAGTTGCCGCTAGCCAATGGAATGTCAAGATTAAGAGTTTGGCGAGATTCCTTTATATGCATATCCCGCCTTAACTATCTATAAATTAAAGAGAAACAAAGAAAAGGACCAAAAAAGACACAAGCCTGAACGCAATTGCAAGAACGAGAGCTCGCTAACAGAAAAGCCTCCTAAAGACAAAGTATCAAAGTTTCTCTTGGATTACTTTTTTTTTCTTGGTATTCTTTGGAGATCGTACGTCAGAATAGGTAAGGACACAAACCATTATTTATGTATAGTTGGTAATTATTGCTTAACCTGTCGCCGTATTGGCCTTTTATTCCTACAAAAGTCCTTTCGTGTTTTACTCTGTAGCGAACAGGATTTTGTTCCTGAATGAGAAAAGATTAAAGAATCCAATAAAACACAGTGTAATAGTGGCTAGAAGTCTATTATGTACTGTAACTCTTCTTAAATCTTCGCCTTTTTTTCGGCGTGGAACTGATTTCTCATTCATATTCATTCATATTTAGTTTTTAATTAAGTTAAAAATATTCTCTGTTTTTTAATTCTCTTAGCATGCCTAGTGTTTTTGTTTTTAAATATTTACACGTCTGTTGTGTTTGGTTTAGAAAATGATTCGACTCGATCACCGCATGGTCATCCCTCCAACTGCTCAACGGTACACATGTAACGTTTAGTCAAGATCTGGCTGCAGCGTTTCCATCGTGGCCCTACCTCGAGGAATCTACCACACAGAATACAAGAATAGAGGTCCTCGAGATGGGAAGCAGATATGTCCAACCAAACTACTTTTCCACAAATGTTTCCACCAGTGAAGAAAAACAGGAAACCCAAACCATTAACCGTAACAATATGATCATGTTTGAACAAGACCGCAGCCTTGGATCAGAATTAATAGCGCGTCACAAAAACGTTTCCGTCAGTAAATTCTTAAAAGAGAGTTGCCCCCAGCCTAAACTGAACCCCACGTCTTCGTCTCCTAAATCATTACGAAACTCTTCCTCGGCAGACAATAAACTACGACGAGAGAAAGCAAACGAGCGAGAAAAGCAAAGAATTGTAGTCCTTAAGCACGCTATGAACGTCCTGAAAAACGCCATCCCTGCTGCTCGAGAGAAAACTAAGATTACGAAGTTAGAGATCTTGAAACTAGCGAGAGAGTATATTAATTCTTTGAGAGAACTACTAGAAGTTGATTCTACACAAGAAGTAAACGACGCGTCCATGTCCGAACCATTTTTTGACCCAAAGGATTTGTTTGTTTATTGTAACGATTCACAGTAGGATTATATTAAAAAGACAAAGGCAAACTCGTGGGATAGCTAGTTGGCGTGAGAAGATCACGGGGTATCATTGATTGAAGCGAGCTAAGCAAGCCATGCTGGGCCAGGCCTTAGTTACACACGTGGCGTACAATTAACTGAATATAGAACGAGCTAAAAACTCAGGAAGTACACCCTGCAGATGTTTTGAACATATTGTAAAAATTTAACAACAATATCAATCATTGTAGTGTACTTTTACGGCACGATAAGGCAATTGTGTCCCCACAAGACGGCATGTTGATATAAAGGATTAGCATTCACATTATATGTCATATATATTTACACAAGACTATTGGCAATAAACTGCTGTTCTTTTATGATTATGAATACATCAAAATATATCTGTTTAAGTTTTCAGTTTACTAGTGAAGCTGTAGGTCCCTCCAGTGCACTGATTCGAGTGACCGTCTCGTTCTCTCGCAAGGCTGCAGGTTTGTTCCCCGCCTAGGGTCTCAGGATTTTTCCTGAGCATCTACAGCTTGCCTGGCAAACTGAAATCTTTGTTATTACTATATATTAATGTTATTGAATAAAATCAAACCAATTATCATTAGAGGGTAAAATAATTTGAGTCTTGATTTATTGCTTCTACCTACGGTTTTCAACTTTGTCCTCGGAGTGTAAATCCAAACATTTGGATGTGCAATTATTTCACTGACTCGTGTTGCCTTCCCAAACACACACTGAACAGGCGATGGTGGTAGTGTGGTTAGTAGTAGTGGTGGGTAGTAGTGGTGGGTAGTAGTGGTGGTGGTAGTGGTGGTGGTGGTAGTGGTGGTGGTAGTGTGGGTAGTAGTGCGGGTAGTAGTAGTGGGTAGTAGTGGTGGGTAGTAGTGGTGGTAGTAGTGGTGGTGGTAGTGTGGTTAGTAGTGGTGGTGGGTTAGTGTGATGGTGGTGGTAGTGTGGTTAGTATAGTGGTGGTGGGTTGTAGTTGTGGTAGTGGTGGGTAGTGTAGTGGTAGTAGTGGTGGGTAGTGGCTAGTAGTGATGGTAGGTAGCAGTGATGGTGGTGGTAGTACTGGTGGTGATGTGGTGGTGGTGGTAATGGTGGGTAGTAGTGGTATAGTAATTGTGGAGGTAGTGACTGACGTTTATGTGCGTGTGGGGGTATACCTATGTTATCTTTTTGGCTTCAGCAATATTCTAATAGACGACTTTCCCTGTAGACTTCACATTAGAAGTTTCCCAAATTTAATTTTCATTTTATAGTACACACACACACACACACACATGCTAAATATAAATCCAGACAAATTATTATTCGAATGTTTATTTTATTTTACATCAAAGAAATAATTTTTACGTTTATATAAGTCTTAAAACCAAGTACAATATACTATTGGTCAAAAAGATAGAGCTCAGAAGACGACATCAATCGTTGTAGCCAAATCATTGACACAAACCACGATTAATATTAAGAAATGAATGAAAGACATATGGAAGATTGTGTTTTATAAAGTAAATCAAATAATAATGATACTGGAACTAATTAAGTTGCCATAAGTTATCACTTATTTTACATCATTAATCTTCGGGCAATACAACCATTTTTAAAATCTAAAACACACTTGCTTGTGGACACGGAAAAATCAAAATTTGGAGGCGTAGATAACGTAATAAATCACTGACAGATACAGTTCTACACTAAATGCACACGACACTAGACGTTCTAATTTGCAAATAACCCAAAACTTCATAACGTTGCAGATAACTTATGCCGTGTCGCCTTCATAACACGCCAACCTCGCGGTTTACAGTTGTTGAATTACTATTATTAGTAATAAGAGAAATAGCGCCTTTCATGGCCATCTTCCCAAACATTATTTTATATACAACACTACAAAGATATACGACAATTGAATCCCATATAATAACAAAGCCTGAATCCCCCGCACAATAAAAGATTTCTTAATTACGTTTAGTTAGCCACATGGCGTCTGCTGGACCAATCATTGTCGCTGGCATGAAGTAACTCGGTTACAACATTACTAACGTCGTTGTTGTATTTTCTCAACAATCTTTCGTTTAAAGCACGATCAAAGAACCCCATCTCTATGAGTTGTTCCATATCAGACTTTGGTTGAGGTTCTGGCGATGCTCGACGTGGTTCCACTGTTTCCTGAAAAGAACACAATTAAATTAAATTAAATTAAATTAAATTAAATTAAATTAAATTAAATTAAATTAAATTAAATTAAATGTGGCTAAATGTAATTTAGGCAAGGTAAAAAAGGAGACAATGCTAGTCAGCGGTCACTCATGATAATATGTGGGGATTATCTCGGTGCTCATCAAAGTCTTGTCAGCGTGGTCTGAGCTTGACTTGCGCTCATCAAAGTCTTGTCAGCGTGGTCTGAGCTTGACTTGCACTCATCAAAGTCTTGTCAGCGTGGTCTGAGCTTGACTGGTTTTGCGCGCGCTATCTATGGGGTGGCATCCCCCCTGTGGCTTGGCACCAATCCTCCAATAACGTCAATTGGCGATCTATTTTTACCCTTTCACGGGCATGGTCGTTGTGGGATAACTGTCTCTTTATATTCTGTCTAACACCAGACGATCTTACTCGTCAAGGGGGAGGAATCTCAGAAAGCGCATGAAAGAGTTAATCCTATTCTTTACTTCTCTTCCTTTCTCACTTTTTCTTTTTTTTCTTCTCCTCTTTCTTTTCCTTCCTTACTTTCATTTTCATTGCTTTCACTTTCTTTTCCTCCTCTTCCCTTTACTCTCCCCCCCTTTCTTTCTTCCCTCCACTCTTCCTTCCTTCTTTCCCTCCCTTCTTTCTTTCTTTCTTTCTTCCTTCCTTCCTTCTTTCCCTCCGTTCTTCCTTCTTTCCCTCCCTTCTTCTTTCCCTCCGTTCTTCCTTCCTTCTTCTTTCCTTCTTTCCCTCCCTTCTTCCTTCCTTCCTTCTTTCCCTCCCTTCTTCTTTCCCTTCCTTCTTCCTTCCTTCTCGTTCTCATTTATTCCACTCTTCTTTGTTCAGTCCCTTTCTCTCCTGTCACATTTTTTTTCTTTCCTTCCCTCTCATAAACAGATAGTCATTGACTCAACGAGCCGCACATAGACAACTCAAGCTTGTGCCCTAGACTATGATACTTACTGTTAGTTCAGGTACCACAACGTGAACGTTGTTCTCCTGTTGGTTATAAGCCACGGCAACGTTTCCATCTCCACCATTCATGAAAGTGGTCACAGTATCAGTGACTGACCCAAAAGCGCGTTTAGCACTGGCCAAGGTACCCGAGACGAAGGTTGTGGCAAATTGAGCAGTTCTTTGTGCGGAGGAAGGTTGACTTGTCACTGAAAAGATAACGAAAAAAGATTTTAAAATGTTACCATATAGAATAGAATGGAATGGAATGGAATAGAATAGAATAGAATAGAATAGAATAGAATTGAATAGAGTAGAATAGAATGGAATGGAACAGAATAGAACGGAATGGAATAGAATGGAACAGAATAGAACGGAATGGAATGGAATGGAATAGAACAGAATAGAACGGAAAGGAATGGAATAGACCAGAATGGAATGGAATGGAATAGAACAGAACAGAATGGAACAGAATAGAATGGAATGGAATAGAAAAGCAAGAAAATATATGCCTCAAAACGAACCTGCTGACTCAGAAATAGACCGGGAATTAACCACTCCGTCAGGGGGCTGAGTTCTAACAGTTTCCGAGGTATCGTCCTGGGCATCGTTAATGACGTCATTGTCTGGTAGTGACGAATAAGATGGTGGAAGAAACATCGCTACTCTGGTAGGAGGCTCAGCATACGTGGTAGTAGGCTGAACAACAGGCACTGCCCGACCAGGTGGAGACGCAGGCAGTCTGCCTGGCATAAACGGGCTGCGTTCAAGGGACGGTGGTTGAGGTGCAACAGGTTTACTAATGGTTTTCATTTCGAATTTTGGGAAAGAACAAGAGATTGTAGTTGTGGTTGAACTATTGATGCACAAAGCTGCATCTTGCACTCCACTTTCAATCACGGTATCCACAACTTTGCTAGCCATTTTGATAGGCACCGGTGTCGACTGAGTAAACTCAGCTAGATTCCTTTCTCGTAACTCATCCACTTCAGACTCTGCTGCACTTTCAGGGATCGTGGTCACGCTTATCTCGTCTTCTTCCTGTGATCCCAAAGAGTACTGGGGATCCATTGCTTCAATATTTAATGGAATATCTGGATTAAAACAAGGAGGGAGAGGAACCACACAGAACTCATCTGAGCTTGCTGTGCTGATCACTTCAATGTCGAGCAGATCATCTGAAACAAAAACAAAAAATACGACGACATTTTAACGATTTTTTTTGTTTTGACGCTAACCAGCCGACCAGCCGACCAACCAACCAACCAACCAACCAACCAACCAACCAACCAACCAACCAACCAACCAACCAACCAACCAACCAACCAGTCAACCAACCAGTCAACCAGCCAACCAACCAGTCAACCAGCCAACCAACCAGTCAACCAACCAACCAACCAGTCAACCAACCAACCAACCAGCCAACCAACCAACCAGCCAACCAACCAACCAACCAACCAACCAACCAACCAACCAACCAACCAACCAACCAACCAACCAGTCAACCAACCAACCAACCAACCAACCAACCAACCAACCAACCAACCAGTCAACCAACCAACCAACCAACCAGCCAACCAGTCAACTAACCAGTCAACCAACCAACCAACCAACCAACCAACCAACCAACCAACCAACCAACCAACCAACCAACCAACCAACCAACCAACCAACCAACCAACCAGTCAACCAACCAGCCAGCCAACCAACCAACCAACCAACCAACCAACCAACCAACCAACCAACCAACCAACCAACCAACCAACCAACCAACCAACCAACCAACCAACCAACCAACCAACCAACCAACCAACCAACCAACCAACCAGCCAACCAACCACTCAACTAGTTCTTAAGGAGGGCATCAATGCTAAAAAGGTAACGTTTTGACTGCAGCTGCCCTTCACGTAAAAAGTCTTAAGACCCACCATTATTTTCTTCGTTAATCTCAAATGGGATCCCTTCTTCAACATCTGGGATACTTTCGTCGTTATCCATCAAACAAGTGTCCCACTCCAGTTCATAATCGGCAAGTGACGGACTGCTTACTACGTCCGCTAGTCGTGGTGGAGGTTCCTCAGTATTCTCTACTACAGTGTACCCATGAAAGTTAACCATGTCATCGTACGGTGTCTGTTCGGTCTCTGGTGGTGGAGTCTCTTCAGGTTCTTGTTGCGTGTTCTCAGATCTACAGCTTGTCTCTTCTGGTTGCGCTAAGGCGGTGAAGGTTGGAGAGGGAACTTCGTTGGCATCAACAAATGCTTCGTCATCATCTATATACGAGAATACATTAGTTAGTAACAACAACACACTTTCCGATGCTTTGAAATCAGATCATAAACGGCTTTTCAAGCGTATTACATAATTGATACACAAAGGTTAATAAACTAATTTAAAGAACCGAACCTGATTGGTTGTCTTCCAGCACGACCTTAATCTTGCACCATATTTTACTACCAAAGTTTTTTCCACCGTGAGACGCACGCCAAACACTAGAATATAAATACACATTGCGATAGAATCAGCGTCACGTAAATATTTATTTGTTTGTCTGCTTGCTTGCTTGCTTGTTTTTTCGGCTTGCTTGTTTATTTGTTGGTTTGTTTGTGTGCTTGTTTGTTTCTGTACTTATTTGTTTGCTTGATTGCTTGTTTATTTGTTTGTTTGCTTGTTTATTTATTTGTTTGTTTGCTTGTTTATTTGTTTGCTTGTTTATTTGTTTATTTGTTTATTTGTTTGCTTGTTTATTTGTTTGCTTGCTTAATTGCTTATTTATTTGTTTGTTTGCTTGATTGCTTGTTTACTTGATTGCTTGTTTATTTGTTTGCTTCTATGGCAGGGGTCTTTTTATGTTATATTACCTGAAGTACTGCCCAGCTTCTTGTGGTGCAACAAATTTAACCTCGACTGTTCCTTCCTCTCCAGGTTTTAAACAAGGCAAGTCTACTTCATGGGCCATAGATCGAATGGCGCCGTACATACAGATCAACTAATGAGAGTGGAAAATATCATGAAACTGACTGGTAAGTAGCTAGAGAAATCACAGCTGTACTAGACGGGGGAGTGGTGTAGGAAAACAATTTGCAAGGTACAAGATTGCGTAATAACTAACAAACCTTGCTTTCATTGGTCCATGCAACATTTCCACCGTTACTAATTTTCCAGCATTTAGTGAACTAAAAGAGAATAGTTTAATGTGGTCAACACTTAAAATAATAAGATACTGTGACTTTGTTATACACAAGTCTTTACCAATATATAATTGTCTGGAATGTTTTAGAACATTATGACGGTGAAAGAAGGAAAATGTTCGGCGTCTGTACCTCGGACTCGGGTCCCACTGCTGTTCCATCAGGATAGCTTCCGTCTCCAAGAAACACAAGCTCCAAATCACAAGCAGCGCCATCCGGATTACTGCTTCTAAAAACAACACAAACATCATTGATGAACAAACATCTACTCTACTCTGCTCCACTCCACTCCACGTCACTCCACTCTACTCTACTCCACTCCACTCTACTCCACGTCACTCTACTCCACTCTACTGCATAGTCTGGTACCCTGGCCCAATTTCAAAAGAAATAAGGGCCAGGTAACCACTAATCTCATTCTCGCGTCATCAGGGCTAAATCCACTTATGACGATTGCAGTTTTACTCATAGCCACTAAAAACGCGCGAAATTTTAACCAATAGAAAAGCAGAAGTCTTTAGTGGTTACCTGGCCCATATTCTTTGATTGGGCCAGGGTACCAGGCTATCTACTGCACTCCACTCTACTCCACGTCACTCCACTCGACTCCACTCCACTCTACTCTACTCCACTCCACTCTACTCTACTCCACTCCACGCTACTCTACTCTACTCCACGTCACTCCACTCTACTCTACTCCACCCCACTAGCTGTCTTAGCTCTTTCTCCGAGTCTGGGCAAAATATCTCACCCTTTGAATTTCTTCATTTTTCTTTCTCCTTTCTTCAATCGTACTTGTTCTTCTCTCTTCTTCTTTGCTATTTGTTTTAATTTCTTTCGTACTTCTTTCATTGTCCTTTCCTGTTCTTCAGCCCTTTAAAAGTTCCAACAAAAAATGTATTCCCATGCACATGAAGCTATACAACTAATGTTTTCTAAAGCCGGTTTTCCACTAGGCGATTTTTTTCGCGCGAAGCGACTTTCTTTTGTTCGAATTTAATAGATTTCTGATTAGTTCCAGCTCACATCTCATGAGACAAAAGAAAAAGTCGCTTTGCGCGAAAAAAGTCGCCTAGTGAGCCGTACCCCCCGAAATCACGGCCGGACTCGTGAGCTTCTCCATTGTTGATTTGCACCAATCACAAACGTGCCTGCACATTTTCAGCAGGCATATATTATTGGGATTATTGCATGAATTACCCCGTAAGTTCAAAATGGCGATCAATAGAGTGCTGATGAGTGAGGCATGCGATCGTATTTTAGAAACGTTTAAGATTGATTGTCTTAAAAATTTACAATGGGAAGATCTAGAGAAATTGGTAATGGCCAATATATCTTCGTCTTTTAGCCTAAGGATCGGTGAAGTCACTTATATTTCAGTCAGCTTCTGTGGTTTTTGATACCGTGAAATTAATTCATGCAAAACGTCACAGACACATTCTGTGGCTCACGCGTCCAGTTGTCTCTTCCCGCGGGAAGATAAATACTAAATTTTCAATTTTGAATACCCAAGTACCAGATTCTGGCTAAGATGCTGCTTGTCAGTTGTAGTTTAACTTACAGTTCGGTATTTTTGCTCTTGTAAATGAGGTCTTTAAGAAGTGGTATCATTACACCATGCTTTCGTCCAATGCCACTACTTGGAAAACGTAACTTGAGGAAAACATGAGAGGAACTGTGAATCCCCTCAATAGCTTCACACTGCTCGCACAAGTCATAGTCTGGACAATTTCTGAAATATAAATACAAATAATTGTAAGAACTCTTCAGATTTTTGATTTTCCACAATCTGTAATTACTGTTGTAATTAATTATTGTTATCCAATCTGTAAATATCGTTATCTTTATGTCGAGTTATAAGCTAATTATTTACATTTGTGCTGTACAGAAAACTGCTTTAATGTCAAAAAACTATGTAGAACATACCCACACTTGTAACGCGATCCAATAATAGTCTGATGACAACCATCACACGTGATCCCATCGTGAATATAAGATGCTGAAACAGAATGAATAAGAAGTTTCAATTCCAATACACATTCAGTGTGACATTGCTGGTTAACCCTTTCCAACTTAGAGGATCTTTTTACTCTTTGGAGAAAAATAAAGAATTTTGGTCCTGGTTTTATCTGATAATACTCTCTTAATACATATAAATTAAGACTTGTATTTAAACTGTTTATCAGTGTTATAGTTATTATAAGGTGTTCTTACCACCATCTCTCTTGATGGGTTGCATGGGGTGACCATTCACAGTTGGTATAGAAGCTATAACTGCTCCATTTAAAGCTCCCAAAACTTGTTTGGAAACAGAATGGCTCATCTGGATGAAAAATTTGAAATATTTATCAGACTATTTATCAATCGCCAAAAGATTGAAACTAATACATGACAGTAGTGCATGACGTTATATCTGCAAGCTGGGTGTAATGTAACAGACCTCTACCGAACGTCCACCGAAAGTCTATCGAACGTTTATATGAATACCTACCGAACATTTACCGAACATGTACCAAACGTCTACCGAACATGTACCGAAGGTCTACCGAACATGTACCAAACGTCTACCGGACATTCACCAAACGTCTACCGAACATGCACCAAACGTCTACCGAACATGTACCGAAGGTCTACCGAACATGTACCAAACGTCTACCGAACATTCGCCAAACGTCTACCGAACATGTACCGAAGGTCTACCGAACATGTACCAAACGTCTACCGAACATGTACCGAACATGTACCGAAGGTCTACCGAACATGTACCAAACGTCTGCCGAACATGCACCAAACGTCTGCCGAACATGTACCGAAGGTCTACCGAACATGTACCGAAGGCCTACCGACTTTACTCTGTCAACACCTACAGCAAGCCTGGGCATGTCTCACACTATGACTTACTTTATCAAGAGCTTTATTGAACCATGCTGGTGGTTCCTCATCATCCATATCTTCCTCAGGAGCTTTCATATCTTGACCTTCAGGAATAACTCTTGTTCCTCCAACCATCAATTTCTCTGAACTAAGCTCTTCTTCACTGCTGTGACCATGCAGTAAGTTCATGGCACGAACATCTTGGGCTAAACTAGAATAATATTTTACCTTTCGCTTCTTGGGAATAGAATTTTTCATTTTTGTATCCCTAGCAGTACCTTGACCTTGGACTAACTTCATGGCAGCAACATCTTCAGCTAAAGACGAGTAGTATTTGCCTTCTTTTTGATGCTTTGGTTTCTTCTTTGGTTTTTCATTTGTCTGACTACATTCATCGTTAGACACGCCAGATGAAGGTGCTCCAAGCTCAAGAGCCGCTACTTCATTGCAAAGTGAAGCATAGAAACCCATTCTCTTTCGACTTTGTCTTGTACTACTCTTAACTGCATGACCACGTTTTTCATTTAGCTGCAGATTGGCCAATGGATCAATCAACGTATTTGGACTGCTTGAGGTATAAGGTGTGGACCTGCTTTGTGCAAAGTTGACTTGTTGACCCAGTGGCACAGCTGGACTATCTGCAACAATGGTATCTGAACTGGGAGGCTAAATCAATTGAAACACACAGTAAGTACACATTAATTATATTACAAGTACATGTCACATTTCTCTCTGACGAAGGACCTTCACTCAAAAAGTTAGATTCCTACTGTACATTCTCTGTTTCAGCAGTACAGTAAAAACCCGCTAACAAGAACCTACATTTTACCAAATCAGCCTGGGATAGGTTCTTATATTATTATATATTCTTATATAAATAAATTCTTAATTTCAGCCTGAGGTTCTTAATAGTGGTAGGTTCTTGTTAGCGGGTTTTTACTGTATATCAAACCTTACTATATTTCGATAGTTGTTTCAACACTGCCTACGCAGCAGCACACTACTTTTATTATATAACAAGTAATATTCAAAAACACAGTAAATACTACAGTATGCAGTATATTACAAGTATATACTATCTGGCAATAGACAATAGCCTTACCTTAATATAGTCTGGATTCATGCTGGGTTTCTCTCTTGTATGTATAGTAACCTTGAGAGGCCCAAACCTCTCAGCAACCTTAAAAACATACAGAAAAACAAAAAATAAATAAACCATTTGGAAGTGTTGGTGATAATGTAATACACATGTAGATAGGTGTTGTGGAAACACCACATAAAATATTGATTTGCTTATAAATATAAGTAAAGCAAATAAATATTTTACGTAGTGTTTCCACAAAACTTTCCATAAATCTAAATAAACCAGTTAAAGAAATTAAACAATCCCCAAACCAACTCAAAGTGAATACTATTATAAATAAACTACCTTCAATGCCTCTTGCAGCTCAACTAAAAATAGTTTAAAAAAAATAAACAACCATTAATTCAATTAAAATGGAAATAAAATTGAGAGAAAGGAAAACAGCATGGCCCAGGTAATTGTGAAATGAGAAGTTTCATGGGAAATACAGAATTCAGCATTTTTCCCAAAATGAAACAGAGTTAGTCAAGTTGTTTACAGGCATGATCACGCTAGAAGCCAAAGCATATCACTCCCATTTTCTAGCTCATACAGCTATTCGCATTCCTGAACAAACAGACAGACAAACAGCCATCAAAGTATTAGGGGATATATATATATATATTTAACAAATGGATTCCATTTTGCCGTTGTCTGTTCAGTTATAGATGACATCACAACGTGGTAAGAACAAAAAAGTGGCCCACCAGACACAGTTGGGTGGGTCACTGATGTTCTTACCACGTTGTGACATCTTCTGTGCATGTATAACTGAACAGACAACAAAAAAATGGAATCTATTTGTTTTATACAACAAAAGTTTAAAAGGTTTTTATCGAAACTCTTGCTGGATTTGGGGGCATGAAGAAGAAAATAAGCAAGTCAGCTGACGTGACCATGTGTCTGTCCTCTAATAGATCATGGCCAACAACCAATGAAAACACGCATAGCAACCAGGGTATTGTATAAATATATATATATATATATATATATATATTGAATAATAGGTCTTCAATGATTTAAATGCTTGTAGAAAACTTGCTAATATATACATCTTCTGGCAGGTTTTCCTTGTTGCCAAGTAATTTATGGGAAAGTGAAAACATGTGGAATCCATATGTGCCTTGGGATTTTGTCTTATTGAAGTAGTTTTCAAAAATTCATCTCAAAAAATTCATCTCGCTAACTGTCTAACTGTTTTGGATCCTTTGTCATTATCCGAGAAAACAAGATTAATTCCGGGAATACGCCAGAGATTTCTTATAATTTGAGAATTAGTTATTCAGCCATATGATATAGAAAACGAATATGTATAATATTTATTTATATATATATATATATATATATATATATATATATATATATATAAAACTGTCTTACCTTGCGATCCTAGTTGAACCTGTAGAATTATAAAATAACAAAGATGTAAATACGGATTGTTGTTCAACATTTAGCATTTATGAGGCGTTTACAGTTCTGCAGAGTCGTTTTGCAAAAGCCTTACAATAAAATTGTCAATATTCACAGCTTTATGATGCATCTCTTTGGATTTTTAATATACTTGGACAAAATAGTAATTTTAAAAGCATACTGGGGTTACACAAAAAATGTAGGAGACACCAAAATAAAACACGGAATAATACAAGTACTCATTATTTCTTGGCTACGCAGTCGTCTGGGTGGTAAAAATGGCGTCGTTGTTTTATTTTGATCTGAAAACTACGATTGCCCTTACCAGATCTCCTTCTTCGTCACTGTACTGCAACTGACAATCGGATACATTGAAGCTATTCGCTATCTACAGAAATACATAAAAGAAAGACACAGTTACCAAATCTTTAAGATGTAGAATTCAAGGAAAACAACGAAGGGTTACGAAATTCGATTCCTCTCACCATCTGACAAAAGTCATTGTACGGCAAATCTTTGGCGATGTTTAACAGTCGAATAACTCCTTTACATTCGACCTTGATCGAAACTTTCTGTCTTTGTGCCATAGTGTTCTGAATGACGACGAAGTATCGTCTTTAAAAATAGGAAATGCCCCCAGTAAGCCGTTTCTTGTTTATTTCTTTGAAGAACAATCTCATTGCGCAGCCGCATTGCATTACTTGCATTACCTAATAATCAGCTTTTAAAATGACGTCATTTTAAACACCGTCATGTTGATCTGCGGTTTAATATTTTTGGTATTACCATTTCCCCCCTCTAAAGTTTGATGAGTCAGGGTTACACCATAATATGTAACTAGAAATGGAAATTTTTATATTTCAAGCCTATAACTCCTTATTTTACTGTGATAAAGGGCTCTGTTCAAAGCGTCAGTATTTCGTTACTAAAAATATCGGCAGTTTACGACCTTTTTTCACTTTGCTCTATCCAAAACACTGCCTACGCAGCACTCCAAGTTTTAATTTCTTCTCCATCCGTTGAAGGCTGCAGACTGGCACCCAAAAGCTGTCAGCCAGCCACAGAAATTTGTGACTGCCAACTTGCGATGACTTGCGTTCTCGTAAAGGCAAGTTGGCAGTCACGAATTTCTGTGGCGGTCGTTCGAACACCCAAACTAACAAAATAAAGGTTTCATGAGTGTTTTAAACAAGTTGTAACTTTGTCACGGTACATAATATTTTCGGGAAATTATTCAGAGCCGCTGGCTGAGATAGCGTGACTGACTGCCAATTTGCGATGACTTGTGTTCTCGTTTGATTAGGGCTTTACGCAGGAACGAGGCAAACTGATTAAATTAGTAAAAATGCATATAAATTGTTTGGGATCACACACTTTTCAATCTTAGGGAATCCTTTACTTCCCCCACCCCCCAATACTTTCTCCTCGATTTTTAACAAATTAGAAAATCGACCTTGGTGAGAAGTGGGAGGGACGTCCCTCCCAGGGGTGTAACGTCCCTCCCCCCCCTTAAAGCAATGTTGTGTTGCAAGTTGCAAGAAAATTGCTTCGCGTAACAGCGCTTTAAAGTTTTGTATCGTTCTCATCAGCAGGCTTGGACTGGTTATTGTACCATATTTTTCATAGAACAATGGTTTAGTATTGTAAATCAATAGCTGCCAATAGTAAAATGGCACAGTAGCTTGTCCAAGCCTGGTGATTAGCCTATTTCCATTTGGTTGTGTGCAATTATGTTGAACAAATGTCCATAATTATATGTTTAAAAACGTGGTTAGATGTAAATTGCGCAAATGATCGCATCATAGCGCATTCTCTCTTACTCACTCAAGCTCTTGCTCTCAAATGTTATTGATAAAAGAAAGCCGCGTGTGATAGATACAATGGTCCTATAGGCCTCGTGGTCCCACTATGAAAACCGCAATAACATGCGGCCAGCAGTATATACTTACAGCTGTCAACTTATAAAGAGCTCTCTAACAGTTCCAATTTGAGTTGCATCTATGATCGAATTAGCTATTGTAATTTGCTAGTGTAAATGACAAGCTAGTGGGTCTGGATAGCGTATAATTAAGGTATATTGCCAGTAAACACAGTTACTGAATACTGACCAGTTGGGTTTGGGGTTTTGACCTGCATGGATAACTTCGTTTTGGTCAAGCTTACGTTTTCTCCTCAGCTTTACTAGAAAAAACAACTTTGTAACTATTATTTTTGGATCTTCCTATAATAAGATACACAATGGATATAATTAAATCATTTGTGTGTGTGTTTTTTCTCTCTAATTTTCGTGACTACTCGATACTTTTTGGTAGAGCGGATATTTATTGATATTCACTTAAAACTGAATATACATTGCTACTTCAAGTTTCATGCCCGTAGGCAATCTTCAGGCAAAAGTGGAATATATATATATATATATATAAAGTGCAATATATATATAGAGGATATTACACGGCGGCGCGAAGATATGAATTTTATCTTCGAGTGGGGGAAATTTTATCTCATTCGTAAAATATTGTTTTTGCCACGAGAAGATAAAATTCATATCTTCAAGCCACCGTGTAATGTTCTTTTTATTATATAGATTCAATGCAAAAAGAGGTAAAATTCTAAATGACGTCATCGATATCTTCACTAGTGAGGATATGGAAAATACGACACTGTATATTTCGTAGTAAAACACTCGCATCTATATAATAAATATATATATATATATATATATATATATACTGCTAATAGTACACATGCTCAAATGATATATTGTCTATTTACACGCAGTCTGTATTGCGCAGGTTAATTGGTGAAAATGACGATCATAAGTTCAGTGTCTGGCCACCATCAGCAACTGTGGACAGCTGTTTCATCCTCTTGGAACTCGTCGGCAGCAGAGTGTAGCTCATGATGGTGAGCCAGCACATCCAAAAGATATATATATATATAAACATCACAATCAAGAGACGGATTTTGTAAATACCTTTTAGATGTGCTGGCTCAATAGGACGAAACAGCTGTCCACTGTTTTGCTAATGGTATAGCCAGACACTGCACTTATGATCGTCATTTTCACCATCATAATCTAATTTTCACCAGCTAATCTGCGTAATGCAGACTGCGTGTAAATAGACTGACAATAATATATAATTCGCAGTCGTCTTTCCATACTGACTTCATAAATAAAAATATCTTAAATATGATACAAGAAAATGGTGCATGAGCAGTAAGAAGTTGCCTGCCTCATCGACCTTTTCTCTATATACTTTTGTGCATGTGTGTACAATAGCAATGCATCAGCCTGCACACATGCATACATGTGCCCATATTACGCGTCTCAAATAAGCTCACAAAGTCTTGTCTAAGCATGAATTAAATAATGAATAAATTGACTATACTTTACTGGTGATATTCACAGTCAACACAAACATGCATGCATCATTGTTACAATGACTCGATGATGTTAAAAATAACCTATAGCTTTGCAATTAGTTACGCTAGACACCGGTTGGATAACTAATTAAGATATTAACTCACAAAATAGATTGTTTTCGTGAAAAACAAGACGACAAAAAAGAGTATCTAAAGGTTTATTATAACGTACAAATGAGGCTTAAACAATTAGTTTATTATCACTATATCTTTTTTGAACTTATTTCTAAAAAAACAACAAACTAGACTTTGCAATATTGCAATATTGGACGTTCTAGACGGTATAACCATTAATTATCAACTGATGAACAGATCACTTTAACGCTATATGCTAGCTTAAACATCGCAACATTCAAAAACATTGCGAGAAAATACATTAAGAAAACATTCAGTGTATTTCTTTGTAATTTTTGAAGAGGTTATGCATGATACTTTAGAAAACAATTTCACTTTATTGGTTTACAAATACGAAGAACTTGAATCAGATCCAACGGCACATACGAGTGGTAGTTGAATAATCAATTCGGGAGGGCATCACCATAAGAACAGATAAGAATATATCACCAAAGCCATTTCCCACTTTAAACAGAATGGATCATTGACTTTCTTAAATAAAGAATAAGAACACAATGAATTTTTTTTTTAAAGAATGCTTTTACACGTGGTATGTAGTGTATATATATATATACATATACCTCACCGTCACACCTCATGCCAACTCAATTCGCAGAGCAAGGTGGTTATCAAATCAGTTTGTAAGTGTACTGAGGCCTTGCTTACTGACAAAGACATGGAACTGAGTACAATTTACGTAAGTAAACCAAAGTTACTTTAGTAGCAATATATATGTATTAACTATAAATGCTGCACTATGATTGGTTAAGCTTTGCTATCTGATTTACAATAAATATCAATTACTGGCGTTCTGGCACAAATACAACACAAACTGTACAGTATTTTAACCAAAAAACAACCATTACTCTTTCACGTTTTGTAAACTCTAGAAAACTACACCGTGATTATGTCTAACTATACCTCTAATTTTAGAAAATTACACTTCTATAGATAGAGTTGTGTCGGGGTTGGTTACCTGAAACCATAATAAATTATATAATATATAACTTCCAGTATTAATTGCTTTATAACAGTACTAATTCCAGTACTGAATAATTGGCGTGGTAATTCTCAATTTCGGTTGAGGCTGCACAATGATGATGATGCACAATGATGATGATGGATAATTAGTTACTACGTGTGGATATCGGCTTTACCGAAAGAAATTCATTCACAATTACCCAGGGGAGATAACATCATTGCGTCGATGCCAGAGAAGATACGTTTAATAGGATGGTCGAGGTGTCACCTAGCGGCCACGTACGGGAGCAAACCGTTCAGAATTCCGGTCTCCCGTAGTGTTCCCATTGTAGTAATCACTGACCTTTTTCTAAATCAACTTGTAACTGGATTGATCGGAGTATGGGCGTGGCTGTGCCTAAAATAAAAGTCAGCGGTTGCAACTATGATAAATACATTCCATATTCCCGCCATGTTTGGATGCTTGTTTTATAATTATAATAATTACTAGCGCTCTGACAAGTCAAGAGCGTAGCCCAAGCTTCCTAAGGGAGGGATGTCTGAGGGGGCTTTCCATTTACACGGTTAGACCGGTCAGTCCGGTTAGATGGAACTCGATTCGTTTGAGACTTAGGACGGTCAGACTGGAAAATTTGGTCCTAACCAAAAGCAAGTCCATTCTGGCCAGACTGACCGGTCTAACCTTGTCAATTGGAAAGTGCCCTAAGGCATGCTTCCGGCAAGTCAGAGCCCCTTTCCAGCCTACGCAGGCTTCGAGGGAAAGTGGGCTGTGCTAACAAACTCGATCTTCACCCCAAATTTGGGGCCTTCTGGTTCTGACTGCCAATTCTTGTTGCTGTTACAGAACACAATTGAAGGAACTCAAATAATATTTAATAAACAAAGCTTTTCTCTGTCTCAGTGTAGCAGTTTTGACACTCATTATCTAACCTACGACATTGAAAACCCGGAAAAGGTACTTGGAGAACAGGGAATATTGCCAAACATAAACAAGAAAGACGCTGCTTGTCAAACCACTGATGTCACTATCATCACAAAACCAGAAACCGCCTACCGAGGGAAAAAACACTCCGCTGACCACAGTATGAGCAAACGAAACCAACTGCGCCGACTACGGGCCAATGATACAGAACGGCGAAGACTGGAAATCATGAATGATGCTTTTAAGAAATTGAAACAAGTCGTGCCTACCGCTCAGAAACAAACCAAGAAACTTGACGTTCTTAAAATGGCCTCCCAGTATATCTTGAGCTTGACTCAAATGTTAGAAGAGCTTCCAAATGATGAAGAATAAACGTTTGTTTCTACGATATCATTTGTAGACTGTGTTGGTGTTTTATTTCTATTTAGATATATAAGTTCAAAACATTATAACTAGACCATTTAGGAACACACGTAGAATATTAACATATGGTCATATCTAACTGTTCTCCCTAGAGGTCCAGTAAGGGCCATCCCTTATTGGTCCAGTGTTACTACAGGAGGAAACTGGAGTACCCGGAGGAAACCTGTGGTGTTTGGTAGAGTCAAACTGGAAGCACTCTTCTCACATGCGGCCAAGGCGAAATTTTAATCAAATAACTGAACTGAGCAGGTATCGAACCCAGGTCGCAGAGGTGAAAGGCACGTGCACTAACCACTGTGCCACCATGTGCCACCAACACTCCTTATAATAAACATATTTAACTAATAAAATACAGTGCTGCGTAGCGTAGGCAGTGTTTTGAACAGAGCAATATCGAAAAGATGGTAAACTGCCAAGATTTTTAGTAACGAAATACTGACGTTTTGAGCGGAGCCTTATACTGACTACAATTAAATCACTCACTGATAGTGCATAAACTTTTTTAAGTAATAGATTATAAAGCGTCCGAGGGCTTTATATCGCATACATCCCTACGTTCGAGAGATTTATCTGACTTAATTTATTATTGGGGAGGTTTTCCAACAAAGTTTTGTCTTTTTTTTCCACCTTGGACAAAGATTTTCCTTGTTTTTTTCTTCATTTCGTATCTAATTATTATTCAAGGGCTTTATGCGATATAAAGACCTCGGAAGAACAAAGAAAACCGACTCGATAATAAATTAAGCTGGGATAAACTCTAACTCGCGCGTGTTAATAGTTGTGTTTTCCCCTTAATTAAATTCACTCGCATAGCCTCGCCCTAGCCTCCTCCGCAGGCATCTCTATTAATTTTATAAGGGACGTCAGAAGAGAATTTGGGTTACCTGTGGTATAAGCTCAAGATCGCGCGTTTTCGTTAGTCCCCCGTCCTCCTCGATCTCCAAAACGTGCGGCCTGAGCTTATACCACAGTAACACAAATTCTCTTCTGACTTCTCTTATAAAATTAATAGAGATGCCTGCGGAGGAAGCTAGCCTCGCCCTACCCCGCGGCGAGTTATAAAGATCCCAGAGTGGGCCTATAAAAATTAACATGACAACTGCGCGTTTAACACAATGCTTTGCAAACTTAAATTATCCCTAATGACCGCTAAACGTTGTTTGCCTGGGGGAAAAACTTCAGATATTGACTGCGCGGAACGTTTATTGTATATTTTAGTGTAAGTGTACTAAAGCCGTGATCCGAAACTGGTGTATAAAGATCTTAATCACTCATTTATTGATCGAATAATGAGTTGTAGACTTTATTACGTCGTTAAACTGGTGTGTAACGATTTCCTGCAGGAAAAAACAAAGATTTACAGCAAAATTCTAGTTATACAATTCCTTTACTCGTTTCATCTGAAAGTCTTCCTCGTCCAAGGCAATGATTCAGATTGCTTGCTCGGTCTCGAGAAAAAGGTTCAGCGTCTTGCGTTTGCACAATCATGATATTTTGATAAATTATGGCTGTTTGGGCGTAATCAACGTTAGTTGTACTTATTCCAACGTTAGTGTGCTATGCCTACAGTTAAGATACTCTGGTATATAATTCAACGCTAATCAGAGTTAAAGTTAACCATGTTTTTATCAACAACTAGCCTTTAATAATAGTAATAATAATAATAATAATTAGAAGAAGAAGAAGACGAAGAAGAAGAAGAAGAAGAAGAAGAGGAAGAAGAAGAAGAAGAAGAAGAAGAAGAAGAAGAAGAAGAAGAAGAAGAAGAAGAAGAAGAAGAAGAAGAAGAAGAAGAAGAAGAAGAAGGAGGAGGAGAGAAGAAGAAGAAGAAGAAGGAGGAGGAGGAGGAGGAGGAGGAGAAGCAGGAGGAGAAGGAGAAGGAGAAAAAGAAGAAGAAGAAGAAGAAGAAGAAGAAGAACAACAACAACAACAACAACAACAACAACATATTTTAACAGGATAACCTCTTTAATTCTATAAAAACTGCTATTAATGAGGGACATTTGGTTACACAGTCACAAGCTTGTCTGTTCAAAATAACGTAAATGTATAGCAGTGTTGTTAAATTCATCAAGCCGTAATCTACAATATGATACCTGCTGGAAACACGCCACTCCCCCCCCCCCCCCCCCCCCCCCCACCTCTCTCCATCCCTCACTAATGAACGGCAATGGGGCGTAAGATCAATACGGAAATTATTAGTCATCAAACCTGCAGTTTTATAAGTAATAAAGTCACATGTACTTAATTATTCCTTGAAAGCCATCTTTTGTAACTTTACAGAAGAATTTGAACGAAACAGAATGTGCCAGTATATGAAAGAAGATAATTCAAAGAAAAATATTAAAAATATATAATTTAAAACTAACAGAATGTGGCAGTGGTCATTACGAAAGAAAACGGTTCCCTGGAATAGCGCATCGTAGCTTTACTGCAAAGGAAACTAAAGAGTTGAGAGAGAATACGGAAAAAAAGCAAACCATTTCTTATATTACATGATATTATAGTAATTAGTCAAAACCGAATAATTTCTGTGTAATAGCGAACATCAGAGAACCTTTATATGGTGAGCAATTAACAGCCGTACTTCACCTAAGAGGATATCAATAGTAAAGCTTGAAGGAAAAAGTCGAGTGTTGGAGAATATATACCGATTTTAGGACCAAACCGCGACCAATTGAAATGGATTGGTTGGAGTGAACCACTGAGTTACATACTCTGTTGCCGAAAGCTTAGTTTATACAAGTACAGTTCACGCGTTAGCATTCGATGAGCCTATACGTGTACTAAGAACTCAAATAGTGAAATAAAAGTAGCGTGCTGCGTAGGCAGTGTAGAAACAACAATCGAAATATAGTAAGGTTAGATATACTGCCGAAACCGCAGAGAACGTAGGATCTAACGTTTCGAGCGAAGGCCCTTAGTCAGAGAAAAACGTGGAAGGGCCTTCGCTCGAAACGTTAGATTCCTACGTTCTCTGTTTCGGCAGTATATCTAACCTTACTATACTAAGAATTCAGTTTGTTGAAAGCAATAGTCCGAGTGTTGGAATTTTATACTTTTTAAGACAAAACCAGGATAGTTGCGGTAATGCAACATCAAGGATAATCAATTGACCGTACCGAAAAAGATGGCGTCTTGTACATTTAACCACAATCCTTTGCGCGCATTAAATATTGTTTCTTGTAGAATAATCGGAAAATATGGTTTTTAAATGGTAAAGTTTGGTAAGAATGAAGTTCTTGCTTGTTTAATCCATTTTAGCATGATAAACAATGTTTAGTATGTTTAGTACCATTTTAACATGATGTTATTTGAGCTGATTTGATGTCGCAAAGCATTAATATTGTTAAATCCGTCAATTGGTCCTGGTTTGGTAAAACTTGAAAATTCCCTGTAACTTGTAGTTTTAATCGAGAGAAATACCTGCAAGTATTACTGAAATGTGATCCGGCTTAGTGCGATGTTATTTCCGCTATATTATTTCATCTGTGCATGTTATAACAAGTCGAGTCGTTGTATTTTGTCCGCCTTTATTACGACTAAATATGGCTACTTTGCACTAAGTAGCGTTGAAAGTCGAATTTCATTTTAAATTGTTTTTGAACGTGTTATTTGACAAGATTTGTCATTAAGATAAGAGCGACACGTGCAGGAAATATTAAATCTCTGTTTTCTTGAGTAATCATTGATTGATGACGGGAAAAATTAGTACGGAAGGAAGTGTTCACAAGTGTGTTGGCATTGGTGTTTTATATAAGGCGGAACACTCTAAGAAAAATCAAACAAGGAACGGTTACTGCTGAATCCAAAGCTGCCACAACTGTTTAATTAATAGAGCAAGTTTCCCAGATTATCACAGCAAGTTTCCTCAGATTAAGACAGCAAGTTTCCTCAGATTAAGACAGCAAGTTTCCTCAGATTAAGACAGCAAGTTTCCTCAGATTAACACAGCAAGTTTCCTCAGATTAAGACAGAAGATTGGCAATGAAAGTTCCAAAAGAAAGAGGAGGGAGAGTATTTGATTTCAAGTATGACAACACGTGTATTCAACCAGACGACATCTCTACAGACCATATCGTTTTCGACTTTTCCAGCTTTCCTTATTCCGACGACAGTTCCTCTCTACTTTACGAGTCGGTCAACCACACACAAGACGCCGCCTGCCAGACGACGAATAACGCCGAAGATGCTCCGATCAGCACACGAGTGAAAACTAAACCGTATAGTATTAACAAAGCAAGGTCGAACCAACAGGACAAAATTCGTCGAGTCAATGCGAGTATTCGTGAACGTAAAAGACTTCATGTCCTCAGTGATGCTTTGTGCAGATTAAAAAACGTTGTACCGGATGCAAGAATAAAAGAACACGTGACAAAACTCGATATACTTCGCATGGCATCACGGTATATACTTCGTCTACGGGAAGTATTGAACACAAGTACACATGCTAAGGACCAAGTCGAACTTAAACTGGAAAATGGTGTTCTTTCTAACTCAGTCCACCCAGATACATCATATTCATGTATGTTTCAGAAACCAGGGTTTAATCTAGTGTACAAAAATTTGCGCCACTCCGGAGTGCAAATGAACTAGTAATAAGTTCGAAATATATAGTAAAAGGTTTGAGTACTGCCGAAATTATTGAACGTAGTTTTCTAACGTTTCGAGCGAAGGCCCTTCGTCAGAGAGAAACGGGTGTTCGCTCGAAACGTTAGAAACTACGTTCAATAATTTAGGCAGCACTCAAACCTTACTATATTTCGATTTGTATTTCAACACTGCCTACGCAGAACACTACTTTTATTTCACTGTTAGTAATAAGTTCAACTTATCCTGACCAACATCTTGACATTCAATACTGTATGCTGTAACCTCCGGAAGTTGTGTAACTTCGGAAGCTGTTAACCCTTTACTGGCCACAGGCAAGGGGAGCTGGGGAGAGCTCCCGGAAAAGGGTTTACTCTGTTAGCTGTTAACTCCAGGAACTGTTGACACCGTAGTTGTTAATTAACCGTTCTATGTTAACAATTCAAATACATGTAATAGCAGTAGACACGTGCATGCATTACACGCCTATTTTTATGAGAATTAGCCGGAGATGAGTAAGAGTTGCACAGCAAAAGAAAAACCATGGCAAACAAGATGGTATTGCAATAGTCTTTATTACGTCTTTATTTATCACACTCGCATAATTAAAAAACTTTCACATTTTTTTTGTCGTTTACGACTTGCATTTGGTGTACAATTAATCTTCTTTAATTTCTTTGCTGCTGGGAAAATGGTCGTTTAACGAGAGTCCTTGCTCAACCTGTGGTAGCTTTAAGTTTCTAGATAAACATATTAAACGTTGTTTAAAGATAGGGAGGGATATGAGTACTGACAAAAACTTGTGTTACTGTATGTAGTGTATATTTTGCTTTATAAAATAAGGTATCCTAAGCTTCTTTCGGAGATCGGCTATGTCGGGGATCGTCGGAGATGCGTCGAAATCGTCAGCTGGACATAGGGAGTGCAGGCGGATAGCGAAAGTTTCGCCCGCACTACTTATGTCCAGCTGACGCCTCCAAGCATCTCCGACATCCCCCGAAACCTCCAATCTCCGAAATTTAACCTCTGCGGAGGAGAGAGGCTCTGATTGCCTGGGCTCCATGCGTTTATAAGAGAACAGAGATCATGAATGACGTAAATTGGCGTAGGGTGGCGTAGAATGGCTTCAGCTGGTCGGAAAAGTCCGTCAAGTTCCAAAACTACCTCACTTTTAGCTTGATTTTTCTTATTATTATTTTATAAAACATACCACTCCTGTGCATATGTATTCTTACAAAGGTACGTTTGACGTCATTTGAACACGAAAGAAGTGTAAAGGAACTCGGCTATCGGCGCCCCGTGCCTCTACTCAACTTCTTTCGTGTTCAAATGACGTCAAACGTGCCTTTATAAGAGTACAAACGTACGGAGCTTTATGTTTTACTCGTTAAGTACATGCATTGTATCTTCCTACAAACCAACCTTTGCTCTCTTCCTAACATTACTAGCTTCAGTAGCATTGTGCTCAACGCTGTCGTCCTTCTCTTTATCTTCATCCTTTCCCTCCTTGCTTTCTTCATTTCGATCAACACCACCATCATCTTTCTCATGTCCAACAGTAGCTTCACTGTGTTTCGGATCAGGAGAAAGGGTCCCGAACAAATAATCAGAAAGACAAACAAGAACCTGAAGAAAAACAGTAGACATGCGTGTTAACGCTAAATTGAAACTTTCAAAAACTTTAAGGTGAAGTAATACGAGCAACAAATTGCTGCAACATTGTTGCGTTGCAAGTTGAATAGCGTTGTTGCACGTATTACCACCCACCTTAAACATTGTCACGTAACAATGATTTTGTTGCAAGTTGAATCAGCATGTTGCAGCAAGTAGAACTGGAGTCTACTTTTATCAACAAATTTTTTCAACTTGCAACAAAATCCTTGTTGCGTGACAATGTTTAAGGTGGGTGGTAATACGTGCAACAACGCTTTTCAACAAAGTTGCGTTGAAAGTTGAAGAAAAATGTTGCCCGTATTACCTCCACTTTAAATCACATATCAATTTAATTCTCCGTGAAATAAGGTCATACATACAGTAGAGCTGCAAAGAACTTCGCATTCATTAGTTCAAATAAAATATTTTTTGATATCTAAATCTCAGGAAATATATTTGAGGTTGATGGTAGAAAAATTTAGGTCAGTGGGTTAGCAGAAACACAACGTTATATTTCTTTTATAAAAAAGTAGAGTGCTGCGTAGGCAAGGTTTTGGATAGAGCAAAGTGAAAAGATGGTAAACTGGTGAGAATAGTTTTGATAACGAAATACTGATGTACAGTCGTTGGCACCTAAGCGTGTACACCGCCCGTCAAAACATGTTCTAAATTTAAGCCAAAGTTAACCATTTTGAAATCAAGACCGTGGGATTGGTGAGATGTGATTGGCTAAGGGCACATTCATGTGACAATAATGCATTGGTTCGAATGTATCGAATGAAAACCTAATACATTTGCAAGGTAAACATTTAACTTTGACGTTAACATAAAACATGTCTTGACGGGCAGTGTACACTGTACACGCTTAGGTGCCAACGACTGTATAATGTATTATCCACAAACCATTCCCAGTATTAGACCAATAAGAACGGTTCCAACACCAAAAACGACATACGAACCCCAAGCTGGGAGACCATACGTCTCTGTTAAAACGGTATGGATGTTCTAAAAAATTAAGAAAAATAAATATTATACTATCTGCAATATGTTATGTACTGTAAAAAAACATGCCATAGTGTAGAATAATATTTAAGTTATAATACTGCACCTTGAAAAGCATAGAGGCTTTAAAAAGAATGCCTAAACCTCCCATTCTAAAAATCAAAAAACATGGATCAGAGAGCAATGATGGTGAAACAATACATGGTATGGTGTATGGTATGGTATGGTATGGTGTATGGTATGGTAATGCATGTATGGTATGGTGTTATGGTAATGAATGTGTGGTATGGTATGGTGTGGTATGGTATGGTGTGTTAGGTATAGTATGGTGTGGTGTGGTGTGGTATGGTGGTATGGTGTGGTATGGTATGGTATGATGTGGTATGGTATGGTGTGGTGTGGTATGGTGTGTTAGGTATGGTATGGTGTGGTATGGTATGGTAGGGTATGGTGTGGTATGGTAGGGTATGGTGTGGTATGGTGTGGTATGGTGTGGTATGGTATGGTGTGGTATGGTGTGGAATGGTATGGTATGGTGTGGTATGGTATGGTGTGGTATGGTATGGTGTGGTGTGGTATGGGATGTGGTATGGGGTGTGGTATGGTGTAGTGTGGTATGGTATGGTGTGGTATAGTGGTGTGGTGTGCTTACAACACTGATCCAGGAGATTTCCATGAAGGTATAGCCTCTACATCTTCCCATTTTCTTTCTTCAATGAAAGTTTTCATCTCATCAAGTCTTCTTTTGTTTTGATACAAACGAAATTTCCCGTTAATTGCACTACATTGTGGAAACAAACATATATCAATTAGAGCTGCTGTAAACAAGAGGAAATGCATGTTACTTATAATATTTATATTGTAATGGAAGTCCTTAATTCTAAGAACAAGACTTACTGATAAACTGTTGGCAATGATACAATACCAAACCTTCCACTAAGGGCTAAAATAAAGCAAAAACATTTATATACAGTATCTGATAAAATATGTCAACAACCACCCCCTACCCCATACTGGCTATGCACCCCTACCCCCATACTGCCTATGCACCCCTACCCCATACTGCCTATGGACCCCTACCCTATACTGCCTATGCACCCCTACCCCATACTGCCTATGGACCCCTACCCCATACTGCCTATGCACCCCTACCCCATACTGCCTATGGACCCCTACCCCATACTGCCTATGCACCCCTACCCCCTACCCCATACTGCCTATGCACCCCTACCCCCTACCCCATACTGCCTATGGACCCCTACCCCATACTGCCTATGGACCCCTACCCCATACTGCCTATGCACCCCTACCCCACGGCGTCTTTGTAAAGCAGGTATTTTTTTTTCATTTTCTTTGTATATATTTTCTTAGTTAATTAGTATATAACTTTGTAACCTTAATTTATAATTAGCACAGTTTATTCTTGTAATTCCTATTTTCCTGAAAGACCTACCGTGGGTAAATAAAGTTATCTTATCTTATCTTATCTTATGCACCCCTACCCCATACTGCCTATGCACCCCTACCCCCTACCCCATACTGCCTATGCACCCCTACCCCATACTGGCTATGCACCCCTACCCCCATACTGCCTATGCACCCCTACCCCATACTGCCTATGCACCCCTACCCCATACTGCCTATGGACCCCTACCCCATACTGCCTATGCACCCCTACCCCCTACCCCATACTGCCTATGCACCCCTACCCCCTACCCCATACTGCCTATGGACCCCTACCCCATACTGCCTATGGACCCCTACCCCATACTGCCTATGCACCCCTACCCCCTACCCCATACTGCCTATGGACCCCTACCCCATACTGCCTATGGACCCTACCCCATACTGCCTATGCACCCCTACCCCCATACTGCCTATGCACCCCTACCCCATACTGCCTATGCACCCCTACCCCATACTGCCTATGGACCCCTACCCCTATACTGCCTATGCACCCCTACCCCATACTGCCTATGCACCCCCTACCCCCATACTGCCTATGCACCCCTACCTCATACTGCCTATGGACCCCTACCCCTACATAGGGGGCCTTCTCTAATGTCTTCCCTCCCCCCCCCCCCCCACCCCCTGTGAAGAATCCTAGCTGTTCTACTGGCTAATGAGACTCAATGCATCTGATTTTCCTTTCTTTATATAATTTGTAAGAAACTCTATCTAGTTTACTACCAAAATTAAACAAACCAGAGTTTTCCGTCACATCGACCTCAGCGACTCTGACATTCAAACTTTCGGCCTCAATCGCAAATTTATCCCAGACGGGTCTTAGATTTCTACAAGCAGGACACCATGGCGCATAACTAAAATGCAGAAATATTCAACTATGAAGCTATGAAGCTACTAAGATTGTATTAAATATGTATACATTTATATCGTAAAATTTCAGTGGTGAGAACTGTCTATTGTCAATTATCAATTTAATAACGACAATAGGACTCACAATTTAATCATCCAATGTCCTTTAAGAAGCATATCCCAGTTATCTTCCGTAATCTCTTCGCTTTCTCCAGAAATCAGGACATCTTTCCCAAGACAAGCCAAGATCCAGAAACTATAAACGATCTTTATCAAAGACTTCAAAAAGGACGCCATCTTGAAAAGAGGCTCGAGTTTCTTCGAGACAGCGGTTACACGAAAAAAGTCAGGCGCTCGAAAGATCCAACATGGCGGCCAGGAGAGGTTTCTCGCGAACAGCTTGTAGGATTTTTAATTTTAAATCAAATGGCAATGTAAGTATTGTGTTTACCTCTTGTTTCTCTTGAGATCCTGCTTATATTGGTTTACCTCATGTTATTTTTTTACCGTTTAATCACAGCTGCTGAAATCATCCACACCAGTGACCCATGTACTTGTGTCGAACATTCGGCAAAATAGCTCTGTACTCAGTCTTTCTTCAAAAACTCGTCAATTGCTGAACTCGATAAGCAAGAATAACAAATGGTTAGTGCTATGTTTGGACTATTATTGTAGATGTATGAATCATAAATAACCAAATAAACGATGTTTAGTTGCTATCACAAGGTCTCCTCAGTTTATGATGTGGCCTATATCAGGCACTCAGGCACTGAACTGGTATTAGTGTATTACGTAATAGAGCAAAGTGAAAAGGTAGTAAACTGCAGATATTTTTTTGAACGAAGTGGCTTAGCCATACAGAGTTACGCTATACTTACCGCACTTTTATAGGGTTAATTATGGATATTTAGGGTTAATTAGGGTTTTGTGGGGATATGCTTAGGATAAATGTAAATATAGCCACAGCCTTGGGTTTTTTTATTGATCAATTGATTGTCTGACTTGATTGTCTGCAATCACGGAAGTAGATAGTGATACATGTAGAAGTACTGTACTGTATATACTCGACTGTGGCAGAGATTTGAACCCGCAACCTTTGGTTTACTAGTCCAACACTCTACCAACTGAGCTGCATGATCAAGTTGGGAGCAGGTTGCGGAATGACTCAGTCAGATAGTTGTCATTGGACAATGTTTGTTTGAAAAGTCAAAAACAACTAGTGATTCGCTACACCCTTGAACGCAAATGGTAGTATCATTTTTTTTCTGTTTTTGTCAATCTTTTAGGAACACATCAGTGCTTGACAGCATCAATCGAAGTTCTTCAGCTGTGCTTTGCCTTCTTACTACTGGGAACTCACCACTAACTATAGGTCTTTGTTGTTCCTCAGATGAGCTTTCCACAGATGGTGAAGAAGATTCAACAAATAGGAAAAAACGTATATATATTGTTGAACTATTAAACGATGACCCATAGAGTGTTGATACAAGGATTATTATTAGGCGTTATTTTTATTGTACTACAAATACAGAGTGACTTCAGCCAGTTGAATCAAATCACTGCATCAGACTATTCATGGTTAAAGACATAAGACTGTACTCAGTAGATTTTTTTAACAAGTGTTAAGTTTGAGTAAGATTTTACTGATTTGATGAAGGGAAATTCGAGTGTTTGAACTTCTCAAACGAATCTGTAAATTTTTCTGAGAAAATCGACATGAAAGTTGAGCAAATTAATGTAAAAATTGTCTTGTTATTTCCAACTTTCTTTTGCAGCGTTTAATCAGTCATTTTCTATTTTTAACACTTTGAGGCCTGAACCTCTCCCTGTGCTGAATAAAATCGTCTGGCGTTAGCCAGAATAAAATACTAAAGACTCGTCTTCAGGCTTCAAAGTGTTAAAGAGATAGGTTTTAACACTTTGAAGCCTGGACGGCTGGACCCCTCCCTGTGCTGAATAAAATCGTCTGGCGTTAGCCAGAATAAAATACTAAAGATTCGTCTTCAGGCTTCAAAGTGTTAAGAATGCAAGTATATATTATAAAGTCAGACAAACATGACGACTGACGTAACAACCACACAGCCGCATAGCGCACGCGGCGCGCGCAAATCAATATGCCAGAAAGTCAATCGCATGCATACGCTAGAACGCCAATTGCATACCAAAAGTCAAAAAAACTTATTTTAAGAAAACAAATCTTGTTTTAAGATCTTCTTGCCCCGTCCGCAAGATCATAATCTTGCTGGGTTTTCTTGACGAGATATTTTGTCTTAAAACAAGAGCACGGGTGGCGTGTGCTGTTAGGGCGCTGCCTCTCACCAAAACGTTAAGCCCGGTTGGACAGGGTTAGTACTTGGATGGGTGACCGCTTGGAATGACCCCGTTGTCGGGCTTGGGACTCATGTGAGTAGAGTTGTAGTTGATCTCTCCTGTGCTTCGAGGGTTTTTCGCCGGGTTCTCCGGTTTTCCTCCCTCCGTAAAACCAACACCTAGACCTTAGGAGGATAACCTTGTAAGGGACCTAGAGTCCTATTGTTACCTCTCCTGTACCGCTGGGTACAAATGTTGATAAGAAGAAGAAGAAAAATTATCTTGACGAGATTTGGAGGTTTTGCCGTGTACAAGAAGGAATTTCTCACTACGGTAGTATGTGCCATTGCGTGGATGCTAAAGAATGGAGGAACGAATTGAATATATGAATGAACGAAGGGATAGACGAATGAAGATTTCATTAAAGGAGTCGATAACTGGCTTGATCTGACCTGTTCTAGTACCAGATGCCTTGGAGGGCATTCTGAAGGGGGGGGGGGGGCATTCTGAAGGGGGCCCCCTCCCAGTAAAAGTCCCTTTTTGCCCCAGGATAAAATGTGTATGGATAAGCAAGTCAGTTGAATAGTTTCAGTTGTTACAAAGGTGTAGATAAATATTTATATTAGTTAAATAGTTTTTATTTTGATAAGATGTATGTAGTGACGAAAAATCTTTTTCTTGTTCCTCACAACATTTTCCATATTATATTTGAAAAAGCGAAACAGTCAGAAAGGCGGGAATTTAATAAAAATGGAGTTAACTAAATTGTAAAAATAGTAACGGAATGAAATGATACCGCTACCGTGTAAACAGTTTCCTACCGTGATGATCGTAACAAGAGCTGATCGCTTTTGAGAACTTAAAAAACCGCAGAAAAAGTCCAGTTTGTAAATTTCAAAGATTGTCTTTGTGAGAGCTGGTCACTTACTACGGGTCCAGTTTGAGCGTGGACACGCGCGTAATTTGACAACACACATTTCACGCGGGAAACTAACATGTTGCTAAGCGGAAACTGTGAATTTACTAAGGCCAAACGGCATTGTTTCTTCGCGAAAACGTCGCGTTGTGGGGTTTGTCAGTATAATGGCCGATCGGAAAAGCACTGTGGAGTTCTTAGCTTCACTTGACGAAGATTTAATTGTGTATAAATTAAGATAAGTTATAAACATGCCGACATTTGCTTTGAAAATTTTGCGCTCTTTCAAATTAAAACAATACCGTTTGGCCTTAGTAACGTTACAGTTTCCGCTTAGCAACATGGTAGTTTCCCACGTGAAACATGTGTCGTCAAATTACGCGTGTCCTGGTAGCAAGCTTCAACATGTAATTACGTTACATCACATGGTTACATGATGTCACAATTATTCTGACGTCACTTGACAATTAACCAAGGCGCGAAATGAAGAGTAGGCGACAAAGAAATGACTTTTTTTAAACATCTCCTTTGTCTTATCGCCGTCGTTAATCTAACTCTCGTCAATTCAGAGAAGTACACAACATATCCTCGGGAAGTAAAACTTTATGAAGATGATACTTACTGTAAGTATATAACCATTAAACTACAACGAAACTTTTAGCACCTTTAAATTGGTGCTGAAGTAGAATGATCAATTTTTGAATCTATATTGCGTTTCAGATTGCCGAACTTCTCTTGGGATGAGTTATTACATGCTTCGAGGTACTAGTATGCAGGGTAAATTTTATTGGAGTGATGAAGAACACAAGTTTTATCTTGATCCAATGCTGTTGTCGCGTCCATACTATTGGTATACAAAGAGACCTAGAGAATTGAGACGTACATATTGTGATCGCGTTTTTGCCGAAATCTTAACGGAACATGTGTACAGGGAATACCGTAGCTACGTGGAAGTATCTTTTGGTAAGTTAGTATAATTATTTAATATGCAAACGTTTTTGACGAATTTTTTTTCTCTAATATTAAAACTAAGGCCTGTGATAAACTGCGTATTTTTCATGCGCCGTATAAAATACCTATTAGGGTCGATCCAAATTATGAAATTGTTCCGGTTGAGTTATACGGCGTATTTAGGGGTATTTAATAAATCGTATTTAGTATCTCAACACCGTCCTCGTTCTTTTTACAACGCCATTTAGAGCATTTTCACGTCTTCAGGACGACGTTAAAAAACTTTCACAAGCCATCGGTGAGAACAAATATTGGCAAACAAACAGTTTCTTCTATGGCCATATAAAATTGTTGGGGGAAAAACGTGTTCATCGTAGACACGAGCAAGGAAAGCTACCAAGGAACTTGTCAAGAAAAACTTGGTCGTCTGTGCGGGGCTTAACGGTTAACTTAGAGCCACTAGACACTTTAAATTTTTACTACAAAAAAATATACATGTATACATAAAAAAACAAAGAAATTAACTGTATATAATTATCATGTAAAAATAAATGTGAATAAATTTTCATTTCATTTTCATTCATTTCATTTTCATTTCATTTTCGACGTCAACTCACCAAAAGATGAGAAGTGTTGCTTGAGATTGACCTTAATACAGACACCACAATCATTTTAGCAATACTAGTCGACGTTTTGAAAGTCATTAAACTAACTTCAAATATCAAATATAATAGTCAGTTAGCGGCGACTTTTTTTAATTATAAAGTTTATGTTGCTTTTTACCCGCCGTCGTCCTCCTAGCACCGGGAGCCGGGCCTCCCTGGCAGAATTGTCGGCCCCCCTTGGGGAAATTCAGTCCAGTATAAAATATATGCGTTACATTTTCATTATTTTGCTATGCTTTGACTTTGAGTATTTTTGGGTCGTTCAGTTGTGTGTTATAGATACATCCTTTTACTTTTTGTTAATTTTTTTGAGGGCCACAAGTTTGTTAGTACTTTGTACTATTAAGTGTCACCCTTTTTAAATAAAGTTTCTATCTATCTATGATCTATTACAAAATTAAATAAAAAATAACCCACCCCCCTTGGCCCTTACTTGGATTTCTCCATATCAAACAAACTGAAATATCTTGAAAACGAAGAACGATACAAAAAAGTTGAAAAAGATCTTATATTACAATTTTGCGAGTTCTTTAAAATTAGACAAACTTGATTTTTATTGCCGCAATGTCCTTTAACTTGCTAGTTTTATTTGCCTTGCAGAGCACTTGACGGTAGTGGATGGGTTTACCGTTGAAGGTGGACTTCCCGGGATTGAGGAGTCTGACGACGATGATGATTGGATGTATGTAGATGACGAAAATGAATGGATTCTTGCACCTACACGTTACACTGTCAACTACACCGTGGATGGAAATACGTGGATTCCATTCCGAAATAAAATGGGCGACATACTTGTCAGTTTTATTACGTTTAATATAGTGTTGTTGGGCTCCATTAGTCAATTAGTAATTTGCTACAAGTAATTTGTTACAACTAATTTGCTACATTTAATTTGCCACAAATAATTTATTAGAAGTAATATGTTACACTGGCTAATTTGCTACAAGTAATTTATTAGAAGTAATTTGTTACAACTAATTTGCTACAACTAATTTGCTACAACTAATTTACTACAAGTAATTTAGACATAATTTGTTACAAGTAATTTGCTACAAGTAATTTATTAGAAGTAATTTGTTACAACTAATTTACTACAAGTAATTTAGAAGTAATTTGTTACAACTAATTTAATTGCTACAACTAATTTACTACAAGTAATTTAGAAGTAATTTGTTACAACTAATTTAATTGCTACAACTAATTTACTACAAGTAATTTAGAAGTAATTTGTTACAACTAATTTGCTACAAGTAATTTGTTATGAGTAATTTGTTACTTTAATTCTTCTTCTGTATTACAATTGTAATGGAATATACTTATTTTTTTATTTGTAGCAATTTACTCTGATGGAAATTTTTCGACCTGATAGTGGTACCAGTACAGCGGCCTACACCAAGTTTGATCCTAGAATTGTTGCTCGTGCATTGCGTCTAGTGTTTGCGGCGAAACGGGAGAGATTTGATTATTACTTTTGTCTGGTCATGGAATTATATGGCTGTCAATATGGTCAGTGTTAACTACTTGATGTAGTCAAAATTAAAGTGCATATAATCCCTGCACAGTTTTTAGTTCCCTGTTTAGAGGGCGAAAAAACAGTTAAGTTATTTTACAGTTTTTGATTTGGCCGTTTTGTTTCCGAGATATATATCTTTGAACATTGGCAAAAAGTCCTAGGAAATTACGGTTCAACATACATCGCGGCTCATTTGTTAACCATTTTGAAGTTTGCTAAGTTTCTAGACCATGTCTCTATTGACATTGATTTTTTGATTTCTTGATTGATTCTTTTTTTTACCCTTTTTTTCCGACTTGCTTTTTCAAACGATGGCTGTTCGTCTTGATTTTCTTTGCTTCGCTAATGTATTTTTAGAACCAGAAAATTATGGATTACAGACTGGTTTCAGAAAAAGATGTAAGAAGCATTAGTGTGTTATTTAATTACCGAAAATTTATTTCAACTTTTATACGCGATTCAGGTTACCATTCAAAGTGTTTATTTTTTAATTACGTCTTTTTTTAAGCGGACATGCTATTTGGAAGAAGAAATCTTTATCCTTGGCAACTGCTTGGGTATAAGGTATCCATAGTACCCTCCGCCAGGAGGTTATGTTTTTACACCTTTCTGTCTGTCTGTCTGTCTGTCTGTCTGTCTGTCTGTCTGTCTGTTTGTTTGCTTGTCGGTTTGTTTGTTTGTTTGTTTGTTTGTCTATCTGTCTGTCGCCAGGATATCTCAGATATAGACACCGATTTTCCTGAAAGTTTGCAAGAGGGTTGGCCAGTTCGCCCAATCTATTAAAATTTGGTTGAATTTAGTCAAAATTGGGATGAGAAATTAATAAAAATCTGGCCGCAAGATTCTCCGTGTAGAAGAAATGCTTGATTGCGCTCATTATCCTTATTTTATGCAAATATTTTTGCATAATTTTGGTACGTGTGTTGGTCTCGTGAGCTAGCCTGATTAACGGGATGGCTCGTTTTCTTTTTAAGGCCTGGCCAAACGCTTTCAACATTTCATTCAACATCGTTCAACATTGTTGAATTCAACATGTTGAAAGCGTTTGGCCACCCTTGTTGAATGATGTTGAACGAAATTTGAACATGTTCTATTTCTATTGTTCTCAAAATGTTGAAAGGTGTTGAACGCATTTGGCCACATTTCATTCAACTTTGTTGAACAGAGACATGCGCCATGCTGGATATTGTCAGGGTGAGAGCCTGGCATCTGATCGAAACGGAAGTCAATCTGAAGTCAATCCTCACAGTGGACTGAGTGGAGTGGATTGACTTGAGATTCAAATTTGAATCGGCTTGAATATTTCCAACCTGATTCATTTCTCTCTGACGAAGGCCCTTCGCTCGAAACGTTAGTTTCCTACGTTCTCTGTTTCGGCAGTATATCTAACTTTACTATATTTCGATTGTTGTTTCTACACTGCCACGCAGCACGCTACTTTTATTTCACTATTTGATTCATCTAAACATGGTTTGACTTGAAAATGACTTGGTAAACATGCGTGACATTGGTGCGTGTCGTACAACATGGCGGACATTGAGGAAAGCACAGAAATTAGTGTTTCAAAACCGAAAATATTCTTCCATATATGAAAATATGTAAACGTCTGCCTGATTGACTTAACTGGCGTTTTTCGGATCCGATTCGACTGTGCATGAATTCGCTCCATGTAAACACACCCTGAAGGCCATGTCACACGAGGCACTTGCAACTTGCAACGCAATGGCGTTGTATTGCAAGTTGTTGTAAGAAAGATATCCCCGTGTGACACCCCATGTTTGCAACTAGTCTCGCAACGAAAAATTGCGTTGTGAGTCGCAGAGAAAGCAGAAGCAGCTTCTACTTTTCGCAACGCTACGAGACAAGTTGCAGCGTGTGACACCCCCACTGCAACTTGCAATATATTTTTTTCGACAAAAATTGCGTTGCAAGTTGCAAGGAAAATTGCCTCGTGTGACATGGCCTTAGTTTATTTTTATTTTGTTTATTATTCAGGATGCCAAAAAACCGGAGATGTCGTATCCCATTTATGATGCAGCCATGTCGTTGTCGAGGTTTTATGTTGACGATGAAATAGGAACTATGATGGATGGCATGGGTTATTGTGTCAATGCTAGTTATAATGAATTTATTGTCTACTTAGCACAAGAAGGCACTTTCCAATTTAAAAATGCTCCTTTTGGAGCAGTCTACCGAATCGCTAACCTTAAACAACATCGGGTACGTTTACAAGCGATTTATTTATTTATTTATTTATGTATTTATTTATGTATTTATTTATTTTATTTATTTATTTACTTATTTATTTATTTATTTATTTATTTATTTAAATTTATTTAAAGGATTGCACTCTTGATAACTTGAACAATAAGAATCCATGGATTGCTGCCACATGCTTGGGCTATGAGAGTCGGTTTAAGAACTATATGATGGTAAGTAATTTCTTTGTAAGATTATTTATTTGATTTTTATTGTTAGAGAAAACAAGACTGAGGGACTGTTTATATGGAGGTGAGTTACTCGGTCAGCGGAGGTACCCGGTTTGCGGGATAAACTTTACGTTCTGTTTATATGAAAGCGAGTTACCTGGCGGGTTGTAATATTTGAGACGATTCTCATCAACGAAAGTGACATGAAGTAACGAATATAGAAAATTCATCCCGCTATGCCGAGTTACCCGGGTAAAAGTGTTTATATGGGGAAATGTTTATCTCGCTTTACCGAGATCCCGGCTGCCAGTGCCGAGTTCTTGCCAGGGCGAGTTACTCGTCTGTCTCATATAAACACTGCGCGGTGGGAAAAACAGTGTTTGTTCTACCGACCAGGAACTCGCCATGTGCCCAGTAACTCGGCTAGCCGGGTAACTCGCCTGCATATAAACAGGCCCTAAGGGGGCGATTACATGGAGCGGGCTAGCCGGGTAAGCCGGCATGATTTCGCACTGAAATTCGCAATTATCAAGTAAATAAGGGCAAAGTTACGTTAGTTATACCTCAGTTTTACACTACTTAGTCTATCATTTATTTTGTAAGTCCATCGTTAATAAAAAGATTGTTATAGTCTCAGCTAACCCATACCTAATTTTAGTGTGCAGTGATAACCAATTTGTGCAGTGATAAAAGTAAAATGTGCAGTGATAAAATGTAAAATGTGCAGTGATAAAATATTAAAATATGTTTTGATAAATAGTTAATTAACAAAAAAATGAGGCAATGAGCAAAAAAACTAAAGTACTAAACGATTTACACACAAACAGTGAATACAAATATACAATGATAATCACAGTAAATCAGTAATTCATGTAAACAAAGTAATGGCCCTCGCATCCTGATATTGCGTAATATTGGCGTGACTCACTCTCCCCATTCCCTGCATCATCTTGGCGTTGTGGTCCGAAGTCCGAACTGTTTGGCGTAATCGGTAATGGTCAGAAATTTTCATGGGCGCGCTCCTGCCCGGCTAAACTTTGAACGAAAATGTGCATTGATAAAAAATTATTATAATTAGGTATGAGCTAACCCACGAAAGCGTCTTCACGAAGACTAATTAATTTATTAAATCTTCGCTATATAATCACGAAACACACGAACAACGTTTTGATGTTCTATTTCAGTTCCTTTCAGCACTATTTATTCACACAGTCAAGTAAACAAACGCGTATCGAAGCGAGTTCAACAGTTTTTCAGCCCGGTTTGCTGGGCCTGCCCGGTCCATGTAATCGCTTCCTGAAGTCGATTTTATAGGGGCATATTATCAGAAGTTTACAATTAAAATCTACATTTGACAACACACACTATGAGCACTGACTTGGAGATTTTTTCTTATGTTTTAGCATTACAAGCAACACAAAGGGAGAAAAGCTGTTCCTCAAAAATACGTAAGATATGAAGTATTGTAGTGTAAACGAAAACCTGCTGCCTATATAAGCAGTAATAGTATACCATATTATTAGTGTTTTTAGCTTGAAAAGTTTTTTTGTTTGTTTTTGCTGTACAAGTTGTCGTAAGTTAAACTCGGAGAAAAACTCTGAGCTCCATACGGGACTCGAACCCACAACCTTCCAAATGCCAGCCGGACGCTCTCACTAGTCACTATTGAGCCACTGGAACTCAGAGACCGAGGTTGTTTGTCTGCCTGGAGCTCAGAGTTTTTCTCTGAGTTTAACTTACGACAGCTTGACACAGCAAAAACAAACGGGAAAGAAAACAACAAATTAATAGTATATACTATATTTAAATATTAGTACACCATTGTAAATTAGCTCTGATCAATTACTCTGTTGTAGTTTAAATATTCGGTGGACCATCGTATGATGCTACGGATAACTATAAACAGAAACCAAGCAAAAAAGAAACCATGCTATCAACAAATTCGTGACTCAAAATTTACTTGTAAGTTGTGTTGTATTGTACTCTGTTCTGCTCTGCTCTGCTATATGCTATGCTATGCTAGGCTATGCTATGCTACACCATGCTATGTTTGTGTTGCGTTGACAATATATATAGTTATGATCAGCGCAGTCAATCATCTATAATCTTCTCTTATCTACATTGTGCTTTGTTTTAGTCACACCACCAAAGATAAAAAGAAGTAAAGGTACGTTAGTTTAATATATCAGTACATTAGCAGTAGGATGAAAAGATATTATAAAATATCTTGGTGTATTTTTAGGATGCAACTCGTTGCTACGACCGTATGGGACAACGTATTGTCGGTCGGGCAAGAAGTACTTGGGTAAGTGTTTATATAGCAATAATATATTAATATAGCAAAATTTCCAGATGTTTTGTTCAATTGTTTACATGCAGATTTTAATCATATTTACTTTTTCTTTTTGTCAACATTACTGTGTAATTTATTTTGGTTATGTCATAGTTAATAGAAAACAAACATGGTTTGGAAACCTGGCAAACTTCAAAGCGGTTAATAATCAAGTTACGATTCATGTTGAAAGGTACAGCATGAAGGTGCACAAATCCTTTGTTTTAGGTTTATTAATAATTGAACAGTACGGTTGAGTGATTGAACCCAAACGTTGCTAGTGGATGATTGTTTCATTATACAGAAAACACAAGATGTTCAGTAACCGTGAAAGTGCAAAAAATATTTCCATAAATCTGAACAAAAACATAAAACAATGACTTTTGTCGAGCTTCCAAATCAAGTTTAGTTTCTATTAACTATGGTTATGTTTACTTTATTTTGTTTAAAGTTTTTTCGTTTGGTTTGCTGTACCGAAGCTGTCGTATAACCCAATGGTGAGAGCGTTCGGCTGGCATTCGGAGGGTTGTGGGTTCGAGTCCCGTCTGGAGCGCAGAGTTTTTCTCTGAGTTTAACTTACGACAGCTTGTACCGCAAAAACAAACGAAAAATCTTCACCAACTTCAAGCTGAAAACTTTAATAACATACAAAAACATTTATTTTGCTTGCTATAGCTATCGACTTGAAGAAAATTTCTATACTGGACCGCATTTCATTCCAAGGCCATAGGAACAAGCTTCGGAGAAGTTGGGTCACTACCTTGACTGTACACTATAGCACAGACAATGTTATTTGGTTACCTCTTAAAGGACGCTACGCCCCAAATGCGGTAATAACTACAAGTAGTAATGACACTGATATATAAGTCGCTATAGTTCTTTCATGACAGCAAACAACTTTTAAACCTTATGGCCAACTGTATAGCTCTGCCTCTTAAAATAGTTAAGTCCAGTTATGCGAGGTTAGTACTTGGATGGTTGACCGCTTGGGAATGACCCCGTTGTCGAGCTTGGAACTCATGTGAGTAGAGTTGTAGTTGATCTCTCCTGTACATCGAGGGTTTTTCGCCGGATTTTTCGGTTTCCCTCCTTCCGTAAAATCAACACCTATATGTCTTAGCCCTTTGATATGCCTCGACACGGCCATGGTTGCGGGTATTATATAGCCCGAGTCCTTTATTAATATAATCATTATTTTTTTAAGATTCTCAACGCGAACTCAAACCAATATAGAGCTGTCAGCCTTTACTTGAACCCTCGTTTGCGTGCCAGATATCTAAGGATTGCACCGCTTAGAGGAAGAAATGGTTTATGTTTAAGGGTCGAAATTCGAGGTTGCACAAAAGGTACGATATAAAATTTATGGGTTTTGGTTAAACTGAGACAAACTAAATGACACTTCTTTCAAATACGACAGACGTTATTTTTGTTTTATAAGTTAGAACTTTATATATTCTTAATTTTTTCCTTTAATTTTTCTGTTTCAAGAGCCATGGTTATCAGAAATACAAAAAGTTAAAAGGGATGCTGAAAGTATGTATTTTGTTTCAATTTATTACTCGATGGAGCACACCAAACCATGAACCATTTCTTAAAGTGCCAATACAGCGAAATTTCACCCCAGTTTTTTATGATTGCATTTGAAAGAATACTTAAAATGACAACGTAACATCTTTCGTAGAATTTCGTTTCCTTGCTTCATTCTTGAGATATTCAGGTTTGTTTGATATGCAAATGTCATACTTATGACATCACACTGCATAATGACTTTTTTGAAATAGCATCAATTTTAGGATAGTCCAAATATTTTACACCCAGCTACACACGTTTACATGGCTACATACATGCAAGTGCAAATTTTTATTAAGTACTTTCGATAAGCAAATTTTAGGCTAGTCCAAATATTTTACACCGAGTTACAATGCACGTTTAGTGACCAGTCATGGCTACATATAAGCAAGTGCAAATTTTTATTAAGTACTTTCGATAAGCACTCTCAAAGAAAGTCATACTTTTCTAAAAAGTCACTATGCAGTGTGATGTCATAAGTATGACATTTGCATATCAAACAAACCTGAATATCTCAAGAATGAAGCAAGGAAACGAAATTCTACGAAAGATGTTACGTTGTTATTTTAAGTGTTCTTTCAAATGCAATCATAAAAAACTGGGGTGAAATTTCGCTGCATTGGCACTTTATATTTTCGATAGATTTTAACTCTAAAACGAACAGAGCCATGCAAGGTTTTATAACTCTTTCCATTCGGCGTCTAACTGTCAAAGCTTACGTATTTTACTCTGGCTAACACCAAACGATTTTACTTGCCCGAGTAATGTGCGTTATCTTATTTTAGAAATAGGTTTCGGCTTGTGGTATATACGAATTGGAACGTGGAACGAAGATAGATATCTTCCAATCGACTGTTTTCGCGGGAAAACGGAGCAGTTAAAGAAATTTGGAGGAACAGTACAGATATACGAAGTTGTTAACGGTGTAGATTTTGTTTGGGAGAAGAAAAAAGTGTTTTTTCCAAAGGGTTATAAGAGTGTTGAAGCAAGATTTTTCAAATGTGTTGCTCGAGATCGACAAGGAGATATAGTCAGTACACAGTTGTACATCATAACATTTTATGGTATGTCTTTTTATAGTTTTGAATTCAAATAAGTTCTGCACTTCCGCTAGTTTCCGCGCCTTCTCGCTAGTTCTCATGGTAGTTTCTATGGCGACGGAGCACGAAATACTTGTATCGACTTGTGTAAAATTTATGTTCAAACGTTTTGCAAGCTCTCGCAAGTTGAAGAAAACTTTCGATGAAATTTTGACAAGTTTTTAACTTTTGGTTAGCTGAGGAAACGCGCTAACAACAGCACACGCGGCACCTATATGTGTGTGTGAGAGAGGGAGGGGGGGGGGAGAGGGGGGAACATGTTGTTGCTACATGTCTAGTTGCTTTATTGAAATCTTTCGTTTAATTTTCTGTTTCTTTGGTTTACAGGCGAAACACGTTTACTTTTGCCACTACAAGAACTTGATTTGATGCGTAATGGTGGAGTGCCTGTTTTGGATTACCCGGGAACTGTATGGACATACGAACCATTTATTGGCAAACTAACTTTCATATATTTTCCTGGTAGTAAGTAGAAAAGTATTAAGCTATTTCCTACTGTGATGGCCTTTTAGTATTTTACTCTGGCTAACGCCAGATGATTTTACTCGTCAAGGGAGAAATCTAGTAGGGTAATTTACTTATCTATTTATTTTTATTTGTTTATTTATTTTTATTTATTTATTTTTTATTTATAGGATAGAGAGGAAGAGAGGGTGATAGGGAGAGAGGGAGGGAGAGGGAGGGAAGGAGAGATGGAGGGAGAGAGGGAGGGAGGCAGGGAGGGAGGGAGACAGGGAGGGAGGCGAGAGAGAGAGAGAGGCAGGGGGGATGGATGGATGGAAGGAATGAGGGAGGGAGTTAGGCAGTGAGGGAGGGAGGGGGAATGTAATTGCACGCACCCAACAACAACAACAACAAAGAACGCCGCCAGCCCATGGGCCTGGGAATCGCGTTTATTATATAATGTTTGCTTTTTGTTTGTTTGTTTTACTTTTAGCAAAATTCTATAGATTTACTCTTTTTGGTCAGTTCGACGAGAACGATCTTGATTTCTTTGCATTTACTCTTCTTGGCACTGCAAGAAGCTGGGATGCGTGTTTCAACCTTGCCGTTTTTAATTATCACGAGTACTTTGTTTGGGATAACGAGGCTGCACAATGTTTAAGTAGTTGGTATCTACCTTTGGCTGCCAAATCAGAAAGAGCGGTAAAATTCTGGACAAAACCCGGGAGGAGGGTTGCTGAAAAATATAAAATTTACCAAATTCATAGTAAGTATCTTGACCTTACTTTTTTAAACACGACGAAACAAACGTCTGCATGTACGTAGCCCAGTTGGCGCAGTAATTAGCGCACGTAGAACAGTAATTAGTGCACGTGGCACAGTGATTAGCCCACGTGGCGCAATAATTAGCATACGGGACACAGTAATTAGCGCACGTGGCACAGTAATTAGCCCATGTGGCACAGTAATTAGCACACGTGGTGCGGTAATTAGCACACGTGGTGCAGTAATTAGCGCATGTTGCACAGTGATTAGCGCACGTGGCACAGTAATTAGCGCACGTGGAACAGTGATTAGCGCACGTGGCACAGTAATTTAATAGCACACGTGGCACAGTAATCAGCACACGTGGTACAGTGATTAGCGCACGTGTAACAGTAATTAGCGCACGTGGCACAGTGATTATATAGCGCACGTCGTACAGTAATTAGCGCACTTGGTACAGTGATTATATAGCGCACGTGGTACAGTAATTAGCGCACGTGGTACAGTGATTAGCGCACGTCCCCCTATGGAGCCTCCTCCCTCTATTAAGCTATTAAGTCCCTCCCTTTAATTACTGTTTAATTATTGGCCATGTGGGCCAATATCACTGTGCCACGTGCGCTAATATTACTGTGCCACGTGGCTAATTACTCTGCAATGTGCTCTAATTACTGTGCGCTAATTATTGCACCAGGGGGGGCTTCCTAGAAGGAGCTAGCTGAAAGCTAAATATAGGAATGGGAGGACTCATAGGAGGGACTTAATAGAGGGTAGGAAATACTTTAGTTTTTAATGTTTTATTGTGTTCTATTTTTTAACTAGCATTTCGTTATGGGTACAAGGTGTTGTGGAAAAAGGACTGGTTACTTGGATCCTACGAAATAAAACCAATTCACGACAATCAGGTTTATTTCACTCAACCAAATGGTGTAGGAAGATATCGTTTCCACTTCAACTCTTATCTTTCTAGACATGGCTATGAGTCACATACACTTGTAATAAGAAATTTTGTTCACGAAGATGTGACGTCTTATAGCATAAACATTGTAGAAAAACGTAATGGTAACTCTTATAATCGAGCTGTTCACTTAAGGCATTTTGGTAAGTTGAAACAATTCATAGAGTATAGTAGAGTAGAGTGGAATAGAGTAGAGTAGAGTAGAGTGGAGTGGAGTGGAGTGGAGTGGAATGGAATGGAGTGGAGTGGAGTGGAGTGGAGTGGAGTGGAGTGGAGTGGAGTGGAGTGGAGTGGAGTGGAGTGGAGTGGAGTGGAGTACAGTGGAGTACAGTGGAGTACAGTGGAGTACAGTGAAGTACAGTACAGTACAGTACAGTACAGTACAGTGTAGTGTAATACGATGTCTTAATAATAGCACCTCATCCTCATATTTCTTTATGCAGGACAGCCACGTTTAAATATGTCGCTTAGCACTGGTGCTTGCGTCAATTATCCTCTGACAATTACTGCAACACCAATACGAACAGAGTACCAAGATCCGAAAGAATGGGATGTTGAGTGGAAAAAGATTGCTAATGGTAAAGCCGTTGCTACGAAGATGGAGACAAGTGACCCATTTCAACTCAAAGTTTCAAAAACAGCGCTCAAACACAGTGGGCGATATCAAATTCGCGCTCGAAATCGCTATGGCTTTGTTGAAGCTTTTACTGATATTACAATAGCTGATAGTAGGTTGACTAAAAACTGCTGACCATTATGTAACTGAAAGTGGAAAAACGTAGAGTGCTGCCTAGGCATTGTTTCAAATAGAGCAAAATGAAAACGTGGTAAACTGCCGAGAATGGTTTTGATAACGAAATACTGACGTTTCAGGCGGAAGCCTTCATCAACATTTTACTCTGATAAAGGGTTCCGCTCGAGTTCGTTGACTGCTAGCCTAAGGCGGGGGTGGGCGCCACTCCTATCCCTGACGGTGTTGATTTGGTGGAGAGCTGAGAGAGGAAAACCGGAGAAGCATGCACGTGAAAACCATCGAGGCACAGGAGAGAATCAACAATTCTACTCGCATGAAGTCACCCATCCGAATACTAACCCCATCTGACAAGGCTTAACGGCATGAGTGCATGGCACCAGGGTGCTCTAAGAGTGTGTTTTAGAGTGCCCTGGTGGAAGGAAGGAAGGAAGGAAGGAAGGAAGGAAGGAAGGAAGGAAGGAAGGAAGGAAGGAAGGAAGGAAGGAAGGAAGGAAGGAAGGAAGGAAGGAAGGAAGGAAGGAAGGAAGGAAGGAAGGAAGGAAGGAAGGAAGGAAGGAAGGAAGGAAGGAAGTTAGGAAGGAAGGAAGGAAGGAAGGAAGGAAGGAAGGAAGGAAGGAAGGAAGGAAGGAAGGAAGGGCGCTCTAAGAGCGTGTGCCCTTGCTTGTTATCGACTATTCTCGACAGTTTACCACCTTTTCACTTTAGTCTAACTTCGTTATCTAACTACATGCACAGATTTAATCTGATGGAAATTTTGACGAATCACACGAGTGTTCGAGGAATAACAGCATTATTTTTTTTTGTTTGTTTTCCAGAGCTGCCCACAATTTCTTCGGTTACTCCATCTCCTCATACGGCAATAGAAGATACTTCTGATATCTTACAAGTCACTGTGAAGAATGCACAACATGCAGATTTTCAATCTGTTGACTGGTACTTTAAGGGCAAACTAATCACAGTGACAGACAAACAATACTCTTTTCCAGGTAAGTTCCTTTCCACATAATTCCTCTTATTTTAAAAAAGTTATATATCTTTGCAATTAACTCGCGAACTTCGGAACGAACTTCCGAAGATTTGGTTGAAAAGTGAGTTCAAATGACTGTACTTTGTGTCCATGATTATTTTCCGCTTTTCTCGTCTTCTCCTAACTTCCTGTGTCCATCGATGGACCGGGCCAAACGATGAACCATTTCTTAATTTCGTAGGATTTTCGTTTTTAATCTCGACCAAACATCTAATGTTAACCCTTATTCTAATCCGGCATAAACCTAACAACTCTGAATGAGTGAATATTCATCCAGAACGCACGTAAAATGGACCTGAGAAAGCAATAATAGCTTTTTCTTTCTACGTTTTTTTGTTTCATATAGCTTTCATTTTAATCTTATTTCTCATTTTCTGTTGCACAGGTTCTGTGGCGGGCAAACCGTGGACGAGGAAAATCCTAAAACTGAACAATATGCATCCTGGAATGAGCGGCGTTTATAGAGTGACAACGAAGGCGAAATACTGTCAGTTTTATAAAGAAATAAAAGTTGAGGTTTATGGTAAGTTCTGTTTTCACTAGTATGGCTGTCGTGGTTGTCTCGTTGTTCACGTTAGGGGTTGGAACCGTTGCCACACCATACCACACCATACTCTACCACACCACACCACACCACACCAAATTACACCATATCATACTGTATCACACATACCATATACCACACCATATCATACTGTATCACACATACCATATACCACACCATACCACACCATACCACACCATGCCATACCACACCACACCACACCATACCACATCATACCACACCATACCACACCACACCATACCACACCACACCACACCATACCATACCACACCATACCATACCACACCACACCATACCACACCACACCATACCACACCATGCCATACCACACCACACCATACCATACCACACCATGCCACACCATACCACACCACACCATACCACACCACACCATACCATCCACACCATGCCATACCATACCATACCACACCACACCATACCACACCATGCCATACCACACCACACCACATCACATGCACCACACCACACCATACCATACCACACTATGCCATACCACACCACACTATGCCATACCACACCACACCATACCTTACCTTACAGTTAAACAACACAACACGGCAAAACACAGCACAACGCCGGAGGTAACGCATTTTGTTTATGTAAAATCTTCCTTCGACTCCAAACATTGCATTGTTTTAATACCAATTCCTATTTCGTTTGTTTTTTCAGTACGACCAAAAATGATTGTCAGTCCAGCGGTTCAGACTATTTACCAAATTGCTGGTGGCAACACAACAAAAATTAAAGTTGTCGTTGCTGGCGGAATGCCTGAACCACAGGTCAGTGGACAATCAATCAGATAGGGGATCATTTATCCCAGGTATAAATAACCGGGAGGGACTCATCCTCGGAGTCACTAATTCCTCCCACCCCGGGCATATGGTCTATAATTTATTCATCCAAATTTCTTGTGTTCTCAGCAGTGAGACCAACCCCCAACTCTAGCCAAAAAGGTCACTAATACCTAGGGTTAAACGACCAGGGTCACTAATACCTAGGGTTAAACGACCGGGATCACTAATACCTAGGGTTAAACGACCGGGATCACTTACTACAGGGGTCTGTCTTCCGTGAGGAGGCACCAGTACTGACTCAGCATTTTTTTTACCAGGCGGATAATTTATTCTGGTATAAAGACTCCAAGCTTCTTCAGTCGACGAGACATGATCGAATAAGTATCAAGAATACGCAATGGTTGGACACAAAAGAAGGCTCGAAGACAATTGGCAAAATAATTGGTTGGAACTCTACATTAAGTATTGGTTCACCACGTGTGAGCGACTCTGGGATATATTCATTCATGATTTCCTTTCCTAAGAGCAACTATACAGTGGAACGCACCTTTAAGGTGACCAAAATCACATAAGGTGAAAGATCAGCGATTTGAGGTGATTGATTGATTTATGGTTTGGTTGGTTGGATTGGTTCGTCCGCTCGTTGGTTGGTTGGATGGGTGGTTGATTAGTTGGTGGTTGGTTTCTTGGCTGGTTCATGGGTTGCATTGGTTGGTTGGTTGGTTGTTTGGTTGGTTTGTTAGCTTGTCTGGTTGATTGGTTGGTTGGTTGCATTGGTTGATTGGTTGCCTTGGTGGGTGGGTGGGTTGTTTGGTTGGTTGGTTGGTGGTTGGGTTTGTTTGGTTGGCTGGTTGGTTGCCTGGTTGGTTGGTTGGTTGGTTGTTTGTTTATTTGGTTGGTTTGTTAGCTTGTCTGGTTGATTGGTTGGTTGGTTGATGGGTTGCATTGGTTGCCTTGGTGGTTTGGTTGGTTGGTGGTTGGGTTTGTTTGGTTGGTTGGCTGGCTGGTTGGTTGGTTGGTTGGGTGGGTTGTTTGGTTGGTTGGTGGGTGGTTGGGGTTGGGTTGGGTTTGGTTGGTTGGTTGGTTGGCTGGCTGGCTGGCTGGTTGGTTCCTTGTCCGTATTACTACGCCCTGGCTTTGCGTAGCTCAGCTAAGCTAGCTGATTTATCCATTTAAAATATGATTCATATTTTAAAATTCTAGCTGATTCATCCATTTAAAATATTCTAAAATAAATAAATGTCCAAATAAACTTTCCAACTATCATTCTGATGTCTTCTTTTCCTTTCATACTGTATATAGATATGATTTAGCTCCTCAGCAGAAAAACCTGCATGGCATTGAAAGTATTTACAATTCAATGGTAAGTCTTTCTGCAGTACATGCAACGTATCCAGTTCGTCGTTTGCCACGGAGAGAAACCAGAAAGTATTGTTTAATCATCATAAACTGTATCAGTTGATAATAAACGCTTTTTCATTTACATTTACTAATAAACAAGAATATCACAGAAACCAAGGTCAGATTTAAGCAATGTCTGTTTCTTGTAATTCTTGGCTTTCTTTTCGCAACTCTTTGTCCAGCTCCAGAATTTCTTTAACAAGGGCCAAACTTTGTCGTTCAGTATCGTTCAGTTTGGAGTTAACGCTTTCTGAAGGAATGTCAAGAAAACTAAACTCTGTCTATATGAAAGAAAAATGAAAAAGCCGTCAACGCGACGACAATAGAACAGAGACTTTGTATGATAAAACCTACAACGACAATTAACGAAAGTGAGCGGGAAATTAGGATCCCATACTCTGAGTGTACAAACCCTAACTCCTACACATGCAATATATTAAATTTGTGTGTGCAATTCAAAAGAATCTTTGCTTCATGACAAGGCCAGAAAGGATCATTTAGATGCACATAAAAGAATATTTATGAGTCATTATGAAGATCACCTTGAGAAGATCTAACTCTGCTTTCCGTAACGTTTCCAGCAAACTATCTTTGTTTATTCTATGAAAGGTGAGAGAATATTTATAAATCTTAAATATTTACCAGAAACATATACTTTATTCAAAGAAGACTATTGTCAAATTAAAGGCTAGATTGGCTGGTCGGTGTTGGTGTTTAATTGCGTTTGTGCTTGTGGTTTGTGGTTACTTTGTGGTTTGTGGTTAATTTGTGGTTTGTGGTTAATTTGTGGCCTTTGCATGTGTTTAATTTTTAATTTGTGGTTTGTGTTTGTGTTTCTCTCAAATATTCAAACCTTGTTTCGTCTTTAATAAGTTTCATAATCTTATTCACAATTCTTATAAGAACCTCCAAATCTAAACAATGACAGAATGTAGAAACCTTATGTGCACCTCAGTATAAAATAAAAAATAAATTAACTTATTCAGTATTTTACAATTTAAGTTCTTTATTCTTTACCATGATTTTCTTTCGCAGCCACAACATCCAATTTCAACTTTTCATATTCGTGTTTTAATACCACGACGTTCTGTCTCTCCTCTTCTAAAGCATTTTCCATTTCTTCAATGTAAGTTTTAGATGTTTCGATCTCGCTGGATAGCTGTTTAACAATTTCATTCAGTCTCTTGGCTTCCTTAAAATTATGATCTGTAAAAAGGTATGTGCAGACTGGTCACCATAAGTATAAGTTGACTTTTCCAGATCAAAATCTGCTCAAATTTACGTTTAATTTTGCTTGAATTTTGTGAGTTTTTAGAAGCTGGAAGGGGAGAGTGAGGTTTGGGATAAGCATATATCTGAGATAATTTGATTAGGACGCTTATAATACCTGTCACAGCCATCTTTTTAGCTTTTTCAAACTCTGGCACTTGGTTTTCAATTTCTTCCAATCGTTTCTTCTTCATTACGATCTTTTGTTCCTTGTTAAAAACCTTTCACAGCGAAAAGAAAGTTTCCAAACATGATAAATATTAAATACTATTGTCATATAAAGATAAGATCCGAGGCCAGACATTGAGTTAAGCTTTATAAAAATTCCACATGTCATGGTCTAAAATCACATGTGAATTACATGTGGTTCACGTGTGATTTTGGAACATGACATGTGGAATTTTTATAAGGGAATACCTGTAGTTCTAAGTCTTGCAAATCTGCAGTTTTTTCTTTCTCTTGAATTCTTAAACTATATTCAAGAAGATAAAGAATCACTTAAAGATCTTAATATATATAAACACATGTCTGACCATATATTGTACCGAAGACCATCATTATGTTTAGAACATACTTTTTTAAATCATTTCTTTCATCTTCACATTGTGAAGTAAGAAAAACTTCAGATACATTTTTGTCCGTTTTTTCTTGAGACGTTTGAATGAAGTTTTCTGATTCCGCTTTATTGGTGACAAGATAATCTATATTTTCTACAAGCCTAGTGAAAATAGAAAACAATACATCTGATATAGTAGCAGACGAAGAATGTACGCAAGTTTGTATAGTGTCAAATGGATCTAGCTCATAGGATAGGATGGAATGGGATAGCATGGGATACAATAATAGGATATGTTAGGATATGATAGGATACGATAGGCTGGGATAGGATACATTAGCGTACAATAGGATATGATAGGATGGGATAAGGATACATTAGGGTACGATAGGATAAGTTAAGATATGACAGGATGGAATAGGATACATTAGGATATGATAGGATGGGATGGGATATGATAGGATAAGATAGGGTATGCTAGGATACGATAGGATGGGATAAGATGGGATACAGCAGGATAAGATAGGATACAATAGGATGGGATGGGATAAGATAGGATACAGTAGGATAAGATGGGATACAGTAGGATAAGATTGGATATGATAGGATACGGTAGGATACAATCTTTCACACAAACCTTTCTTCTTTAATTTTGTTCTGAATAACAGCTTGTTCTAAATCTTTTTCCTGGAGTTCAACTTGTTCCTAGAAATGAAAATATTAAACCATGGCAATATTGTATGACACTAACAGCATCACTGATCAATATGTTACAAACTCCAAAAAGATCAAATGTTAAACCATGGCAATATTGTATGACACTAACAGCATCGTTGATCAATATGTTACAAACTCAAAAAAGATCAAACACTATTTACCAATTTTGCTTTCAAAACTTCTTCCTCCATTTGTATTTCATCACTTTTATCTTTCAATTTCACTTCCAAAGATTCAAATTCTTTCCTTGCATCTTTCATTTTAGTTTCTTCATCATTAATAGCCATTCCTACTTCTTTACTTTCAGTTTTTAATTCCTTTATTTTTCTCTCCAACTTTTCAATTTCGTCCTCCAAGCATTTTTGTTTTTCTACTAACTTATTCTTTTTTTCTTGAAAAATCTCAAGTTTTGCATCAATTTTTTTATCTAATTCAGTTCTATCTTTCTTCATGTGTTGTTTGTCGAGTTCAAGATGCTCTAGAGATCTAGTTGCTTCATCTTTTTGAAATTCAACATCTTGTTTTTTATGCTCTATTTCCTTTATCCATTTTTTTCTGTGTTCAGTCAATATTGCGTTCTGTTCCTCTTCCATGTCATGATATTTTCCAAGTGCCCAATGATGAAAATCTACTTCCTTCTCTACAAACACTGCTACATCATTCAAATACGTCTTGGCCTGTATGGAAATAAGATTACTGTATCTACATGTAATTAATAATTAAAGAACAGTGATATGAATAATTATTCCCAAAGAAATAACAGGAAAACTAAGAACTTCAACAACAACAACAGCAGTAGCAGCAACAACAGCAGCAGCAACAACAACAGCAACAATAACAGCAGCAGCAGCAACAACAGCAGTAGCAACAACACCAGCAGCAACAACAACAGCAGCAGCAACAACAACAACAGCAGCAGCAGCAGCAACAACAACAGCAGCAGCAGCAGCAACAACAACTACAGCAGCAACAACAGCAGCAGCAGCAACAACAGCAGCAGCATCCGCAGCAACAACAACAGCAGCAGCAGCAACAACAACAACAGCAGCAACAGTAGAAACAACAGTTCAGCAGCAATAACAACAGCAGAAACAACAGTTCAGCAGCAAAAACAACAGCAGAAACAACAGTTCAGCAGCAACAGCAACAACAACAGCAGCAGCAACAACAACATCAGCAACAACTGCAACAATTCACAGCAGCAACAACAACAACAACAGCAGCAGCAACAACAATAACAACAAAAACAAAAACAACAACCTACCTTTAGGTTTACCAATGCTGGTCTTTCACACTGTAACTCATATTTTTCACTAATTAATTGTTCAATCTTTTCATTAATATCTGCAGCTGAATCATAATCATCATTAGACAATGCCTCATCAAACTCTGCCCTCAAATTGATTAAGTTTTCTTCCAGTGAAACTATTTTACTCCTAACTTGTTCATACACAAGACACAAGTTTCTTTCAAGTTCTTCTTTTTCATCCCTAAAAACATTTTCTTTTTTCAGTTTGTTTGGAAATTCATTGCTTGGGTAAAATATTTTATATTGTACAAGAAGTATTTTAATAATACTGGAGCTAACTTTACCTCAACTCTGTTAACTTGTATGAATGCTGGGAGCAAAATAAGCTAAGATGATCTTCTGGTTGCAACACAATGTCATATTTTGTCTCCTTAATAATGTCTTTAATAGATTCTGTGTTGTCTAAGACTTCATCATCATTGATTGAATCATTACTGTGGAAATCACTTTTCTGATTATTTTGCTGATTATCATCTTTACTTGTTAAATCTACTAATTTAGATGTCTTATCATCTTCCAAAAACACAGTAGTATCATCCTCAACTGTAGCATGACTTGATGTGGGTAATACGGTATCATCCAAAGGAGTTGTCATGGGCAATATCTCAGCCAGTTGATCAGAGTATGATAACAATTTAGTTTCATCACCAGAAGTTGAAGGGTGTTTATCTAGCATATCAAACTGGCTCAGTAAATCATTCTTGTCACTAGAAACAGCAGCTCTAGAAACAGCTTTGCCGTCAATTTTAGACACATCCAAACTAAGATCAATAGTGGGTTGTTCACCTGAAAAAAGTAGATTTAATATTATTTATTTATTTTCTAAAATAATTACTAAGAAATGCCATGATGTTATAATCATAATTTATTGATTGATTGAAAGATTGATTGTTATTAATTGATTGATTGATTGATCAATTTATTAATTGATTGATTGAAAAATTGATTGTTTGAAAAATTGATTGATTGTTTGTTTGATTGATTGATTGATCTGATTGATTGATTGTTCGATTGATTGATTGATCTGATTGTTTGATCGATCTGATTGTTTGATTGATTGATGATTGATTAATTGATTGTTCAATTGATTGATTGATTGATCTGATTGTTTGATTTATTGATGTAATTGATTGATTGTTTAATTGATTGATGCAATTGATTGATGCAATTGATTGATCTGATTGATTGATTGGGGGTTTGCTTTTAATTCAGCCAATCACACTAGTAGTGTATATATATTAGAAAAAACAGTCAACCTACCAGCATCGGTTTGTCTGATAAAACTAAACCTTGATCCACTTGGCACCATTCCTGAACTACCCCTACTTGTCGTTTTATCTTGAGATTCTAGATAAAGATTGATTTAAAATATCAGGAGAAGAAAGGATCAAGGATGGAGCAAGATAATAATTTATAAAGTAGAGTTGGTAGTAGTTTTTAAAGTGCTAGCAAACTACACAACACAGCCTTTGATGAAGAAAGTCCGAGCAAACAAAAGCGAATTTTACTCTACTATTTTGCTAGCTTACCATTAATATTTTTTCCTTTCGTAAATGTTGCTTCCCCTTTCATTTTGGCTGAGGAAGACAGCACAACTGGCTGATTAGTTTTGCCAACGTTCATGCCAGCAAAGAGAGAACTTTTACTACCAGCTTTACCAGACATTGTTTTACTATTTACTCAAGAAAAAAACCCTTCCCAAAAGATGCCAAAGGTGGTCAACTTTACACGACTAGAAATCGATACATTTCGGTTACAAATAAGTGGGAAAAACCACAAAGGAAGCTCAAAAGAAATGAAAAATAATTATAAATTATATTTACTTCCGTGTCCACTATTGATTGCTGGCTCAACTCGTGAACTTTGAACTTACAAGTTGTTGTTGTCACAAACTATTTATCTAATTTTATCTTTTTTTAAGCTCCACTTAGAAGATCTGCGAAGATTTATCCTTTTACATTATAATATATGAATAGCTGTACAATTTCTGTAGTGTAAGAAAGCAAGCAGATATTTAAAATAATAAATATTGGAATTCCCAAGGGTATAACATTTGGTACTCTTGTTTCTTCGCTGTGCGTATGGCGTTGTCTTACTACTTTCGACAAAATCATTATTTTCATATTTTTATGGCATTATTTTTATATAATATTTCTCAATATAGAAGGAAAATGTCTTTGCATTTATAGAAAGAACAGAAAGGCTAAACTACCACCTGCCAAAATCAATGTTGTGTTTGTCAATTTCTGTCTTTGACGACATCATCGGCACATGGTTATAACTTGATATGATCAAAACACAAAAGTCAACTTAATATCTTCGTTTTTAAATTTCCATTTTCTTTAAGGTTTTTAAAAATTATATTGTATACATCCAGGTCTGAATTCTGGCAATTTTTTTGTGATTTACATGAGAGTGTGCTGAGCAGTGAATCTGTGAAGAATGAAAGATCAATTAATTCTATATAGTGTGAATTTATTGGTTGAATAAAGTTAATTTTTGGTTTATTTCTAATGGCAACCATAGAGGAGGAGCCATCATTGGTTCATGCACAAGATTCATGTGATTATGAAAAGCAAGATTTGGTGGAGTCGACAGACAATCCTGATCAAGATGTGTCTTTATCAAAGTCCAGAGTCTTCTTATTAAATGTATCTTGGTTTGGATTAAATTCAATGTATCTTGTACTCTCCATTGAGGTTTTTCCCTCTCAAGTACATGCATTAGTTGGCTCTGAAGATAAAGGACAGGTACTCGGTGCCATGATTGCTCTAGGTGCAGTAGTAACATTTATTGTAAGTCCAATTATTGGAATGAAAAGTGACAGACTTGCATTTAGATATGGAAGAAGACGACCATTCATGGTTGCAGGCATGTTTTTGTTAGTCATAGCACTTTTTGGAATGGCATTCAGTGCTCCGTACGTAGAACATGAAAAAGACAATTCAACATGTTCTATGGACTTAGAAATAAAAAGATGCCTGCCGTATTTAAACCTAACTGAGCTTGAAAATGAAGAAAGAAACCAAAGCGAAAGTGCCATTGATGCTGATATGTTATTGAATATTTTATCACAAAAGGATGCTCAAGGAAGCCTTGTCATGTATATAATATTTTATATCATGGTTATGGCTTGTTATGCCTTAGTAAGTGTTCCATATAATGGCCTGATTGCTGATTTAACCCCACCATTACAGCGTGGATTTAGCTCAGGAGTTATGGGAGCAATGACCTTAGCTGGAAACATTACTGGAGCTGCTATAGGATTATTTTTCTTTCGTCTTGGAGTTGTCGGAATATACTCCCTAGTCTCTATTCTGTTTATAGTTTGTCTATTGATAACAGTGTTTTGTAGTCCTGAGGTTTCAGTTACAACAAAATCTGAAGATGTTGGCTTCAAGGGTATATTCTTAGCATATTGGGAGCCACTGAAAAACAGGGATTTTTTATGGGTATTTTTAACAAGATTCTTAATGCAACAAGGAGTTGCCACAGTGACTGGTTTCTTAGAATTTTGGCTGAGTGACATGGTCAGCTTACCACACTGTTGGTCTCCTGAGAGATCAGTTGCTATGATTTTATTACCATTATTATTATCTGCAGCGTGTGTGTCAATTATTGCTGGATTTTTATCTGATGCCTTACAACGACGAAAGCCTTTAGTGACTGGTTCTGCCATCCTTATGTCCATCTGTGCTATAATATTTGCTTGTTTGAAAGGAAAATATGCATTTTATGCTGCAATTCCAGTTGCAGTGGCGTTTGGAGTGGGGTTTGGAGCCTACTGTGCCATTGATTTTGCATTAGTTATGGATGTTCTACCAAAGGAGAAAGACAAAGCAAAAGATTTAGCAGTTTGGCATCAAGCTCTTGTTCTTCCTCAAGCTATTGCGACGCCTGTAGGTGGAATTATTCTTGATGTTTTTGAAAGATACAATTGTCGTATTGGACTTGGTTATATTATTTTGTTTACTGTCACTTCTTTTTATTTTGCCCTAAGTGGAATATTTGTTATTAAAATAAAAAAGGCTAAATGATAACAGATGAAATACAGTCAAACCCAGTCAATCTATGTACTTATAGTTTAGTCCTTTTGACATTATTTGAAATTTACCTGCATTTCTAGATTTATGTATATATGTCTATAAAATATTTTAAAAATATGTAAACCTATTAATTTAGTACTAATATAAAATTAATTTAAAAATTATTAAATACATGCATGTAGGGTATATATTGAAATTGAAAACAATTGTAGTACAAAATAATACAAAATGGTGATACAACAATTGTGACAACAACACTATTTTAGTGTTGTATTTGATTCAGTATTAGTCTCAAAATTGCAAAACAGAGCAAACTGTCATAAATTGATGGCTTGATCAACATTACAAGTAAATATTTGTTAATATAATTTCTTCAAATGTTTGCTTGTCTCTATCTTGTGGAAGGGTGCCGCTAGTGATTGCATGTTTGATGCCTCTTGGATAATATATTGTACCCTTCAAGTGTCCATATAATAATATGATCAGAGTACATAACTACCGTAGCTATTTGCACACACCCTGAAAGAATATATAGGTTATCCAGCTCTATATGGCATTCTCAAATGACAGTATAAATTATTATTATATTAGTTTTGTAAGAAATGAAATTAAAATCAACAGTTGTTTTTAAAATAAAGAATTATTTTATGAATTAGGGTTAGGATTAAGCTATAAGCTTTGGGGAATTAATTAAGTCATGTATATTCAATTTGGGATGAGTGTGGGCGTTAATATTGACCAAGTATTAATGGAGTTGGGTGTGTACAATTATAACTACAAATCGGTAATTAGAACGACATCATTTGGAAGAAACATTGATATTTGAAGTAGGCTATCTGTGTATTGACTAATATTATTCACTACATGTACAAATTAAAACCTATTAAAAAGCTTTCACCGCAAAGACCGCGATACGAGCTAGTCTAGTCATAACCCGAGCAGGTTAAATTACAAAACAGGAAATAAATAATCTGCCATTATTGCGTCTAATTATATGAGAACATGCTGCGAAAAAGTCCAACCTTTTTCACTTTTTTTTTCCGACCATCCCCATCGCTTATAAACAATTAAATGAATTATATATTTCTGCCGTTTACCACATTGTGAGCGGTAATAGTAAACAAAACAAAAAATATTTCAGTTATTATATTACTTAATATTCAACACTCTTCATTTCTTTTACATTATTATGTAAAATACAAAAAGATTACAACATCTTGATTCTGGCTAAGTGCTATTCTTATCTGAAAAAGTATCAGGCTTTTTCTCTCGGGTTTTTTTTTAAACAATTTATACGACACAACAAAATATTTTAAAAACAATCTTCTGATAAATACTAACGGCATGATTTTGTGGGGTTGGAAATAAATATGAGTTAAATTTGTTGAAGAAGAGTTATTGGAAAAAGGGAAGGAGGGGAGTTTGAGAAGACAGATTATTATTTGTGAAAAGTTTTTTTGATATTCCTATGTTTTCGTTGTAACTAATTTATTATGCATGATGGTCTGAATAGGTGAATAAATATTCTAGTAATGCTAAGTGTTGATAAGGATGACGAAGGACGAAGCTTGGCCAATCAATGGTAAGCTTCATTGTGATGTTGAGATGCTGTGGTTACGTCCCGCTGCAAAGACGCGCTAGCTACGAGGTCAAACTCTAATCGCTTCTCACGCAAATGTCTTGGCCAGAAATCTATCGAAACTTAAACTAAAACGACAAGTTTTATCGCTTATCGAAATTACCTAGACCTTCGGGCGGTAGATCGCAAAGGAATTCAAAACTCAGGGAGATTTATTTTTGTGTTTCACGAAGGCGATTGTTTGATTGCGAGTGTGGTGTTTCGGATTCTTGTATTGAAAGCTAAGAAACTGTTTTTGGCGCTATTGTGTTCTCCGATACACTGAAAGAAACACAATGAGTTCGCGAAAGAAAAGCAGAAGACCGAGGTTAGTGTTAACTGTTATTATTTTGTATTTAAACAATTTAAACTATGACTTGAATACAACTTATCTTACAAACCAGGGCTGTAGTGATATCGTATCAGTATTGGCACTGCTTTGAAAATACGCCACTCTCCGTTTCTAGATGTTTGTTGAAGGATTTGATAAAGATTAATTCCTTGTTTAAAGCAGATGTTATGTCAGTTGTCGTTCTGATTTCTTAAGTTTCAAACGGTGAAAACATTGTTGATTCCACTGGTTTTGCTTTGTGTTTTGCTTTGCTCCTGGTTGGACTTGATGGCCGCCACTACTAAATAACATTGCCGACTTTTTAATACTCTCGATCAGACTCCATGGTTCAGGCTATGCTGTGTAAACAATCTTTGTATTCCTATTATATCATCATGGTTTCTCTTAGTTGGGTCTTATTAGAAGCAATCTAGCCAAAATATAAGCCAGAAATGAAAGCATGGAGAAGGCGTTCTTCCAGACTCAGTGCTCTGCTCGCAGGGTATAAAGTGCATCTGGGTTTTAATACCATTGTCTTTCATATGTACTAAATAAACGAGTTTGTACACTCTCAAACAGCTTAAAGACTATTTTTCTAAAATACTCAATTACTCATGTGTGTATATATATATATATATTAAAGTAGAAAATCTGCTGGTTCGTTGCCGTTTCTTTCCGACGCGTTTTTAGTTGTCCATGACCTTTGGCTGCTTTCCATGTCTTCAGCATGGTGTCTTGTTTTTCTTTTTTAAATCTCTATCAAATTTCCTGTTTTCGGTACTACTCTAGCTAAAGCAAAGCATCTGGCGAAAGAGATTTCTAAACCAGAAATATTCATTGGAGCAGATGAGGGAAGTGTTCATGGTTTCTTAGTTGGTTGCAGGCCAAACAACAAGCGCTATGCAGTTCAACAACAATATGGCAGCAGTACGGCTTTGCAGTTTGTTTGCCTAGCGGGCTAGAGCAGACAGCAGAAAATGATGTCCTAATGAGCGCCAAAATAACTAAACTGTACACGAAGAGTATTGTATGGTCAAAAGTGTGACTAGTTCATTTCACTCTTCAATGCATCTCTAGTTTTTGAAAATATGAGGACACAGAGAGCGTCATAGATATAAATCCCCTCGTGTTTCACAATTCCCCGTGTTTTTTTTAGAACTCAGTTCCTAAGATTTCAAAACCAGTTTCCTTTAAAGCTTCATGTCGAACTTAGGAAAAATCTAGTGCTTCGCAATGCCATTATTAAGTGCTTTTCCTCTGCAATCCCACATAACAACTTTCATTTATATATTATTATTACCTGTCACTGCTGTCGATATTTTAGCTTAACTGCATTTACAGGTCCCCATATTCTGTAATTAAAATATACTAGGAATATTTTCAGGTAGTTTTACACTATGTAGTTATCAACATTTATACATATGTATTTATATTTTTGTTTCAAACTACAGGTCTTATTGAGTTTCGTATTTTTCAGGTTTTAATTGATCAGTTTTTTTATAGTTCTGTATTTTGCCTTTCAACAACACCGTTGGGGGAGAGGAGTTTATATAAATGACCTGGGCGATTAAATTGCTATATAATAGGCTGCTAAATGCACTTTTTATTGTATATTATATACTCATTCATTGATATAGTTTGTCTATGGCTTCAAATTTGAAATAAAGCAAGCAGTTTTAGAAAACAAAGTAACAAATTTTAAATCAAGAAATGTACAAATGAAGTGAATGGATGTGTAATATATCATATATGGCCGTAGTACACAGTGAGATATTCTACACATGTACAGTTTGTCCTTGTATAATAAGTACCAATTAAAAAACTGCCCAGGCTAAATCTATTCAAGAAATCATTATTCTTTGTCGATGTCTAGACCATGGTATTTATTTTTTCTGTTCAAGATTAACTTACTAGACTTCTTGGCTATAGCTCAAAAATAGATCAGTTGACAGAAATTGAGAAGCTTGGGACTGCACCATTAATGGGTAGCTGAACTATTGGCATCTTGAATAGTTGACCTACAAAATTCAGGGCCATCATATACAACTGTGTTTGCTGGTGATAATTCATGCAATCTGTACAATTTTCAGACAGTTGTAGGTGCTGGTTGAGGGGAAACTTTTTTCAATGAAAGAGTAAAATCAAATTGTCAATTGTTTCTTTTAACTCATTCCTGCCCAAGGGCTTCCCCAAGAGGTGAATAAAATCATCTGGTGTTAGCCAGAATAAAATACTAAAGACCATTAGTTCAGACAGGAAAGAGTTAGAGAGATAGTTTATAATATCTCATTCCTGTCTGAGGACTAGATTCCCCAGAGGTGAATAAAATCATCTGGCATTATAATTAGCCAGAATAAAATTCTAAAGACTGCATGATTTGGACAGGAAAGAGATTTATGACTACTGAACTGGCTTTTTATTACAAACAATTTACTTGGCTGCTGAAGTGAATAGGTCATTTAGTAATTTAGTCTGGCTAAAAGCCAAATTATCAGATTAAGTAGTTTCAGAAAATATTGAATTCTAGAAAGTAGAAATAAGCAGAAATTTTGAACTGAACATTTTTGACGATATAAGATCAAGAAATTATATATAGTCCATATATATAACAGTACAGTACCATTTTAAAATTTTCCTAAACTACTGTGAAGAATTTGATTAGATACTCTCTATATATTAAGCTGTCACTTTTTGAATAACCGGACATCCTGCAAGTGGTTTGTTTTTGAATAAGCAGGATCCAAGTGATGCAACTCTCAAGACTTATATATTTCACTCTGGCTAGCTAAATAATGCCACTGATGATTTAATTTACTCAGGGGAAATTGACTGATGGAAAAGGACTTAACACATTCCTGCTGGAGCCTGCCCTTCCTGTTGAGAATTAATTCTGAGATGCACAAATTATATATTATTTAGATTCAAGCAATTACAGTAAGCTTATAGTTTAGAGACATTTTAGTGGGACAATTATCAGTGCTCAGGGATTTTTTACTAGCTCAACTAAGTGTGTTTTAAAGCTAGCATGTACTGATGTTTTTGAGATTTTGAATATTACTGGTAGCTCACTCTTGTTCAAGCACAGTTCTCTATAGCTACGCTTAGATGAAGATTAGAATTTCCTTGAATTGTAATCAAATATCGTATGAAGTAGGAATATATTGATTGTTATGAAGGCCAGTACTGACAGGAAATTATGATTGCTGTTTTTGTCAGCCTTTCGAATATCAACAATAACAACTTTCTCAAATCTTTTTGTTTGGATAGAAATTAGCAGTTAGACATGATATATTGTTCAACATGATGGACACCTGACTGATATAAAAGGGTCAGGCGACAGCCATCACTCATCAAAGGCTACTTCCAAGGACCTATATAAAGAGAGATAGTTATATATTTCAATAACAACTAGTTCATGTAGTTCTGAGTTCACAATACAGTACCGCTCAGAAATAACCTAACAAAAACCGAGGTGAAACCTAGGTTTAACCTCAGCTTAATCGTAATATAACTCTGTTCAGTGTTAGTTAAACTGTCTCTAAATCACTATGAATCAAAATATGGACTGTTTTCTGTATTACTAGATAATTTTATTGTGCTTTACTAAAGTTTATTACCATTTCTATCATTGTTTAACTTAACCTCAACTTCAACTGCTCTGTTAGGTTATTTCTGAGCAGTACTGTACCTTCGTGGTTTTTTGTAGGACTGTATATTTATGATATATAATATGCATAGGTATTGAGATATAAACACATAAATTAACCCTTTCCCTAGCTACTAGAGTTCTTTCCTTGATGAGTAAAATCATCTGGTGTTAGCCAGAGTAAAATACTAAAACGCCAGTGAAAGGGTAACAACATATTTAACCTTTCTGTATGTTGTACACTGAGATGTATGTACAATAAAAATCATTATTTTAAAATTTCAAAGAGGTAGTGCACTGCTCTTCCACGAGGGTTCTTCACTCCAGTTCCAGCACACCCCTGCCTTTCAAAGTATTTTAAACATTAAAACTGGGAGAATAGTTGATAATTCTCTTAACTTTAGTTCAATCAAATACTAAATTGTCCACAAAAGTCATATTGATGTCAGACCCATTGGTGTCATCTTTCTGAACAACTGGTGAAAGCATTAATCTCCTCTGCATGTCAGCTGATTACGTTTTTTAGTGTCATTTTCTTATATGTATGTATCATAAATGTAATCTCATTATCTAATGTCTGTAGTAGTAATAAATTTTTTTTATTTATTTTATCTTTGTTTATTCAGCTTGAAAGGTTCTCTAAATCCATCCAAGAGACACAGAGATAGAGTGAATGTTGAGCTAGACAATCTTGCCAAGTTACTTCCTTTTCCTCCCGAAGTTATTGCCAAACTTGACAAATTATCTGTTTTACGTTTGAGTGCAAGTTATCTAAGGACAAAGAATTTCTTTAAAGGTAAATATTAGATGAATAAAAATATACTGTATTTTCTGGGTGATAACCTGCGGGTTATCTCTTAATTTTGCTAGGAAACATAATTAGTGTGGGTAATAGGGTGGTGTGGGTAATCTGTTGAATTATTAAGACAATGCCATCACAAAGACCCGAGACCATGCCAGGATACTACTTTCATCTTTTAACTACTTCAATTTTGTGGTCCCAAACCTATTATTAGCAGCTGCGGGTTATCCGATGGTGCGTGTAATACGCTGATTTATTTTATAAATATAAAACAACACTCAGCCATTTTTCCACATAGGGGTTGGTTGGTGGCTCCACTTCTCTCTCTCTCTCTCTCTTGCGCATCCTCCCTTTTTAGACCTCTCATGTCTCTCTCCACAACCTGACTCCATGTTGTCCTTCCTCTTCCTCTCACACCTTCCACCTCATATGACATGCTTTTTTTCACCCAGTCACCATCATCTTTCTGTAATACATGCCCCAACCATCTCAACCTGTTCTGCCTCACAGCATCAGTCACGAAGTCAATCCCCAATCTAACAAATTATTAATCTCTGAGAGTAAATATTTATTGGGGGTATAATCACTAACTAGCAGATTACAAGTAAGAAGTTTCTCAATGTTTTGTAACTGTGTCATAATGGCTGTAACTTCATCAGAATAACATATTTTGTGCAGCTATAGTGCTTGAATCAATTTAAATTACTATATATAAAATTAACAATCATTTAATATCATTACTAAGAGTACAAATAAACAACAATTTGCTTTTGTTTCTATGAAAGGTTTGAATTTGGATGAGAAAATTGATGAACCCTCACCCGGCTCTGTCCTGGACAGCATTGAAAAAAATGGACAATTAAGTGATTTGTTGCTTGAGGTATTGTACAATTTTATGTCTTTTTATTTGAGGTTATAAAACTGTTTGTACAATTGTTTTTATGTTATGCATAGTGAATAATTGCATGACAAAATTAATACTTTTCATCTTGATGATTATTCTCCCAAAAGTCAATATCCTCTTGGATAGCCCATCCCCGTACCCTGCCCCTGTGGCTTATAAACAGTAAAGGTACACAATATACATGCAGTATACTTGCAGTTTTTAAAGTGGTTTTCTGATGAAAATATTGTTGGCAATGTTTTTGCATAATCCTAAAGATGTTATGGTAGTTGGTAATCATGCAAAGTTTCATTTCAAAATTCGTTGAAGAAAAAGTGGTATTTTACGTGTAAAGTTTGTACTTTGGAGCACCGCCATAAAAGTGGCCGAGCTTGAGAAGAATGAGTCGAGGAAGCTTATGATGTAAGAAGTGTGTTATTTACGACTTAACCTTGCCGAAAACTAGCCCAAAATCTATATAGATATAGCGCAAAATGTGCAAAATTAGCGCAAAATGTACAAAGTTAGCGCAAAATGTACAAAGTTAGCGCAAAATGTACAAAATTAGCGCAAAATGTACAAAGTTAGCGCAAAATGTAGCGCAAAATGTACAAAGTTAGCGCAAAATTAGCGCAAAATGCAGAGAAAGGTTTTATTGCATGTAAAAACAAGTGTAAAGACCTGAAATTTACACCAGGCGAAGAACCTTTCCGGGACCGTTCGGGTATGAAAATTGACGAACTTTGGTTTGGATAGGTATTTTGACGGATATGGGAAAAGGGGAAGTGTCTGACATCATTTGACTATGATTGTAGATGATCTGACGATGATGAAAGAAATGTGATTAAATATGTACAATTGAGTGCCTGCGGTATAGCACAAAGCCATCTCATATTCTCTCTTCTTCAGTTACCAAGTTTTGAATTTCATGTCAAGATCGAGGTCAAGATCTTTTTCTATGCCGTCACGAAAACCTTCAAACGGGTTCTATATTTCACGAAATGCAATATAATAGGCCTGATTAAGCTACAGAACGTATACCTTAAGTATTTTGAAGAGAAAAACTGATTATTTTCACTGGAAACCGGAGCCTTTCTTATGTGCTTTGCGACTTAATACGAGTGGCTTAGGAAAATGAGTTCACCTGATGAAATAACTGTACCATTTTTCTCGATTTAATTTCCAAATATTTCGAACTGAATCCCTCTGTCGTTATGAAATAACGACTGTTTTTTTCTTATTTCTGCACAAGGAAGTTAAATGCAGTTGGAATATGGAAGTTGATTGACGGGATCGATGTTTGGAATGCAACTTGGGTGCTGATTGCACGGGCTAGTCCAGCTAACACTCGTGGCGCGAAATGATTTCCTCGGCCGCAAAAGGAGATTTGAATTAACGTTTAGTTTTGTTTACATCTAAACTAAACCAATTCTTCTTTGTAAATTTAGTTTATGCGAGTTTTAAAACAACAGTAAGTTCCTAAGCAATCGCGTGAGCCAAGTAAGTTCCGGCCCATGTAATCAGCACCTTATTTTTGACCTTTTGTATCTGGCTCTCACTCCTTGCCGTCAGATTGAGTATTCCCGTCGGAAAAAGCCCTGATGTGGGAGGATTTTTGGCGTTTCAAGCTCTTGTGAATGCGTTCCCAGACAGCTTGAATATCTCGCCATCTTTTGTGGATCTTTTGAGCTCACCGCGTGTACAATACAACACATTTATGAAAATAAACACATTGGGGAAATACGAGATATAGATAAAAAGATAAAATGTTGTCTTATTTTAACAAGTCGTTTTTTCTCATTCCTGTCTGAGTTGAATAAAAATGGCCAGTCTCTATTATTTTGCTTTTTCTATTAAATGCCAGACAATTTTACTTAATACCAAAGAGAAAACCCTAAGGCTAAACGCTAAGCTAGCCTCGCGGCATCTCGAGACGTTGAAATATCCTCCGCAATTTAATTACCACCTTCCACTTACACACGTAAAAACGCACAAACGCACAAACGTCTTATCAGCTCTGATATCAGATTTGTTCAGAGAAATGTAGCGACCCTTGATACAGCCTGACAGCTACAGAATGTACCAGCGCTGATGTATCAACATTTAGTTAGAATTTCTAACAGACTGCGACAGCTCCGTAGGCAACATACCTGTTCAGTCTGTTATATCAAACTGATACAGCACTGACCGTGTCAGGCTGATACAGTTTTGACAGAATCTGTTCTGAACAGTCTGTTGTAGCTGCAGGTATGATACAGATATGATATCATAGGTGTATCATAGCTGATACTACAACAGGCTGTATCAGGGATCGCTACATTTTTCTGAACAGATCTGACATCATTCTGCATCAGGTTTGACACAGAGTGTGCGTTTTTGCGTGTGCTACTTTCCACTTTGCTCTAACAAATCATTAACCCATTCCTGCTTGATCTGGCCAAAAATGGTTCCTTTATTATTTCACTCTGTCTAACGCCAGACTATTTTACTCGCGTGAAAGGGAGAACCCTCAGGCCTCAGCCATCCCAGGAAGCAATAGGTTGATTCATATATAGCTTTAGAAATCATTATACAATTTAAAACACCATAAGGAAGGCCCATGAACACGGCTATTACAGCTATTGTATATTAGTATCAACCAACCAACCAGTGGACTATTACAAATCCGGCATTCTGATTGACAATTTTATCGATGAAAGTGGCACGGAAACTGGCCATCTATCTAGGCAGGGCTAGGGACTGGTTCAATAAAACAAACTTTCAAAGAATATATGTACATTTATAAGTGAGTTCTCACAATGTGCGAAATATTCTACTGATGTAATTTGTGAACGTACATTAATTAATTATCTAATTGAATTCAGTGTACACTCTTATGTAACATATTGTGCTGCTTCCGTTGGCGAATATTTTTATTTCACTCAGGGAAAAAAATTAATGTTTGTTTTTTTGATAAAATCCAGTTACCTTCGTATAAAAACAATATCTTAAATGGAAAGATTAACGTGTTGTTTTTTTTATTCTTACGCGCGTGGAGAATTTCTTCAAAAAAATAGTCTCCTGAGCAAATTAAAAACGTACAGATATTGAAAACTGTGTGCTTACGAGTGCTTTATTTGACATAAAGAAATAACGGAATATTGTCTGTTTGTATTGTAAATCTCGCCCACTATTTTATATCTTTGCAGCTTGTAGTCTTCATAGTTGTTCATTTATAGTCTGTTTCAGCTTGCTTTTGAAATCCGATGCGTATAATTGAATTGAACATTCCGAAATCCGAACTTACGTTGCAATGTTCCAAACTACGTTGCGAGGTAGATACAAATTTAAGTCGGCAATTTGTTTCTGCTTAACCAAGTATCTATTATTATATTCTATACAACAAATAATCTTCTTCTCCGTGATTTTACCAAAGGAATTCAATTCAAAGCTTATTAAATTCGAACTTCATAATGAACTCCAAAACCAACTTCGCGAACTTCCGTACCAAGTTCCCAACCTTCCAACGAATGTTGACAAACGAATTTCAAAAGCAAGCTGAAACTGACTATAACAGCTCATAATAATGTTACTTGTACTATTCCACAGGCTCTTGATGGGTTTTTATTGGTCTTAACTCAAGAAAATGAAGTCTTCTATGCGTCAGAAACTATTAGTGGGTTCCTGGGCGTATCACAGGTGAGTTCTTATACGGGCGGACTTTGAAATTTTAAGTGTTAATTCACAAATGGAATTTTTAATCTCTTGGACTTCTTATTCAATATAACAAACCATTGTTTATAAAGCAAAGTGAAAAGGTGGTAATTAACTGCCGCGATTTTTCGCAACGAAATACGGACCATGAAGGGCACCGCTTGAAACGTCAGTATTTCGTTCCAGAAAATCTCGTCAGTTTACTGCACCTTTTCACTTTGCTTTGTCCAAAACACTGCCTACGCAGCAATTTTTTTTACATTGTTTATGATGAACTCTCAGTTTTTTAACTTTTTTTTACTAAAAATCACAGATTCAAACTTCTTGTACTTTAATCTTTGGGTGTCTCAGTCCCCGTTTACACTAGAGCTAAACTATCCGGATTCACATTGTTTTTTTATTCCCATGAGGATGAAAAAACAATGTGAATCCGGATACTTTTGCTCTAGTGTAAACGGGGGGTCTCAGTCTTACGGTTATTTTGTTATTGTAATGTTATAGTGTAGTACTTTCAGCTAGGGAATGTTTTGTAATAGTTTGCTATAGTCAGTCTTCTTCTGCATGTATTCGCATATTTGTAACGACTGTTCTTCGATATTGATACTAAGTATAGTCTGGTGGCAAGGTGAAGGGTTTGAATTAAGTGTAAATAATGAACGAAGAGCCCTCGGAAATGTAGGGGCGTGACGGAACTGAGCTATACTTTACTATATAACATTTGTTGTAGTCTCCTTCGCAGACCTTCTTATGGCTCACGTTTATTACATTAGTTGGGGCTTCCTGACAAGAATTTATACCATATGAAGTTCATTCGCACTGCACGAGACAAGTTTTTTTAATTTTATAAGTCTTGTGCATGCATACGTTGAATCTATAAATGCAAATAATCATAACCAAAGGTTCTCTAATTATTCGGGCTACCTGTGGTGGCCGAGTCTAGGTTTCGTCATGTTCCTTAGTTCCTATTCTGTGGAACTTTGTATCAAACACATCACTGATCAACCATATACGCAATTTACGTGGAAAACCTACTAACAATTTTGTCAAAGGCAAAGCTAGCCGAAGCTGTTGCATCCAAGTGGGATATCCAGTATATTTTTCTCATGGCTAAACAGGTCTCTACATTCTATAAATATTTAATACCGCCGGTACAGAGATGAGGATCAAAACGCTAACATTCTGGATCTTTATATTGGCACTATATACACTTTCTCATGCTTTTGGTCGAGCAATTGTGATGTTCATAGGTTTTTCCACATGGCTTCAGCATTAATACTAACAGTTGTTCAGTGATCTGTCTAGAGACCTCTGCACTTTCCAGTAGCTCAAGTTAACACCTGACCCAGGTGTCTTGTTTGAAATAAAGAGAGGATTCCATTGTGAAACTCTGTGATGATGAGAGGTCTTCCTATAGACTTGAGGGTGTCCAGTGAAAACGTCCTCAGGGCAAAACGTCCTCACTTCTTCCAAACTGATCGGGGAACATCTCCACATACATATACTACTCTATATATAAGAGTTATTAGTATATTTTTGACATTGACAAATACATTCTTCAAATTTTCACACCAGTAATCTGTTCTACTGTATAAAGCTGCAATATCAGGCTGTTGCCAGTCTTTACTTGTATCAAATTTCCATTTTTATAGCAACACATAAATACAGCTCCAAAGTCTAGTCAAACGATACAAATTAACCATCTAACTGCTTGAGGTATTCACTTATGTACGTTTTTTTAACTTTCAAATAAAGTCTGTTAATATACTGTACTTATCTTTTTGACTTCTATGACCAGAGGACGTTTTGACTGGTAAGCGACTTGAAAGTGTCCTGACCGTGTCCCAATAACTCAGTCGTCTGAGTTCCGAAGCGTTGATTCGGAGACCTTGGGTTAGATTCTCGGTTGAGACACTCGGATTTTTCCTATTATCTATCTAATTATAATTAATGTGATTCGCAGTCTAAAACTCGTCGTTTGAACTTGATCTATTCACTAACATTACCAGACAATGGTGTGCTTTTTTGTGAGGAAGCGGAGAAATATCTTCTCTTGCTAGAACTCTAATCATCTATAATAAGAAATGACAAAATAAGACATACACAGTCACCCTGCAGACTATTTTAGGTTCTTGTCGTTTCTAAATTAAGCAATGAGTCAGGTAAGTTATGATAATTTGTCAAGTACTCAAGACAGATGCTGCTTCGAAGGACAATCGCCATCTCAACATTTTCTATAGTATACATGATTATTTTACACATTTTGGAACCACCTAATTAAACACGAGATCGATCTTTTTTCTATAGATTAAAGTAAAAAGGTAGTAAACTGCTGAGAATTGTTTTGATAACAAATATTGACGTTTCGAACGGAGCCCTTGATCAGAGTGAAATACTGAAGCGCTTTGCTGATCAAGGGTTCCGCTAGAAACGTCAATATTTCGTTATCAAAACTATTCTTGGCCGTTTACCACCTTTTCACTCTGCTCTATCCAAAACACTGCCTCTCTACTTTCCTACACTCTCGATTGCTTTTTTCTGCTTGGCCTTGGCGGTAAGAGGTTGCTTTATCCATTAGCTTGCATGTTTTGTTGTCTTTGTTTGCATAAAGTGTAGACTCAGCAAAAACATGTCTCCGGACGTCCGAAAATTTATTGTTCGGAAGATTTGACATTTGAAATTTACAGACAAGGTCAAGGTGTATCGCTTTGTTATTTCGCTATGAAGTGCCTCGACGTGTTTTCTCTACTTAATACGTTCCGCTTCTACGCACATCACACACTTTTGTCATCGGAAGACGAAATTCCAGACGTAGATTGTCACGACGTTTGTGGCTACAGGCCAAAAGCCGAAAACATAATTAACCATGACGATAATGTAATATAGATACGTTTTGTGGAAACACCATGGTGCTTCCACAAAACGTATCTATATTAAATCTAGTGTATCCACAAAACTCCTATAACAAGCAAAACTCCTATAACAAGAAGTTGGGATTTTTTGGCGAAGGAAAATTTTGAGTGTGAAAAATTTCCCCAAAAGTTCATGCAACACGGAGTTTCTTTCCTCTGGTGAAATGCCAAATATATAGACCACTTTCATAATAGCGACTAATTTGAATATACTTTTATGTGCATCTTAATAAGCATTTCTCGCCTCGTTTGTGTGTCTGCAATTCGAAAGAATCTTTGCTTCATAACGAGGCCAGAAAAGCTCATTTAGATGTACATAAAAGAATATTTAAAGTGAAGGCCTTTATGAAAGTGGTCTATACTAGCGCTCTCTCTGGATTATATTTCAGATTAAGACGGATTATCACGTGCACGCTGTTAGTCTTGTACCCAGCCCTTTGCGCGGAAGACAGACGAACCAAATTACTCCACCCTTGCGGCGCATGCGCGCATGGGGTAATTCTACCCTTGATGTAATGTTTATGTTTTAGGCAAGCGTGATTCATCAAGATTTCTTACGCTTTGTTCACGTTGATGATCAACACACTCTGGAGAATAATCTCAAACTCGTTCCAAGTCCCCCACAACAGGTTGGTGTAACATATATATATTGGTGAACGCCATTTGATTGGTGAATTATTGATCACGTGGTATTGAATGGAATTTCTGTTGCACCGCCTACGTCATTCACCGCGCATTTTTGTGCTATGCATTTTGTTCCAGTGTACGACTTGGGCTGTATTCAATCCAATCGTTCCGAGAGCTTAAAACTTTAAACCAAATCAATAACGAGAATTTATCTCGGTGTTGTATAAAAAAATATTCGAGCAATGTTAAGGATATATTACTCTTCTCCAGAATGGGATTTCTCGACCGAAATTTTGTTTCCCATTTATACAAACTTGAACAAGTTTGGGGGGGGGGGGGGGTGTTCATGTAAATGGTAAAGAACTTTTGGTTGTTTTTATTTGTAGAAAATTACAGACATTACTGACGAGGCTGAGAAAGCAGCTGAACATGGCGAAACATCAAAAGAAGGTTTGTTGAAGTTTATTTGTGGACAGTATGAGGTTTAACTTTAGTTTGTTTAAAATCGTGGTTATTGCTTTTCCGGACGGTATATTATGAACTTTCCAACGAATTTTTCAACACAATTGTTCTATCTTTTTGTTCGCCTTTACGCATTTTTGTGCACGGTCACTGAACCCATTGTATTTTAGTACAATGAAAGAATTATCCAATAGCAACGTTTCCGTTCAATATCACTCAACCGTGTTATTTAAATATTAATAAACCTAAAACAAAGGATGTGCACGGTGTAAGGTACGGTTCAACATAAAATCACAGCTCATTATAGGCGCTTTGAAGTTTGCCGAGTTTCCAGACCATATCTTAAATGAAGATGAATAAATAAAGATGACGAATAAAGATGAGGACTGAATAAAGATGATTTATTATATGGCTTTGTAATATCCTGAGTTCTGATTGGTCAACGCACGGTCCGTAAAAATGCGTATCCGGACCATGGGCCGTCTTTTTCCGTATCCGGACCGCTGTCCCGGATGTTGATTTTGCTCGCGTGAATTTCTAAGGTTTTCACACTAAGTTTGATACAATAATTATCGAAAAACTTGAAATAGCCATATAATAAACGCTTTATTAACCTCGTTTACTCGGTCTGTACGGGAAAATATCAGACCTCGGTCTTTTTTGTACGAACCTCACCTACGGCTCGGTCCGTACTGTCAAGACGCCAGTCTGATATTTTCCCGTACAGACCTCGTTCTCGGTTAATAATCTCTTAGTATCTCTACTGACTATGTTGCAGCAAAGTAATATATGAAAGCAACTGTAAAGGAATTAAATTTATGCTCTTCCAAAATTACGTGTCTGTGTGTTCTTTTTTGCAGGTGACGAAGTTAGCCGAGAGAGATCGTTCGTTTGTCGGTTAAAATGTATTTTAAACACTAATGCTGGATTCTTCAAGGTAATGGAACAGAAGAGACCTCTTTCACAGCGAAACACAGTCTCTAATACTTTACTCCAGCTAACATCCGGACGTGATTTTATGAGCGCGCAGACCCGGGTCTTGATAACACCGCTGCCAAACGTTTGCGCATGCGTGAATGTGCTATGAAACATTGCAAGAGAAGAGGGAACTAGTCGTGGCAAAAGTAAGACTCGACTATTCATTTGTGTTTTTAAAAAAGGGTAATGAAAATTACGAATATGTTACAATATTGACAAAGAAGCCATGTACAAATTACCTACCTTGACATTTTGGTGGTATGCTTATAATTTTAACTTTTGTGTGGGACTCTAGGACCAGTCCAAATATTTCAGTGATTTCCCGCTCTTTTTTTAAGGTACGAGCTCTGACGTAGCGCAGGCGCAAAACGTTTGGCAGCGGTGTTGGTCTTGATGGTATGGAAGGAGTCCGCAGTCCGTAGAGTCAAAGCTTCTTAGCCAATCAAAACGCGCTATATCACCGGAAGTTGTGTGTCATATAACAATTAAATCTCATTGGTTTATTTTAGTACTGCTTGTCTTTTACCACAGACTTCTTATCTAACAGTTGTTGTTCTCTTTAGCCTTTCAAGTGCCATGGTCGTTTACGTGAAATGGATCTTCCTGATGGCGATGCTCCTCAATTAGCATTGTTTTTAATCTGCTCACCAGTGGAAGTAACCACTTCAATTCTCGAGGTCCGAATGAAGTCAATGTTGTTTTCTACCAAGAATAAGCTGGACCTCACGTTTGTTGACATTGATCAAAAGTAAGTTTTTCTCCAATCCCTTCCTTTTCATCCCATCTATTCTATCTCACCTCTTCCCATCCATTTCTATTCCATCCCATCCCTTTCTATTCCTTCCCATCCCTTCCTATTCCTATTCCTTCCCATCCCTCTCTATTCCTTCCCATCCCTTTCTATTCCTTCCCATCCCTTCCTATTCCTTCCCATCCCTCTTTATTCCTTCCCATCCCTTTCTATTCCTTCCCATCCCTCTCTATGCTTCCTCATCCCTTCCTATTCCTTCATATGCTTCCCCATACCTTCCTATGCTTTCCCTTGCCATCTCTTCCCATCTCTTCATATCCTTCCCCTTGCCATCTCTTCGTATCCCTTCCTATGCTTTCCCTTGCCATCTCTTCCCATCCCTTCCTATGCTTTCCCTTGCCATCTCTTCCCATCTCTTCCTATGCTTTCCCTTGCCATCTCTTCCCATCTCTTCGTATGCTTTCCCTTGCCATCTCTTCTCATCCCTTCCTATGCTTTCCCTTGCCATCTCTTCCCATCCCTTCCTATGCTTCCCCTTGCCATCTCTTCTCATCCCTTCTTATGCTTTCCCCTTGCCACCTCTTCCCATCTCTTCGTATGCTTTCCCTTGCCATCTCTTCCCATCCCTTCCTATGCTTTCCCTTCCCTTCCCATCCCTTTCTATTCCTTCCCATCGTTTCCCATCACATTTCCTTATCTTATCCCATCTCTTCCCATTTTATCCCACTTCTTCCCATCTCGTCCTTCCCCTTCCCTTTCTATTTCCTTCCATCTTTTTGTCTTGTCTTAATTACCTTACCCTAACTTGCCATGTCTTTCTTCCTATTCTCATCTTTTCCCCTTTGTTTTCCTTTTCTTTATCATATTTCATTCTTACTAAGTGGTATTATCTTTCATGTTTTCAGAGGAAGGCAGATTGTTGGTTACACAAAGAAAGATATTTCTGCTCAATCCAGTTACTGTATGATGCATTATGACGATATTCCAATTCTAAAAGGGATGCATGCAGATCGTAAGTATATGAACTACATTGTTAGAAATAAGTAAATAACAGGGAACTTAAGCAAGCTTGGACGACGACGGCATCTAAAGTTCATTGCAGTCTATTGTAGTATTGGATAATTAAAGTATGTTATTCAACATCCAAAAGCTTTAGAGTTCTAAAAGGATTTTGTCGCATAGTTTGAAGTCAAACTCAACTAACAGGTTTCGCCGTTTCACCAGTGAACAGGGACCTTAAGGCCTGGCCAAATGCTTTGAACATTTCATGCAACATCGTTCAACACTGTTGAACGAAAATTTAAACATGTTCAAATTTCGTCATTCAACAACGTTCAAAATCATTCAACAGGGTGGCCAAACGCTTTGAACATGTTGAATCACGGTTGAATTCAACAATGTTGAACGATGTTGAATGAAATGTTGAAAGCGTTTGGCCAGGCCTTTACGAAGTACAACGGCAACTTCAACGACGACGTCTTTTAAACAAAATAATTTTAGTTCCGAAACAAAGAGAACGAATAATTTTTCGTCCCTACAGTAATCTCAACACCGTCCTCGTTCTTTATACAACGCCACTTAGAGCATTTTCACGTCTTCAGGACGACGTCAACTCACCAAAAGATGAGAACTGTTGCTTAAGATTGACTTCAATATTGACGCCACAATATCTTAGCAGTACTGGGGCGTTTTTGGAAGTCATTAAACTAACTTCAAATACCAAATATAATAGTCAGTTAGCCGTGATGTTTTTTAATTATAAAATTTATGTTGCTTTTTGACCGCCGTGATCGTCCTAGCATCGTAAGGTCTCCTGAAGACGTGAAAATGATCTGAATAACGTTGTATGCATAGAACGGAGGCGGCATTAGGGTTACTCTTGGGACTAAAAATTATTCATTTTCTTTGTTGCGTGAGGAAAATGATATTGTATTAAGTACGGCGTCGTTGGAGTTTGCGTTATATTTGCTTTTAGCTCTCTATTTTAATATCCTTTATAGGAGAACGTTTTCGTTGCAAAGATGCCACAGTGACTTATACTTCACAACAGCTCGCAATTATAATTAGCATTGAATCTATGTTTTGTTATTATTATTATATATTTTAATTTTGTTTTCTTGTAGTGCTTGCGACTGGTAAGTGTCAAGGTACTTTCAGATGGTTGAATAAGAACATGAAATGGCAATGGCTTAGTGGCACAGGGCAAGTGATCCTCAAGAATAATCAACCTGATTATGTTATAACTACAAATAAACCACTCAGGTAAGCTGATGATGGTGGTGGTGATAGTGGTGGCGATGATGTTGTTGGTGGTGTCGTTGATTCTGGTGATGGTGGTGGTGGTTGTTGTTGTGGTGCTGGTAGTTGTTGTGGTGGTGGTGATGGTGGTTGTTGTGGTGCTGGTAGTTGTGGTTGTGATGGTGGTGGTGGCTGTTGTTGTGGTGTTGGTAGTTGTGGTGCTGGTAGTTGTGATGGTGGTGGTGGTTGTGGTGATGGTGGTGGTGGTTGTTGTTGTTGTGGTGCTGGTAGTTGTTGGTGGTGGTGATTCTGGTGATGGTGGTGTTGGTAGTGGTGGTGGAGCTTGTAGACGTTCGTCATGGCATGACATAGTTGTCTTTATTTTCTTACGCAGTGACGAAGAAGGAGAGGAAGAAGTACGAAGAAGACAACGTGATCTTGGTCTTGTGCCCACCTCACCCTCGACCATGTTAAGTCAACTACAGTTCATTGATGTGTCATCTCCAGGATCAAACCAATTAAGTGACAGTCATATGACGGATGGAAATCAAGCATTTTCATCTTATCCCCCCAGTACAGGTCCGTAAACGTCCTTACATTGTTGTGGTTGCTTTGCGTTCATTCCTTGCCCGTGTCATTTCTCTATTATCTTTGTGAAAATTATTAGGAGGGGATACACATAAATGTAATTGGGTTAATCCTGAATGTTTTGGTAGCAGTCGAGCACAATTACAGAATCATCCTCAGAGAAACATGAGTAAAGTTTTCATGATTTTCTTACACTGCTAAAGTCAACTGAAACATTCGGCTGACTCGAGCGGGATTTGAACTCGCACCTTTCGGGTTACCAGTCCTCCGCTCTACCTGTTGAGCTATCGAGCCGCGCAGAGATTTGGAGGCGAGTTTTATCCAACTTCATAAAACTTAGCCTCCAATCCCTGTGCGGCTCGATAGCTCATCCCGAAGGTGCGAGTTTAAATCCCGCTCGAGTCAGCCGAAATTTTTCGGTTGACTTTAGCAGTGTAAGAAGTCATGAAAAATTAGTCGAACACAAGATGATCAAATTTGTCCAAGTTGTAACTAATCTGCAGTGACTCTGCTACAATTTGATAATCTAATTTCAAATTTATTCGCGCGACATTTCTTTATAGTGAAATAAAAGTAGTGTGCTGCGTAGGCAGTGTTGAAATACAAATCAAAATATAGCAAGGTTTGAGCGCTCGAAACGTTAGGAACTACGTTCAGTATTTTCGGCAGTACTCTCAAACCTTACTATATTTCGATTTGTTTCTTTATAGCCTGCGTAGATCAGACCCCTTTTTCAGGTGCGGGCTGCATGCTCCCGTGTGTTGTAAGTAAGTGTGTAACGGGTCGTTTACAGACATGTTACAAGATGTTTCAACAACATGCTATGTCTTTGTACATTTTCTGGCCGTCTACCTGTGGTTTCAACTTTGTTTGTTTTCTGTTTCAGCTCAATGTCTTGTTAGTCCAGGTCTTTCGTCTACCTCTTGTACTTCTGAGCCTGAATGTTTCCCCCCAGACGATCTACCTTGGGACCTCGGCACTGATTCACTGTTTGAGCCCAGTGTTGCATCGTGGGATAATAATGGTTAGTGTGCAGTGTTTTATGAAATAGTAATGTAACTAGAGTATACTATACTGTACTGTACATTGGTTCTGTTTGTTTGTTTGTCTGCCTGTCGGGGTGTCTGTTTGTTTGTTTGTTTGTTTGTCTGTCTGTTTGTCCGTCTGTCTGTCCGTTTGTCTGCCTGTCTGTGCCTGTTTGTTTGTTTGTTTGTTTGTTTGTTTGTCTGTCTGTCTGTCTGTCTGTCTGTCTGTTTGTCTGCCTGTCTGTCTGTCTGTTTGTTTGTTTGTTTGTTTGTTTGTTTGTTTGTCGGTCTGTCTGCCTGCCTGTCTGCCTGCCTGTCTGTCTGTCTGTCTGTCAGTCTGTTTCACTGTTTGTCTGTCTGTCAGAGTGTCTGTTTGTTTGTTTGTTTGTTTGTTTGTTTGTTTGTCTGTCTATCTGTCGGAGTGTCTGTTTGTCTGTCCGTCTGTTTATATTAAAGTAAAGATGTTTATATCTCTATATTTTCTTAGCTTCCTTGGATGATTTGGATGGCATTGGCAAAGGTGATCTGGTTGGAGATCTTTTGCATCTTGACGTTAATGATCTTAATTTCTCCGAAGTCTCAGTTGACACAACAGTACCATTGACTCACGCTTCAGATTCCATGTATGGCACACAGGAATATTCACCAACCTTTAACCAGCATGCAAATCTGCTTGTGACGTCATCTCAAACAGCGCAAGGTTGGCCCGCAAGCGATCATATACCCTGATCAGCCTGCCATGATGGGCAACCAACAACAGTTCCCAAGCCCGCAATACCCAGTGTCTATGAACCAACAACGACAAGTGAACAATATGAATGCTATGAACTCTCCTATGATTGCTTCAACCTATGGGAACAATGTACCTCCGAGGTACAGTACACACACCATATCATCTAGTGACGTATTACGTTCCAATCCCCAACAGAATGGTGTTCCTCCTAGGATGATGACATGTCCCAATCCTATGTTATCTTCAGCGGCATCTCAACCACCATCTGGCCAAGCTTTATTTGTCTCTAATCATGGCCCAACTGGCCAGAGCAGCTTGCTTCGCGTACAAACGGATCAAAATCGTCCTTTCATTAAAACTGAACCATTACAGTCGAACTCGTCTGGGTACTACTGTAACAGTGTTAATATCGATCAACGAGGGATCACTGGTATGGTGGGCAATGGTGTGTCGTTCCCAGGACTATCAGCGCCAACGAACAGCAATGGACGTTACCATAGTAATAGACTTGTTAACCAGGGGGGTTTCCCAGTGTGGAATCCAGCCCCACCATCCCCCTATTCTTCGGCATCTTCATCGTGTAGTTCTTACGCTGACCCACTTCATGTACAGTTCTCGCCAACTGAAGTTCTGACGTCACCTTTCGCGTCACCACGTGATGACAGTATCGACGGTAACCACGCTAACGTGTCTGGTGCCGTGCCAGGGCACTACTACCCACCCAACGGTAACTACAGAATGGCTCAACGACCCCGCGCCCGAGTGCAGGCTGGTTTTCCTCAACCGTATGTGAATATTCCAGAGATAGCGCCCATAGGTATGGTAGAAGAGCTGGTCAGCGGTGTACATCACGCTACTCCAATCTCCGCTCAAAATGCCAACTGGTGATTGGCTGACTTTTTGCACGTGGTCTTAACCTGGTAAAAGTCGCAAACACATGCACATTTGGAGGGTCGGCGGCTGTGACGTCACGTCGTGAGCTTGTGTTAAGGTTGAGAGAGAAGTGGAATAGCCGTCGCGACGTCGCGAAAAATTATTTTTGATTTATCAAAAGCTTTTTCTGAAAACTAGTTGCGTCGGACAAGTTTCATGTTAAACGAAAAGAGAAAAAAAGGAAAATATAATTTAACTTTCTTCCACTTTTTTTTTATCTCGTCGAACGTAATGAAAAAGCTTGCATTGTATTGATTTTAGTCTAGTGTGTTCCAGTGCACGTTTGGTGTTCACACGATGTGTGTTGACGTGTTTTGAAGTAATCTTTTGGATCTGGCACTTGGGGAGTCTGCACGAAAGGTCACTTTTACCAATCAAACTATTTTTACGACAGTGTGTGTGTACAGATCAATCTATGCTGTACGATGTTTTTCTACGATTCTCACAAGGGCGTATAGAGTAATTATATAGTTTTCACTGCCCACCCATCTGAGGTGAAATAAAGTTAAACTCATACACAATATTAGTCAAAGACAACAATAGCAGTTAATTTCATAAAGTGAAAAGGCGGTAAACTGCTGAGATTAGTTTTGATAACGAAATACTGACGTTTTGAGCGGAGCTCTTCAGCACATTTTACTCTGGTGAAGGCTTTCGCTTGAAACGTCAGTATTTTCTTATCAAAACTAATCTAAGCAGTTTACCACCTTTTCACTTTGCTCTATCTAAAACTAGTTATTGTTTGTCCGCGAGACACTTCTACTCACGATTCTTTTGACTGTGGTGAGTAATTATTTTATTAAGATGAGAATCGTAAGAAAACAATCGTAGCATTTAGATGGTTTTAACAGAGTTTCAAATGTAATCTTGGAATTCTTGTCAAATTATCATAGTTTATGATTATTAAAGAATAATATATTTTGATTGTATATATTATGATTACCATTCGTGTTCTTATTGACGATGACCAACGAAACAACGACGACGACAGCAACAGCAGCAGCAACAACAGCAGCAGCAACAACAACGGCAGCAGCGACAACAACAGCAGCAACAACAGCAGCAGCAACAACAGCAGCAACAACAGCAGCGGCAACAACAGCAGCGGCAACAACAGCAGCGACAACAACAGCAGCAGCAACAAGAGCAACAACAGCAGCGGCAACAACAGCAGCGACAACAACAACGGCAGCAACAACAGCAGCAGCGACAACAACAGCAGCAGCGACAACAGCAGCAGCGACAACAGCAGCAGCGATAAAAACAGCAGCAGCGACAACAACAGCAGCAGCGACAACAACAGCAGCAGCGACAGCAGCAACAACAGCAGCCACAACAACAGCAGCAGCAACAACAGCAGCGATAACAACAGCGACAGCAGCAGCAACAACAGCAGTGACAACAACAGCAGCAACAGCAGCGACAACAACAGCAGCAGCAGCTTGCAACTACAATTACAACAGCAGCACCATGAAGACGAGTCTTCGGTATTTTATTCTGGCTAACGCCAGACGATTTTATTCAGCACAGGGAGAAGTCCAGGCCTCAAAGTGTTTAGCTCCGCAACTCTGTTATGGAACTAAGAATTTCTAACTGGCAATAAGCCTGTCTCCGCCTACCGCGAAGACCCCTGGGTACGAGGTTGATAACCGTTAAATTGGTTCTGATTGGTGACAAGGGGCGCCTGGGTTCCCTGTGTGTACGAAGTCTGTATTTTCAAGATGGCGGCCTGCTCGAAGAAATCAAAACACCGTATTTGGTAAGTGAATAAAGAGAAAAATAAGACATAATAATACCTGAGTTTTATTAAATAATAACACCATTTCTTCTAGCATGGTGTGTGACTTCTTTTATCCAAACATGGGTGGTGTGGAGAGTCATATTTATCAAGTTTCCCAATGCTTGATCAACAGAGGGCATAAGGTATAAACGGTATATTAGAAATGTAGGAGCAAGACTTTCTGACTTCTAATCTTGTTTCTGAGGTGGATTGAATAAACAGGAAACCTATAAAACCAATGTTAGTTGTGTTAAGTTGAATTTAAGCTATAAAATCATTATTGAAGCTACTCTATGCTGGCACTATTATTTTCTATATCAATACAGTATATTGGGCTATTCCAATTTTTTCCCGCACCCCCCTGTTGAGGAACCTCTTTTTTTTTACCACCCCCTTAGGAATTTCCACTATTTTCTGATATAAATTTACCCCTCCCCCTGGAAATTCCAAGTAGACTCAACCCCCTCCCTTGGAAATTCCAAGTAGACGTAACCCCCTCTTCCCTGGAAATTCCGACTAGATTCAACCCCCTCCCTTGGAAATTCCAAGTAGATTCAACCCCCTCCCCTGGAAATTCCAAGTAGATTCAACCCCCTCCCTTGGAAATTCCAAGTAGATTCAACCCCCTCTCCTGGAAATTCCAAGTAGATTCAACCCCCTCCCCTGGAAATTCCAACTGGATTCCTCAAAAACACCCCTCCCCTTTGGAATTTCCAAGGTTCCTCAACAGGGGGGGTGTGGATAAAAATTGGAATAGCCCATTGAAGTATGGACTAAGGTTGTGCTTACTCGTTAGCTAGATACCTCTAGTGCTATGTATTTATTAACCCTTTCACTCCCAACTTTTTGGGAGCTCTCCCATTGACGAGTAAAATCGTCTGGTGTTAGACAGAGTAAAATCATCTGGCGTTAGACAGAGTAAAATAATAAAGTATGGAAAATTCCGTATTCGGGAGTGAAAGGGTTAACAGCTCTTGTTTCTATGTAGTTTTATTAATACAAAGCTTGGGGACAATGTTAGTAATGTTAGTGCTTTTAATTAGTAATGTAAATATTGTATTTAGTTTAATACTGTACAGTAGTTCTTTTTTTCTCTTTTCTTTATTTTTTTTCTTTTCTTATGTGTGAAAGCACGGCCTAATGAAAAACAACCAAATATTTTTATTGTATTTATAGTTTTATTCAAGGTTGATTAGCTACTGTGTAAAAATAAGGTTAAATAAATGTTGATGGCAAAATATGTCTTAAATTTGTAGAGGATGAATCTGTATCCTATAATTGTGCATGTGTAGATGTGAAAACGTTTTTTTTTTATTTTGCAGGTTGTAATAATTACTCATGCTTATAAAGGAAGAGTTGGTGTTCGATATTTGTCAAGTTTTCTTAAGGTTAGAAAAATTACTTTTTAAAATAAATAAATAAATAAATAAATAAATATTATATATATATATATATATATTATATATTTTATTTATTTATATACTTAATGTTGTTTTAATTTTTTGGCAGGTGTATTATCTACCATTTACAGTGTTTTATAATCAGTGTGTCTTACCAACAATGTTTACTACACTGCCTTTGATGAGGGATATATGTATCAGAGAGAACATTTCAATACTTCATGGACATTCTGTAAGATAATATAAACAATATTTTATTTGTAGTTGTTAATATCACAAATGGACTGTACAAATGAATCATACTTACAAGTGATTACAATTGTGAGTGTGTGTTTGTGAGTGAGGTGACGACTACACAGGAACAATGGCAACAGCAGCAGCAGCAACAACAACAACATCAGCAGCAATGACAGCAACAACAGCAGCAACAGCAGCAACAACACTAGCAACAACAACAGCAACAACAGCAGCAGCAACAACAGCAGCAACAACAACAGCAGCAACAACAGCAGTAGCAACAACAGCAGTAGCAACAACAGCAGTAGCAACAACAGCAGCAGCAGCAGCAACAGCAGCAGAAGCAATGACAACAGCAGCAGCAGCAACAACAACAATAGCAGCAACAATGACAATAGCAGCAGCAGCAGCAGCAGCAGCAACAACAACAACAACAGTAAAATTTGAGATAAAGTTAAAATGAGGATGACGCAGCAGTTGATTTACAGATATAATATTAATATTTTTTTAAATTTTTACCATGATCTTAAATGTCACAGAAGTTAAAATTCTGATCACAATGGTAACAGTGAGTTTTTTTTTCACTATCTAGGCATTTTCCACACTTTGTCACGATGCATTGCTACATGCCAACTCATTGGGTATCAAAGCAGTGTTTACAGATCATTCATTGTTTGGTTTTGCAGATGCTAGTTCAATTATCACCAATAAATTCCTAGAATTTTCTCTTGCAAATGCTGATCATATTATATGTGTCTCTAACACAAGGTGATTTGTGTATTGTAATCACATAAGTTTACAATATTTTAGTACTTTTTGCCCACTCCTGTAGCTTTCACAGTAAGCCATTCCCGCATAACCCAGCCCAAAATGACCCCTTTATTGTTTTATTCTGTCTTATGCCAGATGATTTTAATTGTCAAAGGGAACACCCTCGGGCATCTTAGACAGCAATAGGTTAGATTTGTTGTGTTTGCAGAATAAAGTGTTTCTTAAAGAACTGGGGGGCTAATCATGATCCTTACTCGCAGCCAGTGGCTGAATTGCGAAGGACGCAGATCAATGTGGCCGTGTCAAGGCATATTAAAGGTGCCCCAGGCAGCCACCATATGACACAGTTCAGACCACGGATCACAGCTAAGATGTTAGGTGTTGATTTTACGGAGGGAGGAAAACTGGAGAACCCGGCGAAAAACCCTTGAAGCACAGGAGAGACCAACTATAACTCTACTCACATGAGTTCCAAGCTCGACAACGGGGTTATTCCCAAGTGGTCACCCATCCAAGTACTAACCCCGTCTAACCGGGCTTAACTTTTTGGTGAGAGGCAGCACGCTAACAGCACATGCCACCTGTGCTCGCCAAGCCGTGATTTATGTTATTTTAAATCCTTTAGCAAAGAGAACACAGTTCTTCGAGCTACAGTGAATCCTCATCTTGTTTCTGTGATTCCAAATGCAATAGATTCTGCTTCATTTACTCCTGATCCTTCGAAACCTAACCCACATCTTAGTAAGTTCTTTTAACCAATGATCGCTTGACCTTGTTTCTTGTTTCTAAACAAGTTATGGACAAGATGTTCTTTTTTTTTCTGTAGTTACAGTCGTGGTTATTAGTCGACTTGTTTATCGTAAAGGAATGGATTTGTTAGCTGCAATTATACCTCAAATTTGCTCTAAATATTCTAATATTCAATTTCTTATTGGCAAGTCTATTTTTTTCCTACATTCTTAATTTTTTTTCATTTTATTTTTTTCTCCTCCTTTCTTTGCTTCTATTCTTTCTTTCTTTTTTTTCTCTATTCTTTTGCTTTCCCCCCTCTTTCTAACTTTTCCTTTTCCAACTTTCATTCTTCTTTTTCCTATTTTCGCCATCTTACCTTTTGTTCCCACCTTTCCCTTTTTTCCATCTTTCCTTCTTTTTTCCTGTCTCTCTTAGTCATAATTCTGTGCCATCTTCATTCCTCTTTTCTTGCTTTCCCTTTTTCTCTGCCTGCCTACAGTACTTTCTCACTAGTGAAATAAAAGTAGCGTGCTGCGTAGGCAGTGTTGAACTGCACAACAATCGAAATATAGTAAGGTTTGATATACTGCCGAGTGTTGTAAGAAAGATGACGGTTTTATGACGTAATGCATATTTACTTAGAACCCAGGAAAAAGGGACGCGCAATACTACGAACACGAGGAACGCTGTCGGAGTGCACGAGAACGTCGACCATTATGTTTTGATATATTTTTCTTTATTTTATTATTAATATTATTATTAAATGTATATGTCCCAAACGAAATTGAGTAGTATTCATTACAAGTGTAGTAGTCTAACGTTTCGAGCGAAGATCCTTCGTCAGAGAGAAACGTAAAGAGTGTGACACTCTCTTTACGTTTCCACACTCCTCACGTTTCTCTCTGACGAAGGGCCTTCGCTCGAAACGTTAGACACCTACGTTCTCTGTTTTGGCACTTTCTCACTACATTCCTTATTCCATCCTCTCTCTTCTTCCTTTTCTTCTCTTTTTTCTTCCATTCTTTCCTCTCTTTCCTCCCTAAATCTAATAATTAAATCGTCCTTCTTCAGGAGGAGAAGGTCCTAAACGCGTCATCCTTGAAGAAGTGCGTGAACAACATCAGCTTCATGATCGAGTTCATCTTCTTGGAAGTTTAAAACATGAACATGTCCGCGATGTGAGTTCTTCTAATCTTCTTCCGACTATAGATAAGTTTTGTGGAACACCATGTAAACTGATTTGCTAAGCTTTCAGCCTGTTGACGCAGGCCTTCATCAGAGCTGAAAACAACAACAGGCAGAAAGCTTAGCAAATAAATATTTTACGTGGTGTTTCCACAAAACATATCTATATTATCGCCTGTTATAACATTCACACCAAGATAATATCCATTTTACTCTGCTCTATTGCAGCTTATACTAACTGAAAAGCAGTATTCTGTCAGCTGAAAGTACAAATAAAGTGTGGATTTGCAACTCTTTTATATTTATTTTAGGTTTTGGTTCAAGGACATATTTTTCTCAATACCTCTTTAACTGAAGCATTTTGTATCGCTATTGTTGAAGCTGCAAGTTGTGGGTGCGTTTATTGCTTATGTACTGAGGGTATTGCGCGCGCATCTTTTTGCAAAGGAATTGGCCGGCTCTTGGCGGGCTCCCCACAAAGTAAGCAAACAGACTTGCTAGCGAGCCAACAACAGCAGAATAACAGTGTTAAACATCCAGAAACTGTACCTATACTTTGTTCATTTTAAACAGTATATTAATACTTTGAGTGGAGCTTGCCAGTTTTTTTGAAAAATAATGCGCGCGCAACAACCTCAAACTTGCCTATTGCCAAAATTTTCACCATAAGACAGTACCTTAAAGGGTATTGGCAATAAAAATTAAGTTTGCTTAATTTGAAAGAACTCGTGAAATTGTGATAGAAGATCTTTTACAACTTTTTCGTATCTTTCTTCGTTTTCAAGATATTTCAATTTGTTTAATATGTAAATGAGATGGTCTCTGACGTCAGGAGCAGGGTACAGTATTTTTACACAAAGCAACATCAGTTATGAAATGTTCAGTGTCACAAGGCGTTTTTATGTGCACAGTTTCAAGTGATTTCGTTGAACAAATTTAGAGATATAACTGATTTTTCTACGTGTGAAAATACTGTACCCTGCTCATGACGTCAGAGACCATTCATTTACATATTAAACAAATTGAAATATCTTGAAAACGAAGAAAAATACGAAAAAATTGTAAAGGATCTTCTATTACAATTTTATGAGTTCTTTTAAATTAGACAAACTTACTTTTTGTTGCCAATGTCCTTTAACAGGCAAGTTTCTGCAATTAGGTCTCCAGTTGACGAATAAAATCATCTAGCGTTAGCCAGATTAGAATATGTATTTAAGTAGGGACAAAATGTACGATTGCCTGTTAAAGGGTTAATGCTTACAGCGTTTAATTGGTCAACAGAAGGTTCTAGATTCGATCCCTATTTGGGACTCATTTCAGCGTGATGAATGACTACCAAACATCTGACATGTATATTTCGCTATAGTGAATTCATTTTGTTTCCGAGAAAATCTACTTAAGAATGAGATTTGATGCATTTCGAGAATGCATTTTATAGTTTTTATTTCTGTAGCTTGCAGGTGATCAGTACTAAGGTAGGAGGAGTACCAGAAGTTTTACCTCAAGACATGATAAGACTTGTAGAACCAAACGTTGCAGGTTAGTCGTACAGAACGCTACCTCAAGACATGATAAGACTTGTAGAACCAAACGTTGCAGGTTAGTCGTACAGAATGCTACCTCAAGACATGATAGGACTTGTAGAACCAAACGTTGCAGGTTAGTCGTACAGAACGCTACCTCAAGACATGATAAGACTTGTAGAACCAAACGTTGCAGGTTAGTCGTACAGAACGCTACCTCAAGACATGATAAGACTTGTAGAACCAAACGTTGCAGGTTAGTCGTACAGAATGCTACCTCAAGACATGATAGGACTTGTAGAACCAAACGTTGCAGGTTAGTCGCACAGAATGCTACCTCAAGACATGATAAGACTTGTAGAACCAAACGTTGCAGGTTAGTCACACAGAATGCTACCTCAAGACATGATAAGACTTGTAGAACCAAACGTTGCAGGTTAGTCGTACAGAATGCTACCTCAAGACATGATAGGACTTGTAGAACCAAACGTTGCAGGTTAGTCGCACAGAATGCTACCTCAAGACATGATAAGACTTGTAGAACCAAACGTTGCAGGTTAGTCACACAGAATGCTACCTCAAGACATGATAAGACTTGTAGAACCAAACGTTGCAGGTTAGTCACACAGAATGCTACCTCAAGACATGATAAGACTTGTAGAACCAAACGTTGCAGGTTAGTCGTACAGAATGCTACCTCAAGACATGATAAGACTTGTAGAACCAAACGTTGCAGGTTAGTCGTACAGAACGCTACCTCAAGACATGATAAGACTTGTAGAACCAAACGTTGCAGGTTAGTCGTACAGAATGCTACCTCAAGACATGATAAGACTTGTAGAACCAAACGTTGCAGGTTAGTCGCACAGAATGCTACCTCAAGACATGATAAGACTTGTAGAACCAAACGTTGCAGGTTAGTCGTACAGAATGCTACCTCAAGACATGATAGGACTTGTAGAACCAAACGTTGCAGGTTAGTCGCACAGAATGCTACCTCAAGACATGATAAGACTTGTAGAACCAAACGTTGCAGGTTAGTCACACAGAATGCTACCTCAAGACATGATAAGACTTGTAGAACCAAACGTTGCAGGTTAGTCACACAGAATGCTACCTCAAGACATGATAAGACTTGTAGAACCAAACGTTGCAGGTTAGTCGTACAGAATGCTACCTCAAGACATGATAAGACTTGTAGAACCAAACGTTGCAGGTTAGTCGTACAGAACGCTACCTCAAGACATGATAAGACTTGTAGAACCAAACGTTGCAGGTTAGTCGTACAGAATGCTACCTCAAGACATGATAAGACTTGTAGAACCAAACGTTGCAGGTTAGTCGCACAGAATGCTACCTCAAGACATGATAAGACTTGTAGAACCAAACGTTGCAGGTTAGTCGCACAGAATGCTACCTCAAGACATGATAAGACTTGTAGAACCAAACGTTGCAGGTTAGTCGCACAGAACGCTCCTCAAGACATGATAAGACTTGTAGAACCAAACGTTGCAGGTTAGTCGTACAGAATGCTACCTCAAGACATGATAAGACTTGTAGAACCAAACGTTGCAGGTTAGTCGTACAGAATGCTTACCTCAAGACATGATAAGACTTGTAGAACCAAACGTTGCAGGTTAGTCGCACAGAATGCTTACCTCAAGACATGATAAGACTTGTAGAACCAAACGTTGCAGGTTAGTCGCACAGAACGCTCCTCAAGACATGATAAGACTGTAGAACCAAACGTTGCAGGTTAGTCGCACAGAATGCTACCTCAAGACATGATAAGACTTGTAGAACCAAACGTTGCAGGTTACTCGTACAGAATGCTACCTCAAGACATGATAAGACTTGTAGAACCAAACGTTGCAGGTTAGTCGCACAGAATGCTACCTCAAGACATGATAGGACTTGTAGAACCAAACGTTGCAGGTTACTCGTACAGAATGCTACCTCAAGACATGATAAGACTTGTAGAACCAAACGTTGCAGGTTAGTCGCACAGAATGCTACCTCAAGACATGATAGGACTTGTAGAACCAAACGTTGCAGGTTAGTCGTACAGAACGCTCCTCAAGACATGATAAGACTTGTAGAACCAAACGTTGCAGGTTAGTCGCACAGAACGCTCCTCAAGACATGATAAGACTGTAGAACCAAACGTTGCAGGTTAGTCGCACAGAATGCTACCTCAAGACATGATAAGACTTGTAGAACCAAACGTTGCAGGTTAGTCGTACAGAACGCTCCTCAAGACATGATAAGACTTGTAGAACCAAACGTTGCAGGTTAGTCGCACAGAATGCTTACCTCAAGACATGATAAGACTGTAGAACCAAACGTTGCAGGTTAGTCGTACAGAATGCTACCTCAAGACATGATAAGACTTGTAGAACCAAACGTTGCAGGTTAGTCGTACAGAATGCTGGCCACGCAGCTAGTTCACTTTACTTACGTACAGTATTGTTTGCAGATTTAGTCGGTGCACTCGAAGAAGCCATTAAATCCGTCCACGATGGTAATATTATTTCACCAAATATCGCGCATGAACGAATAAAGAAAATGTATACATGGGACAATGTTGCAAGAAGAACAGAAAAAGTAAGATAGATCATGTTTATATATATTTTTCTAAAATTCATTAATAATTCATGAGGAAAACACAAAGAAAAATCATGAGCGTATCGGATCTATATATGTGATATAGACTTGCTCTAAGTTTCTCGCTGGTTTTTAACGGCTGAGATAAGCTTAATTTTCAAAATTACTACGCCAATGAACGTATGAAGTGATTCTTTTTAGAAGCCATTTAAAAACCTTGCAGTACGGGCTTTATCGGCTCTAAAACACTCGGTTATCGCCTCGTGTTTTATATCCGATAAAGCCCTCCTGCGCGGTTTATAAATATTACTTCTTACACTAAAATTACAATATCAATGAATTACAGTGTTTGATTTTCAGTTCAAAAACTCATTAATAATTAATGAGGAAAACACAAAGGAAAATCATGACCGTGACGTGTCTCTATATGTGATGAACTTTTTCGATGAACTTTTTCTTCGATTTTGCGGCTCCAGACAACTTCAATTTTCAAAATTGATTTCTATATGAGCTTATTATATGGATAGTTTTTGAAGCCACTTAAAACATTCGCAGTACGTGTTTTATCAGATCTAAAACACTCGGCTATCGCCTCGTGTTTGAAATCTGATAAAACACTACTGCTCATGTCTTAAATAGTACTTCAAAGTTGAATTTCATACAGTGTAAAAAGCGCGTGATTGAATTATTTTAAGAATACCAGTTTCTTATGGCCTTTCAAAATTGTTTACTAAACAAAAAAAAGTGTTTTCTATTTGTTTTAGGTGTACGATAGCATTTCTAATTCACCTATCCCACCACTAGAAGAAAAATTCAAAAGGTTATTAATATAATTATTATGGGACAGTGAACTCGGGTGGAGAATAATGATATTAGGTGTTACTCCAAGTGACGAACCATACTGGATAAGTAGAGAAAACTCTACTTGGCCCGGCTGGGATTCGAACCCGCGACCTTCGGTTTAGTAGTCCGACGCTCTACCAACTCAGCTACAGGTCAAGTTGGGAGCTGGTGGTCGAATGACTAATTTCTTCAATAGTCTAAGTATCATCATTCGACCTTCAGCTCCCAACTTGACGTGTAGCTCAGTTGGTATAGAGCATCGGACTGGTAAACCGAAGGTCGCGGGTTCGAATTCCAGTCGGGCCAAGTAGAGCCTAGAGGTTATTAAGGAGAAGGACTGGGTGGCTAATCATCCTTACTTGCAGCCAGCGGCTGAATTGCGAAGGACGCAGATCAACGTGGCCGTGTTGAGGCATATCAAAGGTGCTCCAGGCAGCCGCCAACGACAGAGTTCAGACCACGGATCACAGCTAAGATATTAGTTGTTGATTTTATGGAGGGAGGAAAACCGGAGAACCCGGCGAAAAACCCTCGAAGCACAGGAGAGATCAACTACAACTCTACTCACATGACTCCAAGCCCGACAACGGGGTCATTCCCAAGCGGTCACCCATCCAAGTACTAACCCCGTCTAACCGGGCTTAACTTTTTGGTGAGAGGCAGCACCCTAACAGCACACGCCCCACCCGTGCTCCCCCTTTTAAATTTTGATATTCCGTCATTTGCGTTTTTTATTCGTGTGCATTGATTTTTGTTAAGATAAAAACAAACTTCATCCTTATCCTACTTTATGAATCTTTCCTTATTATTTTAGGTGGTATGATTGTGGAGCAGTTGCTGGAAAGATTTATTGTTTCTTGGCAGTCGTTGACATAATATTACTCTTTATTATAAGTTGGCTTGTACCTAAACAGGTGAAGTAGTATAACACTTCCTTATAAAGTTGATTTTTATCTAAACAAAAATAAGATAGAGTGCTGTGTAGCCCAGGGACGTAGCCTGGATTTTGAAAGGGGGGGAGCCGAAATCAAAATAAATTTTTAGGGTCCGGGGGACCCCGGGAAATTTTTAAATCGAGAGTCGCTGACTGAATGCCATTTCCTGGCTTTTGGAGGAAGATTTTACAGACTCTAAAGGTTAAAAAACGTCATATAAAATACTCAAAACACGCAAACGTCACATAGATACTCAAAATGCATACACTCAGTAGATTGAATACACTGTTTACAGTTTATTTCCTGACACAATTCATATTGCATCAGTGACGAAATAATGACGTTTCAAGCGGAGCCCTTCATCAGAGTTCATCAGAGTTCAGCCCTTCATCGAAACGTCATTATTTCGTTATCAAAACTACTTTCGGCAGTTTACCACCTTTTCACTTGTCTACGCAACACTCTACTTTTTATACCCAAGAATAAATATAATAATCACCCATTTTATATCAAAGAGGCTAAAAACTCTTTCTGTTTTTTTTACAGCTAATAGACAAAGCACCTGAAGTGACGCGGAAGAAAGACTAAGTCCAACTAGACTAACAATGTTACGTGCGGCTTCGTTTCTGGATTGGGTCTGTAGCTTGGGTCACAGTATTAGGGTCACAAACTTCGTACGCAGAGGAGCGCCGAGAAGAGAGCCTGGGTACGAGGATGGCGTCACTTAGCTAGCCTGCGTCACAGACGCTCGCGCGCATAAAGAAGGCGGGAAAACAAGAGATGACAGTGAAAATGGTATTTATGATAATTTATGATAATTATTATCAATGACAATAGAGGAGTTGGCTCGACTTCAGGAACTCCCAGTTGGTTTACGGACATTACGGAGAGTTGTGTTTGTATCGACAGAAATATACTTTTGCTGCGTTTTTTGTCGAAAATGTGCCATACACGCAAATGTGAATTAAGTTAGGCAACCCACAGGGAGCCCATCTTGGCAATTCGTCATGCCCAAAAGCGCGTGGGCACCTGTGGCGAAAAAACGGGGGGAAAGGGGGAGGGAGAGGAAAAAATATTATATTATTATTTTCCTTTGCACACCACGACCAAGTGTGGCACAATCCCCCGCGCGTCTTTCGAGTCCGCCACAGGATGTCCCGCGCTTTTTGGCATGGCGAATTGCCAAGATGGGCTCCTGTGGGCGTCCCTAACATTAGTAATGACAGATATTTAATTAAATTATCTGAGTAATTTTAGGCATTTCACTCGGCATGTCGCGGAGAGGAAGGAAGGAAGGAAGGAAGGAAGGAAGGAAGGAAGGAAGGAAGGAAGGAAGGAAGGAAGGAAGGAAGGAAGGAAGGAAGGAAGGAAGGAAGGAAGGAAGGAAGGAAGGAAGGAAGGAAGGAAGGAAGGAGGGAGGGAGGGAGGGAGGGAGGGAGGGAGGGAGGGAGGGAGGGAGGGAGGGAGGGAGGGAGGGAGGAAGGAAGGAAGCTTAGGTTCGGTCTTAAAAAATACATCTTTTAACACTCGTTTTGTTACCTACCAGTTTATTTAAATAGCGTTCGCTAAGATTGTCTCACTGTATCTTTATACTAATCTCCAATATCTTTCAAGAAAGGATTAACTCAAGTAGTACTTAGCGAATACCTCACTTCTGAAAGTAAACAACAAACCACACGGCAACCAAAATATCCTTTTTTAAACCCAAAAGATATGAATGAAGACAATTATGAATTGCTGATACACTTAAACAGATTTCTGAGCGACCACCATCGCTATTTCTAAATACAAATTCCTAACTTCTCGAGCAATGCAAATATCCCATAATAACTCGCGTTATAAGTGACTATATCTCTTCTAAGGAAGTATTAAGGAAGTAAGGAACCGCCTTGCCTTACAATAAGGTCAATGGGGGTCGTTCAGTAGAGCTTCGACTATATTTAGACTATATATAAAATCTTCGTCCTAAAAAACGGAAGTCGGCATAGGGCCAACGAGTCTCAACGTTTCAAAGGTTGGGCTGTACTTCGAAAGTAAGAAATTTAATTTTTTGCGACTCTGTTTTGGACAGTGGCGAAATCTGGTGTCCTGTTACAGACTGGACGATAAGAAAAACATACCCGTTAACTAGACTCAATAACTGGCATCTTAAAAAAATATGGCCTTGTTCCAAAGCAAAAAAAAATTAAACAATAGTTGTCATTTCATACCGATTCAGTCATCGATAATTCCTAGAACATACAGTGATGAAAATATACTGTTTCTGTTCTGGAGAGAGAGAGAGCGAAGTGCAGTCCCCCCTTAGGAATGTAATCATTTCGAAGGAAAACCATCCGGTATCCAGCTTGGAAAACGTGCGCGGCATCTGTTTCAACATCGTAATTAAATATTCTGGTTGAGAATTGCGAAACGATTATGCAAACATTGTAAATCTGTTGGGGGTTGGTACATGGTTGGCGTTGGACGTTGTTACTTATAAAGATCCGTAACCAAGTTATGGAAAGGAAGTCCTTATGCGTTTCTTAGTGACACTTAGTGAATGAAACCGTGAAACGACTTGCTTTTAGGGGGTATTATTGGCATACGTTTACTGTCAATATCTATATCAAACTTAGAAAATGAAAGCTTTGAAAGAAACGACGTATAGTATTTGATAATGCTAAGCAGAACAAGACTAGGAAGAGGAATCTTACTTATAACTTCTGTTTTGGCGATTGGTGGCGTTTTCAGAACGTTCTCAAACTTTTCCGAAGAAGAAACTACAATTACTGCTCAAGTGAGGATTTTTGAGAATAGTGTTGACAGTATACGGAACTTCGATGAAATGATAATGTATGCAAGACTGGTTAGTACGACGCTACAGCCTTTTACAACGACTGCTAAGTCAACTACAGAAGCACCCAATGAAGCAACAAACCATTTGCCATTTTGTAAGAAACCAGGGAAAAATCTTGGTAAGCTAGAAACGCTAGTATATATTAAAATCCTTGTATTTAAGCCTAAATTGTCAACGCAATAAAAACAACTGCTGATGATAGCCAGCGCGTATAATTTAGGCAAGAATAAGTTCTTGAGATAATTAATTAGTATATTATTAATACTATAGTATTTGTAGGGAATATAAACAATATTAATCCGTTAATTATATAGTGGTATTTGAAATTACGAAAGTCTTTAGAAATGAACTAATTAATGTATATTTAATGTATTGATTTAAAGTACAACTTTGTAGATTAAGACAAAGCCTTGACCGAATATAAACATTTTTAAAACTTCAAATATGAGCCAAAACAAGAAACCGATCGCGAGTAAAACGGTAATATTTTCATTACAAACTTGTCGTCACTTGAAGTTTGTCTTGGCTTTATCAGATAATATTGCTTTCCTTGTTTTAGCTTATATTTTGACTTCTTTGAAGCCTGACGACGAGTCTTTAGTATTTTATTCTGGCTGACGCCAGACGATTTTATTCAGCACAGGAAGAGGTCCAAGGCCTCAAAGTGTTAAAACCTATCTCTTTAACACTTTGAAGCCTGAAGACGAGTCTTTAGTATTTTATTCTGGCTAACGCCAGACGATTTTATTCAGCACAGGAAGAGGTCCAGGCCTCAAAGTGTTAAAACCTATCTCTTTAACACTTTGAAGCCTGAAGACGAGTCTTTAGTATTTTATTCTGGCTAACGCCAGACGATTTTATTCAGCACAGGAAGAGGTCCAGTCCTCAAAGTGTTAAAACCTATCTCTTTAACACTTTGAAGCCTGAAGACGAGTCTTTAGTATTTTATTCTGGCTAACGCCAGACGATTTTATTCAGCACGGGGAGAGGTCCAGGCCTCAAAGTGTTAAGATGCTTATTTTCGATTTGTGCTTTTTCTTGTTATTTCTTTAAATTGTTGGCTGGATAAAGACTATGTTCAAAGAGTTTAAATAAGCTCATAATCACACCTGCAACCACCGCACCTGCATGTGTCGACATTAATGTGGTCAATTATAATTATAGCTTTACATTATTTTACTATATTGTAAACTTGATTTTTGATAGCATTTTTCTTCTTCCCTTTCTTTGTCTCTTTTTCTTTTCTTCAGTTCATCCTTTCCTATGCTTTCCCTTGCCATCTCTTGCCATCCCTTCCTTTCTTTGTTTCCCTCTTTTCTCTCATTATTTCTCTTTTTCTTTCTTTCTCTTTCTTCTTTTTTCTCTCTTATTCTCTCTTCTTCTCCCTCTCTTCTTCTCAATAACAAGCTTAACTTAATGAAGCAACTATTGTGCATTACTGTAATAAACCGTCATTGAAGTTTATCTTACTGTTTTTCACAGTTGGGCAACTAGCTGTTGATCAATCAGTTCCTGTTAAAATGGAGTATATTGAAAGGTACTGGGATGAGAAAGGTTGGGTAGAGAAAGGAGGAGCCTGGAGACCAACTGAATGCCAAGCAATAAGTAAGGTAAATAATTGTTTGAAGACACTGAGTATATGATATGAAGAATTACTAGTAACACCATTAGCAGCAACAGCAGTAGTAACACCATTAGCAGTAACAGCATTAGCAAGAGCAATAGCAACAGCAGCAGCAACAACAGCAGCAACAGCATTAGTGGCAACAGTAGTAGCAGTAGCAACAACAGCAGCAGTAACAACAACATCGGCACCAGCAACATCAGCACCAGCAGTAACAACAACAGCAGTAGCAACAACAGCAACGACAACAGCACCAGCAGTAGCAACAACAACAGCAGCAGCAGCAACAACAGCAGCAGCAACAGAATTAGCAGTAGCGTTAGCAACAGCAGTAGCAGCAACAGCACTGGCAGCAGAGACAGCAGTAGCAGTATAGTGACAACAGTAGGAACAGAATTAGCAGCAGCATTAGCAACAGCGTTAACAGCACTAGTAGTATAGTAACAGCAGTAGCAGCATCAACATACTGTAGCAACAGCAGTGGCAAAAACAGTAACATCACTAACAGCAGCAATTCAAAATCACACATATGAATATTTTATTTTTGTTTTTAAAATGACCTCACCGTGAGGAATTTTCCTTTTGGAACTAGGAATGCATGTTGTCTGTTGTTTGGTCAATTACGGAGAAGACAAACAACTGTTTTATTATCATATTCTCAGTCAGGATTTGGGGTGAAGGAAAATTCGAGTGTAGAATCGCAAGGTCGTGGGTTCAATTCCTGCCGGAAGACCTGTGTAGTTGCATTTTTCGCAACTGGTCCCGGTCTGGTCTTAAAATGTATATATATTCTACACTCGAATTTTCTTTCACCCAAAATCCTTAGAACATGCTATGTAATCGAGTGAAATGCCCAATATTACTAGTTTATTATCGGTTTGTCACGTCTCCCGTTGAGACAACTGATTGATTTAACATGATAACTTTTTCTTTTCTCGAATCTTCGCTAAATTTACATCACACGGCACTTCTAATATAACTTCTAGTGTTGGCTTTTGAGATTCTTAAGAGCACTAAATATTGCTGTAATTTCGTGTAAAGTCATTGTCGATCAATATAAAAATGATAATTATGTTTCTTTACTTTAGGTAGCAATTATAATTCCATATCGTAAACGTAAAGAACAACTCAAAATATTTCTTCGTCACATGCATCCAATGTTGAAACGTCAGTTGTTGGACTACAGGATTCTGGTTATTGAACAGGTAGAACTAACTCTAGAACATCTGATGAGATGCCCTTTCGAGGGTTACTTCATTATAACCTGGCACTCGGATCTGACCAATATTAGTTGCATAGTTGCCTAAAGGTGAGGTTAATACGGGCAACATTTTTCTTCAACTTCCAACGCAATTTTGTTGCATTGCAAGTTGAAAAGCGGTGTTGCGCGTATTACCACCCACCTTAAACATTGTCACAAAACAATGACTGCGTAGTAATACGTGCAATAACGCTTTTAATTTCAACTTGCAATGCAACAAAATTGCGTTGCAAGTTGAAGAAAAATGTTGCCCGTATTACCTCACCTTAAATATTGGAACAGCATTGACTTGAATATCATAATGGTAGTCCACTTTTAGAGCTTGTTAAAATTAATGAATGAAGTTAGAGTTTGAGATATGAAAAATAGTGAGTAATTTATAGTAAAACATAGAGTGTTGTGTAGGCAGTGTTTTAGATAGAGCAAAGTGAAAAGATGGTAAACTGACGAAAATATAGTTTTGATAATGAAATACTGACGTTTCGAGCGGAGCCTTCATCAGAGTAAAATGTGAAAGGGCTCTGCTTGAAACGTCAATATTTCGTTATCAAAACTAATCTCGGCTGTTTACAGCATTTTCACTTTGCTCTAATTTAAGAAATGTTTGACATTTTACTGTAGTTCATTATTTTCTTCGTGATTTAGAACGGAACCACTCCATTCAACCGCGCAATGTTATTCAATGTTGGTTACAAAGAATCTCTGAAGTTTCATGATTTTCAATGTTTTATATTTCATGATGTTGATCTTATACCTGAGAATGATAACAATTATTATGGCTGCCCCAGTGCACCACGTCATTTGTCTGTTGCTGTCGACAAGTTTAATTACCAGTAGGTTTGCTTGCTATAAATTTAAGCCATGTTACACGGGGAAATTTCCTTTAGAACTGACTTGCAACGTAATAGCGTTCCATTGCAACTGTTCCATTGCAAGTTGCAATGAAGATTGCCTCGTGTAACACCCCATGCCGTTTGCAACTAGTTTCGCAATGAAAACTTGCATTGCGAGTCAGTGGCGTAGCCAGGATCAAAATTTTGGGGGAGCAACGGAAAATTTGGGGGTGCAGTTTTAGATGAGAATTATCAAGCATTAGATGGTGTAGAATCGTGGCTTTAGCCGCGACCAATCATCATGCAATGTAGGGGTTATGGGGGCATCGTCCATCCCCGAAGAAGATTTTGAGTTTTCGAAGCCCTGTGAGGGCATTTCCCGCGATTTCTGAGAGGAATTTTCTCTCGGGCGCGTAATTCTGCGCAGTTTAACCAATGAAACTTCATGTGACAGTGTATCAGCATCACGATTATCATTAGCAACAGAAACAAACTTCAAATTTCAAAGAAGCAAAAGTTCTTGCTTGAATTTAGCGTCAGACATTCAGGAGACTGGGGGCCGGGGGGGGCAAATGTGTAGTTGGGGGGGGGCAAGCCCCTCTTGGCTACGCCACTGTTGTGAGTTGCAGAGAAAGTAAAAACACACAGCTTCTACTTTTTGCAACGCTACGCGACAAGATGCAGCGTGTAACACCTCCACTGCAACTTGCAATATTTTTTTCAGCAAAAATTGCGTTGCAAGTTGCAAAGAAAATTGCCTCGTCTAACATGGCCTTTAATTTAAAAAAAGTAGACTGCTGTGTAGGCAGTGTTTTGGATAGAGCAAAGTGAAAAGTTGGTAAACTTAAAGGGTATTGGCAATAAAAATTAAGTCTGTCTCATTTGAAAGAACTCGTCAAATGGTATAAGAAGACCTTTTACAATTTTTCCGTATCTGTTTTGGTTTTGGAAATATTTGGACCAAAGTCAGCCTGCTGTCCGCCATCTTGGAATTATTTTCGATATGCATGTGACATCATAACCAGGGTAAAGTGAAATTTTTATCTTGCCAACCTTATGACATTGTGAGCTAGAAACTCGATTTTGTTGCGCTATTTCCATTTTAAATTGACCCACAACATTTAAAAAGCCTTCCGTGGAAATTTGGTCACCCACGGACCAATTTCCTAGTTCATTAGACCCAATATTACAACAAGATGGCGGACAGCACGCTGTCTTTGGTCGAAATATTTCCAAAACCAAAACAGATACGGAAAAATTGTAAAAGGTCTTCTTTTTCCATTTGACGAGTTCTTTCAAATGAGACAAACTTAATTTTTATTGCCAATACCCTTTAATATCACTCCACAAGACTACACAATATGGTTTATTAGTATTATAGTTCTTTGTTTTGATTGGTCCATATAGGTAATTAGAATTTCTAATTATTATTTTTTATTATTTATTCATATAGTATTTTTAGCTAGCTTGGAGTTTATAGTAACGTTTTGTTAGTTCTTGCTGTACAAACTGTCGTTACTTTTACTATTCAGAAAAGTATTTCTACAGTGCATGTAGTTATTCAATTTAATTTTCTTTTAGGTTGCCTTACGATTCCATATTTGGAGGGGCCGGAGCTTTTCGAAAAAAGGACTTTGAGGAAATTAATGGTTTTTCCAATCGATTTTGGGGGTGGGGAGGAGAGGACGATGATTTATATAAAAGGTATAGTGCATGAGTTTATTTTGAAGTTAATGTTTGTTAAAGTTAAAGTTGTGTGGATTAAATGCACACGTGACCCAATCACTACAGTAAAAACCCGCTAACAAGAACCTTCAACTATAAGAACCTCAGGCTGAAATTAAGAATTTATTTATATAAGAACATATAAGAATATAAGAACCTACCCCAGGCTGATTTGGTAAAATGTAGGTTATTGTTAGCGGGTTTTTACTGTATTTAAAATTTAAATCACTTGAAAAATCTCCATGTTTCGTGTTGTATAGAGGAAACACACCCACACACTTCCTTCGAATTAATTTAGTTTAATAGCAACAATATATAAGAAATATCTCAAAAACGAAGCCAGAAAACGAAAAACTGCAAAAGATGTTACTCTGTCATTTTAAGTGTCTTTTCAAATAAGACAGACTTGATTTTCGTTTCATATATGGGCACTTTGAGTTGTAGATAAAACATGAGCAACTGATCCTTATCTGGCATTGATTAAATATATTAATTTCCTTTGAATTTTCCTCATGAATTATTAATGTTTTTTTCAAATCTGTTTGTCTTTTTGTAGGATACGTGTGAAAGACTTTACGTTAACAAGACCCAAGATGCAAATTGGTCGTTATAGGATGATTAAGATTAACCACAAGAGCGCCAAGGCTGATGACGGCAGGTGAGTATTGTCTGTTATGACATGTTTAGTAAATATGTTGCATTGACACTTGATTTTATCAAATGAGCTTAATGAAAGTAAATTAAAAGTTCCAAGAATGATATCCTATTTTTATTCTAATTTTATTTTCTAGACATGAGAAACTACTAAATTCCGAGCGAAGGATGTTCATTGATGGGCTCAATTCTTTAAAGTACAATATCGTTGAGACTGTAGAGCGTCCGTTATACACCAAAATAACAGTGCATCTTGACCCGAAAGCTGTTTGACGTCCTGTTGTGTATGGCAATCATTCAGCAACATGCTCACAACGTCATGAAGCACGTGACTGACTGCTCAGTGCTTCTCGTACCAGACCCTCTCCCGATCAAGTGCTTGTACTAGCTGCAATTATCATTCCTTAGCCCATGCTGGTCTTTACGCTCTTATTGAAGACAAAAATAGTTCAAGTTCGCGCGACGTTGGCCTAGAAGAAATCCAGCGTAATATATACTTCAAAAACTCATTAATAATTCATGAGGAAAACACAAAGGAAATCAGTACCATGTCCGTGATTTTATACCTGATAAAACTTCTTGACGTCAGAAAGAATACTAATGAACATACAATTTATATAAAGAATACTAATGAACATACAATTTTATATCAAGAATACTAATGAACATACAATTTTATATAAAGAATACTAATGAACGTACAATTTTATATAAAGAATACTAATGAACATACAATTTTATATAAAGAATACTAATGAACATAACATCCAATAACGAATCGTTTTTGAAGCCATTCAAAACACTCGCATGACGTGTTTTATCAGATCTAAAACACTCGGGCTGCGCCCTCGTGGTTTTAAATCTGAAAAAACACTCCTGCTCGTGTTTTAAATATTACATAATATATATACTGTGAACTTTTCAATTAGGATTGAAGTATCCTGAAGTAACAAGTCTTACATGATGTACATATGAACCAAACTCCAGAAGATGTAGATATATTTACGCCAAGACATTTTACGTCTACATGATACATATATGAACCGAAATCCAGAAGATGTAAATATATTTTACGCTGACACTTTTGTACATTTCTTAAAGAAACAAAAATTATTAAAGTTTCTGCATTTAAACGCGCGTTAGCAATACGATTAGAGATGACGTCACTATATTGATACACTAGTAGGTGACGTCACTATATCTGATACAATACTAGGTGACGTCACTATATCAGATACAATACTAGGTGACGTCACTATATCAGATACAATACTACAGACGTCACTATATCTGATACAATACTAGATGACGTCACTATATCTGATGCAACACTAGATGACGTTACTACTGATATAATATTAGATGATGTCACTATACTGACAATATTAGATGACGTCATTATTTCTTATACATTACTAGATGACGTCACTATACTGTTACAATACTAGATGACGTCACTATACTGTTACAATACTTTTAATCGCCCGCGCGCGCGGTCGACACGCGTGGGCTCTGGGTTCTAGAATAGTTCTATATTTTAGTTTATATGACAACACAACATTCAAGATCAAGTCAGCAGCTGGTTGCAAGAACAACAAGACACGCTGAAAAATCATCCAAATTTTCATCTATTTATTATTGCCTAACATTAAATACCGACCTTGGACATCCTTGATACTTTTGAGGATGATTTGACGTTGAAAAAGCGTCTGGAGCCCGAGGAAGATCAGTTGAAGAAAAATGGCCAGGACCTCTAGTGTCAAGTGTTTTCTTGTTCTTACTTGTTTTATTTCGCTTGGTTTTATACTATATCGCTTTACTATACTTTATCAACGTACCTTGACATCCAAACTAAAGATTTATAGTATGTATATTGGAGGAAATAAAGTAGAAATTCGGCAAAGTGGAACTGAAACTACAGAAATTATAAATTCACGTATCAAAACTACAGTCGAAGCAAAACAAACTAAGAATGAAATATATGATCACGGAGCTAACTTCAATAAACCAGTTTTAAAAATACCTTCTACAGTGTTGCCAAAATTGACTAGAATGTCAGTTCTACCACAGACAAGGAAACAAGGAATAGAAATTAAACCCCTAGCATTAAAAACTACAATGGCGGTGCTTACAAAACCTGCTACAACTAAACAAAATATACCAGAAATTTCAACAAAGCCAACGATAGTGACAAACAATGTCAAGTCTGGTGATCTTCAACTGTGTTCAAAAGAAGGAGAACAGTTAGGTAAGTTATGGCCTGTAAATATTAGTTTACTATAAAGGATGATTCATAACTTAATTAAATCAAATAATTCCATTCATAAATATAACTTACGCAATTAACCTACCTGAAAGTGTCATACTTAATTGTGTAGAATTGAAAAGCATGTCATAGTACGGTAACTACTATCCACTATTTAGAACTGTATCATACAGTATATATAATACAGTTCTAAGATATAAGAAATCTTCATAATTATAGGAAATATGAAATGAAACATTCTTGGAATGTTTTGATGGTGATAATTGTGTAATTATTGCTTTAATCCTTTCATTGCTAGGGATTCTAACTTGAGTAAAATTGTCTGGTGTTGGTCAGAGTAAAAGACAGAGTGGGGATTGTTTTTAAAATCATCTGGTGTTAGACAGAATAAAACAATATAGGGACTGTTTTGGGGCTGGCTCAGGCAGGAATCAATGATTTTTTATTGATTTTTTTTATTTCGCCCATATATGTTATTTTATTTACATTTTTTTTTTAAGTTTTAAGTCTTGAATGTTCAGTGTAGGGCTAGAGGCTTGCTAGAAACCTGACTAGGCTTTTTATTAAGACCCATAGTTTTTTTACATGTTCATTAAGTAACTAAATTTAGACAGTTCAGAATTTTGAAGAAAGAAAGATAAAAGGATATAATAATATTAAAAGATATAAAGGATATGTACATATATGAAATTAGCATGCAAAAGCTTTGACCAAGCTGAAATATACAATGTATTATTTACAGTAAAAGAAGAAGAGATATTTTATATAACTGTTACATATTATTGAATATATAACACTTATATAACCAGTGGCAGATGAAGGGGAGGGCATTTTGGGCAAGTGCCAGGGTCCCCGCGCTTTTGGAGGTGTTATGTAGACTACTTTTATAATAGTGTCTTGTTTATGTTAATAGTCGGTGCTTTAGCTGTGGACCAAGAAATCCCAGATACAGAGGCTGACATTGATAAAATCTGGAATGAAAGAGGTTGGGTTGAAAAAGGTGGAGCCTGGAGGCCAACTAAATGTAAAGCAGTAAATAAGGTAGGTAAACACGACTGCAGTGCCTACATCTTACAAGCAGATCCACAGATCTGTTTTTGCTCTTTTATAACAAGGCATTTACACAATGACGTTTCATGGTGTTGGGTGACTGTTATTTTGGTGCTTTATTAGTACTGTACACTACAGTGTATCCTTTATTTATTATCACTAAAGACTGGTAAAGTATTCAGGTACACTGTAGATGTACTGCAGTCACTCAATGAATTTAATTAAATTATACATGTAATTGAATATTTTGTTTTTTAGGTAGCAATTATAATTCCATATCGTAAACGTGAACAGCAACTCAAAATATTTCTTCGTCACATACATCCAATGTTAAAACGTCAATTATTGGACTATAGGATTATGGTTATTGAACAGGTACAGTATGTGTACATTATATGTGTGTTCAAAAAAAGGAGAATGACAGAAATAGACATTGCAACAGAACATGGGTAAACTGAAACAAATAAGTTTCAATAATTTGAATTTTTTTTTCTCTAGGCTGGAGATACGCCATTCAACCGTGCAATGTTGTTCAATGTTGGTTACAAAGAATCTCTGAAGTTTCATGATTTTCAATGTTTTGTATTTCATGATGTTGATCTGATACCTGAGAATGATAGAAACTATTATGGTTGCCCCAGTGCACCACGTCATTTGTCTGTTGCAATTGATAAATTTAATTACAGGTGGGATTCTAGCTATCAGTAGTCTTTCAGTGACTTTGGTCACTCAGTTTAGAGTTCCTTCCTTCCTTCCTTCCTTCCTTCCTTCCTTCCTTCCTTCCTTCCTTCCTTCCTTCCTTCCTTCCTTCCTTCCTTCCTCCCTCCCTTCCTCCCTCCCTCCCTCCCTCCCTCCCTCCCTCCCTCCCTCCCTCCCTCCCTCCCTCCCTCCCTCCCTCCCTCCCTCCCTCCCTCCCTCCCTCCCTCCCTCCCTCCCTCCCTCCTCCCTCCCTCCCTCCCTCACTTCCTTCCTCCCTTCCTCCCTTCCTTCTTCCCTTCCTTCCTTCCTTCCTTCCTCCCTTCCTCCCTTCCTCCCTCCCTCCCTCCCTCCCTCCCTCCCTCCCTCCCTCCCTCCTCCCTCCCTCCCTCCCTCCCTCCCTCCCTCCCTTCCTCCCTGCCTCCCTTCCTTCCTTCCTTCCTCCCTTCCTTCCTTCCTTCCTTCCTTCCTTCCTTCCTTCCTTCCTTCCTTCCTTCCTTCCTTCCTTCCTTCCTTCCTTCCTTCCTCCCTTCCTTCTCCCTGCCTTCTTTCCTTCCTCCCTTCCTTCCTTCCTCCCTCCCTCCCTCCCTCCCTCCCTCCCTTCCTTCCTTCCTTCCTTCCTTCCTTCCTTCCTTCCTCCCTTCCTTCCTCCCTCCCTTCCCTCCTCCCTTCCTTCCTCCCTTCCCTCCTTCCTTCCTTCCTTCCTCCCTCCCTTCCTCCCTTATAAAGCTTTCTTTTATAGTTTTTGCTGTACTGTATAAGCTGTTGTTAACACATTGCTGCCTTGGTCTCCCTTTGATGAAGGGGCTGTTTTTGGCCAGCTCATGCAGAAATGGGTTAATAATTAAGATTAACAATTACAGGAAAAGCAATTAACTTCTTATTTGCCTACTGGCTTTAAATATTGTTTACATTTATCAGCTTGGAGCTGAAGAGCTTTAAATTAATATAGTTTCCATCTTATTTCATTGCAGGTTGCCTTACCAAGGTATCTTTGGTGGTGCTGGTGCATTCAATAGAAAAGATTTTGAGGCAATTAATGGATTTTCCAATCATTTTTGGGGTTGGGGTGGTGAGGATGATGACTTATACAAAAGGTACAGTAAAGTTGTTGTATGTACGTCTAGTTTTTTATTAAGAGAAAGCACAATTGTTATTGTTAGATAACATACTGTACATGTACAGTAATGCTAATAATTACATGTACCTAATTATACAGAGTATAAAAACATTATTAGCTTAGTAGTGAGAATCATGCAAAATCTACATGAGAAAATTATTATTTGCCTAACGTTTTCGTACACACTTTTGTCTTTACTGGTACATTGGTACATGTAGTTATGAAAAAACTAAAGTCTTTTTTTTATGGTGTAGGATAACTGCCAAGAAATTTAAGTTGACTCGTCCTAATATGATTGTTGGACGCTATAAAATGGTTAGAGTCTTTCACAAAAGTGCCCCAGCAGATCCCAAAAGGTAAGTTTTCTGCTTATAAATTCACTTTTTTAGAATACTGTAACAGTAATTTTGAATTCATACTTGGTTGTTAGCTAAAGTCATGTTTTTATTCACTAAATACAATCCTTTTTCTGTGTTTTTATTTCTTAATTGTTCATTGATATAATGTTATATTTTCTAAGATGAAATTTGTCATTGTGTAGATTTCAGAAGTTACAAACTTCTAAACAAAGAATGGGTAGTGATGGCTTGAATTCTCTCAAGTACAAAGTTGTAAGCACTGTGGAACATCCACTTTATACAATGGTTACTGTTGAGGTTGATCCTAATGCAGTATAAGGTGGTTTATTATTGCCATCAGAGTGTAGTCATGACAATTATGTTGACATTCTGATTAAGGTCACATTCAAGTTAGTTTAAATACTTTATGTTGCATTTTATTTAACTCTTGAATGGCATCTTACGGTAGTCCTGAGCAGTGATTCTAAAGAATACAGTATATCCTTATGCCCTGTTTACCAGTGATGGATCCAGTGTGATCTGGTACGGGGGGTGCTGCAGGGGTGGATCTAGAATTGTTTTAACCTTAGTCAAACCATTCCTAGGGGGGTCCGGGGGCATGCCCCCCTGAAAAATTTTTGAAATTTGGACCTCTGAAATGGCATTACCTGCATTCTGACGGTACTTTGAAGAAAGATTTAAAAGTTTTAAATCATGTTTTCAATAGCGCATTTTACCTAACCTGGAAGGTGTCGAATAAATTTAGGGATAAAGTGGACGTTTTATTGTGGATTTTATTAGGGATATCACAAGGAAGCTAGACATTAGAAATGTGATTGCCATTTTCAATGAAATCCACATCGCATCCCACTGCAGCAAGGCACTAATTGAGTAATTAGCACCCCCCCTGCACCCCTTGGCCAAGGGCCAGGGGGGTGCACACCCCCTGTAAATCCATCACTGCTGTTTACATGAAGTGGATTGACAGTCGAATCGGATTGAAAAATGCGAGTGAAGTCAATCCAGGCACATGTTTACATGGAGAATCCGATCTGCTTGGAACTTTGTTTTTGGTTTTGGAACAGTATTTTCTGTGCTTCCCTCAATGTCTGCCATTTAGCATGACACGCACTAACTTCACTCATGTGTGGTATCAAGTCATTTTCAAGTCAGACTGTGTTTAAATAGATGAATCAGATTGGAGACATTCAAGTCGATCCTTGCTTGAATCTCAACTCAATCCACTCCAACTGCGTGGATTGACTTCAGCCATTTGTTTTGATCAGATTGAAAAATTTCAATCTTCTTCATGTAAACACAACAAGGAGAAACAACATGCGAAGTTTGACTTGAACACTCAATTAGTTTGGCAATAGAACTGGTTTGAAAATTTGGTTTCAATTGCTCAACAACCATTTTATAATATATAATACTTTGAGGGCACTTTGAAGTTTAAACATAATTATTTGTTAGATGCTTCAACTGACCTTCCAAACCAAGGTTCTTTCTATGACTATAAGTATAGTACTGTAATTAGAACTCAAGAATATTTATAAATTGAATAATTATAACAGTACTGTACATGTGCAAAACACCTTCACAGCAATTTTTTAAGAATAAATGTTGATGTTTTTTATATGACTGGTGTTCAGTAACTGTAGTAATATCAAGAACCTAGAGCTGGATTTTTGAGATGTTTTCAGGATATTTGAGAAAACTTTAAGAAGGTTATAAGATGTAATCTACATTATTATATGGCTTTGTAATATCCTGAGTTCTGATTGGTCAACGCACGGTCCGTAAAAATGCGTATCCGGACCATGGTCGGTCTTTTTCCGTATCCGGACCGCTGTCCCGGATGTTGATTTTGCTCGGGTGAATTTCTAAGGTTTTCACACTAAGTTTGATACAATAATTATCGAAAAACTTGAAATAGCCATATAATAAACGCTTTATTAACCTCGTTTACTCGATCTGTACGGGAAAATATCAGACCTCGGTCTTTTTTGTACGAACCTCGCCGCGGCTCGATCCGTACTGTCAAGACGTCGGTCTGATATTTTCCCGTACACTCGTTCTCGGTTAATAATCTCTTAATCTACAATATACAGACACACAAATATACTCCTAGTCACTTCTGAAGATGCTAACTACTACATAACATGGATCTCAGAGCTGGTGGAGTAATTTTTACATGACAAAGTGAAAAGGTAGTAAACTGTTGAGATTTCTATTTATTTATTTATTTATTTACTCATTTATTTATTTATTTAGTTACATATTTATTTATTCATTTATGTATTTATTTACTTATTTATTCGTTTATTTATTTATTAATTTGAAAAAGTAAATAAAAATAGTATTGTAAATTTATTATTTTCATACAACCTATAAATTATAATTATAATAAATTATAATGAATAATAATTACCGCATGAAGGGAATTAGCCTGGTACCCTGGCCCAATCAAAGAATATGGGCCAGGTAACCACTAAAGACTTCTGCTTTCCTATTGGTTGAAATTTCGCGCGTTTTTAGTGGCTATGAGTAAAATAGCCTGGTCCCCTGGCCCAATCAAAGAATATGGGCCAGGTAACCACTAAAGACTTCTGCTTTCCTATTGGTTAAAATTTCGCGCGTTTTTAGTGGCTATGAGTAAAACTGCAATCGTCATAAGTGGATTTAGCCCTGATGACGCGAGAATGAGATTAGTGGTTACCTGGCCCTTATTTCTTTTGAAATTGGGCCAGGGTACCAGGCTATGAGTAAAACTGCAATCGTCATAAAATGGATCATGTGATATTTCTTTTTGACAAATCTGATTGGTTAATGTCCAAAGTTGTTGTCCGAAGTTTTGCGAGAGCCAATCAAATCCCTCAACGCGTTCCACCGTGTGTGCCAACCTCGTACCCAGGGCCTTTCCAATTTTTGCCAGAAGTCGAGTGCGTGGTCATGAGGCCTGGGGAGGAGATAAAAATGTCAAGAAGTTAGAGGACATGTGTTGTTGTCTGGATTGTGCATTTAATAATTAGAAACAAGTCTAAACTCTGTTCAGAAGAATGTCATTGAGAGCCAAAAGAGTTCGTACAACTTCTGATGCTTCTCAGTCATCTGTGAAAAAACTTACCATCAAGAGCAACTCGATTACAAGTGACACAACAAAAGCTAAAGTCAAACTGATTACTACTCCAACTACCTCGTCCTCGAGTATTCACTGTGAAGAAATTGAAGCTAATAATGCACCAGAAAAGGATGCTGCTATCTTTCAAAACACTTGTCAATCCATTCACACTTTGTTTGAGAACATTAAATCCTTGAAAGACAAAAATGATGATCCAACAGTAAGTTTATAATTTGCTTAATTTTGAAAAGTCTGTATGCTATTTGCATGAATATATATATATAAATATATATGATATGAATAAATATTTATTTATATATAATAATGAACAAATATATATTTTTATATATACAGTATATACAATGTAATGAATAAATATATATATATATATATATATATATATATATATATATATATATTATATAGATGTGAGTGTTTTACTAGAAAATATCCAGTGACATATTTTCCATAACCTCACTAGTGAAGATATCAATGACATCATTTACCGCTGTGGAGAATGTTCCCTCCGTAAAACTGTAGTTCTCCACAAATCACGCATTTAGATTTTGAATGAATTTATTTTGCTAGGATATCCCATATGTTTACTCACCGTTCACAAAATCACACTCTCTCTCTCTCTCTCTCTCACTGAGTCTCACTATCTAGTCAAGTGTATAAACAATCCCTAAATCCCTTAATCTCATTGGCTAATATATAAGACATGCCCTTTCCTGTCAACACTTGTCAAGTATCAAATAATGAAGGCGATTATCACGACTAAATCTAACTAACAATGACCTAGTTACTGACACCGCTTTTTGTAAATGTTGAATCTGTATAAGAAAAAGAAAATTACGCAGTGGCTTGAAGATTATATGAATTTTATCTTCTTGTAGTGAAATTTTTTTTTCAACTTATTTCTTGGTTAATTCCATATTACACAGAGCCCTGAAATTGACGATCTTCGTATTCAGTGTTTACTGTCCTTTGTGATACTTAAGAAGTACAATCGTGCTGCACATCTCAGGAATAAAAAGGCCAAAGACAAAACACAAGAGGTAAACTACACTGTTTTGTCTTAACCTCCCACTATGAGAAACATATTTCTCACTTATTTTGTAAACTTCACCAGTGAGAAACTCCTACGATGTTTTTGTTTGAATTAGGCCAAGCAAGAAGTAGACAGTTTACATCTACAGTTACAAAATCTTCTGTATGAAATAATGCATTTGAAAAAAGAAATAAATAAGTGTTTACAATTCAAGTAAGTGATAACATTTTTATAGAGTACATTCTTTTTACAGTAAGAAAAGAAATGCATTTTTTTGCATATTTTTTTTTTTTTTAAATTTTTTTTTTTTGCACCTACTGTACATGTAGGTAGGAAATTTCAGTGCTAAACATGAGCTACATGTAACCAGGGTTTTCACACCTTTTTGCATTCATGTCCCCCTCTTTGCTAGATCTAAGGATGAAGAGATTGATTTGATTTCTGAAGAAGAGTTTAGTACTGAAAAAGGTGGAAATACTGTAAGTCTTATTAAAATACTCATTAATAATTCATGATGAAAATTTAAAATAAATCAATACCGTAGCAGTGGTTGTAAATTGGATACAGCATCGTCCTGATTTACATAAACTTTAGCTTTGCTTTTCTCGGCTGAAACAGACTGTATCCCCAAAATAGTTGGTGAACTTGTGCATTTTGTATTTTAAGAAAGATACAGCATTTGCATCCGAGCTGTATCTGATTTACTAAACCAGATACCGCTCGGCTGCTCATGCTGTATCTATTACATAGTGTTTAAGAATATTATAATTTGAAAGAGTATTGGGGACCTTTGAAAATATTTGACTGTATAATTATGTACAGTATGTAGTGCAGTTATATTGTACTGCATTTGAATTAACATGGCTTATAATTGTGGTATTTTGTTACGTTATATATTTATAGGATGAAATAGGTAGTGATTCTCATAAACTAATGTTGGCCAGATTGGATTGGGAATTAAAAGAAAGAGTAAGGTGATTAATGGACAAGCAAAAAAGTCTCTTATTCTGTCATTGTACTAAATACACTAGTTACAGTAAAATTGAGTTTGTGCCTAATCCTCCCACCCTCAAACTTTTTGTCTGCTGATATACAGTATCGTAGCAAGCCATTACATTGAAGTTGTCAGCCACTGAAAATTGTAAGATACTGTACTGTAAATCTGTACTATCTTACAGTATTAGATTACGCTGAAAATATAAAATGTTGTGGTCACATATAGTAGTAAATAAATATTCAGTCGATTTACTGTGGTAAGTTAGTAGCTCTTGCAAATTGAAGTGAATGTGTAATTTGTTTGGGGTTATTTGGGTTTAGTTTAACAACTAAGAAACAAGATTACGTTGAAACAAAGAAAAAGGTTACGCAGGAAATTCAAACAAAAAAGGAGTTCTTAAATAGCTTGGAGCCAAGACTTAGTGCTGTCTTAAAGGTAATAATACTACAGTAGTCAACTGCTTGATATTTTATTTGAATATTATATTATATTAGTGCACATATTGCAATCTTTTTTATGTCTTTTTGGATTTAGGCCACTTTACCCATTCAAGAATATATGGACATTCCATTAGATACACAGAGATCTCAGTACAAAACTGCGAAGTATTTGCCAAGGTACAACACATGAATGTTGATGCTCTATGGTTTCAGAGTTTCTACTGTCTAGATGATAGTTTCCAGTGATTTTTTTAAATTTTAATGCAAAGTGCACTAAGAAGATTGTCAGATGTTTTGGCAAGCTCATCAATTAATGTGTTGTTTTTTTGTGTTGTTTTAGACCTCTTTATGTCTTGTTTGTTCAGTCAACAGCATACCAAGAGGCTTGTGGTAAGGAGGAAGACGTCTTTATTATACATTGAAATGGACCGGGTGCATATATATTTTTATAACATGATCATTAATTTTTTATGGTTTCTTTAGATCCTGAGTTAAAAGTCAGTATAGTTGGAGATGTTGAAGCAGCAAAGGCTGTGATTGAAGCTAAACCAGGTGGAGTATGAAACTGTGCAACACTTACAGAAAAGGGAGAGAGGGGGTCTGGTGAATGAATGTTCCAACAAAGGCAGGAAGGAAGGAAGGAAGGAAGGAAGGAAGGAAGGAAGGAAGGAAGGAAGGAAGGAAGGAAGGAAGGAAGGAAGGAAGGAAGGAAGGAAGGAAGGAAGGAAGGAAGGAAGGAAGGAAGGAAGGAAGGAAGCAAGCAAGGAAGCAAGCAAGGAAGGAAGGAAGGAAGGAAGGAAGGAAGGAAGGAAGGAAGGAAGGAAGGAAGGAAGGAAGGAAGGAAGGAAGGAAGGAAGGAAGGAAGGAAGGAAGGAAGGAAGGAAGGAAGGAAGGAAGGAAGGAAGGAAGGAAGGAAGGAAGGAAGGAAGGAAGGAAGGAAGGAAGGAAGAAAGAAAGAAAGAAAGAAAGAAAGAAAGAAAGAAAGAAAGAAAGAAAGGAGGGAAGGAAGGAAGGAAGGAAGGAATGACGGAAGGAAGGAGAGGAATGAGGAGGGAAGAAAAAACGGAGGGATGGAGGGGAGAAAAGAAGCAAGAAAGGATGGAAGGAAAGAAGGACGTTAGGACGTGGTAGTTCCATTGTCGTCCGGCATTCACTGCATCTGTAGACAAGGCAGTGAACATTAGAAATCCAACTAAGCAACCTGAAATAAATTTAGGAGTTGTCGATATTGGTTATGGTGAGAAGAATGAAGAAGATGAACCAGAAGAAGTGCCGAAGGTTTGTCTTCAACTAATCACAATTGAATCTCGCGTACCTACAGTTTGACTATAGTGAAGTGAAACCTTTATCGTTTAAATCAAACTGTAAACTACCTAACTCAAAAACACTGTATGCCTGTTTATTCTGGTGAAGGATTTTGGCTTGAAACGTCAGTATCTCGTTCTCTTACATCTTGGCAAGTATCACCTTTTACTAGTATTGACCCTAGTTAACTTTCCCTGGTGTACTTCGGTTTCTAGAAACGTCATCATCGTCGTACGACAGACGAAGTTCGGCACGAGGAAAAACTGAAAGCTACTCTAAAGAAACATCCGTTGCAAGTACAGCTGGAAATTGTTTGTAAAGGTATGAAATATGCATGACAGTTGCACATTGTCAACAAGACCTCCCTACTGTTGCTCGACTTACGTCAGACATATCATTGTTCTGTTTTTAGAACAAGCAAATGTAGTCCTGTTGTTTAGTTACATCCAAACGTTACAGATTGTCACCGTAACTGTAGAAGTCAAATTTACGAAGGAGACTACTCCACTTGTGTTCTCAGGAAGGTAAGACAGAAAAGCACAAAGCAAACTCATGACCTGACCAGTGTTTCGGTATTGTCATGCTGTCTTTTCCTGACATTTTGTGTGTTTTTTAGGTCATTGCTTTGTCCAGATTCTGTCTTGACGTGTCTTTTTCCTGAAGATTTTGGTAACACAACTCCTAATCCAGCCAATCACTACCAACTTTCCAACTTGGGGTATGTTAAAGAAATATGGTAGCAAGAGTAAACAACGACAGTGATGATTACTTTTACAACAGGAACTTCAACAGCAGCAGCAGAAACAGAAACAGGAACAATGTGACAACAACAGCAGCTACAACAGCATGCAACAACAGCGTCATTGACAACAAGAGCAGTAACAACAGCAACATTGACAACAGCAACATTGACAACAGCAACATTGACAACAGCAACATTGACAACAGCAACATTGACAACAGCAACAACAGTAGCAACAACAACTAATGATATGCACATGTGTAGTTACAACACAAGCAGTGAAAATTAATATTTTATAAAATATGTTTTAATTCTTTAAATTTCGTTTTGTTGAAAGGATAAAAGACTTTTCTTCCCACATACTTAAAATTGGACATCCTTACAACTGGGTACAGAAGTTGTGTGGTATTACCTTTCCTTCTTTGGACTCGAAAACACCAGACGTAAGTTTTGCGTTATTACGGTGGTGATGGTAGTGGTGGTGGTGATGGTGATATGGTGGTGGTTGTGATGATGATGGTGATGGTGATGGTAGGGGTGATGATGTTGGTTGTGGTTGTGATGATTGTTGTGGTTGTGATGATGGTGGTGGTAATAGTAGTGGTGATAATGATGGTGGTGATAATGGTTATGATGATGGTGATGATATGGTGGTGGTGATGATGTGTGTGGGGTTCCAAACTTCATAACTTTGTTCTTGATCTTCTCTAGGCTCTCGTGGTTGAACCATCAGTTAGTGCTTCCCACATGGAGTGTTCAGTGAAAGTGATAAAGTCAAGAATCTTGACCAGAGTTTCATTGCAGAGTCAGTTACGTTCTCTCGGTGAGTCGAGTCCCACTATTACAAAAAATAACGGTGGCTGTATTATTCTTTACACACATCAAGGAAAGTTCTTTAGTCTTTATGAGCATTTTAGTTTCCCAGCAAAAGAATAACGACAAAGGCTTTACAAATGACCTTTATATAACGGGCGCTGTTATTACCAAAACGTTTTCTGTCGATATTCGTGGCCCTTGTCTAAAAGAAGTTTTCATTTTTCTATTCACGAAATTCTGTGTAGTGCATCCTGATTCAAATGCTTTCTTTTTTCAGAGTCTCTGAATATCTTAGTAAGCAGTAATGGAGAACGATTATTTCCTGTGAAAAGTTTAAGTAAATTAGATTCATGGACTCCGTTAACACTATCGGATTTTTTGGTAAAATTTTATTCTTCTTTCGTAGTTGAAACTTTTTCTTTCTTTATCGTTTTTTTGGCCACTAGCGTTCTACTGTTCTTTTTTTTCAGGAGTTACCCTTTGTTGATAAATCTTCAGAACTTGAAAGCATTACAGAAAACGATATGCTGTTCCTTGCAACGTTTTCAAAGAACAAAGGTGAAATAAAGTTACTTTTAAATAAAAACTGTTGCAACTGCTGGAGCGTTTCCTTGCATGCGAAGATATTTTATGCAAATCCTAACCCAGTTTAATTTCTCAGTTACGTTGGAGTGTTAATGTTTCAGCTGGCTCTTTTTTTCTTTTTCAGTAAAACTGAATGTTGCTGTTATTGTTCTTTCGGATTATCCAGTCAGACCTCCTTTATTTACTGTCGCTGTCTCCGCCAATGGAACTTATTTAAAAGATGATTATGTCAGGGTTAGTGATGGAGGGACGAGGGTAGATAGCGAGGGAGGACGGTGGCAGAGAGGGAGGGAGGGACGTGCGAAGGAATGAGGGAAGGAACTAGAAGGGAGGAAAAGGAAGAAAGGAAAGAAGGAATGAGGAATGGAAGGGATAGAATCAGTGAGGGAGAGAGGAGGAAAGCGAGAGAAAGAACGATTGTATTACTCTTATTTTTTATTGTATCCATGTTTGATTTTAGGCCTTAGAAACAGAAGTGAATGTCTTCTACGAGGAACTATTTGCTGGAGATTGCAAAGATAATTTACTTTCAAATCAGCTGAGAAGATTGCAGGTAACTAAGCTTCCTGTACAGGAGTTTGGAAATACTCAATATAGTGAAAGAAGTTTTGTCTCTGAAAATCCGAAATTCTTAAAATCTTTTTAGATGTGTTTCGATATCTACAACGATACGAATTCGGCGAACGAGAAGGGTCGGCCAAACTACGAGTTTTTAATCTTACGAACCAAACGGTAAGATAGTGAAATCAGATCTTGTATTGTCGTGTGGAACAGCGCACGAGAAGAAAGGGATTATTTTTTTGGAAAGACTAGTTTCTGCGTCGATCTTTAATACAACCAGAACATTCTCTAATTTTTTCATGTTATTTATTTCAGAGGTCGGGATAGAGCACTGCCTTTGAAGTACGATGATGATCATGGTTGCTTCACTCACCGATGTAAAGAAATGAACTTTTCCTGATCCCAAAAGGTTGCTCCCTATACACCTGTGGAGTGAAAAGATAAGACTGGATGGAATTCTTTCATACACTTTCAACCAACCTCGTACCCAGGGTCTTATCTCCGCTCGCCGCCCAAGGAGATAAGACCCTGGGTACGAGGTTGTCTTTCAACATCCCTTTGGTTTCACGTTAAGTTGCTCTTCAAACTTATACAGGAATGAACAAGCGATACAGACGAATGATAAATGAACGTAATGTTTATATCTATAGAGCTGTGTGTGTCTCTCACTGGAGAATGTATTTTTAATGTTGTATTTTAGGATAACGTGAGTCTGAATATTTTCGCAATTTTTTGTGTCCCCTGACACCCCAACAAAAAGTCAACCGCCATATTCTAGGAAAGGTGGGGAGGGTCATTTTGAGTCCTTCCTTTTAGGGACGGACCTGCTTCATAACGAGGCAGAATGAATCATTTTTAGATACACGTAAAAAGATATATGTCTACCGGTCGCGCAATCTCTCTACCACCCCCTCATCCCCCGTCCCCCTCATCCCCCCTCCCCCTCATCCCAGATCTGAAGACTATGTATGAAGACTGGAATCCAACCTCGCGCGTGCTAGTGGCTGGGATCACTTGTGGTAAGAATAGATAGAAAGGGTTTTAGTAGGATATGTTGGGGTAGGTAATGAAGACATGGGGATATATTAGTATGCGACACACTATAGTAAAGACTAAATGAAGTACTTGGCCGGTTAAGTCAACGCGTTGTCCAAAGCGTTCAGTTGGAGTGGAGAGTGCAGTGTATGTTGAACGGGAAAGAGGGGGAAAAACAGAGAAAAGACATAGTTTTGTCGTCACTGGCTGCTGTGAATTGAGGAAGAAGACCTCTAGATAACAATGAGTACTGAAGATTTATACGTAAGTCAAGAAGAAGAAGATCCAGAAGCCCAAAATGTGAGTGAATTAAAATTGTTGCTGACATAAACGTAAAATGTGAAACTATTGCACGTGTTCTAGGCTAGATTTTCTCACGATTTTTGCTCCTTGTTTTGTCTCGTTTGGTTTCTTGGAATGTATCATACTTTGGGGTCGGGATAACACAGTATTTTCTGCTCAAAAGTCAGGTGTTCCACGTTATGAACTGATTTGAAAACTACAGTTTCTAGACCCTTTAATCAAAGTAAAAAGTGTAACTAAAATAAATAAATACATACAAATAGATATACAAATATTTAAGAAATGGTTTGGTGTGCTCCATCGAGTTATATATATATATATGTATATATATATATATATATATATATATACATATATATATATACAGTATATATATATACATATATATATATATATATACATATATATATATATATATATATATACATATATATATATACATATATATATATACATATATATATATATATATATATATATATGCATATATATTATACAAATAAATCAAGACAAATACAGTTTAGTAGACAACAGGGAAGGAAGGAAGACTTACAATACACCAGAATGAACTCCTTATCATCCTGGTTCCATTAAGATCTATCTGTAACATTTATTATTTGTGTGCCAAAAAACTAGAAAGCTTGCACCAAAAAAAACTGCACCATAACTATGAGCTTGTCAATCTGCACCAAAAACGTGCGCCAAAATTTTTTAGGTAAATGCTCTGCGCTAAAGATCTTGGTCAAATACCCCCTCAAATTCAGTTTGGCTGTATTGTACTGAACGAACTTCTGAACCTCCAAATGAACTTCTCAACATTTCCATTAATAGTGACCTGAAACTGACTATAATTTTTTTAAATCTTAAAATAACAGGAGGTGTTTGGAAATAGTGAAGAGGAAAAACATCAAGAAGATGAAGCTAATGCTGTGGGTGATTATCAAAGAGATGCTGATGATCCAGGAGACGTGGATATTGAAGTTAATGAAACTAGGGAAGAGATAAATGATGATAATCAAGAGGAATATAAAGATCAAGGGGATGATAGGGGAGGTGATGAAGAGAGAAATATACGTGATGGGGAAAATATGGGAGGAAAAGAAGAGGAGGATTATGATGAGGATGAGTATAAAGACGATGATTACGAAGAGGAAGAGGAGGAGGAGGGAGATTACGAGGAAGAAGAGGGAGATTATGACAATGAAGAATATGAAGATGAAGAAGAAGATCAAGATGAACAGGAACAAGATATTGGGGAAAAAGAGGATGTTGAAGAGGATGAAAAGGATAATAAAGAGGAAGAAGATGAGGAGGAAGAGGATGGGAATAGAAAAGATGACAATAAAGTAGATGGGAATGAAGAGAATGAGAATGCAGAGGATGGTCATAAAGAGGATGATAGGGAGGAGGATGTTTTGGTTGAAGATGATGAGCCGGATGTTGTGGTTGAAGAAGAAGAAAACGAAGATGTTGAGGAAGAGGTTGGTGTTTTGGTGAAACAAGATGAAAACAATATTGGAGAGAACCAAGTTGAAGAAGGAGAAGTGGATGAAGCCTGGGAGGAAACCAGCTTGAATAAAGATGAGTCTTCTAAAAATGAGAAAGAGGTAAATAAAGCAGGTTTAACAAGTTGTTTATTCAATCCTAACCAAGTTAAATTATTCTTCAAAGAAAATTCAAGATATGGAAGAAATAAAACAAGGGGAAAAAATGAAATGGTTATAATTATAAAATAAGTTTTAACCCTTTCCTCACTAGAGTTCTTCTCTTGATGGGTAAAATCAGCTGGTGTTAGCCAGAGTAAAATACTACAGTCATTGGCACCTTAAATTTAAGCCAAAGTTAACTGTTTTGAAATCAACAACCGTGGGATTGGTGAGACATGATTGGCTAAGGGCACATTCATGTGGCAATAATGCATTGGTTCGAATGTATCGAATGAAAACATAATACGTTTGCAAGGTAAACATTTAACTTTGACGTTGACATAAAACATGTTTTGATGGGTGGTGTACACGCTTAGGTGCCAACACGACTGTAAAAGACAACCATTGTAGGGAAAGGGTTAATATACCTTGAAATATGTTTTGTAGAGATGTCAAACAAAACAACTAATGACATTGAGTTTAGGTCAGATAAAGCAACTTTATTTGTCTATTGAGGGTAACATGACAGTACTTACTAGATGTTTCTTGATTGGAGTTACTAGTTCATAGAGTTAACTGGGGAAACTATTGGTGTCTGATATTTTGTGGTTTTGATCAACTCAGAAGTACTGTAAGACGGTTTCTATTTCCTTACATATATAGAAAGAACTGGATGTGAAAGATATTTCAACCATGAGATTTTGGGCTCATGACAATAGATGGATGGATGACACACAAGAAGAGAGGTACTGTAGACTTACACATACATCAATTTTCAGATATGTAAACTTTAAATAATTTTTTAGTTTATAGCCAAGGTAGAAATGGGGTAATGTGATGCTTTGGAAAATTTATTGCAAAAATATTTTTATATAAAAAAATTATGCTTGATTTCCATTCAGATTTACTGTCATGGCAATAGAAGCATTCCATAAAATATTGTTGCAATATGTTCGTCAAGTTGAACAATTCATTTGATAAGATTCATTGACAACTTCCTGTTTTGAATTACCCTGCAAGCAGAGCCTTCTTTTCCTTATTTCTTCACTGAGGAAGAAAAGTAGGCTCTGCTGTATTCGTGACTGGTTACCATTGCGCATGCATGTCAGTTGCTTGGTTACAATTAGCCTGGTACCCTGGCCCAATTTCAAAAGAAATATGGGCCAGGTAACCACTAATCTCATTCTCGCGTCATCAGGGCTAAATCCACTTATGACGATTGCAGTTTTACTCATAGCCACTAAAAACACGTGAAATTTCAACCAATAGGAAAGCAGAAGTCTTTAGTGGTTACCTGGCCCATATTCTTTGATTGGGCCAGGGTACCAGGCTAGGTTACAATCTCGAACCCAGTCCCAATGAGAGCAGAAAACAACGAGAACCAGTTAAACAGGTCTTAAACGGGTTACTTCATCCTAAATCTTGGATGAAGCCAAACACGAATACAACAGAGCCTACTTTTCTTCCTCTCTCTCAGCAAAGAAATAAGGAAAAGAAGCTCTAAGGAATATATTGCAATGATATTTTAGCCTGGTATTTCTATACAGTACCTGGGGGGTGGGGGGGGGGAGCTGGAAGTATCACAGTGTGTATTTTTTCTGATAGGATTAATGCTAGGAACAGGAAACTTTGGGATAAAACTGATGTAAAATGGGATCATGATAAATATATTGAAGCTGATCAATGCCCAAAAACTAAAGAAGAACTGGAGGTACTGTATTCTCTAAGTGTGATCTCTAAGTGTGATCTCATCATGTTGTGTGAGGCAGATTTCAGAGTTGTAACTAGTTATATTTTTTTTAGGAATCTCATCGATTTACAGAATTTCTTAAAAATAGACAACAACGTCCGCGTGATCCTCATTTGCTGAAAGATTTCATAAAGGATAATAGGCAAACAAATTATGAAAGATAATATATGTTGTGTTGTATAATTCAGAATTTGAGTTTGTTGTGTAACGTAATGCTCATAAATAGTGCAATTTTATGGTGTGGTGTGGTGTACTTTTGTGAGATACGAGATGTGGTGTGATGAGGTGGTGTGATGTCATGTGTGGTGAGGTGTGGTGTGATGTGATCTGTGGTGAGATGTGATGTCATGTGTAGTGAGGTGTGGTGTCATGCATGTGTGGTGTGGTTAGGTGTGATGTCATGTGTGGTGATGGATGTGGTGAGGTGTGATGTCATGTGTGGTGATGGGTGTGGTGTGGTGCGATGTCATGTGTTGTGATGGGTGTGGTGTGGTGCGATGTCATGTGTGGTGAGCTTGGTGTGATGTCATGTGTAGTGATGGGTGTGGTGTGATGTTGTGTGTGGTGTAGTGAGATGTCTCATGTGTGATGTGGTGTGGTGTGGTGCGATGTCATGTGTGGTGAGCTTGGTGTGATGTCATGGGTGTGGTGATGGGTGTGGTGTGATGTTGTGTGTGGTGTAGTGAGATGTCTCATGTGTGATGTGGTGTGGTGCATGTGAGGAGTATGGTGTGATATGTGGTGAGGTAAGGTGTAATGTGGTGTGGTGTCAGGTGAAGTGATAGCATTGTCGATGTCATGCATGTGCTCAGATATGTTTTATTTAGGTCAATACTTTCCAGACTACATTTCATGTCTGTTTTTTCCTTCTTGCTTTTCACAGGCGCTACGAGTCACGGAATGAGAATTCTGAGAAACCAAGACAGAACGAAGAGCAGAGAGGCGAGAGGGACAGAAATGGACGAGGAGACTACAACGATGGTGGTGGGAGAGGACGTGAAGATCATAGAAATGAAAATGAGATCTGGCATGAGAACAGAGAGCAAAGGTTTGAACGACCACGAAATAAAGAAACAACTGATCAACGCCAAGAGACTAGAGAGAGGCGTGGTGAACAGAGATCAGGAGGACAGAGGAAAGAACATGGTGACTATGAAAGAGGAGAAAAGAGAGAAAAAGGAAGAGGAGGAGGATTCGGGAAGCCACCTGCGTGGAATCGAAGAGAACCCGACGAGCGTGAAGGTGGCGGTGAAATAAGGGACAATCAAAGGCAATCAGGAGAATATCGACAACGTCGTGATCATTATGAAGACGAAGGAAGGAGAGTGGAAAGGGGGGAGAAGGAGTCTAATAACGGACGAGGACGTTTTGGTAATTTTGAAAGTAAAGAGAATGAGCAAAGAGATCGGGGGAAAGGTCGACGAGAACGTGGTGTTAATGAAGATGAAGAGAAAAAAGAAAACAACTGGGGTAGAAATCGAGGAGAACGAAGTGATCGTGAAGGTGAAGAGAAAAAAAACTTGGAAAAAGGACGAAGAGAACGCGTCGGTCGTGAAGATGAAGAGAAAAAAGGACCGGATTGGGGGAAAGGACGAAGAGAACGTAGCGATCGTGAGAACGAAGAGAAGACAGAAAGAAGAGACGAGAGAAGACCAACGCAATTTGGAAGACACCACGGCGATCACGAACATGAAGAAAGAGAAGATAGAAGAAACGAGAAGCCAGACCGAAATCGTAGGAATCGTGATGAAGACGAAGGGAAATTCGAGAAAAGAACAAACAGAAACCGAAACGAGCTTGATAATTACGAAGAAGATGAGAAACCAGCACGATGGTCCGAGAAACGAAATAATCGAAACGATTATGAAGAGGATAAAGATAGAAAACGAAAAGACAGAAGAGACAAAAGATCAGATGAACGCCAAGTAGTTGATGAAGAGTTGGGTGAAGAAAGACCTGCTAAAGTGAAAGACGAAGAGAAACCTCGGGAACGACAAATGGAAGCCGTGGAGCAGAGAGACGGCCGTGGAAACCGGAGACGAGGCGAGGATGAAGCGAGCAATCGTCGAAGACGGCCAAAAGATACGGAGAGTGATGGAAACGAAATGGAAGAAAAGACGAAAAAAGAAGATCGAAGGAAAAAGGACGAAAAGCCACGAGACAAGTATGTCTGTCTGTCTGTCTGTCTGTCTGTCTGTCTGTCTGTCTGTCTGCCTGCCTGCCTGTCTGTCTGTCTGTCTGTCTGTCTGTCTGTCTGTCTGTCTGTCTGTCTGCCTGCCTGCATGTCTGTCTGTGTCTGTTTATCTTTTGTTTATTTGTCTGCCTATCTGTTGGTTTGTCTGTCTGTTTATTTGACTGTTTTGTCTATCTGACTGCTAATGACTAGTTTTCATTCCCCCAGCCGTAGATTGCCCACATTCAAACATGTGTCGATATTTGTATTACTAGGAGCAAGGAAACGTCACCTGAATCGCGGGCTCCACGGAAGTGGAGTGAGATGAGAAGTCAGGGCATTGGGCGCGGCAAGAAATTGGCAAAACCAAAGAAAACAGCCGCTGACTTTGCGCGCGAAAATGAACTGGAAAGAAAACGTCGGGAAAGTGAGAAACAGAAAGAAGAACAAGAACAGGAACAGGAAGTAGTTGTTGCGGAGGAAGAGGAATCTGGACGATATTCTGGTATTCATGATATTTGTAAAATACTTTTCGTAGTGCATTTACGACAAATTTATACTACCATATGGCACAAATTACTTCCCGTAAAACCACGCGCTGTGATTGGTTACTTTCGCTGACGTGGCGATATTTCTCCGTAATGCCCGCGGGCATTATGAAAATTGTTAATGCCCTACTATTGGAAACAAACAAAAAATCCTAATAAGAAAGTTATTGGTGCAAAAACGACCAAAATAAATGAAATAAAGTAAAATTTTAGTATCCAGCCAAGAAAGAAACAACAGAAAATAACGCTAGTCCGGTGTTTTGACGAAGTTAAAGGAAGCGAAGGCAAAAAATACAAGATTGATTTTGTAATAAAAAGTGCCATATAATAAACTACTTAATAACCTCGACCGTTCGGTCTTTACGGTAAAATATTAAACCTTGGTCTTGAGCGTATATATTAACCTCGCTATCGCTCGGGTAATACAGCAAGACCTCGGTTTGATATTTTATCGTAAAGACCTCACTCTTGGTTATTAAGTAGTTAATAAACGTTTGTGGAATTATCCATGTGTATAGATAGTCTTAGTCTTCAGAGAGTTTCTAGTTACAACTCTAGTTTATTTCTACAGCAAGAAATGTGAAAACATTAATAACTCCAAGCTGAAAATCCTAAACTAGTTTACTATTTATCTCTTTGCAGATGCTGGAAGTACAAGTGATAAATATGTAGTAAGTTAATTCTGTAATAGATTAAGGGTTCAGAGGGGTTCTCCTTTTGATGAGTAGAATCGTCTGGCGTTAGACAGAGTAAAACAGTAAAGGGGCCATTTTTGGCCAGCTCAAGCAGGAATGGATTAATCACTTGTTAACTCATTGCTGCCTAGGATGGCTGAGGGTTCTCTCTTTGATTACGAAATACTTGGATGTATTAGAAGGTGGTTGCTTATTTAAATCATCACGTTGTATAACGATAGTCAAGAAATATAGCTCATGAGTTAGGTCATATGATTTCTGGTTTCACGAAGTTTGGTTTTCATTTACTTCTTTTCTAGTCTGATGGTGAGTACGATGGTGACGAAATGGAGAATGTGACATGTAAGTGAAATGAACAAACTTCACATGTTTAATATTTTGGCAATAAATATGATAGCAACAAGAGCTGACTTGGTGTATTTTCCCAGGATCAAGCGTCGGGCTCGTAATTTAAAAATAGGGGGCCCAAGTGGAGAATGCTATTTAAACATTGTCCAAATTCACAACACGTTTACACTACATAATATGCATGATAAAGCGTACGACCCATGGCATCTGCTGCCGTGTTAAGCCAACCTTGCTTTCTTCACGTTCAGACGAACCTGAACCCATTCAGACAGTTGTTGCTGTTGCTGCTGGTGGTGGTAAGAAACGGTACTCTTCTCAACGTCAAAGAGTGGTAATGACAACAGGACAAGAAACTCATATGCAACCAGTAGCAATGCCTGAAGCTTCACCAAGAGAACCACAAATTGTCTACGTTAGTCAGCAAGGTAAAAACGCGTTTTTTGCTTGTTTTTTATTTGTCAACTATGTTGTTTTTTATACTTTTCTTTCAGTCAGTCAGTTTGTTTGTTTGTCTGTTTTGTCTGTTTGTTTGTTTGTTTGTTTGTTTGTTTGTCTGTTTATTTGTTTGTTTGTCTGTCTGTCTGTTTGTTTGTTTGTGTATTTGTCTCTTTGTTTGTTTGTCAATCTCGTACTCAGGTTGTTTGTTTGTTTGTCTGTTTGTTTGTTTGTTTGTTTGTGTATTTGTCTCTTTGTTTGTGTGCCTGTTTGTCAATCTCGTACTCAGGGTGTCTGTCTGTTTGTTTGTTTGTTTGTTTGTTTGTTTGTTTGTTTGTTTGTTTGTTTGTCTGTTTGTTTGTTTGTTTGTTTGTTTGTTTGTTTGTTTGTTTGTTTATGATAAGACGAAACCGTTGTATCTAAGTAATTAATATGAATCAATCTGTTTGTCTGCTTTTTGTTTTATTTTTCAATTAAGGTTACCCTCAGCCAGGAATGTATTTTACACAACAACCCACTCTTTCTCAACAAGGTTAGATATCTTGTTATTTTTAGCATACTTCTCATGTTTAGAATTCAAAAGATCTTTTTAGACAAGAGCGATATTTTAAAGACTAATTGATTCGCGATAAATTTAATTTACTTTAAACTTCTTCCGTTTTACTTTCTTTTCTTCAACCAGAAATCAATCCAGCTATGTTACGCCAAGTAATCATTCAAAATAGCCCCTACGCTATGCCACCCCCGGCAGGTGGTCCTCCCGGAGAATATGTACCGAATATGGCGGCAATGTCCCCAGGGCAATACGACCCTTCACAAAACTATCCTGATCCGAACGCTGGGTTGGTGTATAACCATCAACAGTAAGTAATTTTTTGTGGATATATTTCATGCATTTAAGTTAATATGTCAACCTATTTTACGCATTTCACATAATTTTCCAAGAATTTTGTGGACCTTTTTATAGATTTTCTTAGAATTTTATGGATTTTCCGAAATTGGGATGGATTTATGGATTTCGAGATTTTTTTAATCATTTTTTCAAATTTTTTGGTTTTTTCAAAAAATTTTAGATTGCGGACTTTCTAAGAATTAATCAAAAATTTTATTTTCAATGTAGGTTTCAGATGGTTCCTAATATGCCAACTTTTATACCACAACAGGTGAGTTGTACGTGAAATATTAGGGAAGGAACGGCATAAACTGTTAGTTTACTTAGGCGTTCCCTCATGTTGTCGAAGATAGTTAAAAAAATAAGCTGGTTGCTTTTTGAAGCTCTTACAAAATACGTAAAGCATACAATATACGATGTCCTGATCCATGGTTTCTTTTAAGCCCTAATCAAACGAGAACGCAAGTTAGCTTACGATGACTTGCGATGCCAGCAGTCAAACGTCGGCACAAGCTAAGTCGTCGTAAGTTCTGCACTTCCGCTAGTTCCCACGCCTTTTCGCTAGTTCTCATGGTAGTTTCTATGGCGACGGAGCACGAAAGACTTGCATCGACTTGTATTTTGTGTTCAAACGTTTCGCAAGCTCTCGCAAGTTGACGAAAACTTGCGATGAAATTTGAACAAGATCAAATTAGTCGCAAGCTAACGCAAGTCATCGCAAGCTGGCGGTCAAACGAGACACAAGCAAGCACAAGCTAAAACTTGCGATGACTTGCGTTCTCGTTTGATCAGGGCTTTAAATGCAGTAACAATTGCCGTCGTCGTCCTAGCTTGCTTAAGGTGCCACAACGTTGTCTTGAAAACGTGAAAACGCTCAGGGGCGTAGGAACCGGGGGGAAACGGGGCATGTGTCCCCCCCCAACTTTGTCATGAAGTGCCCTTTTTGCAACAGAAAAGTGCCCTTTTTATGATAAAACACGTGTTTCAAGTGTCCTTTTGAATTCCTACCCCCTGAACAAAGTGCCCTTTTGTAGCTGTGCCCCTCCAAGATCAACTTGCTTCCTACGCCATTGAAAACGCTTCAGTTGACGTTGTATGTGCAACGAGGACGGTGTTGGGATTACTCTTGGGACTGCAAATTATTCAACGCTTTGTTTTTGTTAAAAAATACTACTGTACTTGGGTCGTCGTCGTGACGTTCACGGTGTGCTTTCTTAAGGTCCCAAATGTTTTTTGGCCACATGACCGTAACTTGTAATCACCACCAAGCTGTGGTCCATCAAAGACGTTAACAACATTCGATTTTTTCTTAGATGTACCAGTCTGAATTGCCACCCTCAGGATTTTATCAACAAAATATTCAAACTATCCCACGGCATGAAAACCCTCGGCCTCAACAGAATCATGGGAAACCTCGACAAGGTGGAAGAAAACGTAATTCAGCTATCCCAATTAAGTCTCCCGTAGTTGAAGTATGTTCTTCAAATTTCTAAAGTGAAGTATTAAATATATAAAGCATGAGCAGTGATCTGTATCTGATTTACAAGGCGAGCTGCAAGTGAGCCGTAGTAAATCAGATACAGATCGGCTGCGAGTGCTTTATCGTACTTATCAAATGGACGCATCTAAATAGCCATGTTTTCAAACTATTTGCCAAGTTGGAGTGATTTTAGCTAAGTAAATTGAGGAAAAAGTTTATGTAAATCAGAATTGTAAGTGTTCTGACTTCTCAAAAACTAACTTTGATTGTTGTTTTTTTACTTAGGCAGCTCAAGGAGGGAGTTGATTTTTCATCTGATCTTATCATCTTAACCAATAAGCAATAAAAAGCTTATTCATATTTCTTATTCATTCAGTGAAATGAATGTCAAACTTCTACAGACACTTTATTAATCATATTTAAAAACATTTATCAAGCACATAGTGATTGTTGGTAAGATTTTGATATTTTAGTGGAGGTAAACCAAATAGCATCACAAATATAATGTACAGTAAGGTTTCAGCATATCTCGTAGAATTGGTTCTAATTATTGTTTTAGGCACAAAAAGAACTTCTTGTGTTTATATTATATTGTTACTTAATATTAAAGGTGACGTACAGTCCGTTCTGCGCATGTACGAAACTAATGTTTACATCTTTATTTACAAAAAATATACTGATACCTTATTCAAGATTGTAAGCTTTTCTTGGTTCCTCTTCATTACTTGTACCCAAAACAAAACATTTTCAGAAGAAATAGAAGAAATCCGAAGAGATATCCTCATCGAATCACTTGGTTTTCTGTCACTCAGCTCAATGTAAACCGTTAGGTGGGAGTCCATGGCGGACATGCGCAGAACGGACTGTACATCGCTTTAAATTTTAATTGTTTTGTTTGTGATTCAATAATTACCAATTGTTTTACAATGTAATTACTAATTTCCTAATGAACTTCGCAGAGTGCTATTTTTAATAAATTTAACATACAACTCTGTAATAACTATTGCAACGTAGCAAAATACGACAACTTCAACAGAAGCGTAAGAAGTGTTCGGTGACGTCATCAACGTGCGCCTCGGCTCATGACGTCACTGTCTGTGATGTCGTCACTCTTGACGTCATAACTCTGATTTGATATAAACACGGTAACTGACCAATCACAGCGTATCTTAAACTGATTTCTACACTTCCACATGGAAACTCGCAAGACTTGCCATTCAACTCAGTATTGGTAAGCACGATGTTTTTACATGTAACTTTCAACATTTTTTACCAATTTTCTTGTCCTTACAACTTCGTCTTCTGACTGTATTTATGACGTATTGACTGTATATATGACGTATTGTTTATGACTGTATTTATTACTGCAGGTAAAGATTATTGTTAAATGTACCGCCGCCATCTTTTTCGGCACCGTCAATTCTAATTCTAATTGTATTAATTATGTTCTAAATGGAGCGAAAAGATTGGTAACCAGCCGCAACGATGACGTCATTCTCGTTCCCAGGTCATTGCGTGACATGACGTAAAATTTAAAAGGACCAATACAAACGAAGAAAAATGGAGTTATTTTTTACTCTTTTCCTTTATGGTTATAAAAGAAAAACGAATAAAACAAAGGTGTCGCTGGAAAGGAAATGAAGGTGAAAAATTGATAACGAATTGTTTTGATAATTTATAACAATAAACCGCCATCCGGAATTAGCCTCATCCGCGTATTCAATGATTTATAGCAAACATGAATTTCTGGCATTGTCCAAGAAGTTAGAAAACGCCACGAAAATATTAAACACTTCCACGCTACAGAACTACGTCTTTTAATTTCCTTGAATTAGTCTATTTGCCCGGTTTCATCCGAATGAAGATATTAAAATTACTGAATACAAATCAAACAAGGCATATAATTATTGAGGAAATTTTTCAAGTCCCTTCATCCGCTTGGGGTCAAGATGTCCCAAATTTATTGAAGTTCAGAGTTTATTTTGCGGTATCATTAAATATCTGTGGGGGAGTGCGGGGTTTAAGATAACTCAGAAAGAAATCAATATAGTATAGTGGTATATGCAAGGGTTGGCCTAGTTGGGACTTATTCAGAGGGACTTATTACAGTCCGTTCGCTATTAAACCATATCTAACTCGCTTGACACTTTTGTGGTTCGTGTTGTAACGTATTTGTAACTTGTCTTTTTTAACTTTTTTATTGTATTGTATTCAGTGAGTTTGATCATGGATTTGATTTTGGATGGTTTGATTGAAGCTTCTGTTGTTGCTGAAAGAGAATTATCCATTTCGAAGCAAGAGCAACTCAAACTGAAAATAAGTAGAATTTCTCGGGCAATTGATTTTAGTTGTGATTCGAAGGATCGGGGGTACCGACTTTCTATTTCTTCCGGTCCTTGTCGGCTCATTTTATCATTAAAATATATAATTTGATTTTGTTTTCAGATGTAGGAAAACAAATCCCTTAGGCATACATGCCACCGCACTGAAAACAATGGTTTATAATAATGAAAATAGTTTTGAAAGCATTATTAAAATAATCGGCCCTGTAACTTCTTGTGACAAGTTGAAAGTATTTGTGTTAAGCGTTTATAACCAGGTTTTTATAATTTTTATTGTCCTTGTTCGGTCTTTGTCCCTGCTGTTTTAATAGACTTGGTTCTTTGTTGACAACCTGTGTCAGTTTGTATAATCTTTTCTCGTGTTGGTATGTAAATATCGCTTTTCTGATGACCTTCTGGTTTCAAAGCTTTGTGATATTTCACTTCGAGGGGGTTAGCATAGCATGCGGCAAAAGCTTTGACTTCATTTCGTTGTTATTAAAAACTTGACAGTAGTCTGTTGCTCAGTTTATGAAACACAGAAGAAAGTTTTCGTCCGAAAGAGATTGATTGTAAATGTTTCAACGTCGGGACAATACAGTAAGGATTTATTGGCAATTTTGTGCTCTTGGGTAAAGCGCGTTTAAAGTCAGACCGAAGCTAGTGTAATGTATTATGGCTGACGAGGAAGAACTAAGTCAAACATGGAGTCAAGAAGAAGCATCGTTTACGACTACGGGTGACTATATAAACCACTTATTAAATGAAACATGAGCCGTCAAGCACTTGAATTTGCCTGGCTTTTGTCCATTCATTAGTTAAATGCAAGTGTCTGTTTTGTAAAGTCATTTTGTTCCTACTTTCTAGGAAAACAAGAACTTGGTAGTTTGCTTCGAGCAGAACACGCATGTTTAATTGGTAAGTAGACCACTTTCTAACGCGTCCAAGCCTCTCTCAACACTTCAAAACGTTGAAAGATTTTAGTGTTTGGATATTGACATAGATGTATTGACAACTTCCTTTACTTGTTTTAAATATAGAAACTTTGGACAGAAATGAACGACAACTAATCGTCGTGCCACATTATAAAGGCGAAGCACGCGAACTTTCAGCTTCTCTCAGCTATCTTTCACAACTGTTTAGGTATGGGATACGTGAGAGTGTGATAGCTTATCGTCAATATTCAGTTTGTTTTCATGAAGGATATAATTGTTGATAAACATACTGCTATTTTAATAGAGGGGGCGAAGGCGATATTAAAAATGTCGGTTTACACTTTACTTTTGGCGTTCCTACTAAAAGATCTCGGTGTTCAAAATGTGTTCATTTGCAAGCAGTGCCTTTATCTACTTTCCTCAAAATAATTGTATTATCTAAACTAATGATATTATCAAATATTTTCTTCCTTACAAGATTATACATGTAAGCTGGTGTTTTGATATATGAAAACACCTATCAGACCCTTCATATATTTATGCACCAGTGTTAAAATCTGAGTTATATTTTGGTGGTAAAATTAAATTAGTTTTGTTATCATGTTGAGGAATTATATAATAGTACAATATGACAATGTAATATTCTATTCTGTTTCAGTTACATTGTGTAGGTATGACCCCCTATACATGCAGTGATTTAAATATAAACAAATTAATAGTGTACTACAGTTTAAAAATATAACACAAGATTGTATTTGAACAAGTGTTAACACTTTGAGGCCTGGACCTCTCCCTGTGCTGAATAAAATCACTTGGTGTTAGCCAGAATAAAATACTAAAGCTTCAATTAAGTGTTAAATTGGCCTTCTGCCACAGATGACCAAACCCTGGTTTTAATAGTACGACATTTGGACAACTGCAGTGCAGGCTAGCTTAAATCAACCCAGTTATATTATTTTACTCTATATGTATTAAATGCTAGATTATTTTACTCTGTCTAATAAATACCAAATAATTTTTATACTGGAGACATTCCACAAGACATCCACACTCACACAGTCAAATAATTGATGTGCAAAACACACATAATTATTCAATATTCAATTTTTTTATTCAATTTAAGTTTATTTTTTTTATTTTTTTAGTGATGACATTCAAAAGAAAGGTTTTACTATTATCATTGATGCAAGGAGTGAAAAGTGGATTTATTTCAAGTCTATTTTGCAGGTTATTCAGGTGGGTAGATGTCAGAGTTTATTTTATGTATGAAAAGATGGGACACAACTCCACTGTAAATTGTTCTTGTTTAATAGGAAACCTTAGTGAATCAGGTTGCTGCTGTACTAATTCTAAAACCTGATGCTTTCTGGGAAAGAAGAAAGAGTGGTCGCTTTAGTAAACATAATTTGAATACTTATCCATTTGAAGTAAGTACATGTCTGTCTGTCTGTCTGTCTGTCTGTCTGTCTGTCTGTCACACTTCAACTAAGATTGTTTTACTTTGTTTTTAGATTGTATTGTTATCCTCTCTGTCTAAGTTGGAGCAGTACGTCGAGAAGAGTCAACTGCCAGAGACTTTTGGTGGAACATACCAATACGATGCACAACCATGGATTCAAAGACGAACTGTGAGTACTGTACTAAAGGATAGAAATAAAAGAATGGGTCAAAAATGAAAGAAAAGGGAGTGGGGAGGTGTTAGGTGAATGGGTGAAGTGAGGGACTAAGAACTAGGTTAGAGGGTTGGGGATTAGGCACTAGGATTAGGGGTAAGGAGACTGGAAACTAGGGTTAAAAAGTGGGGGTTAGGGGACTGGGAACTAGCATTATGGGTTGGGTTGGGTTTTTTTGGTTGGGTTGGTGAATCAGTTTAAGGTTGGTGGCTGGGTTGGTGAGTTGGTTGGTGGCTGGGTTCGTTGTTGGGTTGATTGGTGGGTTGGTTGGTTGATTCATTGGTGGGTGGGTTGGTTGGTTGCGTGGGCTAGTTAGTTGGTTGATTGCTAGGTTGATTGGTAGGTTGGTTGATGATGGGTTGTTGGTTTGGTTTGGTTTGTTGGTTGGTTGGTGTGTTGCTTGGCTGATGGTGGGTTGTTGGTTTAGTTTGTTGTTGGTTGATTGGTTGGTAGGTTGGTGTGTTGGTTGGTTGATGGGTGGGTTGTTGGGTTGGTTGGTTGGTTGGTTGGTTGGTTTGTTGTTGGGTTGGTTAATGGTAGGTTGGTTGGTTGGTAGGTTGGTTGGTTGGTAGGTTGATTGGTAGGTTGGTTGATGGTGGGTTGTTGGTTTGGTTTGTTTGTTGGTTGGTTGGTGTGTTGCTTGGTTGATGGGTTGGTTGGTTGGTGGGTTGGTGGGTTGTTGGTTTGGTTGGTTTGTTGGATGAATTAAATGGAATATTTGAAATAAAATTACTAATTGGAAATTATTTAACTTTAGGATATTGAGAATTTTCTCAGAAGTGTTCCTCATATCGCAGAGGAACTAAATGAACTAAATAATGACCTAGAAAGAGATCTACAAGGCAATGAAACAACAACAACATCATCATTAGAAGACATTGAGAAAGAGCAGCAAGAATGTGAAGCAAAGTTTCACAAAGTAGCAACAGAATTAGAGAAAGGTGCAAAACTTCTTGAAGAAATCAGAAAAGATTCTGAAGAAAGTTCAAGTGAACTTCAAGATGTTTGTCGTTTGGATGACATACTTACGGGATTATATTCAGATTATGATCAACTTGCTGCCATGTGGGATAAAAAGAATGAGAATCTTTATTTGAATGTTAGTTTGGGAAGTTTTGAACAAGATTCAAAACAAGTGAGTGAAAGAATTAATGCGCAGCAAAAAACAAACTGTATTTTTTAACAAAATAGAGTGCTGTATAGACAGTGTTTTGAATGGATAAAATGCGCGCAATAAAAAGATGGTAAACTGCTGAGATCTTTTGGAAGAAAATACTGACGTTTTGAGCAGAGTACTTCATCATAGTCGATCGAGATATGGTCTGGAAACTCAGCTAAAGTCTTTGGTCTATCTTTTTGTTCGCCTTTATGCATTTTTGTGCACGGTGCACGATCACTGAACACATTGTATTTTAGTATAATGAACGAATTGTCCAATAGCAACGTTTCAGTTCAATCACTCAACCGTGCTATTTAAATATTAATAAACCTAAAACAAAGGATGTGCACGGTGTAAGGTACGGTTCAACATAAAATCACAGCTCATTATAGGCGCTTTGAAGTTTGCCGAGTTTCCACACCATATCTCTATTGGCTATGACTTCATCAGAGTAAAATGTAATGACATATAATAAAACAGGGCTTGTATGCCAAAGAGAACGCAGTATTGACGTTCTGAGCGCAAAACTAAAACGCTAAAACTAAAAGTAAGTTGATACATGGCAATTTGCTCCCCATCCCGCTTTCGGTCAGAAAGTTAAAACTTCAAAAACGTTCTATAAAATCTCGGGTGTTTGCCATCCACACGATTTTCTACGAAGTACGATCATGTGCATCAATTGTTTTCATTGAAATACCATTGAGTATATTTGTGTTATGGTTAGGTTATTGATTGGCTGTGTGGACCTTGTGAGGATTATCTACTTCAAAACACAAAACTTGGCAATTCACTCTCGAGTGCCGAGGCCTTGATGAAGAAGCATGACGAATTTGAAATACAGACAAAGGTAAGATTATGCCGCATAAATACATTGTAGATCGAAAACAGTTGATTGGGTTCATGGTTGGTTGGTTCCGTGATTGGTTGGTTGGTTTCATGGTTGGTAGTTCCGTGGTTGGTTGGTTGGTTCCGTGATTGATTGGTTGGTTCTTTGGTTGGTTGGTTGTTTGGTACCGTGATTGGTTGGTTGGTTTCATGGTTGGTTGGTTCCGTGGTTGGTTGGTTGGTTCCGTGATTGATTGGTTGGTTCTATGGTTGGTTGGTTGTTTGGTTCCGTGATTGGTTGGTTGGTTGGTTGGTTTCATGGTTGGTTGGTTGGTTGCATGGTTTGGTTGGTTGCATGGTTTGGTTGGTTCTATGGTTGGTTGGTTTCATGGTTGGTTGGTTTGATTGGTTGGTTCTATGGTTGGTTGGTTTCATGGTTGGTTGGTTTCATGGTTGGTTGGTTTCATGGTTGGTTGGTTGGTTTCATGGTTGGTTAGTTCCATGATTGGTTGCTTTGGTTGGTTGCTTTCATGGTTGGTTGGTTGCTTTCATGGTTGGTTGGTTGCTTTCATGGTTGGTTGGTTGCTTTCATAGTTGATTGGTTGGTTACGTGCTTGGTTGGTTGATTGGTTGGTAGCTAAGCAGTAAATAATAAACGTGGTGAAATTCACGCTTACTATTACTATTACTATTTTTATCATGCAAACGTTGAAAGAAGAAGTCGTTTATACAGCTCAAGTTATGACTGTAATTTTCTTCAGGAGATCATCAGTACATTTGCAAAGGCACGAACCAAAGCCAAAGAACTTTTACAAGCAGAACATCCCAAAACATCGTACATTAAAGAACGGAAGACGTTCATGGATCAATGCTGTCGAAGCTTTGCCTTCAGAATGGAAAGACGCCAGTTTCTTTTAATTTCATCAATAAACTTTCATAACTGGGCAAAAGTTGTAAGTTTCATTGACCAAGATGTAAAGTAGTTAGTTTTGTTTAATCAAAAGTTAGTTTTGGCTAATCAAATAGCGTGATTTGGTAGGATTGCGGATTGGAAAAAGGGTTAAGAATTTGTCTTGTGGCTTTCTTAGGCATCTCAGCATGTGGATGATTTATTAAGTGTTCTTTGTAATGATGTCGACGACGAGGAGGAAGAAGAAGCAACATTAAATATGCTGGAGGCTATTGATGGACATACTACAGGTTTGTAGTTCGAAGGAGGGAGAAATGGGGGAGGCAGGCAGGCAGGCAGGAAGGAAGGAAGGAAGGAAGGCAGGAAGGCAGGCAGGCAGGCAGGCAGGCAGGCAGGCAGGCAGGCAGGCAGGCAGGCAGGCAGGCAGGAAGGAAGGAAGGAAGGAAGGAAGGAAGGAAGGAAGGAAGGAAGGAAGGAAGGAAGACAGACAGACAGACAGACAGACATGAGCAACAAGGATGGGGTGTGAAATAAAGCAATAAGAAATAAAGGAGCAATCTTTTCTCCCGTCGTCTTTAGTTTTGTTCTAGTTTCTTATTTTCATTGTCATAATGTTGTGTAGGTATTGCTGAAGCAACAGAGTCGACACTACACCAAGGCTTCACCATCCTAGAAGCTCTTAAGACGCCATTGACTGACATACACGGTCAAGAAGTAGAATATGAATGTGCTCCCACTGCTGATCACATTCGAAACACAATTGACAATCTCGTTGGTAGGAAGAAAAGAAATGATGAATTGTGCGACGTAAGAAAATTAAAACTACAACAAATCTTGCAACTGAGATCTTGCGAACGGGATACGGATCAGGTAGGTGATAGCGTTTGAATATTCTCTTGTGAATTCATTTTGTGCAAACTACATTCTTTTTATAGCGACAAAAGCTGAAGACCAACTGGGTGGTCAAGTAGCTTGATAAATATTTGAAAACTGCTTGCTGTTGTCGATCAATTCAATTGCAACTGACTTAATGTGACCTAGCGTCCTAATGATTCTTTAAGACGAGCTAAGTTCTTTCTTGTCTAGGCCATTGCTTGGCTTAAAGAACTTTGTGATGTAACTCTTACGTCACCAACTGACGTAGGAAGGACGTATGAAGAAGCTGGAAGAATGAAGATGGATCATGAAAAGTTTCAAAGCACAGCGAAGGTATTTTTAAAGTATTTATATTATTTTATAATAACTTACATGATTGATTGATTGATTGATTGGGTGGGTTTGGGTGGGTTGTTTGGTGGGTGGGTGGGTGGGTGGGTGGGTTGGTTGGTTGTAACAGTAAAGATCTTTTATTTCTCCTCAGGGTACCTATGATTACGGAGAGCAGTTGGTTCAAGCAGCACTGGTCCTTCGTCGTTCTTGTCGTTTTGTTCTCACTCCAGTCCAAGAGCGTGAGGAGATACTCGAGAGGGTTTGGGAAGAAGTGGCCGTGAGGATTATCGAGCGCGGGAAAAGACTGGACGCTGCTGTGGAGTTCTATAAGAATTCTGAAAAGGTGAACTTTACTTAATGAAAAATGAAAGCTCAATGTATATATACGTAGTCTTATAAAAAGTGATTTAAATTAATGGTATTTAAACTAGAACCTTTGTACTTTTAGTTCCTTCACGATGTTGACGAACTAGCCATGTCTTACGTCCAAGAAGGCACTCTTTCTCATCTCTCAAAAGAACAAATTAAAACCGAGATGATTATTCACTCGGATATCAAAGAACGTGTACTCAAGGATTTCTCCGACACGGTTACGTTTGCTGAAAACTTTCTCAAATGGATTGTATTGCCCGTAACCACCCAAGAAGATACGACTGGTAGTTCATCTGTGGAGAAACCAACGTGTCTACCTGTTGAAGAATGTTTAGCTGAAGTGAAGGAAAGGAAAGTGGAATGGCTGGAAATGTGGGAAGACCGTTTAAAAAAGTTGGAGAAATTATCTCATGGTGAAGAAGCACTTGTTGAGCACAGCTTTTCTGAAGTAAGAAAAATTTATTTTGAAGCTTGAATGACTAAAAAGTGGACGGACGGACGGACGGAGGAACGAACAGACAGACAGACAGACGGACGGACGGAGGAAGGAACAGACAGACATTGAACACTATATTGATGTGATTGGTTATATTTTATAGATTTCAGTAACTAGACTTTTCCTCTATTTTATGCAAGCACTGTCTTTATTTCTAGATTATCCAGTGGGTAAAAGACATTCATCGTGAAGTACTTTTGAGTTTGTTTAACATCGGTGATAACTTGGACGAGTCTCGTACACTTTCTTATCAATGTTCAATGGTTGAAAGATGTGTCCAGGTAAAAGCTTTTGTTTAGGTTAACATTCCTCGTCGCCATTATCTTGCCTGGATACTTGCACTGATTCTTTTGAGATCAGTGGATACGTGGCGCTTTGTTGGTTTCTTTTCTCTTTTTCTTTTTCTTTTGTTTTTTTCTCTGGATCTGGGCACGAGATTAGGGACGAGGTGGTCTCAGCCTTGCGGTGTTCAAAATTGTATCAGTACGAAGTGATGACTGACATACTTTTGGTCAATGGTGTGTAATGGGATTTGCAAGCATAAAGAATGTCAAAATTAAATGGTTACAGAGACCGCTACTATTTATATCATAAGATGGGGGCAACGGGAGAATTATAAACTTAAAAATGTTTTTAAAAAAAAGCATAGGCTATTTAACAGGTGTTTAATTTGGTAGACGTTTGTCAAGTTCGATGTCTGTTACATTACAGTGCGGATTACACCAAGTTCTCAAACGTACTACATGCACTATACGTGTATATGTACCAAACATTAACATTTCAAGTTGAACAGTTTTTTATGTTCAGGCGTAATTTGTGTCACAAAAGTGTCAAAGATTTCTTAGCTTTATTCATGGTTATGCAGTTAAAAGCTTAATACTTTTGTTTATACCAAGTATTCCTAAGATGGTGTTGACATAAGATATGTATGAAGGGAATGTTATCATGTTGTCCATGTCTGGCTGTGCCTCAGTTGTTATTCGTTTTACCACAGACCGCGAGATTATTTTTATAAGGTGTACCCGCTTTCTTTCACCATTACTTTCCAAACGACAATCTCCCTTACTAAGCACATCTCACAAGAACCTTGTAACAGACTTCTAACTATCCGTTTCTTTGTCAATACTAGCGCGCGCTAAATAATTATTGCCATAATTATGTGCAGGGCGTCGTTACGGGTCAATTACTGTCAATGATGGAATGTTAAGCACTCCTGAGGGATTGTTTTTACTTGAAATGCAGAGCATTAGATTTCTGTGAAGCTCTGTCCGCGTCTGTGAGGGAAATAAAACCATCAGACAACGAATGACATTTTGTTGATAACAGACTTTACTGCAAATGTGCTTTACGTAACAGATTCTTAAGGTGAGTTGTTGGTTTGCGCAGATTCTCGGCGTGGGATGCTTCAAGTTGTTGTCTTCCTAACTGTTCTTCGGTTACTGGTTAACTTTCACGCGTTGAAATCTATCCTAACGTCAAGTTTGTATAGCTTCTCTTTTTAAGCTCTTTTCGGGCGAGATATGGTTATTCTGAAATACAGAAGCGAGTGATTTGTCTAAGAATTAGTCTGTGACTCTAGACGGCTGCGGGACTAATTCATTATAGTATTAATGTCCATTGACTGTCAATGTGATTTATTTGAAAGTTGGAACGAACTCGTTTGTATATCGGGTTTGATTGCAGTATTTTCATTCTAACTTACGTACTTCTAAAATCCGAGTGAAACTCTCTTATTCTCTCTTCAGACAATCAAACAAGTTGATATAAGATATCTAGAATATCTGTTCGACAGTTTAATAACTTTGGGCTGGTGTGGACACTAATAAGTTTAAGTGTTGGGACAAATATTGTAATAGTTATTCGTTTTGCATTAATTTTGTAGATTTACGACAGTATCATGGTCGCAGCAATATTGAAATCATTTTTAAAATAACAATCAAAATACACTCATTATCTATGTCTTATTTAACTTTCTCAACAGATCACGCTCCTTGCTATTCTGTTTTTTTCTATTCCTCGCTGCGGGTGCCATTCTAAGCCAATTTAAAATATTGTTTTATACTTGAAAACAATTAACATGAGCAATGACGCTGTGAAAATTGACGTATCGTGCAAGCTGCAGACTTTCTGCCAAGCTTTCTATTCGCGACTGATAAGTCGTTGTTGTTTATTTCTATTTGTTCAGCGCTAAAGGTTTCTTATTGAACGCCTGTTTGTCTTATTGAACGACTGTATCGAGTTCAAAGGTCAACTGTCTGTTGAGGCTGTCGGCCAGCCGTGATGTGATATACGGGTTTTATTCTGTGTCTTTAAGAAGGGCTAGATTTTGCTGTTATCTTCAAAGAAAGCAGACACGCGTCTCTCAATTGATTTTTACGATAGATATTAGAAGGTCGTGACTTAGTTTTGTTATGGCTAGTGTTGTTTCTGACCAGCAGATCTTCACACACGAGAAACCATCTTCGGCACGCAGTAGGAACTTTTAATCAATAGTGTCTACACAATCTGTTAATCCTCTCTTCTCACATGTCAGTAAAGATGAGCAGTTGTGATACAACTACACACTCATGTTGTGCTTTCCGCTTCTTTTTACCTCACACTCTCAGAAATATTGTGCCCGATGAACACTTTTGTTGAAACTATTGTGCTTTTTACGCCGCCAGATTATTCTCATCTATCATGCACTTTCATTTAAATAATTTATATTAGGTATGTTTGTTATGGTACCAATTTACAATTAGGAGCAAAACAAATTAATCTATAATATCGTGCGTTGAGCTTTCGGCCTTTTATTGGGTTTATATCTATACGAGTTATTATGTACGTTTCGTTTCAGTACCATCCTTGCTTGATGCGTATTGTAATTCTTATATTTCTAACTGATTATCAAAAATAGCCTTTAACATTTGACGTTTCTTGGTAAAATTTTTGATCTGTTTGTTTTGATGTGTCAAGTGCAAAGCCTTATATCCTAATATAATATAATATTATTACTTTTTATCACTCAAAACTAGACTCACTGATAATCTCATGTTTCCTTCTGTCGACTCTTCGACTATCCCCTCGTGTGTATATATATATATTACAGTTTATTCACGTTCACCAGATAATGATTACAGAATATTTACGACCTTGATGTCTGAGATAAAATTAATTTGCTAAGATTGACTTTATGATCTTGATAAAATAGAATTAAATCCATTCTGCACAAGCTGTAGGTGTCAAGGCGCATATTACAGTAGCTCTGTTGCCTAGAGAGTGTTTTATAAAGCTAATAAAAAGCGAGCTTTTGACTATAAGGGAAGATCACATAGTGTTCAAATTGATACAAGACTCGTGTTTTGCTTTCTAGAGAAAACGTCCAGAAGTTGAAGAAGCTTTGGCAGCATTCCAATCCTTGTCCGGCAGCGGGAGTTTATCCAATGCAGCCATGGCTGATTCGTTGGACGAGTCTTGGAAAGACTTGAATAGTCAGCTTGAAACACGCCGTATTCTACTCGATACGTCTGTTGCTTTCCACCAGAGTGCGGATGAGGTAAGAGAAACTTATATTAAAGTATATTATCTTTGTTAACTGTATATATGTAGACAAAACAAGGCAAAAGTGAAATAAGAAACCTATGTATATAAGTATATTCCTAACGGTCTAATAAACGCTCCGGATACACCTGATCCAGTTGACTTAGGCCCCGTTTACACTAGAGCAAAAGTATCCGGATTCACATTGTTTTTCAGCCCCATGGGAATCCGGATACTTTTGCTCTAGTACATGTAACCGCGGGGTCTTATTAGGCCTGGTTTATACAGCGTGCTATGAGCGGACCGAACTAATTATTTGCCGAATTGGTTCGGTCATAGCACGCTGTATAAATCAATTTAGTTCGCTCTTTGAATTAGGTCCGCTCTTAACCGTGCGGCTCGTTCGTCGAAGACGCTGGTGATTTATACGACCGTGCCAACACCGTACCTAAATAAGCGATGATTGAATATAATTTATTATAATCCATAATTTCATTTTAGTGTTATAATAAATTTGGTTCGTTCAAAATTTTTCATGTATAAATCGGACAGCGTTCTACCAGCGTGCCAAAGCCGCACCAATTAATTAATTAGTTCGGTGCGCTCATAGCACGCTGTATAAACCAGGCCTAAGACAGTCTTTCCTTGTTTATACGGAGTCTTGTTCAAAAGTTGGTCATGTATATACTCCTGTTAGCTGATTTTAACCAGGCCCCAGTTCAAGCTAGAAAAGCCTGCCTATTTCCTACACACACACACAAATTGAACTGCAAGGAAACCCTTGTCAACTGCACTGGTGTAAACCGAGCAAGCAAACACTTTTTCTCAAAGTTAAACACCCAAGTCCTTTCCCTCAGTACTCTGATAATATAGTATATATAATTTCTATGTTAGTTGTTACCAGACTATAGTATTAAGGTCTTCATTGAAGGTTTGCAGGGTCATTTTGGTAAAGCGCTCTCAATTCGTCAGAATTTATGCCACAAAAATAAAATAGGTCGTTAGAAAGCTACGATAGATCGGGATTAAACTGAAAAAAAAGATTTTGAACAAAATAAAACGCTTTCTACTTGAGTCACCCCGAGTGAAGCCCTCTGGTTTTAATTAAAAAATTCACAACTATTATTGGTTTGTGTTTATCGCAAAATCAAAGACAACATTGTATTCTACAAATTAACAGCTTTCTAACGATATCTGTTTTATTTTTGTGGCATAAATTCTGACGAATTGACAGCGCTTTTCGGCCATGACCCTGCAAACCGGAACGAAGACATTAAATCATGCAATACGGAGCTGTTGAGGTTTAACCTTCATTTAATTTGTAACCTATCGTAATAAGTAAGAAGTTAATTAAGATTGTTTTGAGATTATCTTTCTATCTGATTTGATAGAGTTCTTTAATAAAATGAACTACAATAAATAGTGTAAATATTTATGAGTGATGATAACGTAGATAACACTGCATGTAATGCATGCAATATACCTTTATAAGGTGTATACATATACCTTTATTCAAAACAATATGCATAATATACATAATATATATTGCACGTACTATTTATAAACCGCGTAGGAGGGCTTTATCGGATATAAAACACGAGGCGATAGCCAAGTGTTTTAGAGCCGATAAAGCCCGTACTGCAAGGTTTTTAAATGACTTCTAAAAATAATCACTTCATACGTTCATTGGCGTAGTAATTTTGAAAATTAAGCTTATCTCAGCCGTTAAAAATCAGCGAGAAACTTAGAGCGAGTCTATATCACATATATAGATCCGATACGCTCATGATTTTTCTTTGTGTTTTCCTCATGAATTATTAATGAATTTTAGAAGTATATTTACAGTATGTAACTATATATTTCCTTATATTCTGGTTTTATTTATATATATTATACATTTATCATATAAAATATTGTATTTTATTGAAATAAAAGTAGCGTGCTGCATACGTAGGCAGTGTAGAAACAACAATCGAAATAGAGTAACTTAGGTTAGATATACTGCCGAAACAGAGAACGTAGGAATCTAACGTTTCGAGCGAAGGCCCTTCGTCAGAGAGAAACGTATATAAGCTCATTGTTTGTTTACACTCTTTACGTTTCTCTCTGACGAAGGGCCTTCGCTCGAAACGTTTAGATTCCTATGTTCTCTGTTTCGGCAGTATATCTAACCTTACTATATTTCGATTGTATTTTATTGATGTTCCCGCCACTAATAAAATCGATAATCTCAGATGTGGATTATTCACGATAATATCACATGTGTTGATTATGAAACACATAACACATTAGTGACATTACTGCTCTATTTTTATGTTATAAACCAAACAAGGTATAAATGATCTGGCCTGAATCAATCTGGCTTGCATTGCCCAGTTTAACCAGTTTAAAAAGCAATCACAAAATACATTGTCTTGCCATCCACTACAACTGTGGACAGCTGTCACTATGGACACCATCCGCCACACTGTGCTGACGATTGACGAAGTCAGAAAAGATAAAACAGCGCAGTTTTACTGGTTGAATTGATAATCATAAAGTACAGTGTCTGGCTACTAAAAGCAACTGTGGACAGCTGTTTCGTCTTTTTAGGGCTCGTCAATCGTCTACTCAGTGTAGCCGTTGGACTAATGACTAGTCTCTTCCCAGACTGCCAGGCTTTGCTAGTTTGGTACACCGGTCTGCTGTGAGTTATCGAGTTCACAGGAACCTTTTTTGTGTTATAGTTTTGTTTAAAGTAATCTGCTGACATCACGTTTATAAAATTAACACGTTTTCAAACATCTGTTGCTAGTTTTCGCACAGAATCAGTTCAGCTGAAGAGCAACTTGGCCAGACTTTACTAACAAGTGATGTAACTGTTTCGAAGTCTCTGATGCAAGAACATCAAGAATTGAGGCGAAGTTTACTGGAGTTGTCCATGCAAACGTTATCCAAAGGGCAACTGTTGCTGGATCGTCTCCGAGAAGCAAGTAGTCATGCTGATATCAACAACAGACACGCTACAAAAGCCGCTTGCTTCAGCATTGAAAGAACGTTAGAGACGTTGAGTCATCGGCGAAGAAAATTAGACGAGTTGTGGAAGACTAGAAGAAAGGCTTTAGAGCAATGTGTAAGGAAGTGTAGAGTTCAGGATGAAACTGCTAAAGTAAGTTATTACACAATTGTCTGCCGTACTACTTTTCTATGATTTAAAAAGGTTTAAGTCTGTCCAGGTTAGCCTGTGCACAGCCTGAATCACCCTTTACTAAATTACGAAGAATATATTCAGGCCGTACACAGGCTAATCCAGAGCTCTTTCCCAGAGCCAGAGCCCCTAATAAAATACTAAGTTGTTCATGTATGTGGTCAGGAGAGTATTGGAGATCCAGGCAAAATGCGAGTTCGAGATTGACAACTGCTCAATGCATCTGCGCATGTCTAACGGCAGTCGATTTTACTCGTTTGCGTGTCACAGGGAGAACGACGGACAAGGTGTGTGTTCTTTGCTTTGAGTCGCTGGGTACTTAACTTAATTTAGGCAAACTCTAGATGTGCATGTCATCAACACCTCTCACATTAAGTGACTGTATCGGTTTTAAGAGGGTCGTGACATTCATGGAAAGATAATGTGTGTTAATGTGACTTGATGCATAAACCTGTTTCTTATTAAAAAAAGTAGTGTGCTGCTTTAACAGTGTTTTGGAGAGAGCAAAGCGAGATTTTTTGCAACGAAACACTGGCGTTTCAAATGGAGTGTTTCATTAGGTTTTACTCTGATGAAAGGCTTCGCTTGAATCGTCAGTATTTCGTTCTTAAACGTTTCGGAGTTCTTTTTATTTCTTAATTTTAAACATTTAGCTTGCCTCGTGGCTTAAGAACGAAGGAGAAAGATATCTTAAACAAACAAACAACGGAGATACAGCCGAGTCTGTGGAAGAACTCTTGCGACAGCATCTCGAATTTGCAAATCAAATTGAGGTGAGTAGAAATGAACTGCAACTTTTTCGTCTATTTTGTTATAGCAAATCTTTTATTAATAATTTACTTGTAATGTTCCGACTTGATCTTGTCCCTAGAGCAAGAGAGATGTGTGGTCGAAATCAGTTTAGACTCACTGCGTCAAATGTGTCGCAGTGAAAGACAGTATTACCATAGTCAATCGAGATATGGTGTGGAAACTCGGCAAACTTCAAAGCGCCTATAATGAGCTGTGATTTTATGTTGAACCGTACCTTACACCGTGCAAATCCTTTGTTTTAGGTTTATTAATATTTAAATAGCACGGTTGAGTGATTGAACTGAAACGTTGCTATTGGATTATTCATTCATTATACTAAAATACAATGTGTTCAGTGACCGTGCACCGTGCACAAAAATGCATAAAGGCGAACAAAAAGATAAACCAAAGACTTTGGCTGAGTTTCCAGACGATATCTCGATTGACTATGGTATTACACTGTAACATATATATATATATATATACAAAGCATGAAGTATAGTTACCTTAAAGTCTTATTTGCGAAGACTTTAAGGTAACTATACTTCATGCTTTGTATTTTGCTCTATCTATATATGGTATTGAGCACTCTCTAACATTTCGTGAACCAAAACTCACTTATATATATATATATATGTGTGTGTGTCACGTGCAACGGGAGTTCACTGTATTCAGTTTTCGGCTATACTGTATCAGATCAAATTACTCAAATGTCTTTTTCCCAATAGAGTAAAGAAGAAATTCTTCACAAATTGCTCCGTAATTCTCAGAAACTTATCCACGTGGGCCATTCCGAGGGTGAGGCTTTACAGAGCAAGGTCCTGGGACTAGAGGTTGAGTTCAAAGACTTCCGCACGAAAGTTAACCAAAGAAAAGAAAATCTGAAGGAGCATTTGTCATTTTGTGAGCATGGCAAGGAGGTAAGCTGTTTGTCTCTCTGTTTGTTTGCCTGGTCGTTCGTGCGTGTTCGTTCGTTTGTTTGTTTGTTTGTTTGTTTGTTCGTTCGTTCGTTCGTTCGTTCGTTCGTCCGTCCGTCCGTCCGTCCGTCCGTCCGTCTGTCTGTCTGTCTGTCTGTCTGTCTGTCTGTCTGTCTGTCTGTCTGTCTGTCTGTTCGTTCGTTTGTCTGTCTATTCGTTTGTTTGTCTGTCTATTCGTTTGTTTGTCTGTCTATTCGTTTGTTTGTCTGTCTATTCGTTTGTTTGTCTGTCTATTCGTTTGTTTGTTTGTTTGTTTCTTTGTTTGTCTGTCTGTCTGTCTGTCTGTCTGTCTGTTACATCATTAAGCTCTATTGGATTACTATTTAAAGCTATTGGTTGTTATGTTTTTAATTTTTTCCTTTTGCTAAGGCGCTTGAAAGACTCAAGAACATTGAAGATCAGATGAAGAACAAGAGCAAACAAGACGAAGGAAAGGAAGAAGACATCCTTGGCGAAATTTCTAAAGCCTCTGCGTATCAAATGAGAGAAGGAAGGATCCTTTCAACGCAAAATACAAAAGAAAAAGAGCCGTCAGCGGCAGCACAAATTTACGATGAATTGAAAAGCAGTTACGTTAGCTTAGTGGAACAAGTAGCACCTTCTGCACAAGACATTGATCGAGAGTACCATGAGGTATTAAAACCACGTTTTGACGATGATATATAGAAATATATCTCGCATCATGAAGTACTGAGCATGCTCTTTTGCAACTCGTCTCTCCTCCGTATATTATGAAGTGTTGACACTATGTTTCGATATTAATTTGTAGCTCTACTTGTGGGCGAAGGACGTTGGGGAAAGCTTCCTGAGCCGTCACACAGACATGGGCGAGGACAGTGATCACGTCGATGTATTTTTAAATCAACATGAATCATTAAAAACAGAGACACAGGTATGTGACGTGGATCCAGGAATGTGGTGTGGTATGGTGTGATGTGGTGGGCTGTGATGTATTGTGGTATGGTGTGATGTTGTATCTTTCTTTAGAAAATGCAAGAGAAATTTGAAGACGTTGTGAACTCTGGATGCAATTTGGATCTTAACTCAAATGAGAAACCAGAAAATCTTCCAACCATGCTGGTTGACTTGACAAAGAGACTGGACTACAGGATTGAAATGGCAAGACACTACGATGGCTTTTGTCGCCAAGTACAACAGGTGAGGTCCATCTATCCATCGCATCCCGTCTGATCCATCATTCATCCATCTCGTCTCATCTCATCCCATCTCATCCCATTTCATCTCATCCCATCTCATCCCATCTCATCCCATCTCATCTCATCCCATCTCATCTCATCTCATCCCATCTCATCTCATCCCATCTCATTACATCTTATCTATCCATCCATCCATCCATCCTATTCCACACCATTTCAGTGAAGTTATCCAGTCCAGTCAATTAACGTTTATTTATCTTACTAGCTCTTGAACAAAATGAACAATCTTGAAGAACAACTCACCAGCGAAGAACCACGAGAAAATGTAGATGCCACGCCATCAACCATTCTTCAACAGCAACAAAGAAGAGAAAGTATTATTTCTGGATCTGCTAAAATACAAAAACTTGGTCAAACGCTACTGAACGAATTAAAACAAGTAAGTTTGTAAGAACTCAGACCCCGTTAACACGGTCTCGAATTAGTACGGTTCCGCCTGTTTACACCAAAGACAAATTCGGAACCGTTCTCGAATTAGTACGGTTCCGCCTGTTTACTCGGCGAAATAGGACGAATTCGAGACCGGTCTAAAATCCGTGTAAACATAGCCTAAAGGCCTGGCCAAACGCTTTAAACATTTCATGCAACATCGTTCAACATTATTGAATTCAACCGTGATTCAACATGTTGAGAGCGTTTGGCCACCCTGTTGAATGATGTTGAACGTTGTTGAATGGTGTTGAATGATGTTGAACGAAATTTGAACTTGTTCAGATTTTCGTTCAACATGCGTCCAACAATGTTGAACGATGTTGCATGAAATGTTGAAAGCGTTTGGCCAGGCCTTAATACACAGCTAATTTAATTAATAAAAGTCTACGAGATATGTTATTTGTATTTTCTTTTTCATAGGAGTCCTCTGAGGTAAGCTTGGACAGGGAGAAGCCAAGCGAGATTATTAAAAAGTTTCTGCGCCAGTTTGAAGAAAGGAATCTTCATCTTGATGAAATCTGGGATGTCAGACAAGAACAATTGGACAGAAACAGAACAATGAACAAACATTTTGGACAGTTTGAAAAAGATACTCGAGAAGTACGACTAAATAATTACATAGGAATCTTAGGAATCGCGGGTGGCGTGTGCTATTAGGGCGCTGCCTCTCACCAATAGTTTAAGCCCGGTTGGACGGGGTTAGTACTTGGATGGGTGACCGCTTTGGGAATAACCCCATTGTCGAGCTTGGGACTCATGTGAGTAGAGTTTAGTTGGTCTCTCCTGTGCTTCGAGGGTTTTTCACAGGGTACTCCGGTTTTCCTCCCTCCGTAAAACCAACACCTAGACCTGAGGAGGATAACCTTGTAAGGGACCTAGAGTCCTATTGTTACTTCTCCTGTACCGCTAGGTACAAATGTTGATAAGATAAGAATTAACTTTGACATTCACTGGTTGTTAACCCTTTCATTCGCATTGTCTAACGCCAGACGATTTCACTCCTGGAAGGGGAGACGTCTTGCAAAGCCATGCATGGAAAGCTTAATATGTATCGAAGAAATTATGTTAGATTAAAGTTTTTTTGTTGATTATGTTGTTAGGTCATATCCTGGATACAAAACCAGAGCGAAGAGTTCTTTCAAGTTGATTTAAACACGAGATTATTCCCGACAAATGCCAAAGAATTGGACAAACGGCTAGAAAAATACAAACATTCAGCAAAGGTAATGTGTTACAGCTTAATATTATAACTAACGCACTTGTGGGACATCGGTTGACACACTTGGGGCGCTTTCCAATTGACAAGGTTAGACCGGTCAGTCTGGCCAGAATGGACTTGCTTTTGATTAGGACCAAATTTTCCAGTCAGACCACCCCAGGTCTCAAACGAATCGTGTTCCATTTAACCGGACTGACCGGTCTAACCGTGTAAATGGAAAGCCCCCTAAGAGACCGGTGGAAGCTCCCTGAGCACACTGGGCGTAGCGTGGTGGGCTTGGGGAGCTGTCAGCGCTTTCCAAATGTGTCAATCTCTCTGCTACTACGAACTTTCAGCTGTGTTTTGTTCTTTCTTTCTTTAACGTAACCTTCTACGTACGTATCTTACAAGATTCCTGTTTGTTCAGGTTGCTGAAGAGGCCGTAAAGAAACATCTTGAAGCAGCTGAGAGCTTGGTTGTGGTCGAACATGGAGAGAAAGCTGCTCTGAGAGTGGTAACAGATGAACTGAAGATTGTCTATGAACGATTTAAGACGTGTCTTGCGGATTACGAAGTCTTTTTGTCTATGTGCTGTACGTTTTACCAAAGTGTTGAGAGGGTAAGTACATATACATATGCTTATTTGTTTGGTTAGACGGGGACGGGGACATAGACGTGGACGTAGACATGGGCAGATGTAGACATGGACATGGACATAGAGATGGACATGGACATAGACATAGACATAGACATAGACATAGACATAGACATGGACATGGACATGAACATGGACATGGACATGGACATGGACATGGACATGGACATGGACATGGACATGGACATAGAGATGGACATGGACATGGACATGGACATGGACATGGACATGGACATGGACATGGACATGGACATGGACATGGACATGGACATAGACATGGACATGGACTTGGACATAGACATAGACATAGACATAGACATGGACATGGACATAGACATGGACATGGACATGGACATGGACATAGACATAGATATGGACATAGACATAGACATAGACATAGACATGGACATGGACATGGACATGGACATGGACATGGACATAGAGATGGACATGGACATGGACATGGACATAGACATAGACATGGACATGGACATAGAGATGGACTTGGACATAGACATAGACATAGACATAGACATAGACATGGACATGGACATGGACATGGACATGAACATGAACATGAACATGGACATGGACATGGACATGGACATGGACATGGACATGGACATAGACATAGACATGGACATGGACATGGACATGGACATGGACATGGACATGGACATGGACATAGAGATGGACATGGACATGGACATGGACATGGACATAGAGATGGACATGGACTTGGACATAGACATAGACATAGACATAGACATGGACATGGACATGGACATAGAGATGGACATGGACATGGACATGGACATGGACATGGACATGGACATAGAGATGGACATGGACATGGACATAGACATGGACATGGACATAGACATAGACATAGACATAGACATGGACATGGACATGGACATGGACATAGAGATGGACATGGACATGGACATAGACATAGACATAGACATAGACATGGACATGGACATGGAGATGGACATGGACATGGACATAGAGATGGACATGGACATGGACCTAGACATAGACATAGACATGGACATGGACATGGACATGGACATGGACATGGACATGGACATAGACATAGACATAGACACATAGACATACACATACACATACACATACACATAGCCATAGACATAGACATGGACATGGACATGGACATGGACATAGAGATGGGCATAGACATGGGCATAGACATGGACATCAAGGTGGCCAACACTAGTTTCTTCATAATTTTTTTTATTAATTCTCCATAGCTTACGAATCTACTGAATCAGATGGTCCATCACTTCAGCAGTACAAAATCAACATCCGACGTAACCAAGGCTCAACTGATGCTTCAAGATCATCTAGCATCTTACGATACTGTACTGGAACATTACAACTTCACCGTCAGCTGTGGACACGATATATTGACCAAGTCTGAGAATGATAATACAGTGAGTGTGTCGAGAGAGCAGATCAAACGCTACGTTGACCAGGCAGAGAGCAGAAAAGATGAATGGTTAAACATTTGGGAACACCACAAGACCAAACTCGAAGAGAGTATTAAATTGTGTGAATTTGAACAGAAAATTAATCGGGTAAACCTGCTTTTCTGTTTGAGAAATAAAAAATGATAGTTCTTAAAATAATTCCAAAAAATATATTATTAAATGCGGTTTCTTTTTTCAAAGGTCAACATCGACATCGAAGACCACAACAGAGCATTACTGCAAGTTAATAACAAATATGGAGACACCTTAATGGAGTCAGTTTCTTTTCTGAAAGACTCCGATCTCTTTTTGGAGTCCGTCAAGGTTTGTGAATGTTGAGAATGCTACATGTAGATGTTCGTCAAGCTTAAATAATCCGAAAATGTTTCTGAGCTCTAGACGGGGTTCAAAAGCACAACCTTCTATGTAGTTAGTAGTTAAAATATGAGCGGCCGATCTTTATGGGCATTTACAATGGCGAGCCGAAGGAGAGCCGTTGTAGATGCCCATAAAGATCGGGTGTACATGATGAATACTTTGTTTAAAAGTTGTAAGAAACGTTAGACAAGATCATTTTATGAATTTGAGCCGCTAGTGTCTAATAACTTTGATAAAACATTGATGTTTATTAATCAATGTTTTAACAGTATTTACAAACACTTGATTAAACATTCATTTCTTTTGAATTTTCCTTATGAATTATTAATGAATTTGATAAAGTCCAGTTAAACGCTCTAACCATTGAGCTACTGAGGCTCGGATGGAGAGCTAAGGTCGCGGATTCATAGTCGTATGCTTTCTAAGCGGTTAGCGTTTTGCATATGAGATCTAGTTTTGAAATGAAATTAAGAGTTGTATACACTTGTACGTGTACGTGTAGTACGTTTGCGAGCTTGGTGTAATGTAACAGATGTTTGGTCCATCTCAAATACTTAGAGAATGCTTCTGAGTACCAGACAGGATTGAATTTAGTGTATTTTCCCCACACTTTACCTCACTACGCCATCTCTTGTCATTTCTTGTAGCCAACCGACGTAGCCGTAAGTCAGCTGATGACCGATGCTGATGAACTGGTCAGAGAGAAACACCGCGACGCTCCAAACATTCAAAGACAGGTTTCTGCTGTCGAGAAAAGATGGCAAAGATTTCTTACGAACGTTGAAGAATATCGAGGATTATTGGAGGCCGCCATTGAGTTTCATCAACTTTACGAACAGGTTCGTGTACTACTCGGCACTTGGCCTCTCAGCTATGGCTCCAACAGCTTGGTTAGGGACAGTGGAGAAATGGTTGAAATATATTGATTAATAGATATACAGTGGAAGCTCTCGTAAGCGACCATCTCGGAGACTCTCCTCCGCAGATCAGAGGTTCTTTCGGAGATCGGCTATGTCGGGGATCGTCGGAGATGGCGTCGAAGACTAGTTTTGCCCGCACTACTTATGTCCAGCTGACGCCTCCGAGCCCCGAAACCTCCAATCTCCGAAATTTAACCTCTGCGGAGGAGAGAGTCTCGGAGATGTGGAGAAGTGGTCTATAACTAGAGCTGGTCGCTTAAAGAAAGAGTCCAGTTTGTAAATCTCAAAGATAAAGCAGCTCATAAAGCACACGCTGTGTAGTGCTTATAACTTATCCAAAAGGATAGCCAGTAAGATGTATGGAATTGAAGAACTAAAAATGGCCGTTGTGAGGGCTGGTCGCTAATTACGAGAGTAGTCGCAAAGAGAGCTTCAACTGAAATCGACTTGCTTTTTAGTATTTTTGCAATTTTGCTCACTATATAACGGTTAGCATTTCTTGTGCTAACACCTCTACCCCCACCCCCACCCCCAATTCCTTCAATGGATGTGCAATTGACCTCTCTAACTATCCTTCCTATTCTTTCTAGTCCAACACTTGGCTTACAGACAGTGAACATTTTCTAAACACTACAAAAACTGACGCGAAACAATGTCGAACGGAGGAACATATTCTAAAGCAACTCAATCACGTTGTGGAGTTTGTGAAGCCTGGCTACGAACGACAAGATACTCGTCTCTTGAAACTTGGTGAGCTCGCTTCGAAGATGGGTATGCAACAACAGAGGAAAGAAATAAGAAACTTGGTCTCGAAACAAAAACGTGTCTTTTTGCTTTTTAAACGACTGGAAGAAAAACTGCGGAGCGCGGCAGAGGAAAGCAAACTATGCGACGATGGAGAAATCAAGGTAAAAAAAAGATTATCAAGTTTGCTGTTTTGTTTAGACTCTTTACGTTTCCCTCTGACGAAGGGCCTTCGCTCGAAACGTTAGACTCATACGTTCTCTGTTTCGGCAGTATATCTAACCTTACTATATTTCGATTGTTGTTTCAACACTGCCTACGCAGCACGCTACGTTTATTTCACGGTAAAGAAAAGATTACTATAGAGCAAAGTAAAAAGATTGTAAACCGCCGAGTTTTTAGTAACGAAATAAAATCCCTATTTTTATCAAAGTTTGCTATTCTTTCTCGATTTTTAAATACTAATTAAGATCCCATTTACCCACGAATTCGGAACTGTACCACATTTCCACGGTTTCGCCTGTTTAAACGGCACTGGTTGAATTCACAACCGAACAAGAAAATATGTGACGAGGCTTGACCGTGCAAATTTTGGCGCGTTTCTGAATTCGTTCATTTCCGTGTACACGCAGTCTAAATATCCAATTAGTTAAATTATTTATGTTATAACACTTGCTTTTTGATAATATTAAAAATAGGTACGTAATGCGTACATATTGAATTACTCTAGCTATTAACACCTTGTCCTAAAACTTATTATCTTCTGTTTTTTTGCCAGTTTGAAATGTCCAGCCCCGAGATTTCTGATGATGAACTTCTTCAGTCATACCCATCCGAGTCTTCATTGCCTGATCTAAATACTGAGCCCGCACTGACCAGCGGCTTCGGAGAACCTTTTGTCATGACGGTGGATCGAATCAGCGGTTTTAAACGGAAATCCGACGAAGATCTTGAGGAGGAGTTGGAATATGGCAAGAAGCCTCAAGTTGTCGTGAGTGTACGGAGTGATACGATCGTCAGTCCCGAAGTTGAACGACAGATAGGACCAATTGTAGAGTCCGAAATTAAACAATGGATCCCAGGGGACACCGAGGAAGGCCAGGAACGAGAGATTGTCCTTCGCATTGAAGACCGCATTCAACAAAACTTTCCCGATCTTTGGTCGACGGACGGACACGAAGTCGTTCGTCGGGAGGTCGGGCCTACTTCGACCGTGGGACCGTTTTGTCGCCAACATGTGGAAATAGAGACGAATCTTGAGGTGGAGACTACTCCAGTAGTTATGACAGAAGAAGAACCCGATAGGACCGAGTTCACGCGAAAACGTACGTGGAAAACCACGACACGCGAGACGACCACGAGTGTGAAGAAAGAGACGAGAACTGAACTGGAGGTGTTTGTAGTTGAGAAAGCGAGGAGGATTGGTGACCACTCTCCAGACTATCACGATAGTGCAGAAACTTTAGAAATTCAAGTGAAGTCTCATTCTGTACGCAGTGGACAAACACCAACTACATTAAGAGCCCTTGAGCCTGAGAGCAGCGGTCAACACACAGAGCTGGTGATTGTCGAAGGTCATATTCAACATACACCTGTAGAAGAAATAAGCAAGGACATGCAACAATCTAACGAAAAAATATGCTTAAGGATTGAAAATACTTTGAATCGTAAAGGAAGGTATAGTGTATATGTTCATTATTTGATTGATTGATTGATTGATTGATTGATTGATTGATTGATTGATTGATTGAAATGATTGATTGATTGAACGATCGATTGATTGATTGTGTGACTGATTGTTTGATTGATTGATTGATTGATTGATTGATTGATTGGTAGTGTGAACAATTACGTGATTGATTGATTGATTGATTGATTGATTGATTGATTGAACGATCGATTGATTGATTGTGTGACTGATTGTTTGATTGATTGATTGATTGATTGATTGATTGATTGATTGGTAGTGTGAACAATTACGTGATTGATTGATTGATTGATTGATTGATTGATTGATTGATTGTGTGACTGATTGTGTGAACAATTACGTGATTGATTGATTGATTGATTGATTGATTGATTGGTTGATTGATTGGTTGGTTGATTGATTGATTGATTGATTGATTGATTGATTGATTGATTGATTGAGTGATTGATTGATTGATTTGTAGGCCTGATTTGCTACAGTCTGAGGGGGAAGCACTTTCTGTTCCACGGAATGTCGGGTCAGTCAGCGTATTCCGAGCTCCATCTCCCCTCCCCAGTTTCAGAGATGATGTCACCACGCAAAATGACGGACGAGTTGTTTTCATCTCCTCACCGAGGCACGAGTGAAGTATTCTTTGACGCACCGCTTTCTCAGTTTGAACCAGTTGAAATCAAGGTGCGTCTTCCAGCTTCTGATCATCCTCATCAAGTACAGACTGCTCAAGAAAAGTTCGAAGAAGTGTTGAATGAACTTATTGATAGTGAGAAAGATTACGTGAAAGGTCTTAAGGATGTTCAGGTATTTAGTAATGTTAGTTTACTTTAAGTAATCGATAAGTATTTTTTAATAGTGTGCTATACTGTATTGTGACTGCTATCCTGTGCTGTATCGTATTGTGTTGTGTTGTGTTGTGTTGTGTTGTGTTGTATTGTATTGTATTGTATTGCGTTGCATTGCGTTGCGTTGCGTTCGGCTGTCTTGCCTCGCCTCGCCTCGCCTCGCCTCGTCTCGTCTCGCCTTGCCTCGCCTCGCCTCGCCTTGTCTTGTCTTGTCTTGTCTTGTCTTGTCTTGTCTTGTCTTGTCTTGTCTTGTCTTGTCTTGTCTTGTCTTGTCTTGTCTTGTCTTGTCTTGTCTTGTCTTGTCTTGTCTTGTCTTGTCTTGTCTTGTCTTGTCTTGTCTTGTCTTGTCTTGTCTTGTCTTGTCTTGTCTTGTCTTGTCTTGTCTTGTCTTGTCTTGTCTTGTCTTGTCTTGTCTTGTCTTATACTGAACATTTGTTTTATTTTGGGGTTTTCTTCTTAAAGGAATACATGGCAGAATTAAAAGATTCTCCTGAAATAAGTGAAGACGCCAAAGAGACTATTTTTATGAATATTGATGAAATTGAAGATTTTCACAAAACGTACGAAAAAATAATTTTCTTATTTCTAGCTTTTATTTCAACTCATCTCCTCTCATTTTATTTCCTCTCCTTTTCTCTTCTTTTCTTTCTTTAATTTCACTTCATTTTATATTTATCATTGTAGATTCGTGACTGAACTAGAAAATTGTCCCAAAACGCCAGTGTCTGTTGGAAACCTTTTCGTAGATTCGGTAAGATTCGTGTTAAAGTAATAACGAATTAAAAAAATCACTAAACAGCGCGCGCAAAACCAGTCAAGCTCAGACCACGCTGACAAGACTTTGATGAGCGCTGAGATAATCCCCACATATTATCATGAGTGACCGCTGACTAGCATTGTCTCCTTTTTTACCTTGCCTAAATTACATTTTAGCCACATTTCAACTAATAACGTATGCTAACTAATTATCCACTCACCAACCAACCACTTTTTCAAAACATATTTATAGGAAATTGAACTTGAGCGTTACATCATCTTTCGCGAGAAGAAACCAGAATCTGATTTGGTATTGCTGGCAGTTCCAACAACTTTCTTTCAAGTACGTTAGATAACACCAGGATATTTTATTTAGCTTCAAAACGGGAAGGAGTTTATTGTTTTGTAATTTGTTCCTACCTTCTCCCCTTTTGTAACTGCGATGTTAATTTAAATTGGGTTTCTTTTTCTTGAAGAACTTGCTTTCGAGGTGTCACATCCCTTCTTTGGAGTCTCTTCTTGAGGAACCAATCAAGCGAGTCTACGAGTACAGAACATACTTAACAAAGCTGATTCAATATGGAGAACTTTTGCCAGAAGATATCAGTGAACTGAAGGTGAAAAGATATTTCTTGCGTAATTATTAAATTATTTTTGCGAGTTGAGGTTGGCAAGTTTTAGAAGTGATTGTGAATCTTAGTGGAAGTGCAAAGTACAGCCGTTTTATTTAGTTTTCTCTATTAAACATTGTTTTTTAGGAAGCCAAGGACATTATTGATGATATGATAATCAGAATGGAAAGTCCTATCAGGTAAAGACATACTAACAATATAATGACCGTGATTGAGCCTTACAGGGTCACGCCTACGTCGTCTTCCTACTTGGTCCCCTACTTTTCACATAGCCCCCTACTTTCCACATGACTCCCTACTTTTCCACATGACTCCCTACTTTTCCACATGACTCCCTACTTTCCACATAGCCCCCTACTTTCCACATGACTCCCTACTTTTCCACATGGCCCCCTACTTTCCACATGGCCCCCTACTTTTCCACATGGCCCCCTACTTTCCACATGGCCCCCTACTTTCCACATGGTCCCCTACTTTTCCACATGACTCCCTACTTTCCACATGACTCCCTACTTTCCACATGGTCCCCTACTTTCCACATGACTCCCTACTTTCCACATGGTCCGCTACTTTCCACATGCCCCCTTCTGGCCATTTTTGCTCACCCCAATAGCTTTTCTTAAATTTATAATTGTATAGTTCTGACCAAAGTCCTACCAAACTAAATGAAACGAATGGACGAAGTAAAAGATATATATAATTATAAATATATGCTATTTTTCTTTCTAGCAAAGTTACAGAGCTTGTTGAACCTGCCAAGAAAAAGCCTGTGACGGTGAACTTTACCGCGGGCTCACCTGATGAAATATCTGTCAAGAAAGGAGATCACGTGTCTATACTGGACGTTCCTTCCAAGTCAAAGGAGAGAGTTTTTGTTGTGAAACTGCGAGGAGATGGATCAGAAGAGTCCAGAGGATGGATTCCAAAATACGTCTTGGAAACACAAAGCGAGGAACCAATCCCGAAGGAAGAAGGTTAGTTGATTGTAGACATTCTCACGCTGGGTTACCATGTCAGTCTGCCACCGCAAGTGCAGTAGTGCCTTTATTAACATAATTATAACAAAATATCCAATACATCAATTTCAACTGTAATACATAATAATATAGCACCTATGTCTTTAGCCTCAGGGGCGGGAGGGTGGGCTATCAACTACCACACTGGCAGCAAAAAGACAAAAGATGCTATGCACCGAGGTGCATGCTAACCTCGTACCCAGGGCCATTTGTAGGGAACTGGGCCAAGATGGCGGGAACAAATGGCCCTGGTGGAGGCCAGGCTATCTCAGCCTCTGATTGGTCAAGAGCTTATGGCGTAAATCAGACGGTTTGATTTTGTTTTGTTTTTTTAAATTGTATTTTGACCTTGTCGGTTGTTCCTGCACACGGCACGGGAAATTATATTTTAAACCATGCAATAATTAGGTGTAATTAGGTATAACTACTGTGTAAAGAACTAAGTTCTAGTTAATAAAATGCGCAATATACTGCGCATTTTGAGCTAGCCTCCACCAGGGCCATTTGTTCCCGCCATTTTGTTTTATTCGTCATCTTGGCCCAGTTCCCTACAAATGGCCCTGGGTACGAGGTTGGGCGCATGCATGTAAGGGCATTGCGCCTCGCCCCAGGCTCCCCAGCGTGAGAAAATCTGTTTCTTGCTTCTTTCATACTTCAGCCAGCGAGAAACTCTAAGTATTTACAAAACAATGACTGAAAATAACAAAATGAAATATATTGATCAAAGGTTTTGCTGCTGGTAGACAACACCTTTTGTAAGATATTCCTTTCTGTTCTGAACTACGTCTGTTCATTCTTATCAATCCCGAGTTATTTTTATATTGTGTATTGTATTCTCATCAATCCCGAGTTATTTTTATATTGTGTCGTTTACACAGAAACCAAGCAAATGAACAAACCTCTAGCAGACACAGAGGATGGACCAGCGGTATTTCCTGAACAAACTATACGCATAGAACAAGATGAAGTTTTAGAGTCGGCTCTTCCAGATGACCATCCCCCCCTAGAACCATCCAAGATTGCCTTCAAGCCAGTTATCGTAACAATTCCACGTCCAGATGGCGATCTACACTTAGAAAGTACACCAGATTTTGAAGTGCGAAGTAGTAAAGCAGCACCACTAGAACCATCCAAGATTGCTTATAAGCCAGTTAACGTAACAATTCCGCGTCCAGATGGCGATCTACCCTTAGAAAGCACACCAGATTTTGAAGTGCGAAGTAGTAAAGTAGAACCATCCAAGATCGCTTTTAAGCCAGTTAGCGTATCCATTCCACGTCTAGATGACGATCTTCCTTTGGAAAGCACACCAGACTTCGAAGTGCGAGGTAGTAAAGCAGCACCACTAGAACCATCCAAGATCGCTTTCAAGCCAGTCAGCGTATCCATTCCACGTCCAGATGGTGTTTCAGACCTGCAACCTGTAGAAATCATTGTCAGTGATGAACCTGCGGCTTTCGTAGAGCCACTGTCGAGCATTGACGCAGTCGAAGGAGATGACGTCATGTTTAATTCCGTCATTTCCGGTTCACCACCGCTGGATATTGACTGGTATAAAGACAATAAACCAATCTCACCCGCTGACCACAAGTACGATATCCACACGGCGCAAAACACACTTACCTTGCGCGTGATACGTGTGACGCCCGACGACATCGGAGATTATCGGTGTACTATCGGAAACGAGCGTAGTCAAGCGAGCAGTAATGCTCATTTGCACGTCAATGAACACCCTTCAACGTGGAGGCCACCTGAGTTTACGAAAGTACCCGAGGATGTGACGTCAATTGAAGGCAACACTGTAAGGTTTGAGGCTAGAGTTTCTGGGAAACCAAAGCCAGAAATTGTCTGGTTGAAATACAATGTGCCTCTACAGCAAAACGCAAGATGTAAAGTTGAAGAAGATGACGAGGTTCACATTTTGACTCTTCTAAACTGTACACCAGACGACTGTGCTGAGTATACAATTGAAGCTAAGAACGATGCTGGCCTAGCCACTTGCTCGTGTACGCTCGCACTACAACATGATACCGTACTGCCTAAATTTGTACAGAAACTTTACGATACAACCATGTCAGCGGACTACCCTCTTCATTTAACTACGACTTTTGTTGGTACACCAGAACCTGAGATCACGTGGCTTTTGGATGGTATACCGCTGGTTCCAAGGACAGGATGTGAAGTGTTAACAGAGGAAGGATCATCGAAATTATTCTTTGATCGATTACAACCAGAAGACGCCGGACAATATAAGTGTATTGCGCGTAACAACGTTGGCAAGGCAACAACGAGCTGTACTGTTGTTGTCGAGGATGTTATGTCACTTCCGGTAGCTCCAGATAGCGGCATTGCTGGTGGGTCACCTGTGGAACCTACAGACGGCTTAAAGAGTAGTCCCCACGACTCTGCTCCGCTTGAAAAAGGACTGGTACCGAACGCGCCGAAGTTTGTAAAAGGGTTGAGAAACCTTCAGGTATTCGAAGACGAAGGCGTTTCCATGGAAGTGATCGTAGAGGGGTCACCAAGCCCAGACGTGCAGTGGGAGTTTGAGAACAAACCAGTGGAAGAAAATGAAACCATGGTAACAGAGAGCCGAGGAAATGTACACAGATTGATTATAAAGAAGGCTAATTTAGACCACGAGGGAGACTACATGTGCATTGCATCGAACGATCTTGGCACGTGTGTCAGCAGCTGTGAGCTTCTTGTCGAAGAACTACCATTAGGACCCAGGTTCACTAAGGAACTTGTTGATACTCAGATTGAACCAAGTAAGGAAGTCGTGTTTGAGGTCCAAGTTGATGGTAACCCTACAGTCACGTGGTCTAAAGATGATGTACCGATCAACGAGACGTCAAAGTACACGATGAAAGGCAAAGATGGTCGCTACACTTTGGTGTTCACTCCAACTAGTGAAGAAGACCAAGGCGACTACAAGTGTACTGTAAAAAACAAAGATGGAAGCACCACTAGTGTTGCGCGATTAAAGATGCCAGAAACACCGACTAAAGACTCTCCTCACACAGAAGAGAAAATTGCACGGACAGAAATCAATGCAGATTTTACATTCCCAGAGATCACAGTTGAAGTGAAGGATGAACCAGAGTTTGTCACCGTCCCTAAGGATTTAACTGTGGAAGAGAAAGAAAACGTTGTGATACGTTGTTCTGTAGCAGGGTCTCCTTTACCACAAATAAAATGGTTTAATGAGAAGAAAGAAGAAGTTCCTAAACAAGGTCGTATTCGTTATATCAGCGAAGAAGGATACAGTTCATTAGTGATCGACAGTGCTGAGTTAGACGATGAAGGACTTTACACTTGTGTAGCCAGTAATCCTACTGGTGAAGTTTCTAAAACTATTGAAGTACTAGTAGACGAAGCAGAAGAAAGCGACACGATGCCCAAACAACCAACACTTTCTCAAGAAAGACCTTTGGAAGACCAGCCAGTAGTAATGGGAAGAAATCGAGAAAGTTTTCAAACAACCTAATGATGTACAGATGCGTTTTACACTCTTGGAACCCTCTGAAGAAACACCAGCTCCTGAGAATGTTTCACCCCCAGGTGGTTCAACCTCATTCCACAGGGCAAGATACAACCCGACGCACATCCGGGTGTGGTCACCTGTACAAGCAAACCACGTGTGGAGACGATTCGTGACACGTACACTGCCGACGGTCATAATACATGCCTCACTGTACTGGTCCACGGTTCACCGGAAACTGTTGAATGGTTAAAAAATGGCGAACCTCTTAGCAACAATAGTAAATACAAGATACAATGTAACGAACAAACTTCGCTCTACGAACTGATTATCCGCGACTGTGAGCCGAGCGATTCCGGCGAATACCGATGTGTGGCGACCAACTCGAAGGGTCAGGATTCCTGTCCGATTAAACTCAATATCCAACCCTTGTCCGGACCACCGAAGTTCCTCCGATCGCTCGTCGACGCCGAAGTGCTTTCTGGGACTTCCGTGAAATTCATTGTCGAGGTCGTGGGCAGTCCCACACCGGAAGTGACGTGGTACAAAGATGGCCGTCTCCTAGGAAACGACGCGAAGTGCTACACTGAGAACAAAGGGATTACGTATAGTTTGACTGTCAGAGATTGCAAAGTTGAAGACGGTGGTGTTATTAAGTGTGTAGGAAGCAACTCTGTAGGTCAAGTGGAGTCTTGTGCTTCACTGACTGTATCAACAATGCCAATCGTGCCTCCGTCGTTTGAAGATAAACCTGAGGACACCGCCATTGAGATCCTTGAACAAGGAGACATTAAGCTAGAAGCTACCATTGTTGGACGACCCAAACCCACAGTGGAATGGTTTAAGAATGAAGAACCAGTACAACGTAGTAGTCATTATAAGATCGAGCAGAATGATGATACGTACAAGTTAATCATTGTTGGTGTGACAAAGGACGACTCTGCGTCTTATAAATGTATTGCTACCAATGATGGAGGGATAGCAGAGAGAACGTATCATGTAGATATTGAAGGTACAGTACTTGCAATAAGTAAATGGTTTAAGCTTGAGTATCGGACGGACAGATAGACAGACAGACAGACACACAGACACACAGACACACAGACACACACACACACACACACACACACACACACACACACACACACACAGAGACAGACAGACAGACAGGCAGGCAGGCAGACAGACAGACAGACAGACAGACAGACAGACAGACAGACAGACAGACAGACAGACAGACAGACAGACAGACAGACAGACAGACAAACAGACAGACAGACAGACAGACAGACACATACTGTAAATTATCCTAAATCAAAACGTGAATGTTCACTGTTTTTTCTCTTCTAGCCAAAGGTCTTCCTCCTGAGTTTCTTGAACCTCTGGTTAACGTCGGGCTGCTGGAAGGCAGGGAAGCACGTTTGGAATGTCAAGTTGGAGGGTCTCCTCCACCGAAGATCCAATGGTACAAGGGCAGTGAATTACTACAGGAAGATGATCATATTAAGATTGAACTAGTCGATGATGTCTGTGCTTTAGTCATTCCTAATATAAACACTGACAACCAAGGTAGCTACCGCTGCGTGGCGACGAATGATTACGGAAGCTCGACGACGACCGCCGAACTATCTGTCGACCAACCAAATTCGCGTCCGGTGTTCAAACGTGGTCTTGAGGACATTGTTGTTCCGCCAGAAAATGATTTACAACTGGAGGTAACAATTGAGGGCAAGCCTGAACCTAGCGTGGAGTGGTTCAAGGATGATCAACTCGTTGAGGATCAAGGAAGGTACGTCATCGTTGACAAAGATGATCAAAGTGAGTTCTACATGCTTGCTGTGGAAGACCCCACGACTCAAGATTCTGGCTCGTATAAATGTGTGGCAAAGAACACTTTAGGAGAAGCTGTCTCGGTTTGTAAAGTCATTGTCGGACAACAAGAAATGGCGCCAATGTTTATGGAGGAAGCACAGGATGGGTCGGTGACTGTGTTGGACGGGGGCAACGTACGCCTTGAAGCAAAGATCGGAGGTATGCCCACCCCGGTGGTTGAGTGGTTTAAAGACGAGAAACCAGTTTCAATTGGTGAACACTTTGTAAACACAGTGGATGGTGATCGACATTGTTTGGATATCGTTCATGTTGCTCCTGAAGATTCTGGTACCTACAAATGTATTGGAACGAATAATCTTGGAACAATTACCCGGATATATAGTCTAGATATTGAAGGTAAAGTTATTATTGGCTAGACTGCAGTTTAACGGTCACCACTCATTCACTGACCGTCTGGGAAGGTGTCTCGTATCAGAGTTTATAGTGAGGATGAACCTTTAGTGTTAGACACTGGTGTCCGCCAAACTGCAGTTCTATCAAGTTATGTAATTCTGGTAAGAAATATAGACCACTTTCATAATGGCCACCAGTTTAAATATTCTTTTACGTGCATCTTAATGAGCCTTTCTGGCCTCGTTATGAAGCAAAGATTCTTTTGAATTGCAGACGCACAAACGAGGCCAGAAAGGCTTATTAAGATGCACATAAAAGAATATTCAAATTAGTCGCTATTATGAAAGTCGTCTATTATTGCCCAGCATACTGCTTTACAAAACCATAACACAAAATAATTTTGAAAATATTTACTAACGTTTCGTTACTACACGTAACATCATCAGAGTGATAAATATACATACATGAAGGTGACTTAAATAGCTTAACTAGTTACATAAATAGAAAGTGATAAGGTGACAGACAAGGTGACAGAAAAGGTGATGTAAGACAGATGAATTGTCAAACTGGTGAAGAGACACCACACCACGTAAAGAAAAAAACAACTTCTAAAATGTAATGTTTTGAAAACACTTCTCATGTTAAAAAGTGAATTTAAAGTTTCATTTGTTTCTACTGTCCAAGCTGTCGTAAGTAGTTAATCTGTGAAAATTCTGAGCTCCAGACGGGACTCGAACCCACAACCTTCCGAGTACTAGCCGCACGCTCCAACCATTGATTCCGTTGAACTTTACTCTTCGAGTCCCGTCTGGAGCTAAGAGAGTTTCTGTGTTAAACAACTTACGACAGCTGGAACTTGAAGCTGAGAACACTATACTTGCGTAGAAAGGTAAAGCTATTTAATATTTTAAAACCTTTTACGTTTCTCAACTTCCCGTGCGCATCCATAACTCGATGGGCCAGATAAACACCTGTATTCTAAAAGCTCACTCACACTCGATGATTGGCCCCTCACACTCATTAAGTGCACCTCAACACTCAATGAGTCTCCACTCACCCACACTGAGTATGAGACTACACTCACTCTCCAACTATTCAATTGAATAGTGTTTAGAGAGTGTGTGTAGTCTAGCTCATACTCAGTGAAGGTGAGTGGAGACTCATTGAGTGTTGAGTTGCACTTATTGAGTGTGAGGGGCCAATCATTGAGTGTGAGTGTGAGTGAGGTTTTAGAATACAGGCGAAAGACGAGTACTCTTCAGTATTACTTGTTTTATGATTCTCACAGATATTTCTTTGGGGTTTCCTTTAGGTAAAGACGATGACACCGAAGATGGAATGTTACCCCCTCCTCCTCCTCGGGAAGACATCCAAGCTCCACGTGTTCTTGAACCTTTCAAACCGCAAGAAGTCCGCCAAGGCAGTAGATTAAAACTAGATTGCAAGATCTCCCAGTTACCGTCAGCTGAGCTAAAGTGGTTTAAGGACGATATTCCCTTGAAGATGGACAATCGTGTACACACCTTGATTAAAAATGAGAAATGTTCTTTGGTTATTTCAAGCGTAAAGACCCAAGACGAAGGAGAGTATAAGTTGATTGTCAGTAATGAACATGGTCAATGTGAATGTAGTGTCCCAGTCTTAGTCAACGAGGCAATTAAAGCTCCTCGCTACACAGTAGCCTTACAACCTCTTGAAGTAACCGAAGGTGACGACGCACAACTGGTCGTCACGGTAACGGGTGAACCGGAAGTGGAATGGTATCGAGATGATGAACTTATTAAGGATGATGGGCGGTATGTGATTGTGGATGCCCTAGGGGGTGATGGTGGGGACTCGTTTACACTTATCATCGAGCAATGTCGAGCAAGTGATACTGGCCTTTATAATTGTGTTTCTCGAAACGCAGTTGGAGAGACCACGTGTTTTGCTCCGTTGACTGTCAATCCTAGACCACGAAGTCCAAGAATAATTCCAAAACCTCTTGATATGCCAAAGATGCAGTCTGAACCAGGTAGGCTACTTCGCTTTAACTTTATCTTTTCTGGGCGGCACCAGACTCTCAAGTCGTTTGTAAGACGATTTTCCTCGACCGCAAGAATCTAAAAATCTCCCTAGTTTTTTTTTACTATTCACTCTAGTACACCAATATTTAAAATCTATATTTAATGTGGTCATTCGATGACAAAATTATTATTTGATGTAATTATTTTAGAAACGTCACCAGTGAAAGTGAAATCACCGAAGAAAGCAGTCAACTTCGAAACAGGACCTGATCAATTCGCGCCAGAATTTAAGAACGTCATTCAAGATCTCTCCATGGAGATCACAGACGGCGGAGATATTATCCTAGAGGCTGATGTCGTAGGCTCTCCAGTCCCGGATGTGGAATGGTACAAGAACGATACGTTGATTACGGCATCTCATCACTACTTGCCCCAGTCCCTGGGAGGAGATGTCTACTCACTGACCATTGTTGGAGCAAGTCCAGATGACGCCGGAGAGTACAAATGCGTTGCTTCTAACCCTCTGGGCACCAGAATTAGGACGTACGCCGTGAATATTGAACGTAAGTTTATGTTTGTTTGTTTGCACGCTATTATTGAGATGAGTAAGAGGGGAGGACTTTTGGGATAATAAGGGAAAAGGAGCGAACTTTAGGGATAATGAGAGAGGAGGTGAGTCCTTTAAGGATAATAATGGAAGAGGCGAGAACTTTAGGGATAATGAAGGAAGATGGAGAACTATAGGGATAATGAGGAAAGAGGTGAGAACTTTAGGGATGATGAGGGAAGATGATAGAACTTTATGAATAATGAGAGAAGAGGTGAGAACTTTAGGGATAATAATGGAAGAGGCGAGAACTTTAGGGATAATGAGGGAAGAGGTGAGAACTTTAGGGATAATGAGGGAAGAGGCCAGAACTTTAGGGATAAAGAGGGAAGAGAGAGAACTTTAGGGGTAATGAGGGAAGAGGTGAGAACTTTAGGGTCAAAATGAAAAAGATTTATTTTGCGTTATGCACTGCTGTTTTCTTCTTTAATTTTAGTGTCTTTGGAAGAAGGCGACGAGGAGTCTGAAAGAGGCGATGATGAAGAACCCATGTTAAACCACAATGACTTCATAGCTCCTAAACAGATCAATGTTCCTTCCATTGGTGAAGAGCCAATGGTAACCTTTGTAAAGGAAGGACCTGGTCCAGAATCCCAACCCTTGGTTGACCTGCAATCACCAGTGGACAGCGGCAAGACACCAGATACTAAAGAAACATTCTTGAAAAGCAGTCCTTTTGAAACACGCGTCATAGACAGTCCAAACAAAGAGCGTTTTGACGCTAAACCAACAACTTTGATTCCAGAAATTCACACCACTATCCCCATCAGTGGTTTAGAGAAACAACGTTTTAACGATACACCAGGTAAGCCAACCACAGAGGACGTCGTTTGTGAGGAAGAACCGCCCAGGACTGCTAGTCCCACAGAGAAAACATCACATGGTACTTCAAAACCACATACCCCTGAAGAAGAATCTCTCGTCAAACCAACTCCTGAAGGATCCGAAATACAGTTTAGCATTCCAGTAAATGGCGCCAACGAAGTTAGTTCACGAGACATTCCTGATGAAGAGACTACCACTAAAGAACCTCGCACAGTTAAACCACATTCCACCATCCCAGGAGACACCAACGAAGAACCAGTCGAACGACTACCACAAGATCTCACTGAGAAAGGATTTCCAAAGACATCTCCTCCAGCCGTAAAACCACTCCAAGACATACGTTTCAATATTCCTGTAAACGGCATCGAAGAACCCTACGTGATTTTAGATTCTGTAGAACGATCCCCAGAAGCCATCATTGACGAAGAAAGTTATTTCAAAGATGAAATTTCTCCCACAGTAAAGTCTACACCAGAAGTACATTCCATCTTCCCAGTCTCTGACAGCGACAGACAAAGTAAGATAATCAGACATAGGTTAACACTACTCTGCCTTAAAAGTTCTTTGAACGTAGTTTTTTAAAAAGTTTTTTAAGCCAGAGTAGTGTTAAACTATGTCAGATTCTTCACCTGACTGCGTTGGGAATTTATTTGTTAAAGTAAGATAAAGTTTTAATTGTTTTTACTGTACAAGCTATCGTAAGCAGTTAAACTCAGAAAAAACTCTGAGCTCCTGAGTTACCTTTGTATAAGCGATAACACTTTGGTTTTTCATGGGATTTTTTCACCTTGTTTTGCATTTAGAGTTTGAGGTTTTGAGGTTCAAGTTCAAAGGTTTAAGGATTACCTTCAATTAAAGTAGCTGTATTCAAAATTTCTTGCGATGAATTTGAAATGGTAAATATTATGTTTTACAATTCTAGGAAGTGACAAAGCGCCAATCGTAGAATCTCCTGTTCAACCAAGTAAAGAAAGACCTAGTCCAGAGAAACTGCCTTCATTTATTCCACTAGAACCAGAAAGTAAAAATCCAAGGCCAACAGCTGTGGCACCTGGTACTGAGAAAAAGAATGAAGTTGATCGCGAAGGATCAGGCGTGAAAACAACACCGCAATTTAAGATGGGCGAAGTGCAGTTTATTCTGCCAGTCGATAGTGATGGCAAACCTATTGGCAGGCCTACAGCTGAAACGGAACAACAACTACGAATGGACGTTCCTATGGAAACGAGCCCCGCTACTAGCCAATCAGAATCAGAAGGCGCGCCAGTCCCTCTCGCAAACGTCCCTCTCACTTTCCCACAAGTTGACGTGACCATTCCATTGGATGAGGATCAAGGACCTGTGAAAGTCGTCCAGAAACCGTTGGAGACAATCGGGTAGGTTGGACTGCGGGGTGTGGGAGTGGGGTGGAGCCGTGGCCTATTAGTATGCGGCCCATTCATCATTTCAAAATACGATTGGGCGGTGATAAGAATCGTAGAATTATGTCGCCTTAAGCTTGGAAATTATTCCTTGATTCTAAGGTGAATATTTTTATTTGTAGAAAACCCGAAGAGAAGTCGTCGAAAGGCTCACCAGAATTCTTAGAACCACTGCCAGAAGAAATAGAAGTCGAGGAAGGCGACGAGGTTCGACTCAGCGTGCGTGTAAGTGGAAAACCAAAACCGAAACTAAAGTGGATGATTGGTGCTCAGCCTCTACGAAGAAGCGATCGTGTTGAGATGCGAGAAAATGCTGGTCTTCATGAACTTATAATTCGAAATGTCACTTTCGATGATGAAGGCGTTTATAGCTGCGTGGCTGGGAACAAGTTTGGGGAAGCATTCTGTGATTGTGAGCTGTTGGTTGAAGGTATGCATGTATTGGCAGAAAGAGGAAAGAATGGAAGAAAAAGGGAAGAGAAGGAAGGAAAGAAAGAGAATAGGAAATGGAGAGACAAAGAAAAGGGGAATGAAGTGGAACGGAGAGCAGCAGAGTGGAACAGAGAGCACGAGAGTGGAACAGAGAGCACGAGAGTGGAACTGAGAGCACCAGAGTGGAACGGAAAAGAGAGTAGAGTAGAGTAGAGTAGAGTAGAGTAGAGTAGAGTAGAGTAGAGTAGAGTAGAGTAGAGTAGAGTAGAGTAGAGTAGAGTAGAGTAGAGTAGAGTAGAAGCGAAGGAAGGAAGGAAGGAAGGAAGGAAGGAAGGAAGGAAGGAAGGAAGGAAGGAAGGAAGGAAGGAAGGAAGGAAGGAAGGATGGAAGGAAGGAAAAGAAAAAGAAAAGAAATAGGTTGAAAAGTATTTTGTGTTGATAATTTCCATTAATGTTTTCTTCTAGTACCATCAGACGCAGAAGGAGCGAGGCAAGGTAGCATTACTTTTTGAATTTCTAATACTTTTCATTAGACTAGTTTACAAGTATCATCTTTGTCATCAAATAAACTGACTTGAAAAGTGTCTATTCTCTGACTAGGTCCTCTACTGCACACGTGTCATCCTGGGTTTATTCGAGGTCTGGAAGATTCCGAAGTGATTGCTGGCAAAACTATAAAACTACAATGTCAATTTTTTGGTCTCCCGGAGGTCGACATTGAGTGGTACAAAGATGGTGGAGCGATCGAGGAAGACGAACGACTGGAGTTCGACATTGATGATGACGTAGCAAGTTTGACCATTCACAAGGCAGTGCCAGATGACCAGGCATGGTATAGATGCAATGCTTACAACGAGACTGGATCTTCGTCAACAGATTGTGAACTTTTGGTCGTAGAGCTTCCTAGCTTTGTCAGAAAACTGGAAGATACAATCGTCAACGAAGGTAAGAGAATATTGAAAAGATGTGTTGATGGCACAGGAGTTAGCATCTTTATCTGTGACCTGGCGTTTGATGCTTGCTCTCCGTACAGTTATCAGATTGATATTTCACCTAGGCCGCATGTGAGATGAGTGCTTCCAGTTTACTCCGGTTTCCTTCTGTAGTAACACTGGACCAATGAGGGATGGTCCTTACTGGACCTCTATGGAGAACAGTTTAGATATGACTGATAGGGTTATCCAGTATAAATAAAGTTTGTCTAGCTTCAGTTACACGAGAGGGTATGTGTAGTTATGGGCTAGTTGGTGACACTAGAGGACCTAAGGTGTATGGTAATCTTGATGATTTTCTATTGCTAGGCGAAGATATTCAGTTTACTGTTCAGATCGAAGGAGAACCGGATGTGAGATGGTACAAAGGCGACGTCTTATTGGAGGACAGTGGTCGTTACGTCATCGTTGATCAGGACGAAGATCAAGTATTTACTTTGGCCATTGAAGATATCTTACCTGAAGACGAAGGAGAATACCGATGTGTGGCCGAGAACGAAGCGGGAAAAGCCGAATCAGTCGCTAAAATATCTATTGCTCAGAAACATTATCCTCCTGAGTTCACGAACGAAGGACAAGACGAACCATACTTTATCAAGAAAGACAACGACATAACACTCAATGTCACATTAAAAGGAAAACCATTCCCCGGAGGTTGTGTGGTTCAAGGACGACAAACCTTTACGTAGTAACTTCCATTATGATATCACAGATACTGGAAGTGAACACTCGTTGTGTATTCGTACCGTCACGTTGGACGATCGTGGTGTTTATAAGTGTGAAGCAACTAACAAACTGGGCAAAATAACCAGGAAATTCCAGGTCAACATTGAAGGTTAGAATGTTACATCCGTTTGTTCGTCGCTACTTGCCTACCTATCTATACCTACCCACGTATTTACGTACGTGTCTGTCTGTCTATTCGTCTGTCTGTCTGTCTGTCTGTCTGTCTGTCTGTCTGTCTGTCTGTCTGTCTGTCTGTTCTGTCTGTCTGTTCGTCTGTCTGTCCCTTCGTCCGTCAGCCAGCCGGTTAGCCCGCCCGTCCATCTGTCTCTGTCTATCTGTCTGTCCATTCGTTCGTTCGTTTATCCGTTCATCCGCGGAGCTGCTACTTGGATGGTGCTTGTAAGTGATTAAATTAGTTAGGTAATGCTGGCAATGGTGATTCTCGTCACAATCGTGTTGTCTGCTACGGTGGTGATGAGAATTGACATGTGTGGTGCTGGTCTACTAATCACTATGTAGGTTACCTGCTTTTCATGATGGTGTCAAAGAAATTATTGGTTCTCAGTATCTCTTGCAAGTCTCAGTCTCTTCGTTTTCTTGTGTCATTAGGTTTCAAACCACAAGGCTTGGCTCCAAAGTTTGTTGAAAGTGTTCAGGCGACAGAAGTTAAAGAAGGAACACCAGTCAAGTTGGAGTGTCGAGTAAAAGGTGAACCAAGCCCTGATGTTGAATGGTACAAAGATGACAAACTGATTGACGAAAGTGATCGAATCAAGATTGAAAACAAGGACGGTGTCTCTACTCTAACCATACAAAATACTGCAACCATGGACGAAGCTGTGTACAAAGCACTTGCTCGCAATCCTCTCGGGATAATCACTTGTTCAGCAGAACTGCTCGTAGAAGAACCAGCTTCAAAACCAGAATTCATACAAACGATGAACGACGTCGACGTGAAAGCCGGGGATGATGGTTGTTTCTGTGTTCGTGTGAAAGGAGAGGTTAAGGTGGACTGGTACAAGAATGATCAACTATTGGAAGATGCTGGTCATGTGCTGATTGTAGACGAAAATGATGGTGAGACTTTTACTTTAGCCATTGAAGAAGCAACAGTCGAGGACTCAGGTGTTTATAAATGTGTAGCGCATAACAAAGCAGGCAAGATAACGTGCAAAGCATCTTTAAAAGTCACCTCAAAGAAACCAGGAGGTAAAAAGACAAGGAAAGATTCCAATAAGAACAAGAAATCAATCAAAGAGGATGAGACTGGTGGACTTACTGATGAACCTGTGGCTGAAATGATTGGCAGATCCATTGAATTGAGTGTTGAAGGTATGTTCCCATTATACAGCGGTTATTTTAAAACTAGTGGTAAGTACTTCATTTTATGGAATAAAATGGAACCGTATGACGGTGACTCTAACAGATATAAGTGATATATAAGCACCATCATTCCCAGTCGGTAGAGCGTCGGACTAGTAAACCAAAGGTCCCGGGTTCGAATCCCAACCGCGGGAGTAACACCTAATATCATCTAACAGACATGTTCACCATAATAGTGACGTCATATTGAAATCGCGATGCATTGTGGGAATCTTTATTTAAGGTATATGAACGGTGGTAAAATACAGTAAAACAGTTAGATAAGCGAGTACAGCAATTCTTGTACGCTCCTAGCTTCTTTTGTTAGTTCTAATTGATGTAAGAACATGCTTTCATAAATTCTAATTTTCTTTATTTCATTCTACAGATACTCCACCAGAGCCAGGTACTCCAGTATTTCTACGTGATTTCCAAGATTGTGAAGTGATCGCAGGCTCAACAATGAAACTTGAATGTCAGTTCACAGCCTCACCAGAACCTGATGTGGAATGGCTTAAAGATGGCGGACCACTTGAAGAGACTGATCGAGTCACGTGTACAGTAGATAATGACGTAGCCAGCCTCGTGATCAGTAAGACCGAGCCAGACGACGAGGGTTGGTACCGATGCCGAATTTCCAACGATCGTGGAGCTGCTGCAATAGAGGCTGAAGTAATTGTGGTTGAAATTCCAAAGTTTGTCAAAGGATTGGAAGATTTGGAGGTTGATGAAGGCGAAGATATTCAGTTTACTGTTCAGATCGAAGGAGAACCGGATGTGAGCTGGTACAAAGGCGACGTCTTATTGGAGGATGAAGGTCGTTACGTCATCGTTGATCAAGATGATGATCAGATCTTTACTTTGGCCATTGAAGATGTCTTACCTGAAGACGAAGGAGAATACCGATGTGTGGCCGAGAACGAAGCGGGAAAAGTCGAGTCAGTGGCTAAAATTTTCATTACTGACAGAGAATATCCTCCTGAATTCACCAACGAAGGACAAGATGAACCATACTTTGTGAAAAAAGACAACGATTTGTCACTCAGTGTTACGTTAAAAGGAAAACCATTGCCAGAAGTTCAGTGGTTCGTTGATGACAAACCGTTGCGTAGCAACTTCCATTACGATATCACTGAGGACGACAAAGAACATTCGTTTTGTATTCGCTCAGTGACAATGGATGATCGTGGTGTTTACAAGTGTGAAGCGACCAGCAAACTGGGAAAAGTAACCAGGAAATTCCAGGCTAATATTGAAGGTAAAAACGTGTGTTAATTGCATTGTTTAATATCGCGTTTGTCGTCGTCGTTGGTGGTGATGGTGATAGTAATCGTGGTGGTGGTAATTGTAATGGTGATGGTGATCGTGATGGTGGTGTTGGCGATGATGATGGTCGTGGTGGTGGGGTTGGTGATGATGATGGTCGTGGTAGTGGAGTTGGTGATAGTGGTGATGATGGTGTTGCTGTTTGAGGTTAGTGTGTTCGTTGCTGTTGTAGTCGCTAGTTATGATGTTGGCTGTTAAATTAGTATTCCTGGTGAAAACTAGTTGATCGTTACTCTTGGTAAAAATCTCTCTCTTTCCGTCTCTTCTACACACTCTGAAAATCATGTTCTGTGTTTCTATCACTGCAGGATTCACACCGCCAGGCTGGGCTCCAAAGTTCGTGCAAACCGTGCAACCAGTTGAAGTGAAAGAAGGAACACCAGCTCAGTTCGAGTGTCGAGTGAAAGGTGAACCAAGGCCTGATGTTGAATGGTACAAAGATGACGTGTTGCTTGAGGAAAGTGATCGAATCAAGTTTAAAAACAAAGATGGCGTCAGCGTCTTAACAATCAGTAACATATCACCATTTGACGAGGCAGAGTACAAAGCTCTAGCTCGTAACCCTATTGGAACAGCCACTGCCATCGCAGAACTACTGGTCGAGGAACCTGTGTCTAAACCAGAACTGATTCAACCAATGAAAGACGTTGAAGTAAAAGCTGGCGAGGATAGTTGTTTCTGTGTTCGTGTGAAAGGAGATGTTAAGGTGGACTGGTACAAGAATGATCAACTATTGGAAGATGCTGGTCATGTGGTGATTGTAGACGAAGATGATGGTGAGACTTTTACTTTAGCCATGGAAGAAGCAACAGTCGAGGACTCAGGTGTTTATAAATGCGTGGCGTCGAATAAAGCAGGGGAGGTTACAAGCACTGCATTGTTGAAGGTAGCTCCAAGCAAAGAAGTAAGTTCACCAAGAGAGAAAAGCAAAGATAACAAACAAGGACCTTCTCAAGATGTTGAAGCACCCTTCAAACCTGTGGCTGAAACAGTTGGAAAAATGCTCGAGTTGATTGTAGAAGGTATACTAACTTTAGCAATGCCGTGTTTGTCTTAATAATCTATGTACAAAATAACAGAATTCTCTTTTTCTCTATTTCATTCTACAGAGACTCCACCAGAGCCAGGTACTCCAGTATTTCTACGTGATTTCCAAGATTGTGAAGTGATCGCAGGCTCAACAATGAAACTTGAGTGTCAGTTCACAGCCTCACCAGAACCTGATGTGGAATGGCTTAAAGATGGCGGACCACTTGAAGAGACTGATCGAGTCACGTGTACAGTAGATAATGACGTAGCCAGTCTCGTGATCAGTAAGACCGAGCCAGACGACGAGGGTTGGTACCGATGCCGAATTTCCAACGATCGTGGAGCTGCTGCAATAGAGGCTGAATTAATTGTGGTTGAAATTCCAAAGTTTGTCAAAGGAGTGGAAGATTTGAAGGTTGATGAAGGTAAAAAAAGGAGAAATTCATAAAAAGCATAGTGAAGAAAAGGAAAGGGGAGGAAAAGAGAGGAGAGGAGAGGAGAGGCGAAGAAAGGAGCGGAAAGGAGCGGAAAGGAAAGGGAAAGAGAGGAAAGGAGAGGAAAGGAAAGGAGAGGAGAGGAGAGAAAAGGAAAGGAGATGAGAGGAAAGGAAGGAAAGGTAAAGGAAATAAAAGGAAGGAAAGGAAAGGAGAAAGAAGGAGAAGGATTGGGGGGGGGGGGGTTAAACATCCTTACTTGCAGCCAGTTAAATTACGAAGGACGCAGATCAAGATGGCCGAGTCTTAATTAAGCACTGTATTCTCCTACAGAGAAGTGATTTCGTTCTTAGAATTTTTTGTACATTTAGTATAAATAAGATTTCTAACAAGGATAATTTCATTTATAGGCGAAGATATTCAGTTTACTGTTCAGATCGAAGGAGAACCGGATGTGAGCTGGTACAAAGGCGACGTCTTATTGGAGGACAGTGGTCGTTACGTCATCGTTGATCAAGATGAAGATCAGATCTTTACTTTGGCCATTGAAGATGTCTTACCTGAAGACGAAGGGGAATACCGATGTGTGGCCGAGAACGAAGCGGGAAAAGTCGAGGCAGTTGCTAAAATTTTCATCACTGAAAGAGAATATCCTCCTGAGTTCACCAACGAAGGACAAGATGAACCTTACTTTGTGAAAAGAGACGGCAATTTAACACTCAGTGTTACATTAAAAGGAAAACCATTCCCAGAGGTTCAGTGGTTCGTTGATGACAAACCGTTGCGTAGTAACTTCCATTACGATATCTCAGACAACGGCAGTGAACATTTGTTGTCCATTCATTCAATCACCATGGACGATCGTGGTGTTTATAAATGTGTAGCAACTAACAAACTGGGTGAAGTCACCAGAAAATTTCAGCTCAATATCGAAGGTAAGAGGTCCCACCCTTATCTCACTGACTGCCAACCAACCAATTGCCAACCTACCTACCTACCTACTTACCTACCTACCTACCTACCTACCTACCTACCTACCTACCTACCTACCTACCTACCTACCTACCTACCTACCTACCTACCTACCCACCTACATACCTACCTACCTATCTACCTACCTCCCTACCTACCTATCTACATACCCACCTGCCTACATACCTACCCACCTACCTACCTACCTCCCTACCTACCTACCTACCTATCTACCTACCTACCTATCTACCTACCTCCCTACCTACATACCCACCTGCCTACATACCTATCTACCTACCTCCCTACCTACCTATCTACATACCCACCTGCCTACATACCTACCCACCTACCTACCTACCTACCTACCTATCTACCTACCTACCTATCTACAGTACCTACCTACCTGCTTACCCTCCTACCTACTCAATAACATTTTGTAAAATAATCACACGTTTTTTCCATTATCTTTTATTCTTTAGGTTTGTCTCAAGAAGGTATGTCTCCTGAAATAGTTCAAAGGTTAGTTCCAGTTGAAGAAAAAGAAGGCGGAATGGCCAAATTCCAATCTCGTATTTTTGGCAAGCCCCAACCAGAAATTGAATGGTACAAAGACGATCAACTTCTAGAGCAAAGCGATAAAGTTAAGTTTGAAAACAAGGACGGCGCATACGTGTTGACAATAAGTGATCTATCGCCATTTGATGAAGCGGAGTACAAGGTTCTAGCTCGCAATCCTCTGGGGACATCCACATCCGTAGCAGAGCTACTGGTCGAAGAACCTGTGTGTAAACCAGAACTGATTCAACCAATGAAAGACGTTGAAGTAAAATCTGGCGAAGGATAGTTGTTTCCGTGTTCGTGTGAAAGGAGATGTTAAGGTGGACTGGTACAAGAATGATCAACTATTGGAAGATGCTGGTCATGTGGTGATTGTAGACGAAGATGATGGTGAGACTTTTACTTTGGCCATGGAAGAAACAACAGTCGAGGACTCAGGTGTTTATAAATGCGTGGCGTCGAATAAAGCAGGAGAGATAACATGTACTGCATTGTTAAAAGTAACTTCACCGACGCAAGAAAACATCGTAGCTAGCAAAGAATCCACTGCTGCTCTAAAGGATTCACCTCGTTCGGACAACGAGAAGCTGAAGACAGGCAAAAAACGTCCATCAACTGAGAAAGCACCAAGCAGACCTGAACTAGATAGTGATGCGCCTTACATCGAAGAGCGACAACAAGACATACTTTACGATGTCAACGAAGGAGATACGGTTGGTTTTAATTTAAACATTCATGGTAAACCTGAGCCAGAAGTTGAGTGGTTTAAAGACGATGAACGACTCTCAGATGGCGAGACTTGCCGTATTACAAAGAATGGTGATAAATACGAGCTGAGACTGCAAGACATTACCTTGGAAGACAGCGGTGTTTATAAATGTGTTGCAAGTAACGAGCATGGTACGGAAGAAAGGACATTCAGATTGGACGTGGAAGGTGCGTTTAAATATATATATATATATATATATATATTTATATATATTAGTAACATATTGCTTAATAAAGTAAAATATGTTAGCACGGCCATTTACCGAAAATTTCAAGCAAACCTGCTGCATAGTCTTTGAGCTATAAACTCTCAAAGTTTCCCACGGCTTATCCATTTTTGAAGAAATTTAGACCAAACGTCTTTCTTTAATATTTACAGGAACTTTATCTGAACGATGTGGCCCAACCTTCTTACACGGTTTAAAAGATTGCGAAGTGATCTCTGGCTCTGACATGAATCTCGAGTGTCAATTCTTTGGAACTCCAGAACCAAATGTCGAATGGTTTAAAGATGGTGGACCACTTGAGGAGAATGATCGAGTTGTGAGTACTGTCTCTGAGGGTATGGCTACTCTGACGATTAATAAAACCGAGTCTGATGACGAGGGCTGGTACCGATGTCGAATCTCCAATCCGTGCGGAGTCGCAGCAGTCGAGTGTGAACTTATTGTGGTTGAAGTTCCAAAGTTTGTCAAGAAATTAGAAGACTTAGAGGTTGATGAAGGTAAAAATTGGTGAACTATTTGGCTTTGTGTTATTGTTTACGTTTGTTTGTTTGTTTGTTTGTTTGTTTGTTTGTTTGTTTGTTTGTTTGTTTGTTTGTTTGTCTGTCTGTCTGTCTGTCAGTCTGTTTGTGTATTTTTGTTTATATGATTCTATTATTTACTTGAATTACAGGTGAAGATATTCAGTTTACTGTTCAAATCGAAGGAGAACCGGGTGTGAGCTGGTACAAAGGTGACGTCTTATTGGAGGATGAAGGTCGTTACGTCATCGTTGATCAAGATGATGATCAGATCTTTACTTTGGCCATTGAAGATGTTTTACCTGAAGACGAAGGAGAATACCGATGTGTGGCCGAGAACGAAGCGGGAAAAGTCGAGTCAGTCGCTAAAATTTTCATCACTGAAACAGAATATCCTCCTGAGTTCACCAACGAAGGACAAGATGAACCTTACTTTGTGAAAAGAGACGGAAATTTAACACTCAGTGTTACATTAAAAGGAAAACCATTCCCAGAGGTTCAGTGGTTCGTTGATGACAAACCATTGCGTAGTAACTTCCATTACGACATCACTGAGGATGGCAAAGAACATTCGTTGTGTATTCGCTCAGTCACAATGGATGACCGTGGTGTTTACAAGTGTGAAGCGACTTCTAAGTTAGGGAAAGCGACGAGGAAATTCCAAGTCAACCTTGAAGGTAAACTTTCAATAAAGTGACAACCACGTAAGATTTAACCCAAACCTGTTTTAGGGTGTACTCTATAACAAGCCTCCCCTCTTTATTTCTCGAGTAGAGTTTTCCTCCACCACCCGGTGTGTATGGTTCGCCACTCGGAGTAACACATAATATCATTATTCTCCACCTCAGTAATAATAATAATAATTAGTCTTTATTCATTTGATAAAATACATATCAAACATTACAGGTAAAATAATTATATAAATATGTTTACAATTAATTATTAAAAAGTAAAAACTAGAGGCTTAATGCTACAATCTTCAGTCTTCTATATTGCTAATTTGTATCTAAAACGTAATCTATTTACAAAACTGTTTTTGTATCGTTCGGTGTTTATTTGAGGGAGTTGACTGGTTCTGTGTCTAAGTCTAAGCGAAGATTCTTTAACTTTCGAGAGAAGTGGATACAGTGGGTGGTTACTATCTCTCTTAATTTTGGTAAACAATCTTTTATCGTATTTCTCTAACAATTCACGAATATTCAGTAATTCAGAAATATATCGTCTCTTAAAACATCTCTTTAAAAAACATTGAATGTCGTTTAAATTTGCTTCACTTGCACCATACACTACAAGACCATACGTCAACTTAGGAGTTAGTACTTCGTTGTCCTACAATAATTATTCCAGCAACACAAGATGAAGTGTTAAGTCTCTCGATATTGAAGAAACTAGATTACAGTTTTGAAATATCCAATATAAGTACTAGAGGTGTGCGAATCCGATCGGATTCGGATCGGATTCGGACTAAACTTTTATCGTTCGGATCGGATCGGATTTTGTTCTTTTTTTCTCGGATCGGATCGGATTTTGTTCTTTTTTTCTCAGATCGGATCGAATCGGATTTTGCACCTTTTTACCCGCATCAGATTCACTTTTGTCATTGTTTTTGTCACAAAATTAACAAATTCACTAGTTGTATGCACGTTGCACAACACATGAAGGCTATTATTACATAAGATTATTATTGTATAGTAGTTTTCTTAAATTTATTTGTTCATTGGTTTTCTTTTCGGAAAGTTTGCGCAACTATTGCAACATATATCCGGTGTTTTAATTTTTTCGGACCGGATCGGATCGGATCGGATTTGAGCAGTTGTTTTCGGATCGGATCGGATCGGACTACGATTTTTTGGCTTCGGATCGGATCGGATTTGAGCAGCTGTTTTCGGATCGGATCGGATCGGACTACGATTTTTTGGCTTCGGATCATGTAGCTCAGTCGGTAGAGCGTTGGACTAGTAAACCGAAGGTCGCGGGTTCCAGTCCCAGCCGCGGTCGACTAGAGTTTTTCTCTACTCACGCCCAGTGTGGTTCGTCACTTGGAGTAGCACCTTATATTATTTATCATTAATATTTTCGTATTTTTAATAGGTTTGTCACAGGAAGGCATGGCACCCGAGATCATTCAAAGGTTGGCTCCAGTTGATGCCAAAGAAGGAGAAACGGCGAAATTCCAGTGCCGTGTTTTGGGAAAACCTGAACCTGAAATTGAATGGTACAAAGACGATCAATATGTTGAGGAGAACGACAAGGTCAAGTTTCAAAACACTAACGGCGCATGCGTCTTGACTATCAGTGATGTATCACCGTTCGACGAGGCAGAGTACAAAGTCCTAGCCAGAAATCCTTTGGGGACTGCAACATACTCAGCAGAATTGTTGGTCGAAGAAACTGTGTGTAAACCAGAACTGATTCAACCAATGAAAGACGTTGAAGTAAAAGCTGGCGAGGATAGTTGTTTCTGTGTTCGTGTGAAAGGAAATGTTAAGGTGGACTGGTACAAGAATGATCAACTATTGGAAGATGCTGGTCATGTGGTGATTGTAGACGAAGATGATGGTGAGACTTTTACTTTAGCCATGGAAGAAACAACAGTCGAGGACTCAGGTGTTTATAAATGCGTGGCGTCGAATAAAGCAGGAGAGGTTACAAGTACTGCATTGTTGAAGGTAGCTCCTAAAAAAGCAAAGAAAGAAGTGCCCAGTAAAGAACCTACTGCACCATCACTAGAGAAAGAAAGAACTAAAGACAAGAAAACAAAAACGTCGGAAGGTGTACAGCCTGTCGGGACACAGTCCAAACCTTTGGTTCCAACAATTGGGGAGAAGTTGCTTTGACTATTGACGGTGAAGCTGTGAAGATAACGTTACCAGAAGAAGCCATTAGCCCAGAAGAGAAACCAACTGCAGTGTCCCCAGGAAAGAAAATAGGCAAAGCCAAGAAACAAGAAACACCTAAAGATGTTAAACCAGTTAGCAAAACAGTGGAGTTGACTATTGATGATGAATCAATGAAAGTGACCTCACCAGAAGTCATTATTCCAGAAGAAAAACCTACTGTAACGTCCCCAGGAAAGAAGAAAGGCAAAGGCAAAAAACAAGGCATTCCTGAAGAGGTTCAACCACTTGGTAAAACACTCAAGTTGACCATAGACGGCGAATCAATGAAAATGGCTTCACCAGAAGACGTTCTTGCTCAAAAACAACAACCTACAGTAACGTCCCCAGGGAAGAAGAAAGTCAAAAAAACAGAAATTCCAGAAGATCTTCAACCAGTTGGCAAGACACTGAAGATGACTATTGACGGTGAATCAATGAAAATGATTTCACAAGAAGAAGCCGTTAGCCCAAAACAGAAACCCACAGCAGTGTCTCCAGGAAAGAAAACTAGCAAAGGCAAGAAAGAAAGAAAACCTGAAGATATTCAGCCAGTTGGCAAAACAGTGGAGTTGACTATTGATAGAGAGCCAGGTGAGATGACATTGCCAGAACAAGAAATCATACCAAAACAAGCACCCACCCCAGAGAAGAAAAGCAGCAAAGAAAAACCCCGCAAAGACAAGAAAGAAGAAGTCCCTGAAGAAGTACAGCCTGGGAGAACACAGCCAAAACCATTGCTTCAAACAGTTGGAAAACCTATCGCGTTGACTATTGATGAAAAATCAGGTCGAATGACGTTACCAGAACAAGAAATCATTATACCAAAACAAACATCTACACCAGAGAAGAAAAGTAGCAAAGAAAAACCCCGCAAAGACAAGAAAGAAGAAGTCCCTGACGAAGTACAGCCTGGGAGAACACAGCCAAAACCATTGCTTCAAACAGTAGGAAAACCTATCGCGTTGACTATTGATGAAAAATCAGGTAAAATGACCTTGCCAGAACAAGAAATCATACCAAAACAAGCATCTACACCAGAGAAGAAAAGCAGCAAAGAAAAACCCCGCAAAGACAAGAAACCAAAAGTCCTTGAAGAAGTACAGCCTGGTAGAACACAACCCAAACCATTGCTTCAAACAGTTGGAAAACCTGTTGCGTTGACTATTGATGAAAAATCAGGTCAAATGACAGCACCCACACCAGAGAAGAAAAGTACCAAAGACAAAGGTCGCAAAGACAAGAAACCAGAAGTCTCTGAAGAAGTACAGCCTGGTAGAACACAACCTAAATCGCTTCAAACAGTTGGAAAACCAGTTGCGTTGACTATTGATGGCGAATCAGGAGAGATGATCTTACCAGAACAAGAAATTATTATACCCTTACAAATACCCACACCAGAGAAGAAAAGCAGCAAAGACAAACCTCGCAAAGACAAGAAAGGAGAACTTCCTGAAGACTTACACCCTGAGAGAACACAGCCAAAGTCATTGCTTCAAACACTTGGAAAACCAGTCGCGTTGACTATTGATGGTGAAGCGGTAAAGATTACCTTTCCCGAAGAAGAAATTACTCCTACACAAGAACTCGCCGTTGAGTCCTTCGCCCCGGAATCTACACGTGATACCGAGGGCAGGATTATGGCTCCTTCCTTGCGTGAAAAACCAACCCAAGCTAAGAAGGAGAAGAACAAGAGGTTTGAGGAAGATTCTCCAAAAGAAAAGCCTCCAAGAGGAGCAACAGAAAAGGTTCCCAAGGAAGATACAGTTGTAGATAAAAAAGAGAAAGTTCCTCCAACCGTTAAAGCTAAACCAAAGAAACGAGGGAGCACTTCTGACGAGAAAAATAAAGAAGATGAAACGGGAAAACTACCCTACAAAAGCAAGGGCGATGATGGATTGCCCGTATGGGCAAGAAGACCGAGAGGAGATAGATCGGAAAAGGTCGATACGGACTCTCGACCGACAAAGAAACACGACAGGGAATCGGAGAAGCCGCGGAGTACTGGGACTGAAGAAAGGAGAAGACCTGAAGATGAAGTGTTTCGACCAGACAAGAAGTCACAACGACCACTAGATGAGACGCCTCAAGTAACTCCAGAAAGGCCACGTAGTCCAGAACAGATTAAGCCAGATGAAAAGCAACCAGGAACTGAGAAGACTACAAAACCAGAAACAAAAATTGGAAAGCCTGAAGTAAAGCCAAAGAAACCTAAAGAGAAGATTATGCGTCCTGATGATAAGACACAGAGAGCAGACAAGACTCCATCACATGAAGAGGAAGAGCCTGGGAAAGAAACAAGACCTAGCGAGAAAGAGAAGGTACAAAGACCCGATGAGAAGGAACAGAAACCCAGTAAGACGGGTGAAAGTCCTGACCAAAAAGCGCGAAAACCATACGAGAGAGGACAAAGACCAGGTGAAAAAGAATATAAACCCAAAGAAAAGGTACAAAGACCCGATGAGAAGGAACGAATATCCGGTAAGAAGGAACGAACTCCACTTGAGGAGGAACAAATACCCGGTGAAAAGGGAAGAAGCCCCGAGGGGGGAATGCAAAAACCTGACAAAAAGGCACCAAAACCCAGTGAAAAGGAACAAAAACCTTACGAAAAGAGTCGAAGACCTGAACAATTGACGAAAAAACCTGAAAAGACACCGAAACCAAGCGCAACTCCTGAAGCAGAGGTAACCGAGAAAGTTACGAAAGAACCCGAAGATAAGACGAAAGAAGACGAAGATAAGACGAGGAAAGACAGGGGACCTGAAGAAACGGCCCAAGATAAAAAAGGGAAGTTACCTTCTTATGCGAAAAGTGAAGAGAAGGCACCAGAATGGACACGAAAATATCGACCTAAAGATGCACCACCAACCGCTAAACCAAAAGAATCACGAAAACCAACTGATACGAAAAAGACACCATCGGATACTAAACCCTCGGTGAAAATACCCGAGCGGGTGAGCGCTCCTCAGTTTGTAAAGTGTTTGGAAGAAGGTCCTCTTGAGATCTACGCAGGAGAAGATGTCAACCTGAAAGTGGAGTTAAAAGGATCGCCTCAACGTGCGGTCGAGTGGTTTAAGAATGATGTCAAGGTACTGGTGGGGCCTCGTTGTACTATAAGGATTGATGGGGATACCTGTGAACTGTTAGTGAAGAACGTGACTCCTGCGGAAAGTGGTACGTACAAGTGTGTGGCTACTAATGACGCAGGAAGTTCAAGCAAGATATTTGACTTGAAGATTAAAGGTTGGTTTTTTTTTGTGTGTGTAGTTGAGACAGAAATACACAGACACACGAGGACACACAAAGACACACACATAGACGCACAGGCGGGCGAACAGGCAGGCAGGCAGACAGACAGACAGACAGACAGACAGACAGACAGACAGACAGACAGACAGACAGACAGACAGACAGACAGACAGACAGACAGACAGACAGGCAGGCAGGCAGGCAGGCAGGCAGGCAGGCAGGCAGGCAGACATACATACAGACAGACAGACACACGCACACAGAGTCGGATTCTAAACCATTTGTCTTTGTCTTGTAGGTCGTGAAACTCCACTTGAAGACGAACCATTAAACCGTGTCAAGGTAACAGAAGGAAGCAAAGCAAGCATTGAATGCAATATTCCAAAGACTCCTGGTTCTCAAGTACAATGGCTGAAGGGAAACAAACCTGTTACAACAAACCAGCGCATTAACATTCGGAAGACTGGTGACAAGAGTTGCCTTACTATAGACCACGTGACCCCTAGCGATGAAGACCATTATACTTGTATAGTGACGAACAGGAAAGGCGTTTCCAAGACAACCGTGTTCTTAGAAGTTGCCGCCAAGACAATCAAAGACCGTGTCATTCAAGAAATGGGAGATATTAACATCAATGAGGGTGATGACGCGAAGTTTGATGTGCAAATTCAAGGCGTGGATTTGGAAGTGGACTGGTACAAAGATGATAAACTGATTGAAGACAGTGGAAGATTTGTGATTGAGGACCCTCATCCAGACAGTGATGATAATCTTTATTCCTTGACCATTGAGAAATGTCGTCCAAAAGATGCAGGTCTTTACAGGTGTGTAGCAAACATCGATGGTGTCGAAACGGTGGTTAACAAGTGGTACTCTACGTATTGCACCAGGCGAGGAGACGAAGCCAGGGGAAGGGAACTTGGAGATTGTTGAAGGAGAGAGACTAGAAATAGCAGTTGTTGCCAAAGGAGCACCTCTAATTAAGACTAAGTGGTATAAAGATGGTCGCCTGATTCGTAGTGATGGTTATTATAACATCGATATGAAAGGTGATGAGCACTTTATGGTGATTAAGATGACGACTGCGCAGGATTCTGGGACGTACAAGTGTGTTGCGTCAGGCCGCGAAGGAACTGTGACGAGAGAATTCCGCGTTGACATTCAAGGTATGTAATTATTTTTTTCCTTCGTTCCTTTCTTCCTTCTTTCTTTCCTTCCTTCCTTTCTTTCCATCCATCCTTCCTTCCTTCCTTCCCTCCTTCCTTCCCTCCTTCCTTCTTTCCTTCTTTCCTTCCTTCCTTCTTTCCTTCCCTCCTTCCTTCTTTCCTTCTTTCCTTCCTTTCTTCTTTCCTTCCTTCTTTCCTTCTCTCCTTCCTTCTTTCCTTCTTTCCTTCCTTTCTTCTTTCCTTACTTCCTTCCTCCCTCCCTTCCTTTCTTCCTCCCTCTCTTAGTTCCTTCCTCCCTTCCTCCCTTCCTCCCTTCCTCCCTCCCTTCCTTCCTTCCTTCCTTCCTTCCTTCCTTCCTTCCTTCCTTCCTTCCTTCCTTCCTTCCTTCCTTCCTTCCTTCCTTCCTTCCTTCCTCCCTTCCTTCCTTCTTTGCTTACATCCCAACTATTTTGTCTTTCCAGGTAAGAAGATCAAGTCAACCGTGCCTTCATTGACAAGTCCCTTGCAAACGACAGAAGCCGCTGAGGGATCCACAGTAACTCTAGAATGTACAGTGACTGGAGAACCATTGCCAGAGGTGGAATGGTACAAGGAGAATAAACTCTTAACAAAAACCTCGCGAACTCGCATGGAGATGAAAGGCGACAAAGCTGTCTTAACCATCAAAGTAGCAAGACCCGACGACACTGGCAGCTATCGTTGTATCGCAATCAACCAAGCTGGTACGGCAGAAACCGTGATTGACTTAAACATTAGCAAAGCAACAGTTGTACCGCAGTTTGAAGAGAAACTGAAAAACACCGAAGGAAAAGAGGGCGAAACAGTGACCTTGGTCATACGAGTCAGCGGTGAACCAAACCTGACATGGTACAAAGACGGGAAACTTTTACAAATGAATGATCGCTTCATCACCGAGTGTTTGGATAAAGACAAAGGCATGTACGCTCTTCATTTGAATGATACACGATGCTCTGACTCGGGGAGATATAAATGTATTGCCAAGAACACTGCGGGAGAAAGTTTTTGTTCAACCAGTGTGCAAGTGAAAGAAAAACTTACAGTCCCAACGTTTGGAGAGGTCACCTCGACTGTGGCCGTGAGAGAAGGTGAGGACCTGGTGCTCGAGATACCAATAAGTGGAAAACCGCTGCCCAAGGTAACGTGGTACAAGGATAATGTGGTCTTATATAGTTACGCTCGGTGTAAGATTCAGAAGGTTGGTGATGTGTATAAACTGATAATCAAACAAGCGACTGGTCAGGATTCTGGTGTGTACAAGGCAGTTGCAAAGAGTTCAGCTGGATCGACATTTAAAGAGATCACAGTCACTATCGCAGGTACGAATTCACTAAGTTTTAAAGGGTATTGGCAATAAAAATTAAGTTTGTCTCATTTGAAAGAACTCGTCAAATGGTATAAGAAGACCTTTTACAATTTTTCTCTATCTTTCTTGTATTTTGAAATATTTCGACCAAAGACAGCGTGCTGTCCGCCATCTTGTTGTAATATCGGGTCTAATTAACTAGGAAATTGGTGACGTCATAAGCAGGGTAAACCTGATGAAACTACTCCGTGGGTGACCAAATTTCCACGGAAGGCTTTTTAAATGTTGTGGGTCAATTTAAAATGGAAATAGCGCAACAACATCGAGTTCCTAGCTCATAATGTCATAAGGTTGGCAAGATAAAAATTTCACTTTACCCTGCTTATGATGTCACATGCATATCGAAAATAATTCCAAGATGGCGGACACCACGCTGTCTTTGGTCGAAATATTTCCAAAACCAAAACAGATATGGAAAAATTGTAAAGGGTCTTCTTATACCATTTGACGAGTTCTTTCAAATGAGACAAACTTAATTTTTATTGCCAATACCCTTTAAGGGTGACGGCACAGGGGCGCCAGGGCTATGGACACCCCCCCCCCCCCAATATTTCTAATAAGAGGGCTAAGCCCCGACTCAATATTTCTAGAGATGTGGCTAAGAATAACCTAAAACTTGCTGGCGGAGGGATTGTCGAAATACACTGCTTATCATTCTATTGATGAATGAGCCTCGCCACTATAAAACATTTTCCACCACCAGTGCTAAGTTTGTAAGGGTTTCTTTTTTCCAAGGCGTTGGATTAAAATGTAGCACCAGTAAAACGTTTTACCTGATCCACACTACATCGCAATCTTGGCGTAACGTCAATAATTGTTTTTTTTGCATATGTTTGGCCGTTCTGATCGCCGGTGAGACGCTCTAGCACATAGCAGTATATATTGTCATACATTGAACTCAACCTACGTTCAAATCATCTGAGTTCCAGTAGCTCAATGGTTAGAGCATCTCACTGGCGGTCATGAAGAAGGTTGTGGGATTCCGCTTGGGATCGAAGATCATCTCCACTCAATTGAGATGCCAAATAATACTTATAATCTTTTTCTGTTTAGTTCCAGAAAAGAAGCAACCTCCCGCCGTACAGGAGAAAAAAGGACGAGCTCCTGTGTTTAAAGAAACAATGGCTAATGTAAAAGTAGCTCGAGGCGGTAACGCTGTGTTTGAGGTGCGTGTACCAGGAGAACCAGAACTAGACTGGTACAAGGACGGTGTCCTGATTGAAGACGAGGGAAGATTTGTTATTGAGGACGCTCTGGAAGGTGAAGAAATGTATCGATTTACCATCGAGAATTGTGAGCCCAGCGACTGTGGTACGTACACATGTCTTATAAAGAACGAAGACGGAGAAAAGCAATGCGCAGCTGAACTGGTCATGGCTAAGGTGCTTCGAGAAGAAGTCGTCGAAAAACCAAAGAAAGTAACAGAAGTGTTCACTAGTGCTGATGTACCGATTCTTGAATCTACAGACGATGGCTTTAAGAAAGATGTCAAGGTCTCCAAAAACAAATGGGCACCAACGATCGCACCCAAGGAGAAAGTTACCCCCCGAGAAGAAGCTTCTGCAGAAACTAACGGTGATGTACGGAAAAAGGTCCCCACGGATAAAAAACCTGAAGAGAAAAAGAAACCTTTGGAGAAAATGAAGCAAGATTCGGTGGAAAAACCAAAGTTCCTTAGTGGTATAAAGAACGGCAAGGTGAATGAAGGCGAGGATATCGTACTCGAGATCGAAGCAAGAGATGAACCGTTAATAGATTGGTTTAAAGATGGTGTCTTGCTGGATGACGGAGGAAGGATAATCATTGAAGATGCTATAGAAGGTGATATATTATTCAGACTGACAATCAAAGACAGTGTTCCTGATGATACTGGCTACTACAAGTGTATCGCTGAGAACGAGGCTGGTAATGTATCTTGTACAGCGCACATTGAAGTCAAGAAAGATGACTCAGTTCCGGAATTTCTCGGTGGCACTTCGGAAACGACGTTGAACATCACAGAAGGACAAGATGGCAGGATTGATGTGGAGATCCGCGGGAGACCGGACACTAAGGTCACGTGGTTTAGAAATGGGTTTAAACTACGAAGTGATCGTCATGTTGATATGGGAAAGGAGGGTAATGGACATTTTATTACAGTGAATAAAATGATGAAGTCTGATTCTGGCGTCTATAAATGTGTGGCTACTAGTCCAGGAGGAACTGTGAGCAAAGAATTCCAAGTTAATGTTACAGGTGGGTTATAAAAATAGAAAAGAATAGAAACGGCTTTTCTACTCCACTCCACTCCACTTTATTCCATTCCATTCCACTCCACGTCACACTACTTTACTTCACTCTACTCCACTCCACTTCACTCTACTCCACTCCACTTTACTCTACTCCACTCCACTCCACTTTAATCTATTCCACTCCAGTCTACTCCACTCCACTCCACTCTACTCCACTTCTCTCCACTCCACTCTACTCTACTCCATTCGTATTGTTTCTTTTATTTCCGTACAGCCAAGGAGAAAAAGGATATTCCTCTTCACAAAACAGTTCGTAAACCTCAGTTTGTGGAAAGACTTAAACAGACTGACGTTAACCAAGGTGACGAAGCCATATTTACTGTCCGACTTAGTGGCGAACCGGAAGTGCAATGGTACCATGACAGCACACTCCTCGAAGATGACGTACGCATCGTGTTAGAGTCGGAAGGTGACGACATTTATCGACTTAGAATCCAAGACACAAAGCCATGTGACGCAGGTCGGTATAAATGCGTCGCAAAGAACAGCGCAGGGGAGAGTAATTGCGCGGTAAGTTTACGCGTAAAGGAGGCGTTTATCCCACCGGAGTTCACACGCGTGTCGGACGACATCCTGTTTTACGTGAACGAGGGTGAGGATATCGCGTTTTCCGCAAAAGTCAGAGGTCATCCGGAACCAAAGATCACGTGGCTTAAGGATGGCGTACGGTTGCGTGGTGATGCGCGTTTCAAAAGCGCAAGGAATGGTGACGAACATTCATTGACAATCACTCGTGCGTCTTCGTCGGATTCTGGGAAGTATAAATGTGCCGGGACCAGTCCCGCCGGGACATCAAGTGTGGAGTTTGAGTTGGAGGTTAACGGTAAGTACATGATTATGGTTGATGGAAATTATGAACAGCAATTTACGAGTGTCGAGAGTTGACGGTGTACTACTCTGGCTAACGTCTTGTGTATTGTACTCGACACATACAGAATATCCTGACTGAATACGACTTGTAAGCTCTACAAGTACTTGACAGACTCAAGAACCTACTCTCGACACCAGTACTTCAATACCCGACTTAACCTCGGTCTGCTACCTCAGTAGCTCAATGGTTAGAGTGTGTGACTAGTTCTCACAAGGTCTGCTACCTGAGCTTCAGTAACTCAATGGTTAGAGCGTGTGACTAGGGGGGCTTTCCATTTACACGGTTAGACCGGTCAGTCCGGTTAAATGGAACACGATTCGTTTGAGACCTGGGATGGTCTGACTGGAAAATTTGGTCCTACCCTGAGCTTCAGTAGCTCAATGGTTAGAGTGTGTGACTAGTTCTCCCAAGATTGCGGTTTCAATCCCCGTCTGGACTCAGAGTTGTTTCTGAGTGCTTACAACTAGTAAACTGGAAACTTTACTATATTTATCAAGCTTAAAAACAATGTTTTCTTGTGATTGTTTTTTAGTTAAAAAAGGAGAAAAGAAAGTACCTGAGGAACTTGGTGATAGACCAATTTTCACGGAAAAGATGAGCGACGTTGACGTTTGCCAGGGAGGGGAGGCTGTGTTCAGTGTGCGAGCAAGTGACAGTCCCAAGATAGAATGGTATAAAAATGAGAAGATAATTGAAAATAAAGGCAGGTTTGTTATCAAGGAAGCTGTGGGTGAAGGAGACTTGTATCAGTTGGTTATCCAAGATGTGAAATCTGAAGATATTGGTACATATGTATGTAAGGTAACTAATGATGTTGGGAAGAGTTCTTGTTCTGCTAATCTCTACGTTGACCGTGCTGTCACTGTACCGATATTCGTTGGCAAAAACGAAGGACCTGGTGAGCTTTTTGAAGGAGATGAACTAAGATTGAGAGTTTGCGTAAAGTCGTTTCCCAAGCCTGATGTTGCGTGGTTCAGGGATGGCGTCAGGTTGCGTAGCGACGCCTATGTAAAGATCCAACCAGTCAATGATGAGTATAACGTGATTGTGCGTCAGTTAAAACGAACCGATTCCGGAGTATACCGCTGTGAAGCGAGTACCTCAGCAGGCACTGCATCGAAGGAATTCAACGTTGAAGTTAAGGGTAAGTGTTGTTAATGACGTTGCACGACTTAACAGACAGACAGACAGACAGACAGACAGACAGACAGACAGACAGACAGACAGACAGACAGACAGACAGACAGACAGACAGACAGACAGACAGACAGACAGACGGACAGACAGACAAGGGGACAGTGTATTAGGCTAACGAAACTCTTCGACTCTTCACATATTATTTCATTATTGGTAAGCTAAGTAATTATTGCTAACCTCTCAGTTAACAATGGTTACTTGATATATATAACTGTAAAACTTGTAAATTGTGACAAATCAAATAAAACAAGTATTCAATTTCAGAAAAACGAGCTAAACAAGACTCAGCTAGGATAAACAAACCTCTTAAAGAAAGCTACGACTTAGAAGAAGGAAACGTGTTAAAACTACAGTGTGACATAAGTGGTCGACCTCCTCCTGACGTTGAATGGTTCAAAGATGATGAACAAGTGGAAGACAACCGAGGCAATTTAAGATCGATAATGTTTCTGGATTGTGTACATTAAAAATCAAAAACGTGAGACCAGAACATTCTGGGGTGTACAAGTGTGTAGCAAGTAACACCGCTGGTACGGCGCACACTACGACTGAGGTGAAAATCATAAAACAAGTCGTGCGTCCCGAGATGAAAGAAAGACTACGAAATAAAGATATACGAGAAGGCGAGACCGTGAAACTAGAGATACGCGTCACAGGAGAACCAGAGTTGACTTGGACTAAAGATGGTAAAGCAATCAAAACTGAAGGGCGAATTGTGATAACAAACACACCAACCACCAATCACTTATACACACTAGAGATACATGACTGTAAGCCACAAGACTCTGGACGGTATAAGTGCGTTGCAAAGAACAGCCAAGGACAAGTTTTCTGTTCGTCTACTTTAACTGTCCTCGAGAAACAAATACCGCCATTATTTCTGGATGGTACTGGTGATTCACGTGTTGAGCTCAAGGAAGGAGACGAGTTACGTTTAGAAGTGAGTGTCAGTGGGAAACCAGAACCGAGAGTAAAGTGGTTTAAGGATAATGTCGCAGTCATGCAAACAAGTCGACTACGATTGGAGCAGAAAGGCGGGAAATATACTTTAGTCATTCCCAGTGCACAACCGAGCGATGGTGGAGTTTATAAATGTGTTGCGTCGAGCAATGCGGGCAGCGTCAACAAAATTTATAACGTGGAAATGAAAGGTTAGTCTAAAATAAGATGTTGTAATTGTTTGGAGTTTTGGGAAGTTTTGAGTGATGCGATACTAACACACGTGTATGTAAGAGAGGATCTGTCTGTCTGTCTGTCTGTTTGTTTGTTTGTTTGTTTGTTTGTTTGTTTGTTTGTTTGTTTGTTTGTTTGTTTGCTTGGGTTGGATAGTTTTTCCAGCTTGCGTACCGCACTTACTAACTTCCTTCTATTTATGCACTAGCCGTAAAGTGCGAAGGACAATCGCCAGTTTTCCTCGTACTCCTACAACCTGTCAAAACGAAGGAAGGAAGGACAGCTCGCCTGGAGTGCAAGGTCCAAGGACAACCTTCCCCGAAAATTGAATGGCACAAAGACGACGTCAAAATCAACCAAAGCTCTAGGATAAAATCTCACAAGGAAGGTGATTTCTGTATTCTAACAATTAAAGACACAAATCCCCAAGACAGTGGCGTCTATATGTGTGTAGCTTTCAATGACTTTGGTAGCGAGGCAACGAACTCTGAACTCGAGATAGAACAAGTTGCGACTGAGCCGATATTTCAAGAAAAATTAAAGAACCTTGATGTCTCTGAAGGTCATGAAGCCGTCATGACGGTCAAAGTTAAATCAGCACCGGTTCCAACAATAAACTGGTATCGAGATGGCAAAGAGATCGCTCGTTCTGGAAGACGTACGTTCACGAGCATTGTGGATGATGGTATTTATTCGTTAGTCTTGAGAAACTGTGACATCAAAGACACCGGCCGCTACACCTGTATAGCAAGAAACGAAGCGGGAGAGACCAAGTGTACTGGTAGGTTAGACGTAAAACCATCGCTCAAAGGGCCTGTGTTTGATGGAGGAGATGAAGAGAAACCAGTGGAAGTTCAAGAAGGCGGAAAGTTACAACTGGTGGTGAACATCAACGGTAAACCATTACCTAAGATCAAGTGGTACAAAGATGGTCGACTGTTGCTTAGCAGTGCGCGGCTTTTTATTGGAAGTACTGGGGGAGAGTATACTCTGGAGATTCTTCAAGTCACCTCGAGGGATGCTGGTGTGTATAAGTGTGTGGCGTCGAACACAGGTGGAACATCGTTCAAACTGTTTAATGTCACCGTACCAGGTAAGGATCGAACGAACAGACATACGGACGGACAGACATGCGGACGAACAGACGCAGTTGAACAGACGATACAGACGAATAGACGGACAGATAGATAGATAGACAGTTGGACGAACAGAGAGACAGAATGACAGACAGACAGACAGACAGACAGACAGACGGACGGACGGACGGACGGACGGACGGATAATCTGTGATAATCTCTTTTTAAATCTACTAAATTTTGTGCTGTTTTCACTGTACTTAGACGCAAGGAAATCGAAGGGATTTAACATAAAAGCACAAGAAAAAATTCTTGAAAAGAAGCCAGCCGTACAAGAAGAACTAGCTGTTGAAGCACAACCTGAACTAGAAGCACAGCTTGAACTAGAACTAGAACCAGAAGACTTTATCCAAGCAGATGGTGAAGTTGAGAAGGATGGATTGTTTGCACCAGAATTTCTTCAAAAGCTTCAAGACTTGGAAGTGGTGGAAGGTAGTGCTGCTCGTTTTGACGTCACAGTCAACGGTATGTACCGCTATCTAATCTTTTGTTTGACTAGAAGTCTAGATTAAATACCGTGAAATAAAAGTAGTGTGCTGCGTAGGCAGTGTTGAAATAAAAACCGAAATACAGTAAGGTTTGAGTACTGCCGAAAAATATTGAACGTAGTTTCGAGCGAAGGCCCACGTTTTGACGAAGGGCCTTCGCTCGAAACGTCAGAAACTACGTTCAATATTTTCGGCAGCACCCAAACCTTACTATATTTCGATTTAGATTATATACAGCCTTTGTACACTGCTATGAATGCCTTTATACACCGTTATGTACTCAATATACATGTATCTTTCCAGGAAACCCAGAACCTGAGATTGACTGGTACAAGAACAACCAGATGATCAGTGACAGTAAGCGTGTCAAGTTCTTGTTTGACGACCATGGATTGTGCTCGTTGGTGATCAAAGAAATCTCAACCAATGATCGAGGAAGATATAAATGTGTTGCCAGCAATAGCAAGGGAAAGAAACAATGTAGTTGTGAAATGTTTGTTGAAGGTATTCTCCTCTCCATTCTCCTCTCCATTCTCCTCTCCATTCTCCTCTCCATTCTCAGTTCCTCTAAGCATAGCGCGAGGCTCGGAGGCACACAGACTCGAAGTTATATATTTTAGAACTTCTGAGATGAAATACGGGATGTATTTTATTTTTTAGTGCACGGTTTTGAAGGATCTGCTGCTGGAAGTGAATCTGATTCAGAGCCTCTTACTCCCAAATCTTTGTCAAGGTAGGTGGACTGCACTGCACTGCACTGTACTGTACTGTACTGTAAGTGTAATGTAAGTGTAATGTAATGTAATGTAATGTAAGTGTAATGTAAGTGTACTGCACTGCACTGCACTGTACTGCACTGTAAGTGTACTGTAAGTGTACTGTAAGTGTACTGTAAGTGCACTGCACTGCATTGTATTGCATTGTATTGTATTGTATTGTATTGTATTGTATTGTATTGTATTGTATTGTATTGTACTGTACTGTCTACTGTACTGTGCTGTACTGGACGTTTGGTTAATAATATTCGTACATTTTGTCTGCTAATTGAAACTTGACCATTATGTTTCTTTAATTATTTTCCAGCGAGTTTATCTTTGATGATAGTGACGACGACAGTTCTTCAAAACGTCCATTAGTAGAAGCTCCTCAGATCACCCTGGTCTTACGAAGTAAAACACTTGCCCCTGGCAAGACAGCTAAATTCGCGTGTCGGTACAAGAGTACGACAAGTACTATTATAGAATGGACAAAAGATGGGAAACCATTGCGACAGGATGCCAAACATAAACTAGAACATGAAGGTGATCTTTGCACGTTGACAATTTTGAACGTGACGGAAAGTGATGCTGGAGAGTATGTCGTTGTTGTGAGGAATGATGTGGGCCAATCGCGTAGTAATGCGTCTCTTCACATTGAAGGTAAGAGCTTGAACACATTTATTATATTTTTAATTGGTCATTAAAGTTTTAACTTTATTGAAATGGTTGTGGTAATGGTCATGATGGTGGTGCTTGGAGTGGTGGTGGAAGTGGTGATGTTGGTGATGCTTGGGATGGTGGTGGTGGAGGAGGTAATGTTGGTAATGATGATGGTGATGGTGTTAATAGTGGTGGTGCTTGGGATGTTATTTGTGATGTTGGTGGAGGTGGTGATGATGATAATGGTGGTGATGATGGTTATAGTGATGGTAGTGATGGTGTTGATAATTTTAATGGTAGTGCTGATGGTGATAAGAGCGATAGCAATAATGATGGTGATCAGTGGTCATTGTACTGTTGTTGTTTACACCGCTTTGACTTCACCATAGACTCCTTAGAACCTGAACGAGATGGTACTGCACCAAAATTTGTGCTAACACCCAACAAGACAGTGGACGCTTGTATCACTTGCACAGCAAGAATGGAATGTAAAGCTGTAGGAGACCCAAAGCCTGACGTAAAATGGTACAAAGAGAAATTAGAAATAATATCCAACCGCAAGTTTACAGTATTCACCGACGAAGGAGGAGTTTGTACCTTGACTGTGGAAGATGTTACGTATGAAGATGAAGGAACGTATAAAGCAATTGCTTCAAACAACGTTGGCAAAGCTTCTTGTGTTACTAAGTTGATTGTAAAAGGTGTGTAGCTTCTCGTTTTTGAAAACAGTATTTATGAATCAAAACTCTGAGCCGTCTTCTGAGCTCTTTCGTGCATGGCTTTCCAAGACTTCGTCCCTTGCGAATAAAATCGTCTGGCGGCAGACAGAGTAAAAAGATAAAATTATCCCACGAAAAGATGCATGAAAATGGATTAAAGCGCGCATGAAGTGAAAATTAATTTTGTTTTGTTTTGTTTTGTTTTGTTTTGTTTGAGAGACTGTGGAAGTTAGTTAAATTAACTTTCTATTTTTTGTTTTTTATTTGTTATTTTTTTAGCAGGTGACCTGAGCAGTGATGACAGTGATGGTCGTAGTGGCAGTGATCAAGGATCTATCAAGGAAAGGTAATAACTACACTTCTCACTAGTTTCTCGTTTGTTGTTTGTGAAATTGTCAAAAGGGGCCAGTATTCGGATGGTTGACCACCTGTCTCCTGTACCTCGAGGGTTTTTCCTCCAGGTTCTCCGGGGTCCCCCCCCTGCAAAACCAACGTCATAGTTCCTCCAATCATTAGTTCTACGAAGTAGTTTTATTTCTTATCAAAGGGAAGATCCAGCCTCGTACGCAGGCGCGCTAGGGAAAGTTGCGAGCTAAGCGCGCGGGGGTGCGTGGGGGGAACGCGGCGAAGGAAGCTTCTCTCACCCGTCGCGTCCTCCCCACGCTCCCCCGCGCGCTTAGTTCGCAACTTTCCCTAGCGCGCCTGAGTACGAGGCTGTGTTTGCCTTCAATAAATAAAATCTATTTCTTTAGCACTTTATTCTTTATATACATATATTTATGTAAGAAAGTAACGAGAATTTCTTCGTGTTATTTCAGGCCTATCTCGCACTCACTACGTGCCAAGAAACCCGCCTCCACGACAAGTTCCGACTCTAAACGACTTCCCGAATTCACGATGCCCTTACGCGATAAACAAACTCCGACCGGAACAACGGTCCGTCTCACTTGCCGTGCCGTTAGCAAGAACAGATTCACGACAAAATGGTTCAAAAACGAGCAACCAATCAGAAGCGGAGGACGCTATGACGTACGTAGTGATTTTGCTAGTCAAACTCTTGCCATTCGAGATTGTAAAGTGGAGGACTCGGGAGAGTATAGATGTGAAGCTAAGAATGTTGATGGCGTGGCAAACACCGCCGCCATGTTGACTGTTCAAGGTAAGTCCCAATCCAACTCGGCCGGCGGCCCCAGTCCTAATGTTCTTATTGGACGTTACAAACTTACGACAGCTTGTAGAGCAAAAACAAACCTTGACAACTTCAAGCTGAAAACACTTTACTAGCGTATAGAAAAACTCATTTTATTTTCTCGATCCAATTTTCTATCATAACAGTTTGTTTTTTTATTACCAGGCCGAGTTACTGGTCGTCAACCAGTTGCAACAAAAACTTCCAAATCACGAAAAGAGATTACTTCATTCAGAACGCCCCAAGACGACACCGATGGAAGCAGCACAGCCAGCTCGTTTACTCACAGCGTTGGGAGAGACTACACAAAGAAAAGAACAGAAAAGGGAAATGAGGGAAAAGATGTGTAAGTGGAATTTAGCGAACGCTAAAATATAATATTTCCAACTCAGACCTATATTGAATCTACTCTTGCTAATTCTTTGATTTTCATGCTTTGTTATTTAGAGAGTTTGAAATTGAAAGTTCTTTCCAAGATGTCAGTGAAAGTGCAGCACCAGGTGTAACTATCGCGTGGGATAAGCAATCTTCAGCACCAGGTTTGAAATTTTATTATTTCCCCCCAATTTACCGTACCGAAAAAGGTGGCGACTTGTACATTTAACTACAATCCTTTGCGCGTAGTAAATATTTTTTCTTGTGCAATTATCGAAAGATAGGTCTTTAAATCGTCAATTGTGTTTGCAGCATCTTAGAGAGGAATGAATTGAAGGGGCTAGTTCTTGGAAGAACGAAGAAGAACAAAAAAAAAGCGCTCGACGAACAAGCCCTCTCAACCCCCCTCTCTTCCAAAACGGAACGACTGCTGCGCATGCTACCAGCATGTTGGCCTTACTTATATTTATAACTTTCTTAAGCTGTGCCGTGGGGCGTGGTGCACTTTGTGGCTCATACAATAGAGCAAAGTGAAAAGGTGGTAAACTGCCGAGAATAGTTTTGATAACGAAATACTGATGTTTCAAGCGGACCCCTTCATCTGTGTGAAATGTGACGACGTTTACTACTTACTACTTTTTTACACTCTCGGCTTATACAATACTTGTGTTTGTGCTGCATATAACAGTCGGGTTGCGCTGTGTACCTTGGCCTAGCGTCACAGACGCTCGTGGGCTATGTGCGGTCAGGATTTAGCACAGGCTACTATCATCTCATAATCACTGCATGCATTTCTGTTTTGCAATACGAAACTTGAGTCGACTTTTCGACCTGGCGGATATGACATAAGAGCAGCAAGATTGGATTTATAATGGAAGCAAGCTTGCCCATTTTGAGATTGTCTGCGAAGATTAAAAACATTTCCACTCCGGTGGTCGGAAGCTAACTTAACGAAGCCGTTGTATTGAAAAGTTAAAGGATTCTCAAGGTTTTGATTTCAACCAAGTTACTAGGTAAGATGCTTATTGAGCCACGCAACAGATGGGAAAAGTTGACCGAGATAATTATAACTGCTGGTGACTTGCAAATCCTACACTATGTTGATGAACAATCTTGACAGTAATTAATCTTGGATTATTTATAGTTCTCGCTGTACCATACAACTCTAAAGACAAGGAGTTTCACAGTTAATATCCCTTACTGTGTTGCGGTTTTATTATACTAAAGCTGTGACTAAACGTACAAAGAGCGGTAATTTTCGGGAATTGACGAACAGATGGCTTTGAAATGGTCTTTGTGTGCCTCGTATTTCTGGTATGTGTGGTATTATGACAAGTATAGGAGTCCGGTTTTAATAAAAAAAGAGATCTCGTGTAAGATAGCGCTCGTATAAGATATTATGCCGGGTTGGTCTGGGTATATTTTCTCTTTAATTTGTCGTCTTTGTAATTAATTTAGTAGCAGAGAAATAGCTTGGAAATTCCTTTTAATGTGAAAATCACCTTTTATGGAAATCTATTTTTAATTAATGAGAGACGTTCTTTAAATTTACATGCAGTTACTGTTACCTAGCGTCTGTGACGTAGTCTAAGTACTATAATTTCTTCATTCGACTCCAAGCATTTTTGAGAAGGCATTAATGGAGTGTCTTTTTAACTCATTGCTGTCTAGGATGTCTGAGGGTTCTCCCTTTGATTAGTAAAATCGTCTGGCGTTAGACAGTGTAAAACAATAAAAGACTGCTCAGGCAGGAATGGTTAATCACTTCTTAACTCATTGCTACCTAGGATGTCTGAGGGTTCTCTCTTTTAATAACGAGTAAAATCGTCTGGTGTTTTTAGACCGAGTATAAAGGGACTGTTTTTGGCCAGCTCAGGCAGGAATGGGTTGATATTAGAGACGCGGTACCTGTACTTCTTTCAGGTTTTCACAACAAATCTGTCTCACTGACTATGCGTTTGATTCAGTTCTATTTATCAATTGCAATATTTTACTTCCAACAAGAGAACAGAAACGGACTTCATTGATCGCTTCTTTGGTTTTGCGATGTGGACAAGATAATGCGATCTTCGCATAGCATTACTGGCAGTGCAGGGAAGGAAAAATCTCAAATATTTTGAAATTAAGCTTAGCTTTTTCGTTATTGCAGTTAACTTACTATAGAGTAGATAATTAGCTGATTATGAGGGAAAGGATTTAATACTCAGAGGAGGGAAATAATGAAAAATTATTCTTACATATTACCTTTCATATCTGATCCCCTTGTTGAGTTGTTTTGGCTCTTTACGTAATTTGATCTATGACGTCATATGAAAGAAGGACTAATGGGAAAGTATAGTGTTCTCTAAATTAAAGTTGATGTATATACAAAGTTGATAACAACCGCTAGTAGCCGTTGGTTTTGTAAGAACTGTTGTCTTTCTTATTAATCTAAGCTTTCTTTCATAGCTCGTTGAGACGTCTTCCTTTGACGATTAAAATCGTCTGGCGTTAGACCGCGGAGTAAAAAAAAATAAAGCTGTTCGCCAACAAAATGTCAACAATACGCGTGAAAAGGTTAAAAGGCTAATTTAACCTCATGTTAATAGTGCAGTATTTCGCCACAGACCTTGAACGTTTAAAACCAGACAAGCATGCAGACAACATGCAGACGATCGATTCATTCACAAGACATCTTGACAAATGTGAATGCTGTTAATGGCTTAATGAGATAAACTTTAGGTTGTGTGATAAAACAGATCAGAAAGTATGACGTTTACAGACAGATTTCAGTGAAGACCTACCTAATATGAACGAGTTTTCTGATTGGCTATAAGTAACCAATCACATTGTCGATTATCAATTCGTTCCCATGCTCCTTACTGATTAGGGTTAGGGAAGGTGTTTACGTTTACAATTAATAAATAATATTAATCATTATTATTAATTATTATTATTAATTAATTAATATTTATTTAATTAATATTAATAACATTTAATAATCTGAAGAAATGGAGAAAAACCTTCGATCGAGGCGTAGGAGAGATTACCAACGACTCTGCATTGTCACATGACTCTCAGATGGTCACCCAACCAAATACTAACCCTACCTAACCGGGCTTAACTATTCGGTATCAGACCTCAGCTGTGAGGCAGTACGCGCTAACAGCCTTACACGAAATATCGGATATGAGAAATCTTATAAGTTATGAAATGCCAATATCCATTCGCCAAACTATGCTGTTTCAACAAATTAAATAAAATTAAAATAAAATAAACTTGTCTATGTCAACTTGTTTACTCTAAGCTTGTGTGTTTTTTTTGTGAAATTAATCAGTATAAGTTTGCCAAAAATTGTAATATCCACAGCATCTTTTAGCTACTATTTGAAGACTATTTATTGTCCTTACAAGTTACGGACAAAATTGAAAACCCAACTCTCTTTTAATTGATCAAGAGTTTTGTACTGCGGAAATTATGCTTAGCACTTTTTAAATATTTACCCAGTGGCTGTGTTATCATCACGCTAGAAAATCAAATATCTAGCAAGATTAAACACTTCCGAAGCCGAAATATTATTCAATGTATATCCCGTGACTAGCGCGCACCATATGCTTCATTGCAGTAAGTGCTAGAGCTACGAATTGTTTTACGATGGCGTTCAATGAGAAAAGTCATAATCAACGCGTGTCTAAAATACACTTCTTGCTGTCGCTTTTCATTGCTATCTTTATTCTGTTAATCGTAAGTGTGGCGAGGCATCCCAGTTGTTGGAATGGATTATTCTTTAATATGCAAACAACAAGTGAGTACAGATACTGCAAGAACTAGTGCAGATGTTCAAGCTAGAAAATTAGATTGCAGGATGGAGTACGCATGACCAGAGTAGTGCGGCAGAGTTGGTTGGTTTATTAAGAATTATTGTGGGACAGCGCGCGAGGTTTTTGTTGTTGTCGCGACTTAATTGGCACAATTAAATTATATATTATTAACGCAATTATAAGAACTATTTTTTTGTTTAATTGTCATGTCTGTTTTCTAGGACCTGAAACGACTCACCACTCACCTGAGCTCTCGGCAGTGTCAACGAAGGTATGGTAAAACGTTTCAGAATATTGCTGGCGAGTTATCCTGGCTACCAATCAAGCTGTCAAAGTTCACGCCCCCGCCCGTCCCCACGCTTTCCTTTTTTCCCTCTCCCATCCCCTCTTTCTCTCCTACTCCTCTCCTACCCCTTCTCATTCCTCTCTCCCACCTCCTCGTCTCTCTTCTTCTCTTCGTTTTAACCCCCTCTACCCCCAGCCCACGCGTTTCATGTGACAGGCCCTACCCCAGAGCCTTCTTTTCCTTATTTCTTCGCTGAGAGAGAGGAAGAAAAGTAGGCTCTGCTGTATTCGTGACTGGTTTCCATTGCGCATGCATGGCAGTTGCTTGGTTACAATCTCGAACCCAGTCCCAATCAGAGCAGAAAACAAAACGAGAACCGGTTACACGGGTCTTAAACGGGTTACTTCGTCCTAAATCTTGGACGAAGCCAAACACGAATACAGCAGAGCCTAGAGGCTTACTAAACCACTCTGAAATACGTTGATGAATATATAGAAGAGACTAGAGAGTAAATGTTTATACTCTCTTCTTCTTTCTCACAGAGTGAAACGTCATCCCGTTACGTGACTTTGACTGCGTTTGTTGATCAAGAGACTGGGAAACAGTTCTTAATACCCGGTGACGTTGTAGAAGTACTGGACACGAACCCAAGTGGTTTGTGGTTAGTTCGTAGAATCTCGCGCAGTATTGAGATTGGTTTTGTCCCCGAAGTTATTCTGGAAAAACAACAAAGGTAAAGTCTGTAATATATTTTCTCCAATTTCTGACACAAACTTCGTTGATATCTTGAAGTATGTACTCAGTTATTGTGATTATCTTTTTTTCTATGCGCGAAGAATGGAAGACGATGAAGTTCCTGAACCAACCAACCAAGAGGTAAAAAGGAAATTCACTTTTTTTTCCGCGCGCCACACGCAAAGTTTTGCGAGCTCTGAAGTACCAAAACGTTTCATGTGGCCGCGCGTGAAGGGATCTGGGGACGGCAATGGAACAAGTTGTCTTTTACGATACCAAACTAGTTCTAGTCCTTTCACTCATTCCACCGGGGGGGCGTATCACGGTGACTCTATCTCAGACCTAAGCTTAAAAATGGATATCCCATCTCCATCTTTTGATCAGTGTGATCGGCACTCGTACTATCCCAAACCATTGAACTAAAAATAACTGGAACGCTATTCAACCGAATGTCCCAAACAGAAATAGTTACCCTATTTTCTCCAAGGTACATATTTGATATACCCTATTCAAGATCTCTTAGCTGGAGAACTCTACCTTATATCACGTGACATCCCATACACCTTGTACACAAGAGTATCTCGCCTCTGGTTTCCTTTCTCAATTGGTCCATTAAAATTAATGGACAAATTGGCCATTTCCCAAACGAGTTGAAGACTGGTGACGGGTTAGGAATGCCAGAGTAATTGTGATCGTTTGGAGGGACAGTTTCATTGTGCTTACGATACTAAGCCAATCTCGTTCCCAGAGCCCACGTTCCCCACCCGGGAAACGAGAGACTCTGGGATAATCTGTTCACGCCATCACAGGATTCTTGTGATCCGGAAGAAGAGTTATATAGAGTTCACTGTGTTCATCAGCCAATGAAATATCGATTTGAAACGGATTATCCCAGAGTCTCTCGTTTCCCGGGTGGGGAACGTGGGCTCTGGGAACGATATTGATACCAAGCGTGAAATCTGTCCGTCCAAACGATCCCAAGTACCCTAGCGTTCCTAACCCGTCACCAGTCTTCAACTCGTTTGGGAAATGGCCAATTGCGAAACCACTGGTTTGTCAACGAAAGCTGTTATGTGTTTACCCTCTTTTTAATAAAGTATGAAAAATCTTGTATTAGGACGTTGAAGAAGAGCCATTACCTTTCCACGTGTTCTTAACGAACTACAAAGCCAAGAACGAAAATGAAGTTTCTGTATCAATTGATGATGAAATTGACGTCCTGGATGATAGCAATGTTGAGTACTGGTTCATTGATAATCTGACGACTGAACAGGAAGGTCGCGTGCCAGCTTATTTCGTGCAGGAAGTGAGTGAAGAGGAATACAAACGAATACCAAAAGATCAGAATGTCAAGGCGAGAGAAGCACGCAATCAAAGAACGTGAGTAAACACAACTGTCTGTCTGTCTGTCTGTCTGTCTGTCTGTCTGTCTGTCTGTCTGTCTGTCTGTCTGTCTGTCTGTCTGTCTGTCTGTCTGTCTGTCTGTCTGTCTGTCTGTCTGTCTGCCTGCCTGCCTGTTTTTTTTGTTTGTTTGTTTGTTTGTTTGTTTGTTTGTCTGTCTGTCTATTTCTCTGTCTGTTTGTTTGTTTGCTTGTTTGTTTGTTTCTTGTTTCTCTGTTTGTTCGTTTCTGTTTGTCTGTTTGTTTCTGTTTGTTTGTTTGTTTGTTTGTTTGTTTGTTTGTTTGTTTGTTTGAGAATATTTGACACTTACACTCAACCAATGAGATGTGGCATGTTGAAATTATAACGAAGGAAGATTGTGACTATGATTTCCTTTACTTGTGTGTTTGTTTTAAACTGACTTTGTCTGTTCTTAGAAATGTTATCACTGATCTTGTGGAAAGTGAACGAAATTATGTGAAAGTTTTAAGATTTGTGATCGAGGTAAACTAAATAGCCTTCACTTTTAATGTTAGCAACTGATAATTTATAAATTGTTCCAATTTTTTCAATCTTTGTAGAACCACCTCGTTGAAATGGACGCCGACGATCTGCCGGGATCTCTTGTCGGTAAAAAAGACGAATTATTCTCGAACATCAAAGAAATATATACTTTTCACACAAGGTATGTTCTCATTCTTTCTTTATCCATTCAACCATATCTGCTTTATGTGAGTTTCTTCATCATTTTTGTTTTCTCAGAACGTTCCTCCATGAACTTGAAGCATGCGTCGATGATCCAAACGACTTGGCAAAACTATTCCTTCGTCACGTAAGTTCATCTTAAAAATCTATAATTATTTCTCACATTTTTTTAACGTTATTGAGGTGACCTTTATTATTTTCTTTGTTTTATTTTAGAAAAACAAACTGCAGATTTATAGCAAGTATCTCCAAGACAGAGTGAAAGCGGAAGACATACTGGCTGAGAGTGTTGTCATTGACTTTTTCAAGGTTGGTTGGTTTGATGAATGATACCGCTTCAGCTGTCTGTCTGTCTGTCTGTCTGTCTGTCTGTCTGTCTGTCTGTCTGTCTGTCTGTCTGTTTTGTTTGTTTGTTTGTTTGTTTGTTTGTTTGTTTGTTTGTTTGTTTGTTTGTTTGATTGTTTGTTTGTTTGTCTGTGTCCGTCCGTCTGTTTGTTTGTTTGTTTGTTTGTTTGTTTGTTTGTTTGTTTGTTTGTCTGTCTGTCTACATGCTACTCAATAATATTAAACTTTGTGTCTAACAGGAGTTCCAAGAAGACACAGACGATCCTCTTTTTATAAGTGACTACCTCAATAAACCCGTGGAAATACTCAAAGTATATCAGTACTACCTCCAGGTAAACCAACTTAACAAGTTCCTTGGCAATTATTTTTGGGGTCTGGGGTGTTGCTGGCACAGTGGTACGTTATTGCACGTGCCCATCACCTCTTCGACCCATGAGGTTCAATCCTTGCTTGATGCATGCAGTTATCAGATTAAAATTTTACCTTGGCTGCATGTGAGAAGAGTGCTTGCAGTTTGACTTTACCAAATTCAAACACCACCGGTTTTCTCTTGGTATCCGGTTTTCTCCTGTATTAAAGTGCCTATCTCACCTGTGGGGATTTTGCATATTCGTAATCTTTGGGTTCTCCTGAGCAAAATTGCAATATATCTTGTCAGCCGAAAATTTCATCTCCATGGAGTTTTTCGCTGTCAAAGTTACCGGATGTGATGTCACAAGAGGCATTTTTGTTGCAAGTAACAAAAGAAAATTGGTTTGGAATGCCTCTTGTGACATCACATCCGGTAACTTTGACAGCGAAAAACTCCATGAAGATGAAATTTTCGGCTGATAAGATATATTGCAATTTTGCTCAGGAGAACCCAAAGATTACGAATATGTAAAATCCCCACAGGTGAGATAGGCACTTTAAAACTAGACCAATGAGGGGTGGCCCTTGGACCTGTAGGGAAAATAATTAAAATATTCTGGCGTTAGACAAAGTAAAATATATTAAAAAGTAAAAATTAAGTTTGTCTCATTTGAAAGAACTCGTCAAATGGTATAAGAAGACCTTTTACAATTTTTCTGTATCTTTCTTGTGTTTTGAAATATTTCGACCAAAGACAGCGTGCCGTCCGCCATCTTGTCGTAACATCGGGTCTAATTAACTAGGAAATTGATGACGTCACAAGCAGGGTAAACCTGATGAAACTACTCCGTGGGTGACCAAATTTACATGGAAGGCTTTTTAAATGTTGTGGGTCAATTAAAAAGGAAATAGCGCAACAAAATCGAGTTTCTAACTCATAATGTCATAATATATAATACATAATGTCATCGAAATATTTCCAAAACCAAAACAGACACAGAAAATTTGTAAAAGGTCTTCTTATACCATTTGACGAGTTCTTTGGAAAGAGACAAACTTAATTTTTATTGCCAATACCCTTTAAGTTTCAGAATAACCACCGTGCCAACTGAATGGTTAACTATAACATAATTGTGTTATCAGGCGCATAACTTCATAGGTTGTTTTTTATTTGTTTTTTCCCTTTATTTTTAGTTTATTACTATCCTCCAAATGAAATTAGTGTTAAGACTTATATTTTTAGGTTTTCACTGTTCATTAATCCTTCTTGGTTTTCTTGTCACTATTTTAACAAAGAATTTATTAAGTAAAGCTACGTTCTTATTATGTGTTGCCGACTGTTTGTGCTTCAGCCAACTGTGACTAATCCCTGACTATCTCATATTAAAAACCTGAAAGTTAATCCTCCGGTTATTATAATATAGTTACTTTTCCCTCACGTCGCTCTAGCATTTAGTTTTCATCTTTTTTGAGTATTCAACATGGTGTTTGTTCTTGTTCAAAAGGAACTTCTGAAATACACAGCAAGAGCGAACTTGAAGTGCCAAGATGTCGAGGTAAGAGAGATTGGATCTTTTAGTTACTAGCAACACTAGAAAGATTGTCGCACTAAATGAGCTAGGATTAAGGACAGTTTAATATAGAAATTACTGACTTTATAAATAATCTTTAAGTTAACTAGTTTGTAACTTAATACAAGTATAGTTTGGGGGGTTTGCTATATAGTCAAGCCGTAACTATACTTGGAGTACGGCTGCAGTTTTAAGACGTAGATCGATTAAACAGCAACTCGCAACCTTGTAACTTGGCTATAGAGAGTGTGTGACTAGTTCTCGCAAGATTACGGGTTTAATTGTTGTCTGGGGACTGAGGATTTTCCCTAAGTTTTTACAGCTTGACAAGCAAACTGAAACCTTTAAACGTAACGTTACTTCATCATTGTTCTATACGACCTCAATCCGCCAAACCAATTTGCGCGAACGCAATTACGTCCGTGACTTCTCTAAAAACAGTTGGCCACCTGATCACGAGCCAGCCTGATTAATAATGTAACCATGTTCACAGACATACTAAATTTCTACTGTATACATTCATTTTTCACTTTCTAAGATTAATTTTGGCCGCCCTAAACTTTACCAAGGCCCCGCTGGGGTGCCCATTAAGAAAAGGCCCTAGTCACGCTGCCGCATTGCAGCTTCTATATATCCATTTCCCCCCGCATTAGTTACTCTGCATTACTATTAATGTAAAATCTTGATACTACTCCAAAACAATTACTTCCAGAATAGTTTTTTTCTCTGTTGTTAAAAGGAATATATTATTATTGTGTCTTGCTAGGAAGCTTTGGAAGTTGCTTCAAAACTAAGCCAACAAGCTGTAGGTGTTCTTCGTATTGCTTCGCTTGATCTGTACTCGGTATGTGTAACGGTGCAAACGAACTTAAAGGTGCTGTCCAGTCCGTTCTGCGCATGTACGAAACTAATGTTTACATCTCCATTTAGAAAAAAATATACTGATACCTTATTCAAGATTGTAAGCTTTTCTTGCTTCCTCTTCATTACTTGTACTCAAAACAAAACATTTTCAGAAGAAATAGAATAAATCCGAAGAGATATCCTCGCCGAATCGCTTGGTTTTCTGCCATGTTATTCCTAACGGTTTACACTGAGCTGAGTACTTCATGTAATTATCTACGAATGTCGTGTTTGAGGGTCCCGATAAACAAAGATTCGGATCATGCGCAGAACGGACTGGACGGCACCTTTAATATTCTGTTGTAGTGTTGTCTGTACGTTAGTAACAAAAGCCTTTCTGCAATTTTTTAAATCCTCTATTCCTTGCCATTAATAGAGAAATTTACAAATATTATACCAACTGCTACAGGATTTTTGATAGAGATATGAATCCTTTTTTACAGGGTGAAGTGCCTCTCCAACAAGCTGGCAAACTTCTTAGACAAGTAAGTCAATTTGTTTGTTTGTTTTTACCGATAGGAATAGGTGGATCGTATACTATTTTGTTCACAAGGGATGTTATAGGGTCATGTCATTTATCCTACACTTTAATTCTTCTGATACTAGATCTCCCGTTTTGTTTACATGTTTTCGTAGGGAAGTGTTCTGTTTTGGGATGACAAACCACGAGGTAAAGGCAGAGAAAGGGAAATATTTCTCTTTGAAAAGGTTTTGATCAACGCTCGAAAAAGAGAAGACGGCAAAAGATATACTTGCAAGTTTGCCATGAAGGTAAAACACGATACTGAATATTGGGAAAATTTCCATTATTTGTTTTCCTTTTTGTTTGTTTGTTTGTTTGTTTGTTTGTTTGTTTGTTTGTTTGTTTGTTTGTTTGTTTGATAACATTTTTTTTTTCATATGTATGTTATTATTTTTAAAAGATTTCCAGTCTGGGTTTGACAGAAGATATTGAGGGTGAACCTAAGAAGTGGTCACTGTGGGTTGGAAATTCTGTACAGAATGCTCTCGTGTTGCACACGTTTGAGGTAAGGAAGGGGAATAACGAACGAAACGAAATGAAATGCGATGGGAGAAAAAGAAAGGAGGAGCGAGGTCGAGAAGATGAGGAGAGAAGGTGAAGTGAAGTGAAGTGGAGTGGAGTGAAGTGAAGTGAAGTGAAGTGAAATGGGGTGGAGTGAAGTGGAGTGAAGTGGAGTGAAGTGGAGTGAAGTGAAGTGGAGTGAAGTGGAGTGAAGTGGAGTGAAGTGGAGTGAAGTGGAGTGAAGTGGAGTGAAGTGAAGTGGAGTGAAGTGGAGTGGAGTGTGGGGTGAGGTGAGGTGAGGTGAGGTGAGGTGAGGTGAGGTGAGGTGAGGTGAGGTGAGGTGAAGTGAGGTGAGGTGAGGTTAGGAGAAGAAAAGAGGTGTCGTAATGTGACGAAAAGCGGTTAGGAAAGGGAAGGGAAGAGTAGGCCAGAGCAGTAAAAAAAAGGAATGGAATGAAAAGAGAGGGCATGCAGATAAAAAAATGTTAATCAAATTTGTTTGATTCTGTGCAGGGAAAAACACTTGAAGTGAAAGAATCCTGGGTGAATGCCATCAAGGATTTAATTGATGCAGAAGGTAAACTTTGAAAGACTTTCTTATTTTTAAAGACATTCAAACTTTCGATCTATGCCCAAAATATTGGTACTTTCTTGAGATTAGTTCAAGTGAAATTATATTCTTTCTTTAGGAGGCGAAAGAATCAAGCAAGCTGGAAGTAGTAAACACGCTCCTGCTATTAAAGAAAGACTGGTACCAAGTTCTACACACGAAGATGTATTTGCCGAGGTTGAAAAACAATATGTCGTCGTAACTGCTCCGAAAGTTTCACCAAAACCGAAAAAAGTGAAGACCCAGGAAGACTCCGTTCCTTTCACTTCTCTTCAAAATGGCTTTTCTAGGGTCGCAGTTGATGGCAAATCAAGAGAAAAGGAAGGTGAGCTTACTTTATATAGGGTAACCAATATGGCTGCCAAACCAATAGTGTAAGAGACTGTGGAGACCGTGTGGAGACTGGAAATAGAAAATAACAACTCTCGCCTTCGCCGAGGCCTCTTTTAATTCGGGTAAGAGGTAGACGCGCAGGCAATCGTGAAGCGCGCGGGGAACTTTGGGGAGCACGGGTGGCGTGTGCTGTTAGCGCGCTGCCTCTCACCAAAAGTTAAGCCCGGTTAGATGGGGTTAGTACTTGGATGGGTGACCGTCTGGGAATGACCCCAAAGTCGGGCTTGGACTCATGTGAGTAGAGTTGTAGTTGATCTCTCCTGCGCTTCGAGCGTTTTTCGCCGCGTTCTCCGGTTTTCCTCCCTCCGTAAAATCAACACCTAACATCTTAGCTGTGATCCGTGGTCTGAACTGTGTCGTATGGCGGCTGCCTGGAGCGCCTTTGATATGCCTCGACACGGTCACGTTGATCTGCGTCCTTCGCAATTCAGCCACTGGCTGCAAGTAAGGATGATTACCCCCCAGTCCTTTATCCTTGCTTGCCGTCTTCCCGTCATTTCCCGCGCGCTTTACGATTGCTCGCGCGTTTACGAGTTACCTAAATTAAAACAAGCCTTTGCGGAGAAGAGAAAAATAAAAGTATGTTCATGTGATTCATTCGCGTCCCCGAGGCTCTGAGGACGAGAGTGAATGCATGAATAAGCGATTGTTTGCCGTATATACATCACTAATGTCAGAAGTTATAATGCTTTGACTCGTCCTACTTTTTGCTCCTATTTAACTTCTTTCGCGTTCAAATAACGTTAAACGTGCTCTTACTCAACGTTTTCGTGTTCAAATGACTCCAAACGCGTGCTTACTCGACAACTTTCGTGTTTCAATGACGTCAAACTGACTTCATAAGAGTTTCATATGCATACGTTTTATGTTTTTATTTGTTAATTTGAACGTTCCAAAATCTTTCTTCTTTCATCTAGCTGCTCCCGGCTTTGCACAGCCACTGGGCTCCATGGAAGTTGAAGAAGGAAAAACCGCAAAACTGGTATGTCATGCCAGCGGAAATCCCCGACCGAAAGTGACGTGGTACGTGGATGGCAAACTTATCAAAGACGGTGGTAGATTTACTACATCAATCGACGCTGGAAATGTTGCGACCTTGAACATTGAAAATATTAGTTTTGAAGACGATGGGGAATATAGTTGCGAAATTACGAACAAACATGGAAAGACTAAAAGCACGGCAGAACTTGTAGTTCGTTGTAAGTAATTCTCATTAATTTGTGTTTCGACTGTTTCTGTAATTAGTTTATTATGCGATCAACATAAAAATCTACCACCATCACCACTATCATCACTACCACTACTTACCATCACTACCATCACCACAACAACCACAACCATCACTATCATCACCATTACTACTACCACCATTACCATCACCACAACCACCACTACCATCACCACAACCACCACTATCATCACCACAACCACCACTATCATCACCACCACTACTACCATCACCATCCCTACTACCACCACTACCATCACCACAACCACCACTATCATCACCACTACTACCATCACCATCACTACCAACACTACCATCACCATCACTACCGTTGCCACCACAACACTGCTACCACTACTATCATTACAGCTACCTTTAACATTACCAGTACCACCGTCAACATCGTCAATACTACTACCATGATCATTATCACCACCATCATCACTACTACCATTACCAAAACTACCACCACAACCGTCAACATTTTCGTCACTATCAACCACCACTACTATCACACAACCACTGTCATTCACTACCAGTTACCATCACTGCCTTTATCACCATCATCGCTATTATTACTACCAACTTTATCACCACGACCATCACCACCTCGACTATTACCACCATCACCATTACCACCATCACCATCACCATTACCACCATCGCCATCATCACGAACACCAAATCGTAACCACAGTTAATTGATTTTAATAGCTCCACCAGTGATCACCAAAGGTCCGACATGGAAACGAGCTAAGCCAGGAGATACTGTTGTCTTCTCTTGTGAGTTTAAAGGTGATCCTGAGCCCACAGTCACGTGGTCCAAGGGTGGCGTTGCAATAACGGACGAAGGTCGTTTTCTTATTGTTATTGAGAAAGGTTACACGGAACTGGAAATTGACAAAATCATTCCATCTGATGCTGGCAATTATCAAATAGCGTTGAAAAATTCATTTGGCAATGCATGGGCTGATGGTGTGTTGGACATGTCGAGTAGGTTTATTTTGTCAATAAAGTGTTTAAATAGTAAATAGTAGATACAGAGTTTTGTAATAGTTCTAATTAGTTACTGTTAATTCTAGTTATAGTTCTAATTAGTTACTGTTCTAATTAGTCCTAATTAGTTACTGTTAGTTCTAATTAGTCCTAATTAGTTACTGTTAGTTCTAATTACTTCTACTTGGTTCTAATTAGTTCTAATTAGTTCTTGTTCTAATTAATTAGTTTCTGTTTGCCCTTGCGCTCATCATCTTTTTCTTATAACATGTGCATTTAACTTGCTATTCGTAGTACCTCCAAAAATCACCAATGCTCCCAAAGGTACAGTAGCCAAAGCGGGACAGACAGTCGTCTTGACGTGTGAGTTTGTAGCTATTCCTGAACCCTCCATCTCTTGGTCGAAGAACAACGTCGAGATAAAACCTGAAGGACGCGTTCATATTGTTATTGAGAAAGGCGTCACTAAACTTCAAATTGACGATGTCGCTAAGGCTGATGATGGCTCCTACAAAGTATCGTTGCAAAACACGGCAGGCAGTGCTTGGGCTTCAGCTGGGTTAATCGTTACAGGTGAGATAAACGCTTGGTTTTATTATTAAGATGACTAGACTGTCTAACTCGTGAGACATTTGCGTTTTATCTCGTAAAACGTTTTGTAGTGTAGGTCTGAGCTTTAATTTTAGTTCATTACATAGCTCTAGTGGTGGTTTTGATTATTGTATTGTATTGTATTGTATTGTATTGCATTGCATTGCATTGCATTGCAATTGCATTGCATTGCATTGCATTGCATTGCATTGTATTGTATTGTGTTATATTGTGTTATATTGTGTTGTGTTGTATTGTATTGTATTGTATTGTATTGTATTGTATTGTATTGTATTGTATTGTATTGTATTGTATTGTATTGTATTGTATTGTGTTGTATTGTATTGTATTGTGTTGCATTGCATTGCATTGCATTGTATTGTATTGTATTGTATTGTATTGTGTTCTATTGTGTTGTATTGTATTGTATTGTATTGTGTTGCATTGCATTGCATTGTATTGTATTGTATTGTATTGTGTTGTATTGTATTGTATTGTATTGTATTGTATTGTATTGTATTGTGTTTCTTTTTTACGTTTTATTGTGTTTCATTTTGTTCTATTCTATTCTACTGTGTTCTGTTGTATTCTATTTTATTCTATTTTTTTTTATCTCACGCAATAGCGCAGTTATGACATTTTCTGCGTTATGTCACTTTTATTGCTCTTAGCAATTTGGCAAAAACAAGGTATTAAAAAGAAGCGCATGCACAAGTTATCTAATACGATTTAATCAAACCGGACATCCCAAGCTTATAAGCACTAAAGCATGTCAAAAAACAAGATAGCTCACTCTGGTTTTGATCGCCTTCCTCAAAACATCTAGTCGAAGTTACCCCACCCACCGCACCCTTTGAGAATAAATACGGAACATTTAGAGTTGTTGTTAAAGAACTTCAATTTGTAACATAGTTTATGCTTGAAATATCATTTAGTTTTTGTATAATACGAAAAGCAAGGTAAAGAACAAACCCAAAATTGTATATATATTTTTTTTTAAACTCTACTAATAAAGAAATCGGGGCGGAAAGTGGTGTCCCCTCGGTCACATTTCGCCCACGGTGAAGCACACACCGGCGACGGAGAGCAAGGTCCATATAAACGGTGAGGGCCCTTACCTTCACCCTGATCTTCGCTTCTCTCGGTCACTTCACCACGGGGAAGCCCGGCTGGGAACATGAGAGCAAGGTCCATAACACTGAGGGCCCTTACTCTCGCTCTGACTTTCGCTTCTCCAGCTTTTTCTGTGGGCCCTTACCTCCAGAAAACCGCACTTTTCGTCACCCAAAAATTATCCACAAAGAATTTGCGTGACTTATTAAGCATGAGTTTTGATACCCAATGAAAACCTGTAGGAAACTTCCTAGTGAACTGGATCACATTTCTTAATCTGCATATTGAAATCAATGAAGAAAACACCGCAAATCGCGATGCGAATACTCGTTTGAGAAGCAACATCAAACACTCGTTTATCGTGTTTCATCAGAGGACGCCGAAACACTCGAAAACAATAAAAACCTTGGGGCCATACCCTCGGTGTCGTGTTTGGAATTCCTGATGAAACACTCAAACTCGTGTTTGATCTATTACTTACAAGTACTAATTATATTTCTATATACGGCATGTTCGAATAAAATGCATGCTGTATGAGTTTGATGAACGACAAAAATGTATTCTCTTTGTCTAAAGTGTCATTTCAATACTATTCTGATGTTAGCATCGCCCAGTTCTATCGTGCATCGATAAGACACACGTTTTATGTAAAACTTGAAAAGATTACAACAAGATGTATTTTCATTAATTGTTTAATGATTTAATTCGACATCACTTAACGGTTTTCGACACTTCTTTCAACGTTCCTCATTCTATATGCTACGTTTTCAATATTTCTAATTAACGGTATTAACATCTGTTAAGCAAGCTGTACCGTGTTGTAACTTTTCTGACCATATAGTCTTACTTTATGCGCTGTTACAGTCCTTTCAGAAGCATACCTTAGTTGTTTCTGTACAGGCTATAGTTATTTGGTTTTTGTAAATGAATGTTTGTTTGTTTGTTTGTTTGTTTTTATCTGTAATTTTTTTTGCTAGCAATTTCATCTATTTTGTGTTATTATATTCAAAGCCACTCAACAATTTTTGTGTATCTGTATGTATCTGGTTAAGAGCCCCAGTCTTCGTATCTCATTCTTATTTCTTTCGCTAATTCAGGCCATGACGAAACAATAATCCCAAGTGACGAACAGATAAGTATACAACAAACCAGGGAGACGATAGAAGAAGATGACAGACCTGACACAGAGATCAAAGAAAGAAGAAGTAAGTTGATATAGTTATGATTTTTAAACACGCATTCATTTGTTGTATATTATATTTATTGAGATATTTCATGAGACTTTGAAGACTAGATAATAATACTACTACCAAACACTAACACCAAACACTTAAAGTATTCATATTGACGTCAAGAGATGAGACTTAAGATAAGATATTACATATTTGTACTCTCATGCATAACATTAAGATTGGCTAGCGTCAAGCCCTTATGCATGCATGCATGTGACTTTCTGCCTGTCCCTTCTCAACCCTTTCTCCACACCACCCAGCCATCCACTACACCACCCAACCATCCACTATACCATCCATTACACTATACCACCATCCATTACACCATACCATCCATTACACCATACCACCATCCACTACACCATCCCACGAGCTTACCACGCTACTCCACCACTCCATCACCACCTTATAACTGTACAACCCTTTTCCCCATAACTGCACCCCCCCCCCCCCCCCCCCCCAACCCCTTCACTACCCTCAACGCTCTCCTGAAGCTGAATACTGCAAACCAAACACACAATCACAAACAGATATTCAGATATCATCACTGCACGACATTCCACGCGCCCAAATATATAAAAACCAAAAATTCCACTCCATCTTGTTAACCAATTTTATCCAATTTAACTTTATTGGTCGGATATCTGGGACTTGTTTCTTTTTGACGAGTAAAATCGTCTGGCACTCTGGCGTTAGACACAGTGTCTGGCGTTAGACACAGTAAAATCGTCTGGTGTTATATAGTAAAATTGTTGGCAAGTTTCCAAATGGCAACAGCTTAATAACACGTTAGTGGGCATTAATATTATTTTCCGCCTTTTACTGGAAGTTCCCAATGGACGAGTGCGTAACCAATCGTTTGGCTTCTCTTGTGTTTAAATAGAGAGAGAGAAAGTTAACTTACTGAAGCTCACTATTGGGTTAATTTAAATCATTTGAGAAGTGGAAATATTTTTCTTAAGATAAACATGTCACTTATTTAGGAAAATAATTCTTATCTAGTTTATCTAAAGGTAAACATGTGTAATTATGGCACTATGTAAACAGTTTCAACTACTGAACTATATATAAGTGAACTGCATATCAATGACTGACAAAGGTTTAGGGATCCGTTCTCCTCATAGTAGTAACCGCTGACGTTTATGTAAATTTATTTATAATTGATTGATTGTGTTTTGGGCGCGGCTGAGCCTACAGTCAAATTAAAAATATAGACCTGAATAAGGTCAGCGGTCGGTAGATTTATGATCATGGCGTTTGAAACCAGACTAGATAGAGTCTGAGACTGACAGCTTGTAAATTTAAAGCCCATGATTTGAGTTACGAAAACAAGAAAAATTTGATAAAGATATTATTTTGATTTTATTTCAAAATCATTGCCGAAACCAATACTAAACTACAACACAAGCTGTGCTCCTTATAATGAATAACATTCCTAATTATTTCTAGGATTGCTGAATGAAGCAAAAACGGTGAATACAAAACCCATCATATTTATTTTAATGACTTTTCAAATTATCCCCCCATTAGTACAAACAGAATAGTCCATTATGAAATGCCTGCAGGAATTCCATTGAACGAATGGGCTTTGATCAGCGATATTTAGTAATAATTAGTCGGCTTCACCATTTTAATATCATCTCGCACTCCCCTGTCCCACGGCGTTCTGTTGTTTTTTTTGTTTTAACCGCAGTACAGCAATAACATACCCTCACTGGTATTGTGTTTTCATCATGAAATATTTTTGTTATATTTAATTAATTGAATGATTAAAAAGGCTACTTATATAGTCATGTTGTGTCTACACAGTGTCCTGCTAAAATTCCACGCGATCAAATAATAAACACATGTTTTATTACTGCTCCTATTTGGGTATAAACAATTAAGGAAATACCAAAATTGCATCAATTTAGTGATAAAATCAGTTCCATCTTTGTACAGGTCCCAAGGAACAAGGAGGTTTTTGGCAATAACGGTTCTATACTCGTATGTAAAGTCTCCTTTTTTGGGAATTTTTAGAAAAATTAAAGGCGTTCTTTGTGCAGTATTTTGGTAGAATTGGCGATTATTCCTAAACAGTTGAATATAATTTTCTTTTACGTGTTTTAAGCTGACTGAAGTGTTTTCTTTGAGATCCATTGATTCCCGAGGAGTTTTTCAACCGTACTTACGCTCCAAGGATCGTTTGCGCACTATACGTTTTAATAATTGCGCAGTCGATTGCGCAGACGAGATTTTATTTCCAAAATACGACATGCTTTCCACTTGGTCTGCTTCACGTTTTAATGACTAAAATGTACGGTGTGCAGATTATTATAGACATTCGTCTAAATGAGACATGTCATTTGTTTCTATTAAAATGCACCAGAGATAACATTCTTCGTGTTCAAAATAAATCAAGATAAATACACCTTCTTTTTGCATGGACCTAATTGTGATTTGTGAGTGCAAAAAGATCACAGGGCAGGCAAAAAAGATCACGCAAGTCCTTTTTTCGTATCTCTCCATTTATCGCCATTAAATTAAATCGTCTATATATTATAAATATAGTATAAACATAGTAAATAATATGAAAATAGTGTGCTGCATATTGAAATCATTATTTCACAGTACATCGACTATTGTATTCTGGTATTCATAATGCTAGCTTTCCGTCATCTTTAAAATGAAGATGTAAGCCTCTCTATATAAGTATTAAGCCCTAATCAAACGAGAACGTAAGTCATCGCAAGTTGGCAGTCAGAATTTTGTGGCGGTCGTTTGAACACCCGAATTAACAAAATAAAGGTTTCATGAGTGTTTTAAAGAAGTTTTAACTTTGTCACGGTACATGATATTTTTGAGAAACTATTCAGAGGGGCTGGCTGAGATAGCGTGACTGCCAACTTGCGATGACTTGCGTTCTCGTTTGATTAGGGCTTTATACTAGTCTTTCCTATGCTAACAGTCTAAACAGTGTTAAGGACAATCTTGCACTGAAGTAGGTGACAACATATTTGAGACTAACGGCTGGTGTTTATCAATCGGTTCTTCGTAATTAAAGCAAGGTAAAGTTGGTGATTTAAAACAGAACGATTACATGATTAACTTAATACTCTAATTACGTTCTACTGTTTACAAAAATAACGCTTAAACGTTTCATGCACCATTCATCGCCGTTTGAGAACATCATGGCTTCGAAAGTCAACGGTGTGCATGACCGTAATGTTGATTTTTTGAACCTATTTGAGCTAGTATTTTTATGATTTATGCTTTCGATACTGTGCCTAACACAATACTAATTAATTGTATTTAGATTTTATGCTAAATGCTTTTTGTTTGACCAGGGTTTGACATTATTTTTCACGAACAAATAAATGGTTTCAGCCTCACTCGGTCGACGTGATATGTAGGCGTCCGTTAAGTGATTACTCTTCAAGCATCTTTCTCACACTTGCACACATGTTAGTTCAAAGTGCGCAAAACAGAAACACTAGACGCAGTGTGAAAGCTTTTTTTTCTTTTATCCGCATGAATTAATTGTTTCCCGTTGAAACTATCTTCATGTTGATCTGGCTGTGTTTCTCGCTTTGCCCATATGCCAGACGCATAACGCTGTGAGATAAGACGACCGCGCAATAACACGTCATGCCAATGAAAGTGTCAATTCACAACTCCTATATCCATCCCGCATTCCATTCTTGTGGAAAAGTCTCGGTTTAGACGCCGTGCACAATTGTATTGTTTGGAAATAAAATATTGATGCGTCAATGATTGAACTAAGAGGTCTTAAAGATCTTAGCGCGATTGTCTCATGCCTTCTCGGAACTCTTGCGCGCGATTTCTTTCGTGCGCAATGCTTCTTTAAGTGTGTCCGGTTGAGTACTTGTAATTAAGCCTTGGGTGTCGCACCATCACTGTTATGTAAGGTATGCAGAAAAGCTGCATTAGAACTTTTTGATACTGTTGTTTGCACCCAAGTGGAAACACCGCCCGTCAAAACATGTTCAAAAGTTAACCGTTTTGAAATCTACACTGTGGGATTGGCAAGAATCGAAAAGAAACATAATATGTTTCCAAGGAAAACGTTTATGTTTGACCTTGAAATAGAACATGTTTTGACTGGCGGTGTTTGCACTTAGGTGCAAGCGACTGTATTTGTTTTGAAATGAAATACATTTAAAATGAAATACCGTATCTCTGGACTAGGTCAGGCTATATCTTGCCGCTTTGAAATTTTCAAACTTTGTTTCAGTGTACTTTATTTTGCGCTACGTATCTGTGAAAAGATTAATTGACGTTTTAATGTGCTGTTGATATTTATTTTCCGTTAGAAGTTGAAGTTGTGTGTTGAAAAGCCCGTTTGGCGGGGCTATTTTTACGCTTACCAGCTGGTGGTACGGAAATTTAAGAGGATATGATACTGCGGGATCAATTGCTCTCAATGTATCGCATGACGTTCTCGAGTGAAGAAACATTTTTTATTTGTCTTGTTATTTCAAGCAGATACGATGGCGAAAAGCGCTCCTGTCTTCTCACTGGAATTGGTCGATTGTAAAACAAAGGACGGCAATGCTGCGCGATTTGTGTGCAGAGTTTCATCGAGCCCACCGCCGATAATCCAATGGTTTAAAGATAGCAAACTACTCAAGGAGAGCAGACAATTTAGTTTTCTCTACGATGGTACTTCGTGTACTCTCATTATAACACGCAGCAAGGAAGCTGATGTGGGAACTTACAAATGTCTCGCGAAGAACAGTTTAGGCAGCGCCTCGTCTAGCGGCAAGCTTATTCTCGATCTCGAAGAGTACTCCGATAACACCGATGACTCGGAATCTGAAGAGGAGAGCATTGCGCCAGACCCCAAGCCGGTTACGATCAGTTGTGGTAACGCCGACGAGTTTTACACGATGATGGACGAGCTTGGTCGGGGAAAGTTTGGTATCGTTAAGAAGTGCGTTGATAAGAAAAGTGGAGTGGAATACGCTGCGAAATTCATCGCTTGTCGCTCCAAGGCTGCTAGAGACGAGGTCCTCCATGAGATTGAAATGATGAATGAGCTTAATCACAAGCAGCTGTTACGACTACAAGCCGCCTTCGATCTCGGCAAAGAAATGGTGCTTGTGATGGAATTGATAACAGGAGGAGAACTCTTCGAGAAGTTAATTGAGGAGGATTACATAAGCGAAGGAATCGCTACATTATATATGAAACAGTTGCTTGATGGGCTGGCCTATATGCATAGCAAGAATATCTTACATCTTGACCTTAAACCCGAGAACATGATGCTGGTTCGTCCGGGAAGCAAGCATATTAAAATCATTGATTACGGAATAGCGCGAAAATACGATCCCAATTCCACACTCCAGGTTATGCAAGGAACCCCGGAGTTCGCAGCCCCCGAGGTTGTTGCCTACGAGGGTATTACCCCGGCGACTGATGTATGGGCTGTTGGTGTGATAACGTATGTTGTCTTGAGTGGGTTATCTCCGTTCCTTGGTGACGATGATGGCGAGACAATGAGTAACATCTCCAAAATGGTCTGGGAGTTTGATGATCCTGTCTTCGACGAAGTGACGAACGAAGCTAAGGACTTCATCTCGCGCATCCTAGTCAAAGATGATCGGAAACGAATGACGATCGGAGATTGCCGGAAACACCCGTGGATGCGCGTGAAAAGTAAGAAAAAACTCGAAACGCAACGTCTGAAAGCTTTCACGGCTCGACGCAAGTGGAAGAAAGCACTGACAGCCGTGCGCAGTGCGAATTTCTTGAGTCGTATGCTCAGCAAGAATAGCAGCAAGAGCAGTAGTGGCAACGAGGCTGGAAAAGGCGCTTTTCTTGCCAAGATTAAACAACAAATTGCGGCAGAAAATACGGATAGTGCTGTAGAAAAAAACGCAGAGAAAAAAGACGAAGTTAGCAAAAAGAAAACCAAAATTGAGGAACCAAAAATGAATGGTTCTATACAAGGCAAGATGAAACAAGAAGGTACATGAAATCTCAACATTCATCGTAAGACTACTATTCGGAAGCACTGCACTCGCACAGTTTGCAATGGGATTATTTATTGTATCGTCTTATGTATTATTTATTTGCGCGTCTACAACCCTTTTTCCAGTGTTCTTTGTGAGAAGGTTGTTTATAAACCATTCGTATACCATTTGTTAAATACTCGTATATCATTCGTAAAACGTTCGTACATCATTCGTAAAACGCTCGTCTATCATTCGTAACACGTTCGTACATCATTCGTTCTTGCACCTTTCTAAAATATAATTTGCACATCTGCACAATGTTCATAACTTGTTAACATCAAAGACGATGACGACAGCGAAGACGATGACGACAGCAAAGACGATGACGACAGTGAGGACGATGACGACAGTGAAGACGATGACGACAGCAAAGACGATGACGACAGCAAAGACGATGACGACAGTGATGACGATGACGACGACGAGGATAGCGACGACGATAAATACACAGTAGATAACATAAAGATAGAAGCAGCAATGCTAATTACGGCTAAAAACAAAAATATAGACTAAATTTAATTATTATAAAACTAAACATTATTCTTCTGTTATGATTTTCCCAGCAGTTGACCAATCATCGTTTATCGAAGGACTGCAGGACCAACATCTTGGCAAAGGTTCTCAACTTGTACTCACGGCCAAGCTGACGAACACTGGTACCGAGCCAAAGATCACGTGGAAAAAAGACGGCAAAAGCCTGGGACGAGGTCGGGCTAGGATGACGTACGACAAGGGAACGATCAGTCTGAAATACACGAGGACTGATTATGGAGATGCAGGAGTTTATACAGTTGAAATTGATGATGGTTCAGGAATCAAAGAATCCAGCGCAACCATTGAAGTCTCAGGTAATGACTACCATCTACCACAACACAAAAAGTTGACTATTTATCTATTCTATTAAACTACTTGTAAATGACGACGATGGCGGTTGTGGTGATGATGGTGGTTGGGTGATTGTGGTGGTGGTGGTGGTGGTGATGGTGGTGGTGATGATCGATGATAGTGGTGGCGAAGATGTTGATGAAGATGATGATGATATCGATAATGATTATGATGGTGCCATGGTGGTGGTAGTTATAATTTGAAAATAAATTATAATGCCAAAATTTTATATCAGACACTATCTATATAATAGCACTTTAAATGATATAAATATTAAAGTGAACATCTAATACCTTGCCTTCATAGACGTGCCAGAACCACCCTTACCTCCCGATGTCTCAGAAATCACGACCAATTCTGTGAAACTGGTGTGGAAAGCTGGCAGTGACGGCAACTGTCCAATTACTCGTTACGTAATCGAATACCGCAAGACTGGAGAAAAGGACTGGACACCAGTTCCAGACGAAGTGACGTCAACGTCGTTTGTCGTCGAGAACCTATCAGCGCGAACTTCTTTTAGGTTCCGCGTGAGCGCCGTTAATAAAAGAGGAACTAGTCGACCAAGTAGATTCTCTGCTTTAATCGAAACCAAGAAGTAAATTTTAATACAGGTGAAACGATTTATTTACAATATATTTTATTTTTATTTACGATTTATTTATAGAAATAGATCGCTGTGTAGGCAGTGTTTCAGGTAAAGTTTCAGACAGTCTACAGACAAATAGACAAACAAACAAACAAACAAACAAACAAACAAACAAACAGACAGACAGACAACAAACAGCCATCGAAACGGGCATACAGTGAGAAATCAACAGACATATTATAGACAGACAGACAGACAGACAGACAGACAGACAGACAGACAGACAGACAGACAGACAGCTTGGTTTGTAAGTTGTACTTAAATCATTACTAACATTTGCTAAATATATATATTTACAGGATCTTAAACAAACCTGATTATAAATATCGCAAGAATGTGGAGCAATGAATTGCCGTAAAGACGTACACGATAGTAACTTTAAGTAAATATCGAATTAATAATAACATGTACAATATAATTAATTATTTACAATTTCGAGATTTTAATACCTTACTCATATTTTAGAAGTTAGATTTTAGTATTCATGCTATTAGGATTATAATATTTTTTGTGGATTTTTATAATACTTTTAAAACTTATTACTACAATGTATTGTGAGTGCAAAATGTGTTGTCTATTTTCGTATGTAACTATTTTTCTAGAAATTTGGCACATAAATTGTAACATAAATATATTTTTTATATTTTTAAGTTTATATCACGTTAGAAAGAATAAAAAATTACAAGAGCTCATGTAGTTTATTATACATTTGTTGACTTTGTCAACTTGTTACTGTACGTTGTTTTTACACTTCAATGTATTTTATGTAACTCTAAATCACCCTTTCTGATTAGCCTACCTCGCACCCTTTCTGATTAGCCTACCTCACACCCTTTCTGATTAGCCTACCTCACACCCTTTCTGATTAGCCTACCTCGCACCCTTTCTGATTACCTCGCACGCTTTCTGATTAGCGTATCTCGCATGCTTTCTGATTGGGTTATCTCACCCGCTTTTTGATTGGCTTATCTCACATGCTTTCTGATTGGCTTACCTCACACAGGCATTGGCTTGTGTTGGCATTGGCATAGGTTTGTGTTGTTTTGCGCTTACAATTTGTGTGTTTGCGCATGAATGCATTATTTGCGTTTACATGTGTGTCTCTTTTTGCTTATATAGTTTGTGTGTTTGCGCATGAATGCGACGTTTGCGCCTGGTGTGTGTCAGTTTGCGCTAGCTTACAGTTGCGTGTTTGCGTTTACAGTTGTTTGTTTGCGCATGGATGCTGCATGTGTTTGCGCTTATTTGTTTGTCGGTTTACGCTTACAGTTTACGTGTTTGCGCATGAATGCCGCGTGTGTTTGCGCTAACAGTTTGTGGGTTTTCGCCTATACGTGTGTCGGTTTGCGCTTACAGCTTGTGACATTGTGTGTTTGCACATGCGTGTGTACTCCGTTCTCAAAAACAGTATGCTACACCGTGCGTGCTATATTTGTATAATATGTACGTGGAAAAGTATCTGTATTTGTGTATATGCATGTGTGTGAGTGGGACGCTGGTGGTACGTCTCTTGTTTGTTTGTTTGTTTGTTTGTTTGTTTGTTTGTTTGTTTGTTTGTTTGTTTGTTTGTTTGTTTGTTTACTTTTCTCCAAAAACTATAGCAATATATTATGTTTACTAGCATTGCAGTTTATTTTCCTTAATCCTGTATACCAATCATAGTTAGTTGAAGAAAATGCTTTTGTTTCATAAAGAACTTTCGCACATTGATGTAAGGTAAGAAGCATGCTCTATATTAATCTAGAACTTGCAGCATTTATAAGCAGTCCTACAGGGCTAGTACAAACGTACGTCTGGCCTATTATCATATGAAAGTGGTACCCCGAACATTCGATTGGCTACTTTTAATCTACGTCACTCCTTTGGCATATAAATAAGCCATGTATAAGTTATTATATTTCCTCAGATTTTACTGTGATGAAACGCGCCGCTCGAAACGTCAGTATTTCGTTATCAAAACTAATCTCGGCAGTTTACCGACTACGAAGCACTCTAGTTTTTTGACAGTATTTTGGATACTGATTGTCTGATAACCCAATGACCTTTGCCCCTTGATGATTAATGGCACTAGTTCGTAGAACTAATTGGCCATTTCCCAAAAGAGTTGAAGACTGGTGACGGGTTAGGAACGCCAGGGTAATTGGGATCGTCAGGGTAATTGGGAACGCCAGGGTAATTGGGATCAGGGTAATTGGGATCATCAGGGTAATTGGGATCGTCAGGGTAATTGGGATCGTCAGGGTAATTGGGATCGTCAGGGTAATTGGGAACGCCAGGGTAATTGGGATCATTTGAGCGTGAAATCTGTCGCTAGGAACGCTAGGGTACTTGGGATAGTTTGGAACCCATCACCAGTCTTCTCTTTTGGGAAATGACCAATTGAGGAAACTATGGGGACTTTCCATTTACACGGTTAGACCGGTCAGTCCGGTTAAATGGAACACGATTCGTTTGAGGCCTGGGATGGTCTGACTGGAAAATTTGGTCCTAATCAAAAGCAAGTCCATTATGGCCTGACTGACCGGTCTAACCTTGTCAATTGGAAAGCGCCCTATGATTAATTTGACGGAGAGAAGAAAACCAAGGCACAGGAACTCTACTCACTCTGCCACCAGTGCGCATGTCCCCTGATGAAAACCGAGTATCCCCTCATCTTTCTGTCACTGCAAAACAATGTCCAAGACTCTTCATCAATCTTTTCATTCACTCCGACACAATTATTTTCTTCAAGGTCACACAATTCTGTCAATTTAAAGTGAACAAATTTCTATCAGAGTTCAAAGTTTGTATACTTGCCTTTTCGCTACACCAATTAAGAAATGGTTGATGGTTTGGGCCGTTTGGCGTGCTCCATCGAGTTATGGATGCACGCGGGAAGTTGGGAGAGCACGAAAAAACCGTAAGAGTTGGTCGAGGCGTAGCCGAGAATATAATTTTATAACATAGAATCAGACACAAAACAACGGAAAACAATATATATATATATAAAATTCATTAATAATTCATGAAGAAAACACAAAGGAAATCAGTACCGTATCGGTGGTTTGGATATCGGAGGAAGAAATTACATAAATTAAGCAAACTTTCATCTTGATTTTCTCTTAAAATACTGATTTGTTTGAAATGCTATATCATATACTCGGAGGAGTGTTTCATCAGGAAATCCAAACACCTCGAAGTTTGTCCAAAAACCTCGGCTTCGCCTCGGTTTTCAACAAACGTCTCGGTGTTTGGATATCCTGATGAAACATTCCTCCTCGTGTGATATATTACATTTATTTCACTGATTAAAAATGAGTTTCTCATTGCGTTTGAAAATTGCCGTGCTCCATCGAGTTATGGGGCACGCACAGTAGCCAATCAGAGACGCCGTTGTATTACATCTAATATCCTTGTACTGGGTTTCGCCAATCTCGTTCCCAGAGCTAAATATTGCCCGGCCGCGCGTGTTTAGCCTGCGGTATGGTGGGCTAAAACCACTGCAGATGAGAGCTTGGGAATGGGTACTTGTGTAACTCTCCTTGTTCTGGTTAATCAGGCGCGCAGGCAATCGTAAAACGCGCAGGGAATCGAAAAATTTTCAGTGCGCGAAACACTTGCATGGGTATCTTCGAACCTCTGAATAAATACAGCACCCCTATACACCTGTGGCTACTTCTCAAATTTATCTCCCTACACAAGACGCATACAGATCTCCTATTTAAGGCATATTTGCAAACCAACTGAAAATAAATTAATTTGACAATATTCTGTTTTAAAAATCGGCTTTTTATTGGTACATACAAGCAGCTCTAAAGCGGTTTTACGATATTTAGATCAAAGCAATCGAATTTTATGAACAGATATCCAACAGTTCTGATTTGAACATTGGGATTGTGTGAACAGACCGCGAATAGTGTTGGTCTTAAGAATCTTATGTATGACTGGATCTTGGAAGATCAACTTCCGACTTCTACCTAGAGTTAAGCAATTGTGTTTTTAATTCTTGTTTTCTCTGAATGCCTTGAATTTTGTGTTACAAAATTATTGCCTTTCTACCAATAAACAGATAGTCCAGCGCTAGATGCAAACTAAGCTACTTCCGGCGTGGTGTAAGTTTCCTGTTTTTAACAAATAAAACGTTATCTTTTTAACATGACTATTATGTCTACGGGAATCCCTCGGGGTCACCCGTACAACAACGGTGGATGTTCCAACCTTTTCAATAACAGTGGCATTATTTTGCACAAGTGTCTAGCTAATAGCAGATGGTTTGGATGTGTTTTGGCGTCACGCAAAGGTTCTGTCTTGTAGCGTGTGAGAAAAGCTCGGATAGGTCACCATATATGATCATTCGGCTTTCGTCAGCAACCATGATGCGTCTCATTAGAATAACCAGATAATGGAAGCACTAAAAACTGTTTCTTTGATCTCAACCTTTGTCAGTCGTGACAACTCAATTTTTAACACTCTTCGGTTGCTTTCGTTTTTGGCTCATGTTTAAACGATTTTAAATGATGAAACGTTGGTGTATTTTACAGAAAAACATTCTCTTCGAACACCTCCCCTCCCCAGCGCGCAGGCCTGGCGCATCTCTTTATCGCTGTTGGAATATTGTTAAACCCAAGTCTGCTTTTAAGTTCGTAAGGTCTGAAGAAGCTGACATGCTTCCCGTTCAAAGTCGTGGTGAAAGCGAAGTAGTCTTTGCTTTCTGTCAAGATTAAAAATGACCATTCGAGTGAAAAAGGGACTAAACTTGTCCCCATGTTGCTGTTCATGCTGCTATCTGCGTCCATTACAACCACCCCGCCGATTACTCGGAAAGGGAGAAGTGATTATCATGACATTACAGCCTGATAATGAAGCTTTATACTCTTAACCAAACAAACCTTAATTTAAAACTAGGCGTATTCTGCTTAGGCGTTCGTCTGGAGCTCATCTGTTCCTAGCCCTCTTCATATCACTCTCTCTATACATCAACTCTTACGCTGGTATCGCTTTCATTTTGGCCAACACTTTACACCAGACTACAGAATTGGTTGTTATTAAACCACTGGGGTCATAAGGTCATCAGTATAAGCCCGCCTTTGAGCGACCACTGCGACGTCTCAGGTAGCATACTTCTTTCGCCGTACACCTCCCACAAGCTCTGCCTACAACTCGGTGGTGCACTGGAAGTCCGCTCCGGAGTTTTCTGACGAGAAAAGCTTGGAACTCGCGACTTTTCGGGAATAAGTAAGTACCATGAAGCGTTTTAAACTGGGAAGTTCTCTTAGCTCAAAGTGGATTAGTTTCAGTTAAGATTATAAGTATGTTACTTGATAGTCCCCTTGTTTGGTTTGATAGGACTATACGGATGATTGTCTGTTAGTAAACCTACACATATTCCCTTCGTTTATGTCGCTTCACCTAAGAACATCTGTCAACTGGTTTAATTAAAAGCGGTTTTTACTAACTCCTTCTGGTACTCTAGCGATGAAAATGGTATTAAGAGCTTCCACATGAATGATCCTTGGAGATCGGCTGTCAAACTAACAGTTTGGACGCCTGTTTGCAAGGAAAATCTAACATTTATATAAAAACACTTATTCCGCAGAAAATCTTCTAAACTTTCATTACATTATTCCACATCATACTGACTGGAACACATGCATGCTTATCCCACTAAAACACAGCTAATTTTTACCGTTTTATAAAAGACAGGTATTTGTCAGTGAAATGACTGCATTTGTATAGTTAAACCAAGTGGAGTATTAAATATTGCTAAACGGTTTCGTTGCAGACAGAACGCCATGAGTGGGATGCATAAGAGTGTATTTGCCGATTATGATCGACGGAAGGACGTACAGTTAGATTTCTCGGAGGAAAATCCCGAAAAGAAATGGGAGTTTGGGGACGAGCTTGGCAGGTACGAGAGCAAATAGTTTCATTTTGTAACGAAGCATGTCTGCATGCAAACTCCATATTCTATATATACAAAGCATATATGTTATAGATGTATATGTATACATATATACATATACATACGTATGTATATATGTCTGTATATTCTGTATATTCTGTATAAAGTGTATATTCGGAACATGCAACAATTACGTTCATGAAACAACATACAGTTGCCCTATGTTCATCTTAGATAAACACCAGACAATCCCAAATGCATTGATCTGTAACCTTGGATACATAAGTGGCATACTGGACCCGGTCTGTTACCATTTTGTAGCCATAAAACAGGGTCATACCGTGTATGTAGCAGTCTGGTGTGTGTCAGAAGATAACTGTTTACGAAAGCTTTTGGCAAAATAATTGGATATGATACTGAATCATCGTTCTCGTGATCTGTTCTAACAGAAAAATGCTAATTTTTGTAGTAATTTGATCACAAATGGTAATTAGGAATTAAAATGATGCGTTTATATATATATGACAAACATCTCAAGACTATTGATTGGAATAGACGGGGTATATATTGACTCGTGGGTTTAATTGATATAGAACATATTACTTCCTCGAATTTTAACACAACACCACTCGTATCAGTGCTGTGTCTGTTATACAGCCAGGGTATTTCAACTGATCTCTCTCATGAAGTGATGTCCTGCACTCCTGCTGTTATTGTTCCATGTTTCCAAATAAATCACGCAGCGGACGGAACTTGTTTCACAAATGTCGGTCAATTCTTTGACCATATGTCTTTCTGATTTGATATCTCCCTAATCGAAGCAACATCAGAATGGTTCTTATCGGTAAAACTATCCTAAAAATTCAATGTATCTGAGTCGTTTCTATGTTATACATCACAGTATACTGCATACATATAAACAAATGCTGTTTAATGAAGAGGATCTCGCTATAAATACATTAGAGATTCACTCCAAGGACACGCCCCTTTCAACAGTCAACGATCCATAGGCATATTAGCATTGCTCTGTTCTTTAAAAACTTGCTAAATTTCTCAAGATATAGTCAATTTATATCAACTGAACTATTCCTTGATAAATTTAGCTGGTTTTCTTAAAAAACGTAGCATTTCTAAGCAACTCTTAAGGTTATGTGCACACGGTAACGTTTCCGAGCGTTTTCGTATTGTTTCACCAGTAATTTCCTCATTGTTCTCGATTCCCTTGAGAACAGTAAACAATACAAAAACGCTTGGAAACGTTACCGTGTGCACATAGCCACTTCGTGGGCGTATAAGTCTATAATAAGAGACAGAACATCTTATTTTGAGGAAATTAGGATTAAAAAATTCAAGTACAGGTTTAAAATTCAAGTACAGGTTTAGCAAAGAAAAAAGAAATCGGACATAGCCAAACGGTGGATTCAGTACGTTGGAAATTCTTAAAAAAATTTTGTATTGGGTTTAGCTGGGTAAAAATTCTTGCAAATGCAAATTGCCTACTACCCTCTCCTCCCTTAAATATACAATGGTTTGTCACTTTGTCGCTAAATCGATTGTGTGAATGAAGTGTTGAAAATATATGGCATGACATGGCCATGACATTACAACTGAGTGTTTGGTTGATTTTCCACGTGATCATTTATCACCCTGACGCAATTGGATGCGCGCAATTGTCAATCGTCAAGAACAATCGTATTGCAGTGGTGTTTTTTTAAATACCAAACATTTGTTGATATATAGTAAAATATTGTGTTTACTTATTCAAGAATACTTATCAAAACTCAAAAGTTGCTCATTTCGCTCAAGACAGCTGACCAAGGGGAGCACGGGTGGCGTGTGCTATTAGGGCGCTGCCTCTCACCAATAGTTAAGCCTGGTTAGACGGAATAGCCCCGTTCTCGGGGTGGGGAATCATGTGAGTAGAGTTTAGTTGGTCTCTCCTGTGCTTCGATGGATTTTCACCGGGTTCTCCGGTTTTCCTCCCTCCGTAAAATCAACACCTATAGGTCTTAGCTGTAAATGGAGGACCCCACCAGCTCTGCTGAAAAACGTATCCTCCTTAAATAAAGAATAATAACGAATAATAATAATTACTACGCAGGTCTTTTGTGAATTGTGGACTGGCAGCTATTGTTCGTGGCATAGTTAATATATTTAACACGGGTTATATGAACTATGGTCGTTGTCGCAAATTGAAATGGACTATATCTGACTTTTAAATCTGACTTTTAAAGTCGCACACAAAACTTCACAATAACAATTTCAAACGATATAAAAACACAAAAGAGATGCTAAAAACAGTTAGAGATTGAAACAGAAAGTCGTGAAGAAGGTCCAACGTTTAAAGCAAAGTCATTTTCTCAGAGTCACAGATTGTGACTTTACTTTTGTCTCAGAAAGCGTTACGTCACTTTAAAGCCTCTCTCCTCCCCAGAGGCTTGGAGGGGGCCTGGAGAAGAGGGACACCTGGGGAACTTGTTGGGCTCCTCTCCCCCTCGGGGTCCCTATTTTCCTCTAACGCTCGACAAGTTCCCCAGGTGACCCTCTCCCCCAAACAAGTTCCCCAGGTGTCCCTCTTCTCCAGGCCCCCTCTAAGCCTCTGCGGAGGAGAGAGCTTTATAGCCTGGTACCCTGGCCCAATCAAAGAATATGGGCCAGGTAACCACTAAAGACTTCTGCTTTCCGATTGGTTGAAATTTCGCGCGTTTTTAGTGGCTATGAGTAAAACTGCAATCGTCATAAGTGGATTTAGCCCTGATGACGCGAGAATGAGATTAGTGGTTACCTGGCCCTTATTTCTTTTGAAATTGGGCCAGGGTACCAGGCTAAGAGCTTTAAAGCTGTTTTCCAGTTCAACCCAACGCCCAACAAGTTCCCCAGGTGTCCCTCTTCTCCAAACAAGTTCCCCAGGTGTCCCTCTTCTCCAGGCCCCCTCTAAGCCTGTGTGGAGGAGAGAGGCGTTTTTCTTTGTCTTGTGAGCTCACGAATAGAACTAATGACCTTACGACAAAAGAAAACGCTACGTTTCGGTTCCTTACGCGTGAAATGGAAAACGGTCTTTGCTGGATCGGATGTTTTTGCAGTACACGACCAACCTTTTGATATTTTTTATGTAATATATCATACACGAGAAGCCGTTTATTATTTGATTTGAAAACACCGAGAAGTGTGTTGAAAAACGGGGCGATGATAGCTGGGTTTCTTAACTCACTTCGAGGTGTTTTCAAATCAGATAATAAACGGGCTTTCGAGTGTATGGTATAGCTTCTATTTGACTAGGTAACACTTGTCTTATTTTATGGGCGTTTATTACCACAAATTATTTATGTTTTATGAATTATTTATGGTTTATCAGTTTTAAAATACGCGAGAATTATTTTTTCTTCGCAAGTCATTTACGAAATATTAAGTATTGTTTCTTGGTGTTCTTAGGGGAGCTTTCGCCGTGATTAAGAAGTGTTATCGTACGACTGACAAAGAAAAGAAATTGTACGCCGCGAAGTTTGTAAAGTACGACGATGAAGCCTTGAAGATTTTGAAACGTGAAGTGGCCATGATTCAAAAGTGGGAACATGAGAAATTTATTTATCTTTTTGAGGTCTACATTGTGCAAAAATATGTTGTGCTCATAATGGAGTGGTAAGAAGACGTTTCGTGCAGCAGTTTTGTTTGTTTGTTTGTTTGTTTGTTTGTTTGTTTGTTTGTTTATTTGTTTGTTTGTTTGTTTGTTTGTTTGTTTGTTTGTTTGTTTGTTTGTTTGTTTGTTTGTTTGTTTGTTTGTTTGTTTGTTTGTTTGTTTGTTTGTTTGTTTGTTTGTTTGTTTGTTTGTTTGTTGTTTTGTTTGTTTGTTTGTTTGTTTGTTTGTTTGTTTGTTTGTTTGTTTGTTTGTTTGTTTGTTTGTTTGTTTGTTTGTTTGTTTGTTTGTTTGTTTGTTTGTTTGTTTGTTTGTTTGTTTGTTTGTTTGTTTGTTTGTTTGTTTGTTTGTTTTTTTGTTTGTTTGTTTGTTTGTTTGTTTGTTTGTTTGTTTGTTTGTTTGTTTGTTTGTTTGTTTGTTTGTTTGTTTGTTTGTTTGTTTGTTTGTTTTGTTTGTTTGTTTGTTTGTTTGTTACTTCACTCTACTCCACTCCACTTTACTCCACTCTACTTTACTCCACTCCACTCCACTCCACTCCACTCCACTCCACTCCACTCCACTCCACTCCACTCCACTCCACTCCACTCCACTCTACTCCACTCCACTCCACTCCACTCCACTCCACTCCACTCCACTCCACTCCACTCCACTCCACTCCACTCCACTCCACTCCACTCCACTCCACTCTACTCTACTCTACTCTACTCCACTCCACTCCACTCCACTCCACTCCACTCCACTCCACTCCACTCTACTCTACTCTACTCTACTCTACTCCACTCTACTCTACTCCACTCTACCCTACTCCACTTTACTCCACTCTACTCCACTTTACTCTACCCTACTCCACTCTACTCCATTTACTCTACCCTACTCCACTCTACTCCATTTTACTCTACCCTACTCCATTCTACCCTACTCCACTTTCCTCCACTTTACTCTACTCCACTTGTTTAGGGTTGACGGTACAAACTTGCTACCCTATCTCATTGGCAAACAAGAGGAGGCTGAAAAGAACAAAAGAAAGTCAAAACTGTCAGAAAAAGACATTGCCATATTGATCAAGCAACTATTGTCTGCTTTGCAATATCTCCATCAGCAGAACATTGCATACCTTGATATCAAGGTGCGTTGAGTTCATTTTGATCCATATGAACTACACACATAAAAACCTTGTAGTTTGTCAACTGGATGTATTTGCAGGGACCGCGGAACAATTTTTGGATTGGGGGGCCCAGCGAACGCCGAAGGCGTGGGCCTTCTAGGGGGTCCGGGGTATGCTCCCCCGGGAAATTTTGAAATCTGAAGCCTGTCAAAGCCCCAGAAATGCAATCAAATTTACTAGTTGTGGTTTAAAACGTTTCTTACAAATTCTTACAAAAACAGTAGAAAAGCCCAGCAAACGTCTCTAAAACAAGCCATTTTGAAAGGAATAAAATCTGTTTGCTTACATTTCCTTAAATACATTATAATTAGGGCTATATAAAAATCGGTATATAAAAATCACATATGTTGGAAAATTATTGGGGGGTGGGCTAAAGCCCCCCAGCCCCCCTGCTCTGCGGTCCCTGATTTGTAACCAGTTTTAACAATAGCGTTATTTAATGATTAGTTGTCTGTTTAGCTTACGTCTGTTCAATTGGTTTATAATGGTTTATAATTGGTTTATAATATATTTAGCCTGACAACATCATGGTACGATCCAATGGAGACATCAAACTTGTGGATTACGATAACTGCAGACATATTGTGAGCAAGCAAGGCGATGTGTTCGATTGTATTGGCACTCCAGAATTCACTGGTAAATTTTTTGATTGGGAGACAGACAGACAGACAGACAGACAGACAGACAGACAGACAGACAGACAGGACGGACGGTCGGACGGACAGAGGATAATGATGTGTACACATGCATATTTTTTACAAAGTAGTACAGCAGTTATTTTCACTTTTAGCCCCCGAGGCTCTTGTGTATGAAAACTGTTCACCTGCTACGGATATGTGGTCTGTTGGTGTTCTAATTCACGTCATGTGAGTATACTGCATGCTCGTTGGTACAATTGTACACTAGCACATGGTATAGTGTAGTGCATTGTGTGGTAGACAGAATGGTATGGTATGTACTGTGGTATGTAGTGAAGTATGGTATGCAGTATGTTATGTATGTTGTACATTGTATGGTGCATGGTGTTGTAGGTGGTAAAGTATGGTATACAGTATATTGTGTGAATGGTGTATGGTACAACTACGGTGTACAGTGGTACATTGCGTTGGTGGATAGTGTGATAGTATGGTACACATTAGGGCCACTTATACAAGAGCCGATAAGACGCGACACATTCGTATTTATGGTACAAAAAGTTATGTTCGCGTCTTACACAAGCCGTGGCTTGTTCAAAAACGCCGTATAAATGGGTCAGTTCGCGTCTTATGTAAGTCGTGTCTTATCGGCTCTCGTATAAACAGCCCTAATGTTATAAACTGTATGCTATATACCATAGTAGGAGAATATAGTAGTATCTATACTTATTTATACAATACCCTGGTTGCTATGCGTGTTTTCATTGGTTGTTGCCCATGATCTATTAGAGGACAGACGCATGGTCACGTCAGATCACGTCAGCTGACTTGCTTTTTTCCTTTTTCATGCCCCAAAATCCGGCAAGAGTTTCGACAAAAACCTTTTAAACTTTTATTGTATAAAACAAATAGATTCCATTTTTTTGTTGTCTGTTCAGTTATAGATGCACAGAGGACGTCACAACGTGGTAAGAACATCAGTGACCCACTCGACTGCGTCTCGTGGGCCACTTTTTTGTTCTTACCACGTTGTGACGTCATATGTGCATCTATAACTGAACAGACAACGGCAAAATGGAATCTATTTGTTAAATAATTATCTTTTCGTTGCTAAGGCTCACGGCAACTTCTCCATTTGCCGATCCCGACGAAGAAGAGGTGAAACGCAAAATCGCGAAGGTTCAGTTCGAGATCAAGAAGGAGAAATTTGGCAGACTTTCCGAACATGGTATTGACATCATTAAGGGCGTTTTCAAACGGATACCCGAGTAGGTTTTTACCATACTATTGTGCGATGATTTAATGGAGGATGGTTGGTTGGTTGATTGCTTTGCTTTGCTTGGTTTGCTTTGTTTGCTTGCTTTGCTTGTTTGCTTGTTTGCTTGCTTTGCTTGGTTTGCTTGGTTTGCTTTGTTTGCTTGCTTTGCTTGTTTGCTTGTTTGTTTGTTTGCTTGTTTGTTTGCTTGCTTTGCTTGTTTGCTTGCTTTGCTTGCTTTGCTTGCTTTGCTTGCTTTGCTTGCTTTGCTTGCTTTGCTTGCTTTGCTTGCTTTGCTTGCTTTGCTTGCTTTGCTTGCTTTGCTTGCTTTGCTTGCTTTGCTTGCTTTGCTTGCTTTGCTTGCTTTGCTTGCTTTGCTTGCTTTGCTTGCTTTGCTTGCTTTGCTTGTTTGCTTGTTTGCTTGCTTTGCTTGCTTTGCTTGCTTGCTTTGCTTGTTTGCTTGCTTTGCTTGCTTTGCTTGCTTTGCTTGTTTGCTTGCTTGCTTGCTTGCTTGGTTTGCTTTGTTTGCTTGCTTTGCTTGTTTGCTTGTTTGCTTTCTTAGGTTGGCTGGTTAGTTGGTTGGTTGTTCAGTTGGTCAGTGTTATGTTAACTCTATTTCTTTGTCAACAGGAAACGTTACTCGCTAGATCAAGTTTTGGCACATACTTGGTTTAAGGTAAATAATATATAATATAAGTAATAAACTAAGCAATCATATTTTCACATGGATTTTCAACTCGAGAGTAATTTTGCGCACAAGTGGTCTCTACGCAGCAGATCTGAACGCTTATATAAACGGCAGGAGTCGCCACGCGTGGCTCGAGGTGATACGACGCCATGTAAGATTACAAATCATAGCCGTATTTTTTGCGGGTATTTCGAATGGTTTCCTATTTTTCTTTGCAGAAAGATGTGTTGTGGAATCTTGGTCGAAATGCAATCCCAGCTAGTGCAGCGGACTTTCAGAAGCTCAAAGAATCATTGGAAGAACTAGAAAGTGTATGTTTCAAACACTTACTTTGATTTTGACAAAGACACCTACAATCTCGGAATAAAATGATGGGAAAAACTGCCCAGATTCACACATGTCAAGTTAAAAATCGAGCGTACCCAACTACCCCCCCCCCCCCCCCCCCCCCCTCCATTCAATGTTGTTTGGGATTGGAGATCAATGGAGCAAGGTACTGGGGTCAACATTGAGGCGGGGATAGTCGAGCATTGTTTACAACGAAAAGACAAAATATGTTTTCCCATCTATTTTATTCCAGGATTGTAGCGTGTGTTTAAGCCTGGTGGATGAATGGGTGGATTGTGTGGGCGGATGGATTGTGTGTGTAAGTGGGTGGATGAATGAATGAATGGATGGATGGTGGAATATGTGGGTGGTTGGATAGATTATGGGTGGATGAATGGGTACTGATATAGGTGGTTGGATGGATGGGTAGGTGGGTCGGTGGATGGGAGGGTGGGTGGGTGGATGGATTGGTGGGGGGTGGATTGGTGGGTGGATTGGTGGGTGGCTTGGTGGGTGGATTGGTGGGTGGATTGGTGGGTGGATTGGTGGGTGGATTGGTGGGTGGATTGGTGGGTGGATTGGTGGGTGGTTTGGTGGGTGGATTGGTGGGTGGTTTGGTGGGTGGGTGGGTGGATTGGTGGGTGGATTGGTGGGTGGATTGGTGGGTGGATTGGGGGGTGGATTGGTGGGTGGATTGGTGGGTGGATTGGTGGGTGGATTGGTGGGTGGATTGGTGGGTGGATTGGTGGGTGGATTGGTGGGTGGATTGGTGGGTGGATTGGTGGGTGGATTGGTGGGTGGATTGGTGGGTGGATTGGTGGGTGGATTGGTGGGTGGATTGGTGGGTGGATTGGTGGGTGGATTGGTGGGTGGATTGGTGGGTGGATTGGTGGGTGGATTGGTGGGTGGATTGGTGGGTGGATTGGTGGGTGGATTGGGGGGGGGGGGATTGGTGGGAGTAGATAGATTGTGGGTGGGTCAGGGATGGATGGGTTCCAACTTAGTACGACGCGTCTGAATTTGCGTTTTTCAAATCCTTGGCTTTTTAGGAAGAGCCTGTTGTAGCATCATGTGTTTTGAGATCCTTCAAAGAGGAACCCTACGAGAGTCCAGAAGAAGAAGACGACGACGACGATGAAGATGACGAAGAATAAGAAAACAACATCAAACAACAATTACCAAGCATAATTGTAGAACAAAACAAACGTCTTGCTGGATGGAAATTCAAACAAATCAAGAAAATACTTTTGAACATTATTTCCTTTTACCACGAAACTTTTTTTTCTCGGATTTATCATATAAGTTTTTCGGTTTTACTAAATATATTTGTTTAAACTATTCGTCGTGTTTCTCTTAAAAATTATTTATAATATTATCTCGAGGAGCGCGCAATGGTGCTTTAGGAGCACGCACAAGCATAGCCTGGTACCCTGGCCCAATTTCAAAAGAAATATGGGCCAGGTAACCACTAATTTCATTCTCGCGTCATCAGGGCTAAATCCACTTATGACGATTGCAGTTTTACTCATAGCCACTAAAAACGCGCGAAATTTCAGCCAATAGGAAAGCAGAAGTCTTTAGTGGTTACCTGGCCCATATTCTTTGATTGGGCCAGGGTACCAGGCTAGCACAAGCATCGATTCCGCGCTATCTTCGTTCTCAGGGCCCACTTTGCGCGCGCTACGGAAGTAACCCGACACGATCCCGACCATGACCCGACAGAAGAACCACGTGATTAACAATTGGAACCGAACGCGCGTGAAAGTTTGAACTGGTCGAAGGAGTTTTCAAAGAGAAGTTTTTGAACGCGTGTTTATACGGCGTGTACATCTTTGGACTTTAAAAGTGGAAACAGCTCACCATTGCCGTTGAACTTAAGGTAAGCACTTGAGATACGTTTGGGAACATTTATTACTTTTTATACACAATTATTTATCCAGCCGAAGCTATATTTGTTTACTATTTAAAGCCAATTACTAGTAAAGGGTTATTATTTTTGGTAATGTTGTACAAAGTCTGGTTCGAGCTTTCTAAGATTTCTGGATTTCTCAAAGTTTATTTCATAAAACTCAAACAACTTGAAGAACACCGTCTTATGGTACAAGATGTGTGCTTTTTGGGCTTAAGGTGACAGTTAACTGAATATCTTCTTTAATTTCAGGTTCTTGAATGTAGCGTCGACTTGAAGGTCTACTTGTGTCTTCCTTGTTGGAATAATCACTATTCTTGCTGGTTGTTTGCTGTAAGGATTGTTTATTAGCTCCACTGCTTAGAGTTCCAGTTCTGGTGTGAATTCGCAATCGACGACCTTGAAACACTGCTTTCCGTACCTAAAAACACAAGTTTATCATGCAGGTATTAAAAAATACATTTACATGTACATGTATGTATAAAGATGGTGTATTTATGATTATCATGAAACGCATTAGCCGAGTAAACTGCTTTATTCTTGTGGGGAAATAGGACTATTTTTTTATATAATAAACAGAACATTTCATGAATGTTTGAAAATATGAAATTTATTTCTTGTGTTGAACAGAATATCTCATCACTCGTTTGCTTTGCTCATTTGTGACATTCATAATAAATTACATATTTCCACACATCCATGTATTCCAGATTGTAAAGTTTGCTAAGTGTGCGGGTAGGACGGATCAAAGGATTGGAAAATGCGTGGATGGGCAGGCTTGCAGGTAAAAACTGCGTGGATGGTGGGTAAAAACTGTGCGGATACGATGCAGGTTGTCACGAAATATGTGAATTACTCAAGATATATTTGTAAATTTTGTGTGGATGTGGATATTTATCCCATTTTGTGCAGATGCAGATATATTTAACCCATTTTGCGCGGATGCAGAAAAAAATGCGCGGGGAAGATCTTCCCCATGAACGACAAACTTTACAATCTGGCCTGTATTATTCCCTATTTATATAACTTATCTTAATACCTCTGCATTCAAAGCACAATGAAAAACAAATATGAAGAGTCCTTGAAAGGCATTACAGATCACAAATATATACATGGCTGCAACAGCATCGGACGTGAAACCAAATATTCCAATCAGCCATGTTATTCCAAATATGGGCAAAAGAACAAATAATGCTCTTAACGATGTTCTAAAAAAATAAAATTGAAACATCTTGTAACTTTTTACATTATAAAAAATGTATTTCACTGTTAAAAAATCTCACTGAATCAAAACATTATGCTTTATGCTAACCTGATTTTGAATGCCATTTCTTTGGTTGTGATGCTTCTCAATTGAAGTCTTTTTCGTAAGGTAATCATCGTAACAATGATATTGATCTAAACAGAAATGATTGGCTATTATTCTGACAATCAAGCCACCTACAGTAGTATCTGCGGATACTTTGATCAATGCAAGGACAGTCTTACTTCCAACAGTACATACCGTGATGACAGCAAGGACAGGTCCAATAAATGCCCATCGTATTCCATAATTTGGAGACAGCCAACATCTATAAAACATTAAATAACAATCTGTCATTTAAGTTATGCATCTTAGGGTTCTTTATATAACTATTTTTATACACTTAGGCTACACCAATTTTATTTTGTGTTTTGCGGGCAGAAATCCTCTTTTTTCAGGATTGGAGGAGGGAAAAAAAAAAAAATAAAATTATATTGATGATTCAGGAATGTTCAAATTTATCACAAGAAATCTATATATCACAAGAAAGGATTTATAAAGCAACATAGTACAATGTATTGATATAATAGATTAGCCATTGCCTAACTGATTCAGATCAATAGGACACAAGAGTTAGCAAGACAAATTTTGCAGTGTTTACAGGATCTGTGAATGTACTAACAGAGAACCATGCACAATCTGGTAGGCCCGCCATCACGGCACATCCAAGATATTTACATAAAGAGCGAGCTGCAGCTTGAAAGCACATGTGAGAGCGTCTTGCAGATCGGCCATGTTTTGCGCATGCCCATAATTCCATATTAGAGGACTGGAGCCTAAAGTTTTGCCTAAAGTCTGCCTGGTTCCAGTTCATGAATATTGCTCAAAACCATGATCCAAACAATATTATTAAAACCAAAAGTGCAAAACCTCAGCAATTCAGCGTGTTTTGACAAGTCATTTCAGCCATAAAAAGTGAGCTTCAGCAAGAACAAAACCATTGATTTTTATTATTTCGGATTCTTGACTTATTTATTCTTTTATTTATTCTTTTAAAATAAAATTGGTGTGGCCTTACGTTCCAAGATCTGTGTAGTGATCTGTACGGGCTCCATATGTGATTACGACGATCAAGACTGGTAAACCTATAGATAGTAGAAAACCATATTAAAGCCATTTTTACAACTACAGTGAAATAAACTGCTTGAACATCAGTCAGCAACGGCTGTTATTTGATAGTTTGATATACTTACCCCATCCAATCAGATGGCAGTAAATCAAATTTAAAGAAGATGAAAAGATTGATACGACTTTCTTATAAATTTGAATTCCTTCAACCAGCATCCAAGTAAACACACAGAGACAAAAGTAATGTAAAAATGCAGACATTACAACACATGTAGCCTGAAATAAGTCAGAACAGAAAGCAAGACTTACTATTATTAATAATTGTATAATATCATAAATAAAATGTTTCACTGCATTGATCCTTCTGTTGAACATTTTTGACAAAAGGATACTGTTAACTTTTTCATTAATAAAATTATTATTTCACCTCATTATCTCTTGCTTGTGATGCACACAACAGAAAGATCTGTGCCATTGCAATAGCAACACAAAGATTGATGTGGATATGAAAATTTGTAGCACGATAAAGTCTAGAATGCAAATTGAAAACAACAAAAAATATTTTGAATAATTTCTCTAGAATGATGCAACTAAGGATTAGGAGTGTGCAGCTGAAGGTTAAGTTACTAACTACTGATAGTACAGTACAGTATATGATAACTGCATGATTATTGAACAAGCCACAGTATATCTATACACCTTAACACATGATTGCATAATTACCCAAATGCAAAATAAATTGTGATTGTCATAAAAAGTGCTGCCAATGATAAAGAACATCCAATGTTAGTTAAGATGGTCAGAGCTCGTCTGTGGTCATCTCCAAGCTAAAATAGTGTAAACAAAATCTGGTTAGAGATGCTTTAAAATGTCTACATCAATACATAATCTTGCCATTGACTGGTACAAATTTCAGATGTGTGTATAGATGTTGGAATTATGGTAAAATAGCTGGGTGCAACAGTATAGCAGCTGCTATTAAGTAGTATAGCTGCGATGAATTCATGTTACCTCAACATCTTTGTACTGCATTAAAATTGCAAAGTTTGTAAGATGTGTACAGTCACACTGAGTGTGTGTTGTATTTGAAGAAATGATATTACAGCCTTCTGTTGACCATACTCCAGATGAGTCATTGCTGTTTGAAGAAGAACTCTCATTAGTTACTGACATTAATTAATATGTAAAATGAAGGAAGGTAGGTAGGTAGGTGGGGAGGGAAGGAAGGAAGGAAGGAAGGAAGGAAGGAAGGAAGGAAGGAAGGAAGGAAGGAAGGAAGGAAGGAAGGAAGGAAGGAAGGAAGGAAGGAAGGAAGGAAGGAAGGAAGGAAGGAAGGAAGGAAGGAAGGAAGGAAGGAAGGAAGGAAGGAAGGAAGGAAGGAAGGAAGGAAGCAAGCAAGCAAGGAAGGAAGGAAGGAAGCAAGGAAGCAAGCAAGCAAGCAAGCAAGCAAGCAAGCAAGCAAGCAAGCAAGCAAGCAAGCAAGCAAGCAAGCAAGCAAGCAAGCAAGCAAGCAAGCAAGCAAGCAAGCAAGCAAGCAAGCAAGCAAGCAAGCAAGAAAGAAAGAAAGAAAGAAAGAAAGAAAGAAAGAAAGAAAGAAATACAAAACTGTGCAATGAATAGTTATGTGAATGCTACTGTATATTAGTTATTCTTTTCAAAAAATAACTGAGCTAACAGCTACAGTACGAACCTTTCTGGATGTTTCCAAAAAGCACAGATTGCTATTGCATTTTCTACCAATGGCTAAAAAATAATGAAAAAAAACTTTAAATGCGTCATGTTGAATGTTGTATGTTTTTGTTTTTAATTAAATCTTTGGCAAGCTTGTAATCTTACCACATTGTGTTCCAAAGTAATATGGATGGTTTCATTTGTGTTTAGGCCAAACAATATTGGTGGATCAACTTGACAAGATAGCACATATGATATAATCTGCTGACTAAGGTGAGGTTTATACCTAGAAAAATCGGATTATATTTTAAAATACCAGATACTGTACATTCTTAGAGTTTCTTGCTAGCTCAGAAACATAAAACACTACCAAGTTGTTGGAACAATCTGTGACATATTGCTAATTGCTAATCTTGTTGATCACAACAACTTGTTACAAACAATGCCTCAGCAAGTTGTTGGAACAACCTGTGACAGGCTTGGTGATCACAACAACTTGTTACAAACAATGTTGCACAAGTTGTTGAAACAACCTGTGACGGACTTGCATGGTGATCACAACAACTTAATGTTAACAAACAATGCCACAGCAAGTTGTTGGAACAATTACCTGTGACAGGTTTGTTGATCACAAGAACTTGTTACAAACAATGTTGCACAAGTTGTTGAAACAACCTGTGGCAGACTTGTTGATCACAACAACTTAATGTTAACAAACAATGGCACAGCAAGTTGTTGGAACAATTACCTGTGACAGGTTTGTTGATCACAAGAACTTGTTACAAACAATGTTGCATAAGTTGTTGAAACAACCTGTGACAGACTTGTTGATCACAACAACTTAATGTTAACAAACAATGCCACAGCAAGTTGTTGGAACATGCAATTACCTATGACAGGTTTGTTGATCACAACAATGCCTCAGCTGGCTCAGCAAGTTGTTGGAACAACCTCGTGACAAGGTCTTTTTTTAGTTTGACTACTAATACAGCAAAAACAACTGAAAACGTGACAGGCCACAACAACTTGTTATAATGTTACAGCAAGTTGTTGGAACAGCCTTGTTATTTTTTCTTACTTTTTTACATTGCACTTACGTTGGGTCTGATTCATTCAGAGCTGTTGTAAGTTTCTCATGAAGATTACTGTAAACATAACCCCCAATGTTGGCTGTCAGAAAAAAACAAACAAAAACCAATGAATATATTAAGGTATTGATAAATTATGTGTAACATATAGTCTTGTGATCTGTTGGAACTATTAAATGTTCAGTAGAAAAAGTATGCATCTACAACTTTGCTTACATGTACAAGCTTACAGATACAAGCTTATATGTTTGGTTGCGTGGTGCTAGTTTTAAAATCTGTTTGAGAAAGTTGCTCGTCTAGGTTAGTGTAGTCTTGAGAAAGACTGTTTGTGGTGATAGTGACAGTGGCGTAACTGGGTCTTGGGTTTGGGGGGGGGTGATAACCTCGATCACCTAGGGGTGTCCAGGGGCATGCCCCCACCAGAAAATATTTGATTTCTAGGGTCTCGGAAACACTATTTCCTGCATTTTGAGGCAAGTATTTAAGACTAATCTAAAAGCCATAAATTGCATAATTTTGTTGAAATCAAACCAGAACATAGAATGATACACGTCAGAGAATATCTTTAGATTTATTTATAAACAACTACAAGTCGTAAATGTAAAAACAGGTTAAGGTTGGAGGCATTTTGTATAGACCCTTAGTATTGTAATTTATAGCATATGCATGCCTGCAATATATATAACACATCACTATCTACTCACTTGGACTTAAAACAACTGTACCCCCCCCCCCCCCTACAAGTTTCTCCACGGATTTAAACTTTTCACGAGAATGGTCTTGGAGACCATTGGGGGGGGGGGGGGGGGGGCCTTGGTTACGTCACTGGGTAGACTAGTGACTGACATTTCGATGACCTCAGCGGCCGTCATCTTCAGATTCATGAAGTGAAAGCTTGGTTTCTGTCAGCATGACAGAAACCTTTCACTTGACTCTGAAGATGACCGCCGCTGAGCCTGTCGAAACGTCAGCCACTGCCACCACCACAAACAGTCTTTCTCAAGCCTATACTCTAACCTTTCTCAAACATCTCCTAGGTTCAAACCATTTACTTTACTAGTTAATCTGTTAATGTAACTACATAGACTGGGGGTGGAGAGGGGATTAAGTGTCTGTATCCTATATCTCCAAAACTATTTTAGATTGATGGTAACTATGCTAAATGTTATATGAATATATTTTACACTTTGGATGTCATGGCAACAACAAATTTGTATTTTACCTGAATTGGAGTTGTTGATTGCTGGTACAATAAAACTGTTTGAAGATGATTGTTTTGAGAATGTTGGATCACTATAGTCTGGGAACACCAGCGATGTTTTATTCGATGTGTCCACTTTGGTGACAGAAAATACTAGAAAACGATGAACAGTGGTTCAGTGAGAATTTTAGTTAAATATTCCTCCACTAAACTTTCCGGTCTTCATTGGTCATCAGAAGGGTACAGTGCGCTTTCCGTGAAAACCAAAGTTTTTTTGGGGGGTGGTTGGCTCTCTTCATCTTGTACGTATAAACCTAGTGGTTAGATCATCTCATTTGCCATCTGAAGGTTATATCATCATGCGTGCTGGTCTATAAGGCAGGGGACAGGATGCGCACGGACAGATACGCGCGCAAATATGTACCCTCACGCGCGCAGATACACGCACAGAAACGCGTGCGCTCACATGTACATACCTGTGCGCGCACACGCTCACGCAAACATACGCACGTACTAATACTCGTGCGCATAGATACAGTACACGCGACATACGCGCATCTACGCGCACACAACATTCATTTCGGAAGCTCAATCTTCGCAGTTCAATGGTGAGAGCAAAGCACTGATTAGCAGAAGCGAACGGGTCAGATCACAATGGCATTTTTATGAAGTTCCACAATCCACATATTTTTTCAGTTTATCACACTACCCTGCTTAGCCCAATGTACCTCTAACTTACCCATCAAGTTAGTAGTTGCTGCCACTGGCTTGGTTGCGTTCATCCCAAGCGACAATAAGCCTTCTGATGCAGAGAGAAAATTATCCGCCATTTTTGAATTCTACAAAGTGAAAAACATAAAAATATTTTACTTACTTACAAGCCAAAAATATGAAGAAATTGACTTTAGAAGAACTTACTTTCTTCCATTCCGCTGTTGAAAGGTTTAAAAGTTTGCTGGAGGAAGTTACAAATGCCTGTTCAAAAGTGCAGTAAAAAAAATTAATTAAACACCAATCGAAAACTTGATTTATCTGCCCATCTGTCTTCCTTAACCCTTTCCCGCCTTGGGGTTTTCACTTGACGAGTAAAATCGTCTCGTGTTAGCTCAGTACACACGTAAAAATCTCACAGCTTGGCAACAGGATGTGTTCGCAACAGGCTTGTAGCAAGGCTGGGAACAAGTTGTAACAACGCTGTTCATTCAAGAAGCTGCTACAACCTTGTTAGCATCAATCTGTTAACAACTTGTTGAGTGCAGAGCGGTAACAGGTTGTTGGAACAACTTGTCATCAGTCTGTTGGAGTCATCAGCCTTGTTACAAATTGTCAACAACCTGTTACAGACATGTTAACAGACTGGGACAGCCAGTGCGAACACATGACGGTGACAGTCTGTTGAACAGCCTTGTAATAACTTGCTTGCAGGTATGTAACAGCTTGTGCGTTTTTACGTGTGTAGTCAGAGCGCAATGTCACAGTTTCAATTCCAGCCCTGCAGTACAACCCCGTGAAGTTAGCTGCCAATTCGCCGATTTCGCCAGGAATTCGGCATGGTGTTGCATTTTTGTAACTAGTTCTCGTTTGGTTTTAAGATGTATATACAGTATCTCTTTATATATCTCAAACTCATTAATAATTCATGAAGAAAACACAAAGGAAATCAGTACCGTGTCTTGGATATCGGAGGAAGAAATTACATAAATTAAGCAAACTTTCATCTTGATTTTCTCTTAAAATACTGATTTGTTTGAGATGTTATATCATACACTCGGAATAGGAATAGGAATAGGAATAATTTATTTAACGTCATTAACGTAGGGAGGAGTCGCCTCATCTCCCGAGCACTAGGCTCATGTAAAAAGTTTGTTCAAAAATCTCGGTTTTCAACAAACGTCTCGGTGTTTGGATATCCTGATGAAACACCACTCCTCGTGTATGATATATTATTTCGCCTCGGTTTTCAACAAACGTCTCGGTGTTTGGATATCCTGATGAAACACTCCTCCTCGTGTATGATATATTGCATCAAATATAATATAAATAATTTCTTACCCCAACATCTACATCATCTATGCTCCTGGCCTTTAGGATGACGTCATTTAACATTTCAGCTAAAGCTGCGCCATCTGTAAGATGTATTACACAATACTCAGTGGGCTAAGATACGGAAATATCTGAAGTGTGCTGATGTCACATGTATATCCATTCATCCACCTATCCATTCGTCTATGATTTATCCATCCATTCTTTTATCTATCCATCCACCTATCCATCCCTTGGCTCCAACCTATTCATGTTCCTTTCCTGATCCATCTATCCATTCATCCATCTGTCTATCCGTTCATCTATTCATTCATCCATCTGTCTATCCGTTCATCTATCCATTCATCCATCTGTCTATCCGTTCATCTATTCATTCATCCATCTACTCATTCATTTATCTATCCATTCATCCATCTATTCATTCATCCATCCATCTATTCATTCATCCATTTATTCATCCATTCATCTATGCATCTATTCATTCATCCATCTACTCATCCATTTATCTATCCGTCCATCTATTCATCCATCTATTCATCCATCTATGATCTATTCATTCATCTATCCATCTATTCATTCATCCATCTACTCATCCATTAATATCCATCCATCTATCTATCCATCTTTCTATCTATTCATCCATCTATTCATTCATCTATCCATCTATTCATTCATCCATCTACTCATCCATTAATATCTATCCATCCACCTATCCATTCATCCATCTATTCATTCATCTATCCATCTATTCATTCATCCATTTATTCATCCATTCATCTATGCATCTATTCATTCATCCATCTATTCATCCATCAATCTATTCATTCATCCATCCATCTATCCATTCATTCATCCATGGCATCCATCTATTCATTCACCCACGCATTTATCCACCTATTCATGCACGATCCGTCTATTCATGTTTCTATGCATACCTGAGTTAATACGATACACAGAGTTCGTCCAAGCACCTCCTAATCCATTTACGCAGTCAGAACTAGGTCCATGTATGTTATAGGTATTATGTGCATTGGGTCCTGACCAACATTCTCGTTGGTTCTGAATACCAAAAACTTTGTAGCCATTAAAAGCAGCTTCGTTTCTGCAGCTTTCTAGTAAGTTTGTCGTTGGTGACAGCAGAATTGGCATTGCTCTCTTCGGTGTATCTTTAAAACAGCCAATATATTCTTTGGAAACTATAGGAGGAAAAAATGATTATAGATATATACAATATCATAATTAAAAACTTTCGCCTTACATTATCAGAAATTTTTTCCTAATATCGAAAGACATGGCTTGGACTTATATAACCTTAATTTTGATGGCTAGTGTCAGTGAGACGTCCTAACTATCGAGACACAGATGTAGAGTTGGGAGTTACAAATGTGTCAGACAACTTGTTGTCTTCTGATCGCCATTGAGACACTCTGACACTCTCCACTGTACTGAGTTACCGAGACTCAGAGAACTGAGGTTGCTGTAGAACTTTCGTAACCTTCTGGAGACCAGTGAGACACTTCAACCATTGTGTTACTGTAAGATCCAAGGTTACAAATTAGACAAACTGTATGCTTCTTCGTGATGTTTCTCATAGCCACTGGAACGTTCTAACCAGAATTTTTTTGGGAACTGTTTGAATGAATGTACCGTATATAACCAGTCAACTGAGACCTGATTGGGGAGCTAAGATTACAAATGTGTGAAACCTATAAGCTTCTGATAGGCATTGATCAACTGCCATTGTTTCATTGTATTCTCATTAGCCCATTGTAGCTTAGTCGATAATATTTCTTTAGTAAAAGTAGCATGGTGTATCCGCTACTCCGCTAGCTTACATTGTATAGATACATGCTTACTTATGTATACAAATCCTATAGACTATATAGGTATACTCGTTGAAATAAATTCTGAACATCCAAGATATATATGTATATATAGCTGTATTGTTTTTATATCAAAAAGTTATGGACAAGAGCATTTTTCGTCATACAACAGATCTTTAGGACACTATTTTATCCGTATTGTATAATACAAAAGCTTCTTTCAACAGCAGTTTAACAAAATACAATATACACATGGATATACATATATATTGTTTTTCAGTTCTAATATTTGTATAAAAACAAGCATGGACTAAACCTACGAACTATATGACAATAATTAATTGAACATGTATGCTCTAAAGGTAGTAGAACCTCGACATTTATAGCAAAATGAAATTAAAACCAATGAGATGATTTGTTAAATAAACACATAAGTTTGTAAAGCTTTTCTGAGAGTTCAGGATTATGGCCAAATTCTGAAGAAACGTAACGAAAGATTATAAAAATCTCGTTATATTCCACCACAACTACTACTCAGTTTTATAACTCTAATAAAACTAATTTCGCAAAGTCAACAGATCCATGCGGTTGTTTTTTTCCCTTTGAAAACAAAAAAAAAATCGTCCATAGAAAGACATACCTCCACCACTGCAATAAATAGGAACATATCCTAGCACGAAAAACAAGAGTAGATTCACAGCACAGTCAGTTGGACAACTCATTATGTTTATTTGGGTCTAGAAAAAATGCCACACGGTTCCAATGCGACCCTTTATCTCGCTAAGGAATACAAGAGAGATTCGTTTGAGTCCATCTGGCGCAGAACAGGACATTCCCTATGGCGTTATGAAATGTTAATGATTAAAATCACTATTGATAAACGTCTCCAAGGTTATTTCGAAATATTACGCGATATGTTGGAACAACACTGTAGCCACAATTATCAAACAAACAATCTAATTAGTGAGATAAAAGTAGCGTGCTGCGTAGGCAGTGTAGAAACAACAATGGAAATATAGTAAGGTTAGATATACTGCCGAAACAGAGAACGTAGGAGTCTAACGTTTCGAGTGAAGGCCCTTCGTCAGAGAGAAACGTTTCTCTCTGACGAAGGGCCTTCACTCGAAACGTTAGACTCCTATACGTTCTCTGTTTCGGCAGTATATCGAACCTAGCTTACTATATTTCCAATCTAATTAATAGTTAGATAAAAATGACCGACCGTTTAATCTCCGCCGCCGTTGACCCAATAAAAATAGACGATATGTGGATAATCGTTGATCAAGTAAACAAGAAACGGTAGCCAAAGAAGAACAGATACCCTCTTAAATCTAAAATAAATAATAAAGGGACTAATTTGTAAACAATGGTACATTAATACATATAAAGACCGCTATCCCAATATCTCTTGCATATTTAGAAACGTGAAACGGAAATCGTTCGTTACTTTCGCTGAGTTTTTGATTTGTTGTTCCTTGCTATAAAAGTTAACTCGTTTAAAAGATACATTGCTTTTTACAACTAGGGGTATCTCTGATTCAATCTTGTCCATTTCTGTTTTACCTCGAATGTTTTCTGTTCTTAAACAGTAATTAGTATATATTGGATCGGCGGAAGAGAAAGCAATTTACGCCATTGTTTAATTTTCTCAGGTTACAGTTATCAGAAGAAAGATGTAGAAAATGATAAAAATTGATTTCAATTCTTCCAAAGGTATGAAATTTAAAATTATTCTGTATTCCCGCAACTAAAATGCAAATCAATATCAGTTGTTTTTATTTGTGGATAATTATATACATGCATGTATATAGTTTACATATAGCAACCTTAGTTTGTTGTTAATCAACTTAAGTATTGACAATTTTTTTGTATCTTAAAATCAAGAACTTCACTGGTAACGGTTTTTGTCGACATTCTTTTTCTAACACGAAAAGACTTGTAGAGCTTTCCCATGCATTTATACAGCTATACATATATTTATACATTTATACAGGGATACCTGCAGCGTTGCAACAAAGGCCGCAGTACCTGCATGTCCGAAATAACACCCATGTTATTTCATTAAACATTCCCGGTACAGTTATTTTCAGTGTTTGGTCAGCCACTAACGGAATCAGCACTGAGAATGATTTGTCCTTAAAATGGTTCTTATATATCTATTATTTTGTTCATCCCGAGGTAGTTTAATTGTAATGTAACATTTCTTAAAATACTCATTAATAATTCATGACGAAAATTCAAAAGAAATCAATACCGTAGCAGTGGTTGTAAATCGGATACAGCATCGTCCTGATTTACATGAACTTTAGCTTCGATTTTCTTGGCTAAAACAGACCGTATCCCCAAAATAGTTGGTGAACTTGATTACTTAGATGCATTTGTATTTTAAGAAAGATACAGCATTCGCAGCCGAGCTGTATCTGATTTACTACGGCTCGCTTGCAGCTCGCCTTGTAAATCAGATACAGCTCGGCTGCTCATGCTGTATCTATTACATGTCCCTTATAACTGTGTCCCTCTCCATCCTCACGATGCTGAACATGGACGCGGTTGATGTTTTTTAATTACTCTCGGATGAACATGGAATCTGTTAGGACCTGATCTTGCCAAATGTAATTGGATATCGGTTTGGCAACATTTGGAAAATGTATCCAATTTTTATACAAAATCTGACGTCTTCTATATACATATATGAAAACTTTAGTTATTTCTGTTTTCAAATAATACCGCAAGATCGACTTAGCGCAAAATAGCCACACGTTACTGATGTTAGCTTTATTTCCGTTTTCGTCAATGTTAGGATGCGTTTGTTTGGGTCATTCCAGAATAAGATTAATTTCTGAAATATTTCAGATTAACTTGATCTCTCGTTTTCCAAACAATATAGGTATTCTGGTCCTTTTGCAACGATCATAATTCTCCGTTTTCCAAGGATATTTTTTGAAGCCATTCTTCGCCGTTTGCCGGTAGAAAGCGCTTAATCAAAATCAGTATAATTAAAATCTGCATTTACAAAAAGAATGCAGTTCTATTTTATTAAAACATTAGCGTTCTTTGGCAGCCGGGCGGCGACTTCAATGTTCAAACCACATATTTAAAAAATATTCGATCAGATATCAATCGATAGGGTGTCGAAAATATCGGATATTAGATCGGAGAGATAAACCTGTATCGGTTGATCTCTAATTATTCTGTAATTCTGTTTTACCATAGTCAATCGAGATATGGTCTGGAAACTCAGCTAAAGTCTTTGGTTTATCTTTTTCTTCGCCTTTATGCATTTTTGTGCATGGTGCACGGTCACTGAACACATTGTATTGTAGTATAATGAACGAATTGTCCAATAGCAACGTTTCAGTTCAATCACTCAACCGTGCTATTTAAATATTAATAAACCTAAAACAAAGGATGTGCACGGTGTAAGGTACGGTTCAACATAAAATCACAGCTCATTATAGGCGCTTTGAAGTTTGCCGAGTTTCCAGACCATATCTCGATTGACTATGGTTTTATATATTAGAAGATTTGAGTATTCAAACAGTGCTTGCTATTTTGAAAGAAATATATATTATACCAAAAACGGTGAAATGAAAGTAGCGTGCTGCGTAGGCAGTGTTGAAACAACAATCGAGTATAGTAAGGTTAGATATACTGCCGAAACAGAGAACGTAGGAGTCTAACGTTTCGAGCGAAGGCCCGTCAGAGAGAAACGTGATACCAAAAACTGCGGACTTAGAAAATAGGATAAGTGAAATCGTTACACAATTTACTCTGATGAAGAGCTCCGCTGAAAGTGTCACTTAACTATTTCGTTGCTAAAAGTCTCGGCAGTTTACCCACTTTTTCACTTTGGTCTATCTAAACCATAGGCGGCGGAAGATAACGTTATAAAACCTTTACCGCCCACAACAATTTTTTTATTCATTTTTTTCGGCCTTTCTTAATTCTTGGCATTTCGATATGGCTCATTCATAATACTTCTGGTCAGCAGTCATCAAATGCTAATACGTGGAGTACTTCATGAAATGAGTTTTGAGCTTTCACACGGCACGATTTTTCTTACGATTTTCACCAGCATTGTCACCCTTTCAAAATGCTGTATATCGAAGATGTATAAATATTCAACGTATAATCACCCTTACCTTCGGCGCAAAGGCAGGGGGGCTCAGCCCCCCTTTTTTCCACTTTTACAAAGTTGGGGGGCCCCCCGGTTCCGCCGCCTATGATCTAAAACACTGCCTACACAGCACTCTACTTTTTTGAAGTGAAACACAGGCGTTTTGAAGACGTGTATGTAATTTGTTTCATTTATAAACTGTAATTGTGTATTCTCAAACGCCCTTTTTTTGTGGTCAGTTAGTCGGGAATCTTTGACTGCAATGGCTAAAACCCAAACAAGATTCGTTTTCATAATTTAACAAGTTTTACACATACGCTTGTATTGCTTAGTGTGCTGCCAAGCCAGCATTTAAAACACAAACTAATTACATTGAGAAATGAAGAAAAATATACAGCATCTTTCACAAACAATACGTAAAAGTCATCAAACTAATTAAATAATACAATTTTCATAACAACAACCCGAAGCAAGAACTTTTATTATTGCTATAATATTTTTTTTAAAAATCCGAAAGGGTTTTGTATTAGAAAATGACAGGAAAAAAACCGGTTGATTTTTTTTTGATTTATAATTAAACAAAAAACTCAGTTTGATAATGGGTATATTGGCTAAATCTTTGCTTATATGCTTTTCAGTCGCATGTGGAACAGAATTGGGTTATAAATCCATGTCCTATTTAAACGAATTGTTGGCCTTAGGTTAGGGTGTGTGTTGGGGTAAGGCTTTCATGAAGTACCTGGGTTATGTAGGACATGGCATTATTACCCAGAATTGGACATTGTACGCATGCGCGCTGATTTTGCATCCTTTAAAGATTGGATCCCGCCAAAATTAAATCCCGCGAAGATTTATCTAAATCCCGCGAAAATGGTCCCGCGAAAATCACGAAAGTTACGGTAAATCCCGCGAGAATCTAGGTCGTTCCCAGGGCCATGGCGAGCTGGGTCACGCGGAAATTTAAATACCCCACCACGATCTACCCTGGGTACCAGACTGCTCTGAGTTTGTGTTTGGGAGAGGGAGAGCCTCTTGTCTCGCGAGCTTCAAATCTCACTTCAATCTCGTTCCCAGAGCCCACGTTCCCCACTAGGGAAACGAGAGACTCTGGAATATTCCGTTTCACATCGATATTTCATTGGCTGATGAACATGATTACTCTTCTTCCGGATCACAAGAATCCTGTGATGGAAACGAGAACTCTGGGATAATCCGTTCACGCCCGGGTGGGGAACGTGGGCTCTGGGAACGAGATTGATCTCACGTTGGCGAGTTCAATATCTGAACTCGGTTTTTGATTGGCCTAAATTTCTGAAAGCGTTACTATTGGTTAATCAAAGCAAGTCACGCGTGACCGTGAGTAATTCAAAACTTAAACCATACACCTCTGAGTCTCGGATTGCCGTTTCAGCTCACTGAAATACCAAAGCGAAAGTCTAGTTTTTGTGAACAGAGGAAGTCCGATAATTATTCTTTCCACAGTGAGTTGGAATTGTGATAAAATCCATAGTTTTCTTATCGAAAACGAAGTAACGAACGAGTGTGCCAGACAGCGTGCTTTACTTCCTGTCGAGGACTTTGAACAATCGTAACATAGCAACGTGCGTTTCAAATTTCACTCAACCGAGAGAATAATCAACAGGAAGTAACTCGCCAAAGTGAGATTTGAAACTCGCGAGACCAGAGGCTCTCCCCCTCCCAACAGCGTATTCTCTCATCTCGAAATGATGATTATCCTTAATTGTGAAATATCCTAGAATTAACAATAATCATCATTTTTAAAAAATAATTCCCTACCCCCAACCCCCCACCTCTAAACCTAACCCTAACCACAACCCCCCTGGAAACCCTAAACCTAACCACAAGCCCCCGTTGGACCTAACCACAACCCTCCGGGGAAAAAGTCCCGCCTCACCCCGACCACCCCTAACCCCGACCACAACACCCTATACCCCGACCACTTTCATGGGGCAGTTCGCAGTCCACGTGCGTGCTGGCTCAAGTGAGTTGTCGGCCGTGTATTGATGACGTTTACACGCAAGATATTCGTTCTAATAGCAGATTGTTCTAATAGCTAATACGGGTCAGCCCAGGCCTCATTTCAGGGGTAATTAAATCCAATTTCCCCAGAGTCTCCCCCGCGCTCTCCCGCTGACCAAAAAGGGGGGTCATTTTTCCGGAGGGTTGTACAAATCCCACCGGGAATTGTTTTGTTCATTGCGACTATTTGTTATTCGAAATTCGTCTTGTACTTTGCTATGAAGTTTGTTTGTGTGAATGAGTCCCAGATATAATTAAACAAAGGGAAGAAGTGTAAAAGAGGCGTCTAAAAAGCCAAATATGCCCCCCCCCCCGCGGGGGGCGAGCGAGAAGAGGCGGCTGTTTTCTCAGGCTACCTCGAGCATAGACTTTCTCAAAGTCCTTTTCAAACATTTTTGACCTTTCGACATTTTTGACCTTTCGGTTCCTCGTTGAAAGGGACTTTTCCCACCTGCAGCGCGCCAAAATTCACCGGTCAATTTTTCGACCGGTGACGTAATTCGGATCCACAGTATCTAATATCCGTGATTTAACATTCTTTGGAAGTTGGAGTTGAACAACTCTTGAAAACGTTTTAGTAGGGGTAGAACCACTTTCCATTGCATGTACGACAACCCGAAACACGTCAAAACAGGGCGATGTACGTTTCAGCGATTTCCCGCCAAAATATTTAATTAGATTCAAAAACCTGCAAGCGAAACAAGTCCGTCTCTTTCCTCCCGCTTTTCCGCTCGCCGGCCTTTCCACCGGCCCGCAAAAACTAGCGCTATTAAAGAGGCGGACTTGGAGCAAGTCTACCTCGAGCACTGATCTCAAATAATAGACTCAGTATAATCGTGGTTTAATGAGTCTATTATTTGAGATCAGTGATCTCTAATAATAGACTCAGGCGCCAGATTTGTTATACGGCGACTGGAACGTGTCGTGTCGGATTACTTTTCATGTCACCTCCAAAGCGGAGTGATTTTCGCACGATGACACGCACCAGATTACCTTCTCATGTAACTAAAACGCCTAAAGCGGTATGAAAAGGAATCCGGCACGAGAGTAATCCGGTATCGTGTAACTGGGGCCTCAGTATAATGAGTCTATTATTTGAGATCAGTGGCCTCGACAGTCGCCATTTCCTATCGTGAAATTAGCAAGCAATATGGCGAGGAAAATGTGCAAAGTCGATGATTTACCATCACCTTCTTTCATTGTTGATCTAAAGACGGTAAAGAGAAATTGTGAACGAATGAGACAACGTTGTGACGAGCTTGGAATCACTTTACGTCCACACATGAAGACGCACAAAACATTGTGAGTTTGAAATGACTTCATCACTTGAGACTTGAGATTGCACGTTTCTTTACAGTAGCTAGCGAGCGCCGAGCTTGGCAAGTCCACTGTCCACATCGATTTCTAACTACTTAAATCGAAGAAGTGTTGTCTTTAAATGCTTGTTCCTAGAGTAAAACAACGAAGGCGCATTTTTTAGCAGCCGGCTCAGCCACAGCCAGCCAGGAAGAGCAGGCGTCTTGTTCATTTAAATAGTTCCGACCTTGTATTCATTTTTTTAGATACCCAACGTTATTAATTTACTTCATTCTTTTAGGGAAGCAGGACTATTAATGACCAATGGTACTAAACGACAAGTTGTTGTGTCAACCTTGGCAGAAGCACAGTTCTTTTTTGAGAATGGTTTTGATGACATAACCTATGCTTATCCATTGAGCAAAGACAAAGTAGAAAGATGTGCCAAGTTTGTGGACAAACTGAATCTTTTTCATATAACTGTGGATAATACAGAAATTATCAAACTTCTTGGAGAGTACACATTGCCAGCAAATAAAAAGTGGTCTGTACTGTTGATGATTGATTGTGGTTCTGGCAGAGGTAACTTGGCCTTTATATATACATGTATATATAGTTCAATCTACAGACATGGTGTTTCGCTGTACAACAGCTCATCAGTGTAGCTTGGAACAATCTGAATGAATTTCATCAGTTACTTATACACATGCGATCGTCGGTGACAACCGCATGTGGGACAGCGTCGGTGAAATACATTCAGATAGCGTGAAGTGCGCATGGGCCCAGAGTGTTCAAACTTCCACAAGGGTAGTGAGCATTGCATTATCGCTAATAGGTACCCACGGCAACTTCACAGAGTGCTCAACAACACCGAAGTGAAGGAGCGTACATAGTTCAATCTACAGACACGGTGTTTCGCTGTACAACAGCTCATCAGTGTAGCTTGGAACAATCTGAATGAATTTCATCAATTACTTATACACATGCGATCGTCGGTGACAACCGCATGTGGGACAGTGTCAGTGAAATACATTCAGATAGCGTGAAGTGCGCATGGGCCCAGAGTGCTCAAACTTCCACAAGGGTAGTGAGCGTTGCATTATCGCTAATAGGTACCCACGGCAACTTCACAGAGTGCTCAACAACAATATATATATATTGTTAAATAATTTATCTTTATCTGTTTTATTGTTAAATAATTTATCTTTGTATTGTATTGTATTACATTGTATTGTATTGTATTGTATTGTATGCATGATCTTTTCTTTACAGAGATGGGAGTGAAGTTAGTGGAGAAAAGATCTTGGGTATTAGGTTGAATTGCTTTCTATAGTAGACTTGGGATTTGCTATTCCTTTTCCTGTCCTTACTGATCCTTAGTCCTAGCTGTAATCATTGTTCTCTTGAGGGCAATGAAACCTTATTCCTACCCACTACCTATAAATTACCTGGTACCCCAGGCGCTAATTATCTCATCTCTACGGTAGAAAGCAATACAACCTCCTACCCAAGGTCTTTTCTCTGCCACCTTTATTTCTAGAACCCTACCTGGTTCAACATGGCATCCCAGACTAAATCACTTTCACAAAGCACTTGCACCTCCAAAGATAAACATTTTCGTTATTTTATGCAAAGAGAAAATTGTAACTACAAATACTCGTAGCCAAATGTTTTATTGTTAAATAATTTATCTTTGTATTGTATGCATGATCTTTTTCTTTACAGAGATGGGAGTGAAGTTAGTGGAGAAAAGATATTGGGTATTAGGTTGAATTGCTTTCTATAGTAGACTTGGGATTTGCTATTCCTTTTCCTGTCCTTACTGATCCTTAGTCCTAGCTGTAATCATTGTTCTCTTGTGATCAGTGAGCCCCTTACCTACCCACTACCTATAAATTACCTGGTACCTCAGGTGCTTATCTCAGCTCTACGATAGAAAGCAATACAAGCTCCTACCCAAAGTCTTTTCTTTGCTACCTTTTTTTCTACCTCTGTAATGAAAAATCATGGCTACAAATAACTGGTTAATAGGTGTTTTGTATGTTTATTTTTGGTGAGATGGTGTTCCATATGACAGTGACAGAGCTTTGGAAATGGTTCAACAGATATCTTTGCTAAACAATGCGCAGTTTACTGGCATCTATACCCACAGTGGGGTGTCATACCAGTGCAGAGGAGAGGAAGAAATAAAGAAATTCTGTGCAACAACATGGAGAAAGATGGATAATCTTGCAAATAAGTGAGTGTCTTTGCATGTAATTAAAAAATCTTATTTTTATATATGACATATTATATCTCAAACTCATTAATAATCCATGAATAATCAGCCAATTACAATAGTTCATTCAATCACCTGACTGAAGTTGGATACTCTGGTAAAACCTAAGATATTAGATGAAAACTGGTGTTCATCTAATTCTTAAAATTTGAATAATCTATGCAAAATAAACAAGTTGCTGTATGAATAAATTTTACACACACTCGCAGATAAAATCTCTCATGAAGGTTTATTTTAATTGCATTTTCCAAATGAAATCACTCAATTGAGATGCCATATTTCGGCCTCGTGCTTTCATCATGTTTTCTCATGTTTGGATCCCCTGATGAAACACTCAAACTCGTTGTTGATATATACTGTACAGTAAACACCCACATGTAAGAACCTAGATTTTTTCAAGTCTGGCAAAATAGGTTCTTATATTTTGGGGTAATTACTGACAATTTAGGCAAAATAGGTTCTTAATAGGTTCTTAAAATTTATTTAATGATATTTTTATGGAAGGGCCAAATATATGGCAAATTTATATTTTATAGTCCCACATTTTGGCTACAGCACTGTTTCATTATTCAGAGTGACTCTTCATATAGAGTGTTTTCACTCATGTGATCGGTGGCCCCATGGGGGTGGTGAAACAATACGAAATATTTGAATAAGAAAGAGCTAATTCCCATACTGTACACCAATATGGCCGCCATTTCATTGTTTTGGTACACCAATATGGCTGCCGTGATGTCAGATGAAAATGCTCTATAAGAACCTTGTGGCTTTGGTTGGCTAAACAGGTTCTTATATTTTGGGGTATTAAAATCCAAAATTTCTGCCTACGGGTTCTTAAATCACTAGGTTGAGGTTCTTACACGCGGGTGTTTACTGTACTGTATTACATCGTATTTTTTCTAAATCTTAACCATATGTGTTTGTAAATTGTTTCTAGGTTTCGTTCGAAAGGAATTGAGTGCATTAATGTTGGTATTGGTGCCACACCAACTTGTTCAAAGCCACCTGAAGAAAAGTTTATCAAGGGGATAACTGAATTTCATCCTGGAAACTATGTTTTTAATGGTATGAAAAGCCTAATGTCCTAATGTCTTATTACATTACATTGCATATTGCATTAAACATTACATTATACATTACATATTACATTACACATTACATTACACATTACATTACATATTACATTACATATTACATTACACATTACATTACACATTACATTACATATTACATTACATATTACATTGCATATTACATTACACATTACATTACACATTACATTACACATTACATTACATATTACATTACATATTACATTGCATATTACATTGCATATTATATTACATTACATATTACATTACATATTACATTACATATTACATTGCATATTACATTACATATCACATTACATTACATATTACATTACACATTACATTACATTACATATTACATTACATATTACATTGCATATTACATTACATATCACATTACATATTACATTACACATCACATTACATATTACATTACACATTACATTACATTACATATTACATTGCATATTACATTACATATTACATTGCATATTACATTACATATTACATTACATATTACATTACATTACACATTACATTACACATTACATTACATATTACATTACATTACGCTACACATTACATTACACATTACATTACACATTACATTACACATTACATTACACATTACATTACACATTACATTACATTTCATTTCATTTCAGAATGTAAATAAGAGTAAAAAATTTTCCTAGATATTAGGCAAGTCAACATTGGATCATGTACAATGGAAGACATTGCTGGTAAAGTGTTAACAAGAGTTCTTTCACATTACCCAGAGCAAGGACATATGCTTATTGACTGCGGCTGGTTGGCACTTACTCTGGACAGTCTTGGAAAGCTTCCAACAGGATATTGTGTATTTGAAGGAGAACCAAATCTGAAGTAAGTGAGTCACTAAGTTTGTCTTGCTCTTAACAATAAACTTTATTTCAACAGATAAGACCAATCAGCTAATTACTCGGGCTACCTGTGGTAGGCCAAGTCTTAGGGCACTTTCCAATTGACAAGGTTAGACCGGTCAGTCTGGCCAGAATGGACTTGCTTTTGATTAGGACCAAATTTTCCAGTCTGACCGTCCTAAGTCTCAAAACGAATCGTGTTCCATTTAACCGGACTGCCCGGTCTAACCGTGTAAATGGAAAGCCCCCTCAGTTCCCAACCTTCCAACAAATGTTCACAAATGAAAGCAAGCTGGAACTGACTATAACAAAAAAAAAGTACAAATAAATGGTGAACTTTGTGTTTCTATTGCTTTTAAATTTTGTTATGTGTTGGGTATTTTTTCCTAGATTGCTGACTATGACCCAAGAACTTGGAAAAATTGTTGCCGTTGAAGGAAATATTGATTTTTCCAAATACCCCATTGGATCTAACCTGACAATATTGCCACATCATGTAAGTAAAAGGCCTGGTGAAACGCTTTCAACATTTCATGCAACATCGTTCAACATTGTTGAATGCATGTTGAACGAAAATTTGAACATGTTCAAATTTCGTTCAACATCATTCAACAATGTTCAACATCATTCAACAGGGTGGCCAAACGCTTTCAACATATTGAATCACGGTTGAATTCAACGATGTTGAATGAAATGTTGAAAGCATTTGGCCAGGCCTTAACCTGTATTTCTGCCATTTTGTATATCGCATTTTGCTACAGTACCATCCGTATATATTTTTACACATCATTGCGTATGCAACACGTAACTTACGCTTTGATATACGTATCTTACGCTTTGATATATGTCAAATAAAGCCTTTTTAGACCTTATCTGGCAACGAGAAGACTATTTGTGGTAAATATTCATTTTTCAACCTTTTTTAAGAAGTCTGGAAAAAAAGGGTTAGCCTTTACTTTTTGACCATTTTTTGAACTTTTGAAATACGGTAAAAAATGTCAAATAAATAGAGAATAATACATGGATGTGCGGAAATATGAAATTTATTTTGAGTGTTGACCAGGATATCTCACGAGTGAGCGAAGCGAACGAGTGACATATCCTGGTCAACACGAGAAATAAATTTCATATTTCCAAGCATCCATGTATTGTTCTGTTTATTATATAAAAAAATTGTCCTATTACCTTGCAAAAATTGTATTAAACTATAATGCTGATTCAGCGATAATCGTCATATGTGTGATTATCATAAATAATCGCACATGTGAGATTATCACTTTTATTAGTGGTGGAAAAATCAATAAAACACTCTATTTTATATAATAAAGACTTTTTATACCTTCTGTGTGAAGGAGAAGGCTGTATTTGGGCTAAATATTCATACTTGAGTTTTTTTTAAAAGATGAAAAAAATATGTAAAGGGTAACACATGTATTTTTTGACCGATTTTGGCCATTTTTCGAACTTTTGAATTAGGGTCAAAAACGATTAAATAAAGACTTTTTAGACCGTCTGAGTTTTTTTTGATTTTTAAAAAAAAATCGGGAAAAAAAAAGTAAAGAACCGATTTTGGTCATTTTTGAAACTTTTGAGTTAGGGTCAAAAACGGTTTAAAAAAGTCGTTTTAGACCTTCTGTGAAAAGAAGAAGGCTGTATTTGCGCTAAAAAATGTTTTTTTGATTTTTAAAAAAAAATCGGGGAAAAAAAAGTAAAGAACCGATTTTGGTCATTTTTGAAACTTTTGAGTTAGGGTCAAAAACGGTTAAAAAAAGTCGTTTTAGACCTTCTGTGAAAAGGAGAAGGCTGTATTTGGGCTAAAAAAAATTTTTTTGATTTTTAAAAAAAAATCGGGGAAAAAAAAGTAAAGGGGTTAGCCTTTACTTTTTGACCGATTTTTGTCATTTTTGAAACTTTTTAGTTAGGGTCAAAAACGGTTAAAAAAAGTCGTTTTAGACCTTCTGTGAAAAGGAGAAGGCTGTATTTGGGCTAAAAAAAATTTAAAAAAATCGGGGAAAAAAAAGTAAAGGGGTTAGCCTTTACTTTTTGACCGATTTTGGTCATTTTTGAAACTTTTGAGTTAGGGTCAAAAACGGTTAAAAAAAGTCGTTTTAGACCTTCTGTGAAAAGGAGAAGGCTGTATTTGGGCTAAAAAAAAATTTTTTGATTTTTAAAAAAAAATCGGGGAAAAAAAAGTAAAGGGGTTAGCCTTTACTTTTTGACCGATTTTTGTCATTTTTGAAACTTTTTAGTTAGGGTCAAAAACGGTTAAAAAAAGTCGTTTTAGACCTTCTGTGAAAAGGAGAAGGCTGTATTTGGGCTAAAAAAAATTTAAAAAATCGGGGGAAAAAAAGTAAAGGGGTTAGCCTTTACTTTTTGACCGATTTTGGTCATTTTTGAAACTTTTGAGTTCGGGTCAAAAACGGTTAAAAAAAGTCGTTTTAGACCTTCTGTGAAAAGGAGAAGGCTGTATTTGGGCTAAAAAAAATTTTTTTGATTTTTAAAAAAAAATCGGGGAAAAAAAAGTAAAGGGGTTAGCCTTTACTTTTTGACCGATTTTGGTCATTTTTGAAACTTTTTAGTTAGGGTCAAAAACGGTTAAAAAAAGTCGTTCTAGACCTTCTGTGAAAAGGAGAAGGCTGTATTTGGGCTAAAAAAAATTTTTTTGATTTTTAAAAAAAAATCGGGGAAAAAAAAGTAAAGGGGTTAGCCTTTACTTTTTGACCGATTTTGGTCATTTTTGAAACTTTTGAGTTAGGGTCAAAAACGGTTAAAAAAAGTCGTTTTAGACCTTCTGTGAAAAGGAGAAGGCTGTATTTGGGCTAAAAAAAAATTTTTTGATTTTTAAAAAAAAATCGGGGAAAAAAAAGTAAAGGGGTTAGCCTTTACTTTTTGACCGATTTTGGTCATTTTTGAAACTTTTTAGTTAGGGTCAAAAACGGTTAAAAAAAGTCGTTTTAGACCTTCTGTGAAAAGGAGAAGGCTGTATTTGGGCTAAAAAAAATTTTTTTGATTTTTAAAAAAAAATCGGGGAACAAAAAAGTAAAGGGGTTAGCCTTTACTTTTTGACCGATTTTGGTCATTTTTGAAACTTTTTAGTTAGGGTCAAAAACGGTTAAAAAAAGTCGTTTTAGACCTTCTGTGAAAAGGAGAAGGCTGTATTTGGGCTAAAAAAAAAGTTTTTGATTTTTAAAAAAAAATGGGGGAAAAAAAAAGCAAAGGGGTTAGCCTTTACTTTTTGACCGATTTTGGTCATTTTTGAAACTTTTGAGTTAGGGTCAAAAACGGTTTAAAAAAGTCGTTTTAGACCTTCTGTGAAAAGGAGAAGGCTGTATTTGAGCTAAAAAAAATTTTTTTTGATTTTTAAAAAAACGGTTTAAAAAAGTCGTTTTAGACCTTCTGTGAAAAGGAGAAGGCTGTATTTGGGCTAAAAAAATTTTTTTTGATTTTTAAAAAGAAATCGGGGAAAAAAAAGTAAAGGGGTTAGCCTTTACTTTTTGACCGATTTTGGTCATTTTTGAAACTTTTTAGTTAGGGTCAAAAACGGTTAAAAAAAGTCGTTTTAGACCTTCTGTGAAAAGGAGAAGGCTGTATTTGGGCTAAAAAAAAAGTTTTTGATTTTTAAAAAAAAATGGGGAAAAAAAAAGCAAAGGGGTTAGCCTTTACTTTTTGACCGATTTTGGTCATTTTTGAAACTTTTTAGTTAGGGTCAAAAACGGTTAAAAAAAGTCGTTTTAGACCTTCTGTGAAAAGGAGAAGGCTGTATTTGCGCTAAAATTTTTTTTTTTGATTTTTAAAAAAAAATCGGGGAAAAAAAAGTAAAGGGGTTAGCCTTTACTTTTTGACCGATTTTGGTCATTTTTGAAACTTTTTAGTTAGGGTCAAAAACGGTTAAAAAAAGTCGTTTTAGACCTTCTGTGAAAAGGAGAAGGCTGTATTTGGGCTAAAAAATTTTTTTTTGATTTTTAAAAAAAAATCGGGGAAAAAAAAGTAAAGGGGTTAGCCTTTACTTTTTGACCGATTTTGGTCATTTTTGAAACTTTTTAGTTAGGGTCAAAAACGGTTAAAAAAAGTCGTTTTAGACCTTCTGTGAAAAGGAGAAGGCTGTATTTGGGCTAAAAAAAATTTTTTTGATTTTTAAAAAAAAATCGGGGAAAAAAAAGTAAAGGGGTTAGCCTTTACTTTTTGACCGATTTTGGTCATTTTTGAAACTTTTTAGTTAGGGTCAAAAACGGTTAAAAAAAGTCGTTCTAGACCTTCTGTGAAAAGGAGAAGGCTGTATTTGGGCTAAAAAAAATTTTTTTGATTTTTAAAAAAAAATCGGGGAAAAAAAAAGTAAAGGGGTTAGCCTTTACTTTTTGACCGATTTTGGTCATTTTTGAAACTTTTGAGTTAGGGTCAAAAACGGTTAAAAAAAGTCGTTTTAGACCTTCTGTGAAAAGGAGAAGGCTGTATTTGGGCTAAAAAAAATTTTTTTGATTTTTAAAAAGAAATCGGGGAAAAAAAAGTAAAGGGGTTAGCCTTTACTTTTTGACCGATTTTGGTCATTTTTGAAACTTTTTAGTTAGGGTCAAAAACGGTTAAAAAAAGTCGTTTTAGACCTTCTGTGAAAAGGAGAAGGCTGTATTTGGGCTAAAAAAAAAGTTTTTGATTTTTAAAAAAAAATGGGGAAAAAAAAAGCAAAGGGGTTAGCCTTTACTTTTTGACCGATTTTGGTCATTTTTGAAACTTTTTAGTTAGGGTCAAAAACGGTTAAAAAAAGTCGTTTTAGACCTTCTGTGAAAAGGAGAAGGCTGTATTTGCGCTAAAATTTTTTTTTTGATTTTTAAAAAAAAATCGGGGAAAAAAAAGTAAAGGGGTTAGCCTTTACTTTTTGACCGATTTTGGTCATTTTTGAAACTTTTTAGTTAGGGTCAAAAACGGTTAAAAAAAGTCGTTTTAGACCTTCTGTGAAAAGGAGAAGGCTGTATTTGGGCTAAAAAAATTTTTTTTGATTTTTAAAAAAAAATCGGGGAAAAAAAAGTAAAGGGGTTAGCCTTTACTTTTTGACCGATTTTGGTCATTTTTGAAACTTTTTAGTTAGGGTCAAAAACGGTTAAAAAAAGTCGTTTTAGACCTTCTGTGAAAAGGAGAAGGCTGTATTTGGGCTAAAAAAAATTTTTTTGATTTTTAAAAAAAAATCGGGGAAAAAAAAGTAAAGGGGTTAGCCTTTACTTTTTGACCGATTTTGGTCATTTTTGAAACTTTTTAGTTAGGGTCAAAAACGGTTAAAAAAAGTCGTTCTAGACCTTCTGTGAAAAGGAGAAGGCTGTATTTGGGCTAAAAAAAATTTTTTTGATTTTTAAAAAAAAATCGGGGAAAAAAAAGTAAAGGGGTTAGCCTTTACTTTTTGACCGATTTTGGTCATTTTTGAAACTTTTGAGTTAGGGTCAAAAACGGTTAAAAAAAGTCGTTTTAGACCTTCTGTGAAAAGGAGAAGGCTGTATTTGGGCTAAAAAAAAATTTGATTTTTAAAAAAAAATCGGGGAAAAAAAAGTAAAGGGGTTAGCCTTTACTTTTTGACCGATTTTGGTCATTTTTGAAACTTTTTAGTTAGGGTCAAAAACGGTTAAAAAAAGTCGTTTTAGACCTTCTGTGAAAAGGAGAAGGCTGTATTTGGGCTAAAAAAAATTTTTTTGATTTTTAAAAAAAAATCGGGGAACAAAAAAGTAAAGGGGTTAGCCTTTACTTTTTGACCGATTTTGGTCATTTTTGAAACTTTTTAGTTAGGGTCAAAAACGGTTAAAAAAAGTCGTTTTAGACCTTCTGTGAAAAGGAGAAGGCTGTATTTGGGCTAAAAAAAAAGTTTTTGATTTTTAAAAAAAAATGGGGGAAAAAAAAGCAAAGGGGTTAGCCTTTACTTTTTGACCGATTTTGGTCATTTTTGAAACTTTTGAGTTAGGGTCAAAAACGGTTTAAAAAAGTCGTTTTAGACCTTCTGTGAAAAGGAGAAGGCTGTATTTGAGCTAAAAAAAATTTTTTTTGATTTTTAAAAAAACGGTTTAAAAAAGTCGTTTTAGACCTTCTGTGAAAAGGAGAAGGCTGTATTTGGGCTAAAAAAATTTTTTTTGATTTTTAAAAAGAAATCGGGGAAAAAAAAGTAAAGGGGTTAGCCTTTACTTTTTGACCGATTTTGGTCATTTTTGAAACTTTTTAGTTAGGGTCAAAAACGGTTAAAAAAAGTCGTTTTAGACCTTCTGTGAAAAGGAGAAGGCTGTATTTGGGCTAAAAAAAAAGTTTTTGATTTTTAAAAAAAAATGGGGAAAAAAAAAGCAAAGGGGTTAGCCTTTACTTTTTGACCGATTTTGGTCATTTTTGAAACTTTTTAGTTAGGGTCAAAAACGGTTAAAAAAAGTCGTTTTAGACCTTCTGTGAAAAGGAGAAGGCTGTATTTGCGCTAAAATTTTTTTTTTTGATTTTTAAAAAAAAATCGGGGAAAAAAAAGTAAAGGGGTTAGCCTTTACTTTTTGACCGATTTTGGTCATTTTTGAAACTTTTTAGTTAGGGTCAAAAACGGTTAAAAAAAGTCGTTTTAGACCTTCTGTGAAAAGGAGAAGGCTGTATTTGGGCTAAAAAAAATTTTTTTGATTTTTAAAAAAAAATCGGGGAAAAAAAAGTAAAGGGGTTAGCCTTTACTTTTTGACCGATTTTGGTCATTTTTGAAACTTTTTAGTTAGGGTCAAAAACGGTTAAAAAAAGTCGTTTTAGACCTTCTGTGAAAAGGAGAAGGCTGTATTTGGGCTAAAAAAAATTTTTTTGATTTTTAAAAAAAAATCGGGGAAAAAAAAGTAAAGGGGTTAGCCTTTACTTTTTGACCGATTTTGGTCATTTTTGAAACTTTTTAGTTAGGGTCAAAAACGGTTAAAAAAAGTCGTTCTAGACCTTCTGTGAAAAGGAGAAGGCTGTATTTGGGCTAAAAAAAATTTTTTTGATTTTTAAAAAAAAATCGGGGAAAAAAAAGTAAAGGGGTTAGCCTTTACTTTTTGACCGATTTTGGTCATTTTTGAAACTTTTGAGTTAGGGTCAAAAACGGTTAAAAAAAGTCGTTTTAGACCTTCTGTGAAAAGGAGAAGGCTGTATTTGGGCTAAAAAAAAATTTTTTGATTTTTAAAAAAAAATCGGGGAAAAAAAAGTAAAGGGGTTAGCCTTTACTTTTTGACCGATTTTGGTCATTTTTGAAACTTTTTAGTTAGGGTCAAAAACGGTTAAAAAAAGTCGTTTTAGACCTTCTGTGAAAAGGAGAAGGCTGTATTTGGGCTAAAAAAAATTTTTTTGATTTTTAAAAAAAAATCGGGGAACAAAAAAGTAAAGGGGTTAGCCTTTACTTTTTGACCGATTTTGGTCATTTTTGAAACTTTTTAGTTAGGGTCAAAAACGGTTAAAAAAAGTCGTTTTAGACCTTCTGTGAAAAGGAGAAGGCTGTATTTGGGCTAAAAAAAAAGTTTTTGATTTTTAAAAAAAAATGGGGGAAAAAAAAGCAAAGGGGTTAGCCTTTACTTTTTGACCGATTTTGGTCATTTTTGAAACTTTTGAGTTAGGGTCAAAAACGGTTTAAAAAAGTCGTTTTAGACCTTCTGTGAAAAGGAGAAGGCTGTATTTGAGCTAAAAAAAATTTTTTTTGATTTTTAAAAAAACGGTTTAAAAAAGTCGTTTTAGACCTTCTGTGAAAAGGAGAAGGCTGTATTTGGGCTAAAAAAAATTTTTTTGATTTTTAAAAAGAAATCGGGGAAAAAAAAGTAAAGGGGTTAGCCTTTACTTTTTGACCGATTTTGGTCATTTTTGAAACTTTTTAGTTAGGGTCAAAAACGGTTAAAAAAAGTCGTTTTAGACCTTCTGTGAAAAGGAGAAGGCTGTATTTGGGCTAAAAAAAAAGTTTTTGATTTTTAAAAAAAAATGGGGAAAAAAAAAAAGCAAAGGGGTTAGCCTTTACTTTTTGACCGATTTTGGTCATTTTTGAAACTTTTTAGTTAGGGTCAAAAACGGTTAAAAAAAGTCGTTTTAGACCTTCTGTGAAAAGGAGAAGGCTGTATTTGCGCTAAAATTTTTTTTTTTGATTTTTAAAAAAAAATCGGGGAAAAAAAAGTAAAGGGGTTAGCCTTTACTTTTTGACCGATTTTGGTCATTTTTGAAACTTTTTAGTTAGGGTCAAAAACGGTTAAAAAAAGTCGTTTTAGACCTTCTGTGAAAAGGAGAAGGCTGTATTTGGGCTAAAAAATTTTTTTTTGATTTTTAAAAAAAAATCGGGGAAAAAAAAGTAAAGGGGTTAGCCTTTACTTTTTGACCGATTTTGGTCATTTTTGAAACTTTTTAGTTAGGGTCAAAAACGGTTAAAAAAAGTCGTTTTAGACCTTCTGTGAAAAGGAGAAGGCTGTATTTGGGCTAAAAAAAAAGTTTTTGATTTTTAAAAAAAAATGGGGGAAAAAAAAGCAAAGGGGTTAGCCTTTACTTTTTGACCGATTTTGGTCATTTTTGAAACTTTTTAGTTAGGGTCAAAAACGGTTAAAAAAAGTCGTTTTAGACCTTCTGTGAAAAGGAGAAGGCTGTATTTGGGCTAAAAAAAATTTTTTTGATTTTTTAAAAAAAATCGGGGAAAAAAAAGTAAAGGGGTTAGCCTTTACTTTTTGACCGATTTTGGTCATTTTTGAAACTTTTTAGTTAGGGTCAAAAACGGTTAAAAAAAGTCGTTTTAGACCTTCTGTGAAAAGGAGAAGGCTGTATTTGGGCTAAAAAAAAAATTTTTGATTTTTTAAAAAAAATCGGGGGAAAAAAAGTAAAGGGGTTAGCCTTTACTTTTTGACCGATTTTGGTCATTTTTGAAACTTTTTAGTTAGGGTCAAAAACGGTTAAAAAAAGTCGTTTTAGACCTTCTGTGAAAAGGAGAAGGCTGTATTTGGGCTAAAAAAATTTTTTTTGATTTTTAAAAAAAAATCGGGGAAAAAAAAGTAAAGGGGTTAGCCTTTACTTTTTGACCGATTTTGGTCATTTTTGAAACTTTTTAGTTAGGGTCAAAAACGGTTAAAAAAAGTCGTTTTAGACCTTCTGTGAAAAGGAGAAGGCTGTATTTGCGCTAAAAAAAATTTTTTTTGATTTTTAAAAAAAAATCGGGGAAAAAAAAGTAAAGGGGTTAGCCTTTACTTTTTGACCGATTTTGGTTATTTTTGAAACTTTTTAGTTAGGGTCAAAAACGGTTAAAAAAAGTCGTTTTAGACCTTCTGTGAAAAGGAGAAGGCTGTATTTGCGCTAAAAAAAAATTGTTTTGATTTTTAAAAAAAAATCGGGGAAAAAAAAGTAAAGGGGTTAGCCTTTACTTTTTGACCGATTTTGGTCATTTTTGAAACTTTTGAGTTAGGGTCAAAAACGGTTAAAAAAAGTCGTTTTAGACCTTCTGTGAAAAGGAGAAGGCTGTATTTGGGCTAAAAAAAAAGTTTTTGATTTTTAAAAAAAAATCGGGGAAAAAAAAGCAAAGGGGTTAGCCTTTACTTTTTGACCGATTTTGGTCATTTTTGAAACTTTTTAGTTAGGGTCAAAAACGGTTAAAAAAAGTCGTTTTAGACCTTCTGTGAAAAGGAGAAGGCTGTATTTGGGCTTAAAATTTTTTTTTTGATTTTTAAAAAAAAATCGGGGAAAAAAAAGTAAAGGGGTTAGCCTTTACTTTTTGACCGATTTTGGTCATTTTTGAAACTTTTGAGTTAGGGTCAAAAACGGTTAAAAAAAGTCGTTTTAGACCTTCTGTGAAAAGGAGAAGGCTGTATTTGGGCTAAAAAAAAAGTTTTTGATTTTTAAAAAAAAATCGGGGAAAAAAAAGTAAAGGGGTTAGCCTTTACTTTTTGACCGATTTTGGTCATTTTTGAAACTTTTGAGTTAGGGTCAAAAACGGTTAAAAAAAGTCGTTTTAGACCTTCTGTGAAAAGGAGAAGGCTGTATTTGGGCTAAAAAAAAAGTTTTTGATTTTTAAAAAAAAATCGGGGAAAAAAAAGTAAAGGGGTTAGCCTTTACTTTTTGACCGATTTTGGTCATTTTTGAAACTTTTTAGTTAGGGTCAAAAACGGTTAAAAAAAGTCGTTTTAGACCTTCTGTGAAAAGGAGAAGGCTGTATTTGGGCTAAAAAAAAAGTTTTTGATTTTTAAAAAAAAATCGGGGAAAAAAAAGTAAAGGGGTTAGCCTTTACTTTTTGACCGATTTTGGTCATTTTTGAAACTTTTTAGTTAGGGTCAAAAACGGTTAAAAAAAGTCGTTTTAGACCTTCTGTGAAAAGGAGAAGGCTGTATTTGGGCTTAAAATTTTTTTTTTGATTTTTAAAAAAAAATCGGGGAAAAAAAAGTAAAGGGGTTGTTAGCCTTTACTTTTTGACCGATTTTGGTCATTTTTGAAACTTTTGAGTTAGGGTCAAAAACGGTTAAAAAAAGTCGTTTTAGACCTTCTGTGAAAAGGAGAAGGCTGTATTTGGGCTAAAAAAAAAGTTTTTGATTTTTAAAAAAAAATCGGGGAAAAAAAAGTAAAGGGGTTAGCCTTTACTTTTTGACCGATTTTGGTCATTTTTGAAACTTTTTAGTTAGGGTCAAAAACGGTTAAAAAAAGTCGTTTTAGACCTTCTGTGAAAAGGAGAAGGCTGTATTTGGGCTAAAAAAAAAGTTTTTGATTTTTAAAAAAAAATCGGGGAAAAAAAAGCAAAGGGGTTAGCCTTTACTTTTTGACCGATTTTGGTCATTTTTGAAACTTTTTAGTTAGGGTCAAAAACGGTTAAAAAAAGTCGTTTTAGACCTTCTGTGAAAAGGAGAGAAGGCTGTATTTGCGCTAAAAAAAAATTGTTTTGATTTTTAAAAAAAAATCGGGGAAAAAAAAGTAAAGGGGTTAGCCTTTACTTTTTGACCGATTTTGGTCATTTTTGAAACTTTTTAGTTAGGGTCAAAAACGGTTAAAAAAAGTCGTTTTAGACCTGTGAAAAGGAGAAGGCTGTATTTGGGCTAAAAAAAAAGTTTTTGATTTTTAAAAAAAAATCGGGGAAAAAAAAGCAAAGGGGTTAGCCTTTACTTTTTGACCGATTTTGGTCATTTTTGAAACTTTTTAGTTAGGGTCAAAAACGGTTAAAAAAAGTCGTTTTAGACCTTCTGTGAAAAGGAGAAGGCTGTATTTGGGCTTAAAATTTTTTTTTTGATTTTTAAAAAAAAATCGGGGAAAAAAAAGTAAAGGGGTTAGCCTTTACTTTTTGACCGATTTTGGTCATTTTTGAAACTTTTGAGTTAGGGTCAAAAACGGTTAAAAAAAGTCGTTTTAGACCTTCTGTGAAAAGGAGAAGGCTGTATTTGGGCTAAAAAAAAAGTTTTTGATTTTTAAAAAAAAAATCGGGGAAAAAAAAGTAAAGGGGTTAGCCTTTACTTTTTGACCGATTTTGGTCATTTTTGAAACTTTTTAGTTAGGGTCAAAAACGGTTAAAAAAAGTCGTTTTAGACCTTCTGTGAAAAGGAGAAGGCTGTATTTGGGCTAAAAAAAAAGTTTTTGATTTTTAAAAAAAAATCGGGGAAAAAAAAGCAAAGGGGTTAGCCTTTACTTTTTGACCGATTTTGGTCATTTTTGAAACTTTTTAGTTAGGGTCAAAAACGGTTAAAAAAAGTCGTTTTAGACCTTCTGTGAAAAGGAGAGAAGGCTGTTTTTGGGCTAAAAAAATTTTTTTTGATTTTTAAAAAAAAATCGGGGAAAAAAAAGTAAAGGGGTTAGCCTTTACTTTTTGACCGATTTTGGTCATTTTTGAAACTTTTTAGTTAGGGTCAAAAACGGTTAAAAAAAGTCGTTTTAGACCTTCTGTGAAAAGGAGAGAAGGCTGTTTTTCGGCTAAAAAAAATTTTTTTGATTTTTAAAAAAAAATCGGGGAAAAAAAAGTAAAGGGGTTAGCCTTTACTTTTTGACCGATTTTTGTCATTTTTGAAACTTTTTAGTTAGGGTCAAAAACGGTTAAAAAAAGTCGTTTTAGACCTTCTGTGAAAAGGAGAAGGCTGTATTTGGGCTAAAAAAAATTTTTTTGATTTTTAAAAAAAAATCGGGGAAAAAAAAGTAAAGGGGTTAGCCTTTACTTTTTGACCGATTTTTGTCATTTTTGAAACTTTTTAGTTAGGGTCAAAAACGGTTAAAAAAAGTCGTTTTAGACCTTCTGTGAAAAGAAGAAGGCTGTATTTGGGCTAAAAAAAAATTTTTTGATTTTTAAAAAAAAATCGGGGAAAAAAAAGTAAAGGGGTTAGCCTTTACTTTTTGACCGATTTTGGTCATTTTTGAAACTTTTGAGTTAGGGTCAAAAACGGTTAAAAAAAGTCGTTTTAGACCTTCTGTGAAAAGGAGAAGGCTGTATTTGGGTTAAAAAAATTTTTTTTGATTTTTAAAAAAAAATCGGGGAAAAAAAAGTAAAGGGGTTAGCCTTTACTTTTTGACCGATTTTTGTCATTTTTGAAACTTTTTAGTTAGGGTCAAAAACGGTTAAAAAAAGTCGTTTTAGACCTTCTGTGAAAAGGAGAAGGCTGTATTTGGGCTAAAAAAAATTTAAAAAATCGGGGAAAAAAAAGTAAAGGGGTTAGCCTTTACTTTTTGACCGATTTTGGTCATTTTTGAAACTTTTGAGTTCGGGTCAAAAACGGTTAAAAAAAGTCGTTTTAGACCTTCTGTGAAAAGAAGAAGGCTGTATTTGGGCTAAAAAAATTTTTTTTGATTTTTAAAAAAAAATCGGGGAAAAAAAAGTAAAGGGGTTAGCCTTTACTTTTTGACCGATTTTGGTCATTTTTGAAACTTTTGAGTTAGGGTCAAAAACGGTTAAAAAAAGTCGTTTTAGACCTTCTGTGAAAAGGAGAAGGCTGTATTTGGGCTAAAAAAAATTTTTTTGATTTTTAAAAAAAAATCGGGGAAAAAAAAGTAAAGGGGTTAGCCTTTACTTTTTGACCGATTTTTGTCATTTTTGAAACTTTTGAGTTAGGGTCAAAAACGGTTAAAAAAAGTCGTTTTAGACCTTCTGTGAAAAGGAGAAGGCTGTATTTGGGCTAAAAAAATTTAAAAAAATCGGGGAAAAAAAAGTAAAGGGGTTAGCCTTTACTTTTTGACCGATTTTGGTCATTTTTGAAACTTTTGAGTTAGGGTCAAAAACGGTTAAAAAAAGTCGTTTTAGACCTTCTGTGAAAAGGAGAAGGCTGTATTTGGGCTAAAAAAAATTTTTTTGATTTTTAAAAAAAAATCGGGGAAAAAAAAGTAAAGGGGTTAGCCTTTACTTTTTGACCGATTTTTGTCATTTTTGAAACTTTTTAGTTAGGGTCAAAAACGGTTAAAAAAAGTCGTTTTAGACCTTCTGTGAAAAGGAGAAGGCTGTATTTGGGCTAAAAAAAATTTAAAAAATCGGGGAAAAAAAAGTAAAGGGGTTAGCCTTTACTTTTTGACCGATTTTGGTCATTTTTGAAACTTTTTAGTTAGGGTCAAAAACGGTTAAAAAAAGTCGTTTTAGACCTTCTGTGAAAAGGAGAAGGCTGTATTTGGGCTAAAAAAATTTAAAAAAATCGGGGAAAAAAAAGTAAAGGGGTTAGCCTTTACTTTTTGACCGATTTTTGTCATTTTTGAAACTTTTTAGTTAGGGTCAAAAACGGTTAAAAAAAGTCGTTTTAGAGGAATAAAAAATGTAAAGAGGGGTTTTGAAAAATGAGCAAAATTGGTCTCAACCCTTTACTTTTTTCCCCCCGATTTTTTTGAGAAGAACAAAACAAAATTATATTTAGCCCAAATACAGCCTTCTCCTTCCCACAGAATGTCTAAAAAGGCTTTATTTGACCTTTTTAGACCCTAACAAAAGTTCGAAAAATGACCAAAATCGGTCAAAAAGTAAAGGCTAACCCGTTTACATTTTCCCACCAACCTTTTTAAAAAACTTAAATATGAATATTTATTTAGCCCAAATACAGCCGCCTCCTTCCTACAGAAGGCTTTATTTGACATTTTTTGACCGTACGGCCAAACTTTTGAAATAAGGCTAAAATATAAAGATTTAGCACGAGCAAAGCCTTCTTGTTGCTACAGAAGCTATAAAAAGGCTTTATTTCAGCCAAAGTAGCGTTTTTGTAGCTTATTTAAACGTTCAAAAATGGCAAAAATCGGTCAGAAAGTAAAGGTTAACTATACCTTTTTTTCTCATCCAAATTTTGACGTTCTTTTAAAGATAATGTAGGCATTAATAATTGAATATTTCGTTCTTCTATTCTTGATTGTTTAAGACCATGTTCTTCTATAAACAGTACAAATTGTAACAAATAAATTTAATCCCTATTTACCGTAAGTAAAAAGTTGAAACAATACAATTTATACACTCGATGCTTAACACTAAGAAACAGGACTGTAAAATTGCAAGTTTAGCTCTAGATGGAGGAGTGATTAGGCACTAGCTAACGAACTAGCCATGGCAAAATTTGATAGTTAATAGAGTGAAGTATAGACCCTTTTTATAAGTGCAGACATAGGCGTAGAGTTTTGGTTTTGTCTGGGGGGGCTCATACTTAGTGACACTAACATCGAGTACCGTAGGTACGAGCCTCCTAGGGGGGTCCGGGGGCATGCCCCCCCTGAAAATTTTTAAAATTAGGGGCTCTGAAATGACATTTCCAGCATTCTGAGAACACATTTGGTGAAATATTTTAGATTTTCAAAACAACATTTTAATGGTGCATTTTGTGATAAATCACATAAGCATACAAATTTAATACAACATTTATAACCAACTTAAACCACCAGAAAGCATATATAGGTTGTATATAGGTATTTGCCAAATAACATATACTGGCAATACTACAAGAGTTTTACTTTAAAGTAATCCTACCTTCATTGGAGTATTGTTTTGTTTTGTTTTTTCAGCAAAATTTCCGCAGGGGCTGAGCCCCCCCTGTAAAATTTCTGGGGGGGCTCGAGCCCCTCAGCCCCCCCATACTCTACGCCTATGAGTGCAGAGTACGTCATTTCCGCACTTCAAGTCATTTTCAGCCTTTTGAATTCTATTGAAATTTACAAAATTCTAAGATCTAAATTATTAAACCTATAAAGCTGGTGGTTTTATATATTTTGTAGATCGTTATTAAGAGTATTTCTGGGAAATTTTGAGTCGATACAACTATTCCTTCAACCAAAATCTTTAGATTGTACATCATCAGATGCAATTAGACGTCACTTCTAAAGCTTAACCAAGCTTTGTACGTTGAATTGCGTGTACAAAGTGACTTTTAACGACATTTGAAAATTATGCTGACGTCAGAATGGGTGGGTGGCTGGGTGGTTGGGTGGGTGAGTGAGTGAGTGGAGACTCATTGAGTGTTGAGTTGCACTTATTGCGTATCCATCAGATTTTCTTCACATTTTCAGTGAATGCTCCTGACATTCTCCCCTGTTCATTAAAACAATAAAAATTGCAACGCATTTTTCTCTTCATAGACACTTTAACAAAACGTTGTGGTAATTTCTTTTTTTCTATTCTTGCAGTCATGTGCAACAGCAGCAATGCACCCAGTATATTATGTCCATGATGGGGACAATGTCGTTGAAGAATGGAAACCAGTTAAAGGATGGTAAAGCCTCCAGATTCACAGTTTAATGAACTTCATTTGATAAAAATTGGATTTACTTCAAAATAATTAAATATAATCCTAGTAGTTTTGTAGATGATTTGCATCATCAAGAATGTTAGATTTAACAAATAAATTCCCAACGCAGCCAGGTGAAGAATCAGACATAGTTTAATGCTACTCTGGCTTAAAAGTTTTTTGAACGTAACTTAAAAAGTTACTGTTCATGACCCAACGTTTCGACACTCCGATCTAGTGTCTTCATCAGGGGTGATCATTGTGAAGACAGGTCCCATATTTATACTCTCATAGAACCACTGATGACGTTACCTCGTTTATTTTCTTAAATGTTTATATCATCCAATGCAAAAAAAAAACACACAGGAAGTTTACACTTTTCAAACTCATTGGCAGTATAACATGCAATCAGGCATTACAGTGTATTTTAAAACTAATATGGTCTGATTGCAGGTTATTGCCAGTCCTGTATTATCAGCTGAAAACATACATGATAAATTTTGAATATTCGAGATCCCATGGTAATTAGCCTGCGTGCAGACTCCACCTGAATTTAATAATTAAATATCATATAGAGTCTGCGCATCGGCGGCAGAAAGCTTGTTCTGTCACGTGGGTTTCCCCACAAAAGCGGGGAAAGCGTGTGATTGGTCAATCGCTAAATATTCATGATTAGTTATAATTTATGTTAAAAGCGATTTAATACCAAGGAATAAACATGGCGTTATATCGATCCTGAGAAGCTCAAAGGTGAAACTTTCGTACGTGCTCTTGACGTTGTCTGTGGCTTTTTTCAAGTAGGAAATCTTTATGAAGAGAGAAGCGTATCCTCAAGGAATTCTTTCTGGGGAAGTCGATCTTTTTTAGTGCTGGCACAGGCTATGGGAAGTCCTTGATTTTCCAAGCCGTTCCACTTCTAGCCGATCTGTTCTGAATAATTCTGAATTCTGAATAATACTGAATAATTCACAATTCTGAATAATTATGAATTTCTCGCGTCTAAATTATTTTAATTATTCCAAAAGTCCCACGTGACAGAACAAGCTTTCTGCCGCCGATGCGCAGACTCTATATGATATTTAATTATTAAATTCAGGTGGAGTCTGCACGCAGGCTAATGGTAATTGGATCTATACTGGGAACTATACTGTATTAAAACACAATCACCTTGGTTTTCTTCAATGTACCGTGGTTTATTTATAATACAGTAGTTACTCCCAACCATGCATGAATCAAGTTAATTGCCCCGGGCAAATTGTTTATTAGACCGGGGCAATTAACTTGATTTATGCGTGGTTGAGAAAATAAGGGTTAATCAATGGTCACGAATGTGACACAGGATTTATCATCACGACCGAAGTGTTTTTAGGTGAACTCTGTAATAACAAACTCAGTATCTCAGTTTTCTTAGGCAACCTCTGTGATCGTGAACTAAGTAGGTTAGTTACCTCAACCTCGGTAACTATATACACTTGTTGACTAGCGCCGAGGGAAACATTTGTGACCATTCATTAAAGCTTATTTTCCCAACCACGCATAAATCAAGTTAATTGCCCCGGGCTAATAAATATTAGGGTTAGATATACTGCCGAAACAGAGAACATAGGAGTCTAACTTTCGAGCGAAGGCCCTTCGTCACGTTTCTCTCTGACGACGAGCCTTCGCTCGAAACGTTAGACTCCTACGTTCTCTGTTTCAGCAGTATATCTAACGTTACTATATTTCGACTGTTGTTTCTTCACTGCCTACGCGGCACGATACTTTTATATAATATATATTAGCCCAGGGCATCTCTGTGATAACGAACTCAGTATCTCAGTTTTCTTAGGCAACCTCTGTGATCATGAACTAAGTAGGTTAGTTACCTCAACCTCGGTAACTAAGTAAGTTATTTACTTCAGGCCTTCAGCCCTGGGTAAATAACTGACGTAGTTACCTCGGGTTCAGTAACTAACCTATACGTATCACAATGGTTAGGGCATCTAAATATTTATTTGTTTGGTCTTCAACATACCTTACTAATCATTGTGGTCTTCTGAGCACATTGTTTGAAACCAACAACACAAAGATAACAGTTGAGTAGTTTTGCTCAGTTTTGAAACTGGAACAAAAACTAAAGCTGGACATTTTCCCTTTGCTTTCTTTTGTAATAAATTATGAAACTCTATATTAAAGAAAATAATACATTTGTTAATATATTAATACATTATATAATACATCAATTAATATATCAATTAATACATTAATTAATACATTATATAATACATCAATTAATATATCAATTAATACATTATATAATACATTAATTAATATATCAATTAATACATTAATTAATACATTATATAATACATTAATATTATACATTAAATAATACAATATTTAATAGATTATTAATAGATTATTTATTACATTAATTAATAGATTATTTAATGTATTAAATACATTAATTAATTAATACATTACTTAATACACTAATTAATATATTAATTAATTAGTAGATTATTTAATACATTAATACATTATTAAATACACTAATTAATGCATTATTAATACACTATTAACACCCCACTTATTACATTAATTACATTAGTTAATACAATAATTAATACATTAATTAATACATTATTTATCACATTAATTAATACATTATTAAATACACTAATTAACAGTTAATTAATACATTACTTAAACCCTATTTATGACGTTAATTATTAAATAGTTAATACATTAAGTAATACAGTATTATTTATTACATTTACAATACCTCTTCTGAGTAGTACATCCAAGTTTTTAAAAACGTCAGTTCTGAAGAAAATTCTTAAGAGTAGCAGAATGTCCCAGGACTGACCACATGAGGTGATAAAATTATTTAAAATTTCAACAAAATCTTCAACCATTTCAGAAATGCTAATATCCAGTTTTCTTGGAAGAGGAAATTGAACTTCTAAAATATGTAAAATAAAACAGTGAATTAATAAATGTACTGTATTGCTTCAACTCTTTAAAACCCATTGGCATGCACTGCATAGCCTGAGAAAACAGCCACCTCTTCTCACTCGCATCCTCGTGGAAGAGTCTCTTGAAAGAGGTGGAAGATTTTTACCCTGGTTAACACCAGACAATTTTGCTTAGCACAGTTAGGAAAGATTTCAAGCTTTAAAAAAGGTTAATACTGTAGTCCCGCACACTGTTTGTATGCCACTTTTTCTACTCCAATAACAGCCTTAAAGTGCCTATGTCATCCTCAGGGACTTTACATATTTATACTAATTGGAACATTCTGAGAAGATTTGTAAGATCTCTTCTCAGGCGAAAATTTCATCTTCATGGCTTTTTTTGCCATTAAAGTTGACAGAAGTGACGTCAAAAGAGGAATCTGTAAAGTGGTTTTCATATAGACAAATTCCTCTTTCGACGTCACTTCCGTCAACTTTAATGGCCAAAAAATCCATGAAGATGAAATTTTCACCTGAGAAGATATATTACAAATCTTCTCAGAATGTTCCAATTAGTATAAATATGTAAAGTCCCTGAGGATGACATAGGCACTTTAAAATTGTGGACAATGAAATGGACTCAGTGAAGATACATTAGTAAAAAGACTAGAGGCCTGGTCATACCTACACTTGCATTGATTGAACCACACATATGATGAAAGCAGCTGAAGCTGGTCAAAGAAACTTTAATGTCTTTTATCTTATCCACTATCAGTTGATTGCCTGAACAAGAAAAGAAACAATGATGAACGATGGGAATGAAAGAGTTAATATGGAGCTAAAATAACTCAAGACCCTTTATAAAACCAATCAAGACCATGCGCAAAAATGCTAAGGCTGAATTAAGCAGCAGCAAGGTGACATCCAGTCCATTTAATATTACAAAACATCACAACCCCTTTTAATTCCTTTCATGCATGTAGTTATTGTGGAACAACTTTATCTTTTTATTCTGTCTAATGCCAGGAGAGATGTCTCGGAAAGACATGCATGGGTTAAGTGGACACCATCATAAACAAACACCTGTGTATTAAGGTCCAAAAGATACCAACTTAATGTTTGACTCGGTAACTGCAAATAAGTCTTCACACTTACATTTCCACTGATTAGGACAATAATGAGAGACAACATGCCATTCAACCAAAGCTCCTTTGGGTAAAGCAGGAACAACAACATACAGCATAGCATCCTCTTGATTACAATCCATGTGACATTGTTTCTGTATAAAGTGATTTAAAGAGAACATAACTATTGACTAGGCTGTTGCGGTATTGAAAAAATACCGATATCGGTTATCGAAAAAAAAATACCGATAATATCGATATATCGATATTTTTCCGCGATGGAAATTAACTATATTTTAAGCCTAGTTTTCACCAGACGTCAGGATATCATAAGAATAACGTTTTACAAAAGAAAAAGCACCTTTTTCGAAGTGTGAATCGAGCTTTAATGTAACAAATGATATATTTACAATGATATATATATAATATATTTACAAGTTTTCTGCCAGAAACACGAGCATGTTTGCTTGGTCTGGCTTTAGCTGGGCTCTCTGCGAAGTTATAATTTTACCGGCTTTACTGAATAGTCTCTCAGACGGCGAACTGCTGGCAGGAATTGCCAGATATTTCCGTGCTAGCGGACTAAGCAAAGGAAAGTCGCGAACATGACATTTCCACCACACCAAAGGGTCGTCATCACCATCAATTGTTTCGATTTTTATGTATTTATCCATCTCCTTCTGCAATCTATCGCGCGGCGACTGTGATGGCGATGATATCTGCGACGACTTCCGCATGGTGGTCAGGGAGCCAAGCAGTGATAATCGGTTTTCGCGCGTCTAATACCGATAATATCGTAGATTTCGATATTTTCGGTAAGATTTCGATATTTTCGGTATATCGATATTTTCAAATTTAAAATACCGAATAACCGATATTTGAAAAAACCCGATAATTATCGATATATCGATATACCGCAACAGCCTACTATTGACTGCAAAAAAACTCATTATCCAGAGCCTCGTGTAAACATGGCAGAGCCATTGGGGAAAGAGGAAGGAGTTTCCTCAGGCCTTGAGAAGAGCACCATAAAAGTTTTGTGATTCAAGTTTTTGATGTACGAAAGATTAGTGTTGCCTGAGAAAATATGACCCTATAACATATGACATTATTAATGGGCCCAAAATCAATATTTTGCCCCACAGCTCACAATATACCTTGGTGGCCCTGACTATTCTCTATAATCATACTATATACATTATTTACTGTACCTTATAAAAGTTCAACCATACTGCTCTAGCTCGAGGCACATACTCTGGAGCTGTGACATAACAAACACCACAAATAACATTGGATAATCTTGCTCCAGGAATAACTGCTTCCAAAATACGCATGACATGTCTTAGTGCTAATGGAGCCTCGTAATCAATACCATCATTCACAATCATCATTGATGAAGGCCACAAGCCAATACAACCAGCAACAAACACAGTTCTGTCATTTACCTAAAATAATTTAAACCTTGGAATGAAAATTTATTTCAAATTTTTCTCTTGTATAAAACAAAATACATGTAACCAGCAGATGGTGGTGGTAATTGTGTGTTGGTGGTGGTGGTGGTGATATTGTGTTGTTGGTAATGATGGTGTGTTGTTGTTGGTGGTAATGGTACTAGTGGGTGGTGACAGTGGTACAGTAACACCATATTATAGTGGATGGTGATGACAATAATATTAATGATGGTGGCATTGGTAATTCTGCTGATAGTAATTGTACATGGTGGTGCATATATGACAATTGTAATAAGTGCTGCTAATGTGTGTGTGACTATGTATATACATATAATCTTACCTTAACTGCTTGACTGTATGGACCAATATTGGCTGGAGCCCAGTGAGAAATACTTTGAACATGCATTGCATCACGTTTCAATGTGGACATGCTTCTGTCTGTTGTACCATTGGGAATAAGGACCAAGCAATCGAACTGGAAGACAGTGGAGTCTGGAAAGTTGATCTGAACACAAACCCTTGGAAAAAATTTAAAAAACAAACAAATGCAAGGTATAGATTAGTTGCTTTTATAAAGAGTGAAGCTGCTTTGTAATGTATATACTAAAAATGTTTTATAACACCATGTTTATTTAATCTCATATACCTTGAAGGTGGATTCAAATGAAAATACTTAATGTACACAGAGTTCACTGCAGCATAATGAAGCATGTCTTTAACATAAATATGAACCAAGAGAACATGTTCCAATCCAGTACCAATTTCTTCCAAACTTTCTGTAGAAAAGAATAATATATATATATATATTTATAAAATAACATTTTGAAAACAATTAGCGCGGCGATTGTTCCAAGCTACACTGATGAGCTGTTGTACAGCGAAACACCGTGTCTGTAGATTGAAACAGCTCATCAGTGTAGCTTGGAACAATCTGAATGAATTTCATCAATTACCTATACACATGCGATCGTCGGTGACAACCGCATGTGGGACAGCATCGGTGAAATGCATTGAGATAGCGTGAAGTGCGCATGGGTCCAGAGTGCTCAAACTTCCACAAGGGTAGTGAGCGTTGCATTATCGCTAATAGGTACCCACGACAATTTCACAGAGTGCTCAACAACACCGAAGTGAAGGAGCGTACATAGTTCAATCTACAGACACGGTGTTTCGCTGTACAACAGCTCATCAGTATATACATATATATACATATTATACATATATACATATATATATATTAGTATATTAGTTTATCAGTATAGTATACCACTACAGTAATTAATGTAATATTGTACTGTATATACCAGTATTAGAAATACATGACATTGTATAATATTTACACCAATTAAACCGTACTTTGTAATCGTTTCATAGCGTGGTCAGTTTCATCTTCAACAGACTGTGTTGTGCAGTGAACTTTAACACCAGATATCCAAGCAAATCCTTCACTGTGTTTAACCGTAACATCACCTGTTTAAAAAAATAAAAACAACATGTAAATTATCTTCAACTATTGCAGTAAAGAAAACAAAAAAAGTTCATTAGGTTTACAGGGAATATTTAAAAACTTTTAGTAATATCCATTTGAGAGTTGGCTCACTGCCACCCAAGCTGACTAAAGCTTCTCCTTTTCAAATTATCTAGTATAAGACAGGATAAAGCCTTTCTTTCTCATTTTCCTCCCTATATATTGGCCTACTGTTTCTGGTTCACAACATACCTGTAATTAAAATAATTTCTTCAGAATGCACTGTGTTGTCAAAATGAAAGATATCCAACAAATCATCAGCCAAGTTCTCTTCTAAACATGTCTAAAACATACAATTTATAATATGAAGGGAAACATCAATGGCACCAAATATTTTAAATTTTAGCAATTAGTCCAGATGTACTGTACCTTTTTAATAAATTCATTTATTTCTTCTGTTTTAAGTGTTATCATATCTCCTCGAAAAATAGGAATACTTTCTAAATCCTGTGAATTTATCTGATTTTCTTCCCATATCTAAAATTATAATATAAAAAACTCAACTCTTCACCCAATCAAAAGTAAATTAAGTTCAAATGTTGCAGCCATATTATTGACATTTATTATTGATTTTTCCACCACTAATAAAAGTGATAATCTCACGTGTGCGATTATTTATGATAATTGCACATGTGACGATTATTGCTGAATCAGCATTATAGTTTAATGCAATTTTTGCAAGGCAATAGGACAATTTTTTTATATAATAAACAGAACAATACATGGATGCTTGGAAATATGAAATTTATTTCTCGTGTTGAACAGGATATGTCACTCGTTCGCTTCACTCACTCGTGAGATATCCTGGTCAACACTCGAAATAAATTTCATATTTCCACACATCCATGTATTACTCTCTATTTATCTATTTTAATAGTAGCCTCCTTGAGCAGACATTGTGAGGCGCTTCCGCCTATTTTAATAGATGATCTATGAATGATATACTGTATCAAAAATATAGAAAACATACTTTATTTTCTAAATGCATTTCTTTAAAGTTTAGATATCCAACTGGTGCAAAAGCATCATCAGAATGAATAATAACCTCAGAAGAATCACTAGTAAGAGTAGATACATTTAAAATCATAATTAACATGATTATTATAATTAACATAATTATGATTATCATAATTATCAAATTATAACATGATTAACATGATTATGGTAATTAACATGATTATCATAATTATCACAATTAATATAATTATCATAATTAACATGATTATCATAATTAACATAATTATGATTATCATAATTATTAAATTATCATAACAAAATTAACATGATTATCGTAATTAACATGATTATTGTAATTAACATGATTATCATAATTATCACAATTAACATTATCATAATTAACATGATTATCATAATTAACATCATAATTATCATAATTTTAATAATTATCATAATTTTTATAATTATCATAATTTTTATAATTATCATAATTTTTATAATTATCATAATTTTTATAATTATCATAATTATGATTACACCAACCTAGCAAAACTGAATTGACTTGAAATAACGGTTCTACTTACATAACAATTTTCTTCTTAAACAATGGACAGTCAAGAGTAAATGTTTCATACTCTCCACCTTCACCACACATATGACAATCAAACTTGTCTTTCTAAAAAATTAAATTGATTTTAAAATTATTTTTAATACTAAATTGATTATAATTTTTAACCACTGTATACCAGTGATGGATTTACAGGGGGGTGTGGGGGTGCGCACCCTTGCCTTGCTGCAGTGGGATGCGATGTGGATTTCATTGAAAATGTCAATCACATTTCTAATGTCTAGCTTCCTTGTGATATCCCTAATAAAATCCATAATAAAACGTCCACTTTATCCCTAAATTTATTTGACACCTTCCAGGTTTGATAAAATGCACTATTGAGAACACGATTTAAAACTTGTAAATCTTTCTTCAAAGTACCGTCAGAATGCAGGAAATGCCATTTCAGAGGTCCCCCCTAGGAATGGTTTGACTAAGGTTAAAAAAATTCTAGATCTGCCCCTGCAGCACCCCCCCTACCAGATCAAGCTGGATCCATCACTGCTGTATACTGCTCATTTTATATAAATGATCACATGTAAGAACTATATATTAATAATAAAATCACATTTAATATATAAATATAGTAAGCTAATATTATACTTACTAGTTTAGACAAATGAGTAAACATTTCATCTATATTCTTTCCTAGATGTTTCTCAGGCTCAAGACCTTGATTAAAAAATGGATAAAGTAAAAAATAAATTAACAGATTAATTCGATAGTTTCTTACAGTTTATTTCACATTACTTTACCACCATGTGTTGGGAAGTTCATTCGGAAGTTCAGATATTTGTTCAGAAGTTCGAAATTACATTGCCAAGGTTGAAAATTATCCAATCAAATTGCAAACTTTGGACCAAAACTCATTCTGATTGGATAATTTTTCAACCTTAGCAACGTAATTCCGAACTTCCAAACGAATATCTGAACTTCCCACCGAACTTCGCAACCCACGGCAGTAAAGTAATGTGAAATCAACTGTAGTAGCCTACTCCGTCCTATTCCCATCAAGATGACCTAATTCTAAGAAATTAAGAAAATAAAGTATAAAACACCAACCAAAAATCATCATCTTCTCACTTCAAGTTAAAAACAAAACAAAATATAAGAGGTCTTGTTTTTTTATTTTAAAGACGATAATTTTTAGTTCATGTTACTTTATTCTTTATTTAATGAGTTTGCTAACACAAGACAATTTTATTCAGCACAAAGAAAGGTCGAAGCTAAAGGGGTTGCTTAATAAAGTGGCTTAGTACAGTACCTATTGCTGCTACTTTAATAATAATTGCATCAACACGACAACTGATCATTTCAGCAAGAACTTCTTTTTGATCTCTTCTCCAAAGAAAAGCTAGGCAAGACAGACCCAGACGAGAACAGCTAAAAACAGAAAATTATATGTAAATTAGTAACAGTAACATTAATTACAGTACATTATTAAGTTGTGTGTCATGTAATTTCATATTATGGTATATATTATATACTTTATAATTATTTGAACATATTCCTGGTATTACAGTCCGTTTCAGCTTGCTTTTGAAATTCGATACATATAATTGAAATGAACATTCTGAACTTACGTTGCAATGTTCCAAACTACATTACGAGGAAGATACAAATTTAAGTCAGCAATTTGTTTCTGCTTAACCAAGTATCTATTATTATATTCTATACAACAAATAATCTTCTTCTCCATGATTCTACCAAAGGAATTCAATTCAAAGCTTATTAAATTTGAACTTCACAGCAAATTTCACAATGAACTTCCATACCAATTAAGTTCCCAACCTTCCAACGAATGTTGACAAACGAATTTCAAAAGCAAGCTGAAACTGACTATAATGGTAATTATCTGTCTATTTTCAAAAAGATTATTATGATATTACTTTTACTGTACATACACATTCTCCACTCGAACTCTTTGGTAATCAGACAAGATTGCACCAACAGCCACCCCATCAAATTTAATCTGACCCTAAAAAACAAAAATAAAATAAAAATGTACAGTAATTATTAAATATATTCAAACCTGCACCATTATGTACAGTACTGTTCTCTTATATATTTCACTCACCTTAATATTCTTGAGTAACTCGTACAAGTCTTCAACTTCATCCTTGGAATTATAATTATAATTCTTTCCTTGTTCAATGGCTTGTCCTTCAATTGTTCTTCTGTACAGTGGTAAGTCCATAGCTTCAGAATACAAGTCTATTGCATGATGACCAACTGTTTGGTACATGTAGCTGTCAAGTTCATCTAAAAAGAGTTCAAAATGTAAATCAATTATATGTATATGGATGAAGATAAGAATTAAAATTCTTCATTTTCACTAAATTCTCATAATTTCTCTCAGCAATTTTTCTCAGGCATCGGGGCTTTTCATACAATATACAGTCGCTTGCACCTCAGTGGAAACAAAACCCATCAAAACATGTTCTATTTTAACATAAAACATAAAAGTTTTCCTTGCAAAAATTTTCAGATTTTTTGCATGTCCGGGCATGCAAACATTTTCAGAATTTTTGTATATCCGGACATGCAAAAATTTTCAGATTTTTTGCATGTCTGGACATACAGAAAATTTTTTGTATGTCCAGGCCTGAAAAAAATCTGAACATTTTTTGCATGTCCAGGGCTGGAAAAAATCTGAACACTTTTTACATGTCTGGGGGTGGAAAAAATCTGAACATTTTTTGCATGTCTGGGGCTGAATTGCATGTAATTAAATTTTAAAATTTTAATAACTGAATTTATTCCTTTAAAGCTGGATATTCTTGAAATATTAACTGAACTTATCTTTAAAATGTATTTAAGGAATTTTACAAACCTGCATTGGACGGTTTCAGGTTAGCTAAAGCGACTATTTCATGTCCTTGTGAAGCACATTGCATCATGTTATAACAACTGTCCTTCCCTCCGCTAGAAATACACAAAAATACAACTATAAGACAACATAAATAATAAAAAAGAATTAAAGGATCACACACTAGTGTAATTACCTGACAAGTGCGACGACTTTCATCCTAAAATCTAGATTTTTGTACTTTAAATTCAACTATTTAAAAAACACGTGCATCAACTTCGCACATTTTGAATTTGGAGAAAATCTGGGCACGTGACAATTTTAGCTTGAGCCTTTATTTTTTTTGCACAGCACTAAAGAACTATCTTTTCTATACTTCAAGTAACCCAAACATTAGGTATAACGCAGATTGCAATACTGTAGCGTTGCAAAAATATAATATTGGATTTCCACTAGGCGTAAATATCGCGCGCTTGACTTTTTTTCTTTTGACTTTTAAGTTTCCATGTGGAACTAGTAGAAAATTGATTCAATTTCAGAAAAGTCAGGGCGCAATATTTAAATGCTTTATAGTGGAACTTTAATTTTGCGCAAGCGAGCGCGGACTCTTTCGTGGTTTCGCGGGCCCTCCCGCGAGTAAGTACACTAGTTTCGTTCTAAGTACACTAGTTTCGTTCCAGAAGGGAGAAAAATCCGTCTGTGCGCAAAATTGCCCTAACTCGATGATTACAGCAACCAAAGTCTGACTACATACCTTATAACGTGCATGGAGATACATCAATTCATCAGGTTAGACACACTATTACACAATTCCCTCCTTGGACCACCTTGACTTCAATTTCCCTCGACTACCTCTCCTTATAAGTCCCACAAACACATAAATTTCTCACTAATTAAACGATGTAGAGAACGGACTATCACAATTACTGTGCGCATTCATTCTTTGTTTTCTTTATGTAATTTTAAAAAATTCGCAGACGCAGTACGCGCTTTGAGAAAAAATAACGGACCTCCAAAACACTCGGCAATTGTCTTGTATTTTACATCCAAAATACCCTGCAAGTCAGAGCCCCCAAAGGGGCCGACTCGCAGGGTACATCCAAAGTAGTACTGTAGCACAAAACAGAAAAAAAGTACAAAAAATACACCCACAATAAAAAAGCAACATAAAAGCTGTATAATTATAAATGGATTTATTTCTAGAAAAAATATTTTCATAACAATTACAAAACGTGTATAGTTTGATCCGTGTAAACTTTGAAAACAATTGTTGTGGAAGTAAAATAGGTTTTTAGAACCAGTTATTTTGCAATAATAATTGCCATATAATTCAACATAAAAATTACATGAATGACCTACATAGATTGAACGGAAACCGCTTGTACAAAAAAGAAAATTAACCCTGTATACTACTTTAAAAGAATTAGTTTTTTTTCCCTTTTAACGGTATAAGGAAGACAGGTTTCAGGTTTTGTGGGCTAGGGCTCTTACTGTAATATCAAACACGGTATGTGGTCCGAGAATTTCTAAGCAAAAGATCTAGGTTGAATTAATACATAATTATGTGATTCTTAAATATCACTTTATCATTTAACTCATCACCCCAAACACAGGATTATGACGACAAATACTTGGACCTATTTCATCGTATTGGGCCTTCGTGTGACAAACAGAGTAAAATTCAGGCTATAAAAACAAAATTAAAAGAAAGAAATCATTAAAAATATGAAAATTTACTGTAGTTTTATGCTGGGCCAGTGGCGTGGTGGCTAGTTTCAGGCTGGGGTGGTCAGATTAGCTTTTATTTTATATACATATAAATTAGCCCTTATGAACTCGTTTTCATGTGTGAAATTCAAAATAATTTTTACTTTAAAACGAGGTGATAAGGGCTAATTTATATGCACATAAAATAATTCAAATTCGACGGCCATTTTGGAATAAAGTCTATAGACCCTTTTAATAAGTATAGAATACGTAATTTTCACCCTATCAAGTCAATTTCATTTCAATTTTTCATTTGAATTATTTTCAATTGCGTTTATTGTCTTAGCTTTTGTATATTCAAAAGGCTGACAATAACTTCAAAAACTCATTAATAATTCATGAGGAAAACACAAAGGAAATCAGTACCATGTCCGTGGTTTTATACCTGATAAAACTTCTTGACGTCAGAAAGAATACTAATGAACATACAATTTTATATAAAGAATACTAATGAACATAACATCCAATAACGAATCGTTTTTGAAGCCATTCAAAACACTCGCGTCACGTGTTTTATTACGTCAAGTGCGGAAAATGCGTACTCTAGACTTATTAGGAGGGTCCATATTGTATATTTCTGTGTAAATTATTCGCGATAATTACCGTGGAAGCGAGCATACTGCCGCCAAACCAAACAGCATAGCGCTGCATATGATGAGTTATTACTTGAACATCCACAGGTTTAGGCTAAAAACAAAAAGATAAAAGTTTTCAGAAGAATTTCTTCCGAGGATAGTTAGGAGATTGCTAAGAAAACTCCTGGAAAACAACCCTTCCCAAAAAAGACGGATACAAAGGGATAGAGGTACATATTAGGGGCTGATTGCATGAGCCCGGGTTAACCGGGTTGACTCGTGTCACGAAATTCTTTCCTCGGCCACGAAAGGAGATTTGAATTAACGTTTAGATTTGTTTACATCCAAACTAAACCAATTCTTCTTTGTAAATTTAGTTTATGCGAGTTTTAAAACGACAGAAAGATCCTAATCAATCGCGTCAGCCAAGTTAACCGAGCTAGTCCGGCTTCATTAGTAAATGTAATATGCTGTTTCTCAATCAAGGCTACCCCCCCCCTTACATGTATTGTAGGCCCTTTCCCACGAACATACAAAAACACCATCCTTTAAAAATATACCAGTTGTTTGATTTGTCGAATGCCACAGGTGATCAGACATTCCAACCGTAGATACAACTGAGTTTTAATATAGCACAACAATAACGGAAACAAGATAGTTAAATTGCTCCTTGTTTCCCTGCCTGCTATGCAACTTTTAATACTACCATTACTAGCATTTTATCAAGACTGCATGCATGTCCACCAACCTCTTTTGGCTATGGATAAATATAAGCCTAGGACTTAAGGCTGGTTTCCACTCAGGAAAATCTTCCTCAAGACTGGAACGGACAGGAAAGTTTTCTTTGTCTTGTGAGCTCTCGTTCGGAACTAATGACATTAACACAAAAGCAACTTTCCTGTCCGTTCCTATCCTGCGGAAAATTTTCCTAAGTGGAAACTAGCCTTAAGGCTGGTTTCTACTCAGGAAAATTTCCCTCAGGACAGGAACGGACAGGGGAATTTACTTTGTCTCGTGAGCTCTCGGTCGGAACTAACGACTTTTCCTGTCCGTTCCTACCCAGAGGAAGACTTTCTTGAGTGGAAACTAGCGTTTTTAGAAATTGGTCTTTTACCTTGATTCGGCCACCGCTTAACTGTTCACTTAACTTGAGACGCAAATCAACCACCCTCTTTACGTCACGTTGAAGACGTCGGCCAAAATCACGAAACATAGTCGAGCCACCAGAAAGTACGATATTCTAAAAGCACAAAGAGTAACCAACATTGTTTCACCATAGTTCAAGACACTTTACCAAAACAAAGTCTATAGACTGTAAAAAATATACCAGTTGTTTGATTTGTCGAATGCCACAGGTGATCAGACATTCCAACCGTAGATACAACTGAGTTTTAATATAGCACAACAATAACGGAAAGAAGAGAGTTAAATTGCTCCTTGTTTCCCTGCCTGCTGTGCGACTATTAATACTATCATTAAGGTGAAGTAAAACGAGCAACAAATTGCTGCAACATTGTTGAGTTGCAAGTTGAATAGCGTTGTTGCACGCAGGCTTTCTGGCAGGCGTATGTAAAAAAGTAGGATAAAAGTAGGACTAGAATTTTAGGAAAAGTAGGAATAAAGTAGGAAAATATACAAAAAGTAGGACAAAAGTAGGAATTTTTGGTGATTAATTCGCATGACAATACCACAAAAATATAATTTAACCTCACTTTTAATAAATTAAATATACAAAAGTGGCCTCCTCCTCCCCTACAGCCAACCTTACTCCACCTTTAACCAATAATATCATGTAAAAAATTCATTCAAATTTTCACCTGGCAGTTTCAAGACAAAAGCATAATGATTTCCCAAAACAGTTTTTAAAAAGTAGAATTTTACGAGAAAAAGTAGGAAAAAGTAGGAAAATCAAGCAATTTTTAACAAAAAGTAGGAAAAGTAGGAAAGTGCAAAAAAAGTAGGAAAAAGTAGGAAAAGTAGGATGGCAAGAAAGCCTGTGCACGTAGTACCACCCACCTTAAACATTGTCACGCAACAATGATTTTGTTGCAAGTTGAATCAGCATGTTGCAGCAAGTAGAACTGGAGTCTACTTTTTTCAACAAATTTTTCCAACTTGCAATAAAATCATTGTTGCGTGGCAATGTTTAAGGTGGGTGGTAATGGTGGCAACAATGTTATTCAACAAAGTTGCGTTGCAAGTTGAAGAAAAATGTTGCCGGTATTACCTCACCTTTACTAAGATACTAAATATCAAGTTAAAACTAGTGACCAGTGATAAAGCAATAATTAACCTTATACAATGGTCGTCGAACATCAATAGGACAATTCTGAATAACAGTGTCGACAATTTCTGAAATTGGCGTGGTGAAATCTGGATTGCAGAACTAAAAAAGGAAAAAATAAATTACTATCATGGCAAAAGAAGCGTTCCGTAAAATATTGTTGGAATATATTCCTCAAGTTGAACAATTCATTTGATAAGATTTGTTGACAACTTCCTATTTTGAATTCTGTTTTGAATTTGATTGGTGTTTGGCAAATAATCCTTTTTACTTATTGGTTGTTTAAAAACCAGAAACCAATCAAATTCAAAACAGGAAGTTAGCAATAATTTTCATCAAATTAATTGATCAACTTGAGCACTATATTGTAACGATATTTTAGTAACGCTTCTATTGCCACCACACCGACGACAACTCAGAGTTTCTCTCTGAGTTTAACTTGCGACAGCTTGGAACTTCAGAGCGTTTCTTTCACATGCAAAACCATCATACCTCCGACATACGCAGTGTTGAAACTTGAAACAACAATTGAAATATAGTGAGATTTGGCAGTTTCTCTCTGAGGAAGGGCCTTCGTTTGAAACGTTAGACTCCTATGTTTAACTCCTATGTTAGATATATTGCCGAAACAGAGAACATTTAGACTTTGTCTCTCCTTAGACTCCTACGTTCTCTGTTTCGGCAGTATATCTAACCTTACAATATATTTCGATTGTTGTTTCAACACTGCCTACGCAGCACGCTACTTTTATTTCACTCCTATGTTCTCTGTTTCGGCAGTATATCTAACCTTACTATATTCCCATCATACCTCTGGATGGAAAAATATTTCAGGGCCCAAAAATCGTTCATAACCAACATCAACGGCAAATTTCTAAAATAAAAATCAAAATAATAAGACTGCTAGCCATCATTCTACAAGGTACAGTACGGCAAGGTTATTCCAATGAAGATTTCCATCTCACCTGCTTTGTGATAGCATTAAAGCTTTCATATTTTTTCATCCACTTGGAGGGTTCGCTGTCGTATTTGGCAAACTCTTTAGCAACATCTGGGCAGATATAACCCCAACGTTCCTGAATGATTACATTAGAAAAACGTTAACACTGGAAAATACCTCTAACAACTACGCTCTTATGACATATATTGCCACTTGTGCAGCCCCTCGAAAAAAAGATTGGCAGAAAATTGCCAACCTTAATTCAATCCAGGTACTTCTCTGCACTTTTTCAAAGCATTGCAGAATAGTAGAATACTAATCTCATATTTGAAAATATCAATTTGAAAACTCAAACACATAAATGTGATGTTATACTTGAAGGTAATGGCTCTAACTTTATGTAGAATTTCGCATTATCCAAAGTTTGGCATTTAAAACGATTTTTTAGGGCAACCCATCGAGGAATCATGATAAAGCGTTTGCAGGTTGCTGATTGAATCCATCAATCAAAATTGCAATGTTGCGTATTAATATTGCAAAGTTGTATGCAAGAGAACATCCTGTTTGACTATAAAATGATATGCCCCAGTTGTTTGTTGCTGTGAATAATCTTGCGATTAAGACCTTCAAACCGTAGGATACAACTGGATATTTATGTAGCACAACAATAACAGAAATAAAAGGATGAAAGACCATATTTATTTCCCTGCCTGGTGTGCACAGGATTTACATATTTATAGTTTAATTCACATCACTGAGCTTCATACGCATATTTGAGAAAATACATAAAAGATCTGAACCTTTATTGTTTTTGCAGTCTCCAGAGATTGTTCTGGTGGAATGCCAATCTCACGCTCCCTGAGTATTTGTTGCACAAAATAAGTGATATCCCGTCCTGCAATTGGAATGTGTTTGATACAACTGCCAATGACATAGCCCTCAGCCTACATAAAAACAACAAACAAACAAAAACAATAGGCAAGTTTCAGGGTGTTGTGCATGCATTGATAATTTTTCAAAAAAACTGGCAAATTCCACTCCAAGTAAACATACTGTTTAAAATCAACAAAGTACAGATACAGTTTCTGGATGTTTATCACTGTTGTTCTGCTGTTGTTGGCTCCCTAGCAAGTCTGTTTGACATTGCTTATTTTGTGGGGAGCCCACCAAAAGCCTGTCAATCAATTCCTTTGCAAAATGATGTGCATCCCTGAAATTCACCTATTAATTTTCCCCAACTTTATAGATATTTTTTCCAACTTACATATTTTTTCACACAATATAAACAAATGAAAAAATATTTCAACAACACAAGTACCATACTTTACCCATAGTGCTTAAGGGGAGCACAGATGGTGTGTGCTGTTAGGGCACTGCCTCTCACCAATAGTTAAGCCCAGTTAGACGGGGTTAGTACTTGGATGGGTGACCATCTGGGAACAGCACCGTTCTCGAGCTTGGGACTCATGCGAGTAGAGTTTAGTTGATCTCTCCTGTGCTCGGAGGGTTTTTCACCGGGTTCTCCGGTTTTCCTCCCTCCGTAAAATCAACACCTAGGGCTTAGCTGGGATCCGTGGTCTGAACTGTGTCGTATGGTGGCTGCCTAAGGCGCCTTTGATATGCCTCAACACGGCCACATTGGGGGGTCCTTGGGGGTGATTTGGTTGTGGGGATACACGTTTGATGTATGGGCGCATGTGAACATATTTGAATGAAACATGTGCAGTATAAGAATTAAATATTATTATTTTTATTATTATTAAGTTGGGTTTATATTAAAATGTACATACCACTGGAATAACATGAGTGACACCATCACCAGAGTCGATAACTGTACCAGTCAAAGTTCTTTCACCAACTTGTCGAGATGTCCACGATGCTGCTAAGGCCAGTACAGCCTTGTAATAGATTTTAGAAATTTATAAGTAAAAAAAAACAACTTGAAAAACAACAAAATTTAGTGTTATATCCACTCGACCAAACAATAAAGATAGTTACGACACCTGGATAATTTTCATATTATGCTTGCTTTTTCATATTTTTGGCCAATTTCAAAAAATTTATAGTCCAAAAGCCTGCAGTGGGGACCCAGGGAATCAAAGTGAAAAAGCATTGCCAAAAATGAAAGTGTCTGCTTCACAACATTCACATTATGATTGCTGTAGCGTGTACCTGTACTGCAATATAGAGGCCAGGAACATTGAATGATTCAAACATAATTTCTAAAATAAAACACAAAATAAACTTTAGTACTTGTTTTCACAACTGTAAATGGAAATCAGGAGTTTCATTTTGAGAAAAGAAAACACATGTACACACCAGCAGTGTACTCCCTGTTTTCTGGCGTGTTCAAAGGTGGTTCAGTCTAAATAAAAACAATTGACATTTTTAACTAAGATTTAGATTATGAATGCCACTAAAACAACCATCTTTTTATTCATTAATTTCTGAATGACTGCCAAAAAAGTACATGTACTGTATCTTATACCACTTCAAATATTGTTATTATGTACTATGAAGAAATGTTACCAAAAGAAAGTAATGATCCTCTGGTTCTGCTCGTAGATATTTAAAAATACATTGCTCCCAAAATCGTTCCTGGAAACAAAGAGAAGTAGCATTAGTCATGCAATAGAAAAAAAACAACCAAAACAATATGGTACAGCGAGTGCTCAGATTAAAACATCCATCTAATAAAAAGTAATTTCACATTGAATCCCTACCATCAAGTCCCAATCTTCAACTATTCCATGACGAATTGGCCACTAGATAGTAGGTGAGACAAGAAAAATAATAATCACATCAGCATACTTGAAAAAAAAGCATTTGCTATCTGTTTTTCTGAGCACTTGAACGGAATATCACTATGGTGAGTTTTCTCGTGGACAGTCACATTTCGACAAGTTTCTCATCTAAACAAATACACTAACCTTTGTACTGTAATTTGGTTTTTCAACTGCTTCATCACCAATGAAGAAATCTACCAATAATTAACACAAAAAGTCAAAATAACTTAATACATACAGTTTCGCTCAATATAGTAATGCCACACACAAATTGACATCAATAAATTCAAATTGTCAATAATATAGTTATTATATAAATATATCTTATTACCATAGATGTTTTGGTGTGTAGTATCGCTGTATATTTTTACGAGTTGTGCCGTATTTTGATGAGCCCACAGGGTGAGTCAAAATACAAACAAAGAGTAAAAATATACAGCGATACAACACACCAAAACATCTAATAAGATATTTATTATACAACTGCTCTGATCAACAAATTTTTATGGAAAAAGAAAACTTTAAAAAGGCCAGAGAAGTAGCGTGACTTGCACCAGGACAAAATAATAAGCATACATGAAGTAGTCTCCCATGTGATAAATTTGATTGGCTAACAATCCAAATAAACAGTGCAAATAACTAACTATCCAAATATCGCTGTATATTTGCACTCATTTTTAGCGTTATTTGGACAGTTTTTAATGTAGTTGTATAATAAAAAGGAATATTGCCTTCATACCCAAATCTTCCACTCCTTTTGTTACTCTTCGCTGACTCTTATCACCAACTTTTGCGGACTCTCTGATAGCAATAGCTAGTAACAAGATAATAACATTATATTACTGTTATTGTATAAAGCCCAGCATATACACTCTAGCATACAGTGAAATAAAAGTAGCGTGCTGCGTAGGCAGTACAGAAACAACAATCGAAATATAGTAAGGTTAGATATACTGCCAAAACAGAGAACGTAGGAGTCTAACGTTTCGAGCGAAGGCCCTTCATCAGAGAGAAACATGACAAAGGGCCTTCTCTCTGACGAAGGACCTTTGCTCGAAACATTAGACTCCTACATTCTCTGTTTCGGCAGTATATCTAACCTTACTATATTTCGATTGTCGACTCTAGCATACTCTGTTATTGCACTCTGTTATTGTATAAAGCCCAGCAAACACATTTTCAAAAAAGTTTTGTTAACTTGTTTAAAAAAATAGAACAATGTTCTAATCAGGGAAACTTTGGTTTCTGAACCGTGTTTCAGTAACTTGTTTTGGAAATTTTCTCTAGTGTATGCTGGGCTTTAAACTGCAGTTGTATGGTAAAATTGATTAAAATTATCATAAATTATATTACATAATTACCTGAGGGTAAAATAAACTGTGGTTCCGTATTACCAGCAAATCCCATTTTGGTATAACTGACAAAAAAAGAATTTTCAAAATCAATATACGGTATACTGTAACAGACCAGATTTTATCATTTCACGATAAAAAAACAAGCATAACATAAAATAAATTATGTTCTTGAAGCTTGACAAAATAAATTATAACCGTGTCAAACCATCAACTGTTTATATTAACCAATTTGTTAATCAATCTAATAAATCAGTCCATCTTTTTGGTAATCCTTTTGGTCTAAATAATCTAAGTCTTCGTGCTTTAACTCCTTTTTCTCCGATTAACAAATGTACAATATAAACAAAAACGCCTTAGCTTTTTTCGGAAGAGACATTCCCAAATTATCGAATACGGTCTCGAAATAAAATTATATTTTGCGAGTTTTACAATCACTGAATCTGATATTCGGGTTCTTATTAAATAATGCACTTATAAGTTGTTATATTATACGTGTGAGCACCAATCTGATCATACTGTAAGACTGTTTATAATATAAAACATATTGCTTACATGATATATATATACAATTAAGGGAAGATGAAAGCTAAACTCAAAGCAAAGAATGGTTTCACTTACCCAGTTCCATTGTCAATAACACAAGCCGGCAACCTGCCTTGCATAGACATGATGTTAGCACAGCTCTTTATGCTGACAAATTCAAGGTTTTTGGCTCAGGTTAGTATTTATTAAGCAAGGAAAATGAAGTCGAACAAGACGGAAGCCAGGTAAGTTGCAAGATGGCGACCAGGAGGGAGGATCCAGTCTACCAAGACCCTAATGACTCATGGGTAAGGAAAAACTACATATACGGTTGATGCGGAGCAAAGAACATTTTACTTCCTTTTTGCTTTGCATATCAAATATTCAGATGCCTTATTAGGTATTCTTACAAAAGTAAAGTTTTAGAAGTCATAACTGTGTCTGTTTAAACTAATAAACTTACCCGCTGTTGATACTGTTCACATGAATTCGAACTTAGTTTTGTCGAATTTGGGCTAATGTTCAACCAGTTCAAAACGGTTTAAATTTGACTGATAGAGTTATCCAGTATAAATAAAGTTAGTTTACTCCAGTTTCCTCCTGTAGCAACACTGGACCAATGAGAGATGGTCCTTATCGGACCATTAGAGAGAACAGTTTAGATGTGACTGATAGGGTTATCCAGTATAAATAAAGTTAGTTTCCTCCAGTAGCAACACTGGACCAATGAGAGATGGTCCTTATCGGACCTTTAGGGAGAACAGTTTAAATATGACTGATAGGGTTATCCAGTATAAATAATGTTAGTTTAGTTTCCTCCGGTTACACTGGACCAATGAGAGATGGTCCATATCGGACCACAAGAGAGAACGGTTTAAATTTGATTGATAGAGTTATCCAGTATAAATAAAGTTTAGTTTAAATTTACGCAAAGTTGAAACTTACGATGACATCTCAAGGCACCGCACATACTGCATACAGTAACTGATTTGCGCGTTTTATAGATTTAAGATTTGCGACAAATCGAGCAATAATAATTACATGCGGTTTCCAGCAGCCACAACAAGACAGCTTATTTATTCAAAGCTTAAACGAAAGCAAATGAGAATTATGAAATACAAAAGGAGTCGTCAAAAAGATATTTACATATAATGATTAATGACCACGCACAGCGAAAGTGTGACTCAAATTATTTAACGTTGCCATGACGTTTGATATCGAGCTGTGTTGACAGTAGCAGTGGGTTGCATTACTGTATTACTAAAACTGAGGTTGTACTGTTGTAGAGGTGTTAAAGATATTACTAATCTCATTGACTTTACTACTGTCATGAGACGAACATTCGAACAAGAACTGAGCGACGAGCAAGTCGCTTGGTTTCAGGACAATCGCAGTGGATGTGAAAAGCAAACTATCTACTTTGAAAGAATGAGATATCTTCAATCAGAGCTCATTACAGTCGAACAGAAAAACTTAATAAGTGCTATGGAGCGTTTGAAACAGTTGACATACCCAAGAAGAAAACCAGTAGTTTTGAACTGTAGTCGACAACGAAAACACGCGAGAAACGATCTGAAAGCGAAATCGATAGCACAAGCACAAAGGCAGTCTCCCGCTGATCGTAGCGAGGATCATCACTATCACATTCGGAGGGGGAGAAACCTCGGACAGAACAAAAACGCCGACGTACTCCCACTTAATCCCACCCCAGTTGTAGTCTCAATTGAAAACAAGAGAAATAATAATGAGAGGTTAGGGGAGAAAAACCTTGTTCGACACAGGCTTTCAGCCAAGAGCAAGGAGCTCGTACAGGCTCAACCAAATGCATTAAGACAAGGTAGCAACTGGCTTGTTCATCTGATGGAAACAAACGCCAGAACGCCACTTTCACGAGTCCTCTTTCCAAGTCTACCATGTATACCTAATGTAGGACACAGAACTCATATTGAGAAGGAAAATCAAGTTAAGATATTAGAAATTGCACACGGAGAATTTCAAACTTGTAGACTTTCTGTACAATCAAATGTTTCTCAAGAACGTAATAAACGTTTAACAACAAAGGAGAGAAAACATGGCAATTGTACCAGGAAAGGGAGTAGAGCCACAGTGCCGTGTACCGAAGATGGTGATGTACCAACAAAAAGTCGCCCTACCAAATGCGAGAATGAAACAAAAAGCGAGAATAATAGAACAAAACGCGAGAATAATAGAACAAAAGACGAGAATGGAATAAAATGCGAGAAGAATGGAATAAAATGCGAGCACAATGGAACAGTTTGCGAGAACAATGATACAAAATGGGAAAAGAATGGAACAGAAAGCGAGAACGATACAAATTGCGAGAACAATGAAACAGAAGGCAAAAACAGTGCAACAGAATGCGAAATGTGTAAAACAGAGTCGACTTCAAGAAATGTCAAATCCAGAACTAAAATAGAAGTGGAGTGTCCAAGACAATGCAAAGACCTTGATGAAAGAATTGTTCCTCCACCAACAAGAGCTAATTCTGGATCCAAGAGCAAAGTGTCAGAAGAGTGCAGCCCTAGTAAAGTTACATTGAATTTTACACTACAAAGCTGAATATATGTATTATAGATTTTTAAATGAACTGTATTTTGTTTTTTGTCAAGGGGAGTCGAAGTTATGTGAAAGTAAAGGGAGCAAGGGAGGAGGTGGGAGATGAGTGTGGGAAGGAAACAGAAGGAGGGAAGACAGGAGATGAAAGGAATGAAAAAAGAAAAGAGGAAGGGAGATTAGTTACAGTTAAAAAGTATGTTGACTGACGACCAGCGCGTATGCGTACAATGTCCAATTCTGTCCCACATGCGGTTTGTTAAACTGAAAAGCATATATACCCAAAGATTTTGCCTGGGCGCGTTGATGGGGTCGGGTTTCCGTGATGATAAATGTATAGGAATGATAAAAAGAGAAGTAAACTCCAATGCGTCCCGTGATAATCGATACATGAGATTATCGATTTTATTAGTGGCGGAAACATCAATAAAACACTCTACTTTATACAATAAAGGATACTAATATATTTCCTTTGTTTTCTGGATTCCCTTCTCCAAATTTGCCCTGAAAAATAGTAACTGCAACACACACACAGAGCTCTCAATTTAGGGAAACAAATATGTGGTTATTTTAATTGTTATAAAATTGTTCAGGGTACGTATTTTAGCAAGAAACATTCAACCTCAAAAGTAAAAGGATATGCTTATTAGTGTTTGAGTACTGTCTATAAGCATTACGTTCAATCTTGTTCCCAGAGCCCACGTTCCCCACCCGGGAAACGAGAGACTCTGGGATAATCCGTTTCAAATCGTTACGTTATTGGCTGAATAGTGAGCATGAGTTGGTCTGAAGTGACCGGAAGTAGAATTAATAAAACCAAACTAACAAAGATGTCGGACGACAAGACTCCAGTGAAGACGTTGCCGCGATCGATATCTTCGCCGTATGTGTGTAGATGCTGTAATTCGAGCTTCGCCAGCAACCCCATTGACTTGTTTGGGGAAAAGTCAAACAAGGAGAACATACTATCCAGATTCCGCTCGGATATTGACGCATGCGTACCTCAACCGGAATAACAAGAATCCTGTGATTTAAAACGGATTATCCCAGAGAATCCCAGAGTCTCTCGTTTCCCGGGTGGGGAACGTGGGCTCTGGGAACGAGATTTCATTACGTTAAAAAATAACCAGTTACAATATTAACATATTAAAACCAGCCAACTTGAAGAACAGCATTAGTCAAAATGGAAATACCTTCCCACTTCCGCTTCTGCAGTTGGTTGTGTATTACTGTATTTCTGTAGCCGCTACTGAAGCGTGAGGAAAGTCTAGCTATAAAACTCGCCAATTTTTTATGTATATTCGTCTGTTGGTATCGATTTGGGATAAACATAATTGTATTATGATTAAATGCCATTTAAAGCTAAATAATTATTACTATTTATGTACAGTTTCCAACAAAACATTCTCTCAGGCTTCGGTATCGGCTACAGAAATACAGTAATACGCAACGAACTACAGAGGAAGAAGTGGGAAGGTATTTCCATTTTGACTGTAAAAAAATGAGAATTGTCAGGCGTGATACAAAGATCATTCTCAGTTGTGGAAAATATGAATATTCAAAACCCCTTGGTATAAATGTGGCTCCGTTGGAGAAGTTTTATATGGTTTTCACAGGAAGGAAACCACATGAAACGTCTGCAACAGAAGCTATTGATGATATATGGTGCTCATGTTGTAAAGTAAAATCCAGGGTACTTATAGTCAGTTTCAGCTTGCTTTTGAAATTCGTTTGTCAACATTCGTTGGCAGGTTGGGAACTTGGTACGGAAGTTCGTTGTGAAGTTCGTCGTGAAGTTCGAATTTAATAAGCTTTGAATCGAATTCCTTTGGTAAAATTACGGAGAAGAAGATTATTTGTGGTATAGAATATAATAATAGATACTTGGTTAAGCAGAAACAAATTGCCGACTTAAATTTGTATCTACCTCGCAACGTAGTTCGGAACATTGCAACGTAAGTTCGGAATGTTCATTTCAATTATACGTATCGGATTTCAAAAGCAAGCTGAAACGGACTATAATGGTAAAATCGTCTGGTGTTAGTCAGAGTAAAATACTGTACTAAATATCTTCTTCATCATTCCAGAAGGGTTGACTCCACCGCAAGGTGTTCATGACCAAAAACCATGTATAAAGCCCTAATCAAACGAGAACGCAAGTCATCGCAAGTTGGCAGTCACGCTTTCTCAGCCAGCCGCTCTGAATAGTTTCCCGAAAATATCATGTGCCGTGACAAAGTTAAAACTTGTTTAAAACACTCATGGAACCTTTATTTTGTTAATTTGGGGAGTTCGACGACCGCCACAGAAATTCTGACTGCCAACTTGCGATGACTTGCGTTCTCGTTTGATTCGGGCTTAAGGTCACAGCTATGTGATTGTTAAAAACAATCTTTTTTGATGCAATAAAATTTATATTCTAGTTTCGTGGTTGTGGTTAGTTTCATTTGTCACACTACAATATGAAAACTGGCTATATAGAGTAATTGTGTCAGCATGTGCTAGGTATTGGCAACTATTTTCATAACAAAGTTTGCCATTTCAGACTAGAGACACCTTTTCCACCTTTAACCAAATGAAAAACTGAATTCTCCAGGGAAACCTCCACCTAAAGATTAAAATTACCAAAGATAACTAGGATGTCTTCAAAGCTATTCAAAAGTGGCCATTTACATATATATATACAGTTCGATCTACAGACACGGTGCTCATCAGTGTAGCTTGGAACAATCTGAATGAATTTCATCAATTACTTATACACATGCGATCGTCGGGGACAACGGCATGTGGGACAGCATCGGTGAAGTACATTCAGATAGCGTGAAGTGCGCATGGGCCCAGAGTGCTCAAACTTCCACAAGGGTAGTGAGCGTTGCATTATCGCTAATAGGTACCCACGGCATATATATATATATATATATATATATATATATATATATATATATATATATATATATATATATATATATATATATATATATATATATATATATATATATATAGTTTAAGTGGGCTTACCTCAAAATGTTGAGTGTCGCAACTGTCAGTTTCACGCGGGGCGATCTTCAGGCCCCGCGTGAAACTGACAGTTGTGCGACACTCAACATTTTGAGGTAAGCCCACTTAAACTATACTATATTCGCTCTACCTTATGGTATTGAGCACTTTCCGACATTCCGTGAACAAAATCACACGTGCTCGTTTGTGTGTATATATTACCAATCAAAATACTAAATGTTCATATCACTCTACCTCGACTTCTACCTCCATAGTGTGAATGGAATGGACCTCCTCCACCACTAAAGAAAGCTTGGAAGACTGTGTTGGGATCAAAATCTTAACAAAAGTAACACCATTGATGAATACTTAACTGTCAGCTTTGAATCATAAAGTAGAAAAACACCTGGTACGCCTATGATTATAAATCTGAACGATTACCGATTTTTTTAATGTTCATTGAGTTACATTTTTATGACCACATTAACCAATTCATGACTGGAGAACTATACTAAGAAGGCTTCTCTAATCAGTAAGGAGCATGGGAACGAATTGATAATCGACAATGTGATTGGTTACTTATAGCCACTCCGAAAACTTGTTCATATTAGTTCGTAGGTCTTCACTGGTAATTTACCACCTTACCCCCACCCCCACCTCCCAGCAGCCTGAATGTAACAGTGATGGATCCAGCTTGATCTGGTAGGGGGGTTGCTGCAGGGACGGATCTAGAATTTGTTCAACCTTAGTCAAACCATTCCTAGAAGGGTCTGGGGGCATGCCCCCCCGGAAAAGTTTTGAAAGCTCTGAAATGGCATTTCCTGCATTCTGACAGTACTTTGAAGAAATATTTAAAAGTTTTAAATCGAGTTTTCAATAGCGCATTTTATCAAACCTGGAAGGTGTCAAATAAATTTAAGGATAAAGTGGACGTTTTATTATGGATTTTATTAGGGATATCACAAGGAAGCTAGACATTAGAAATGTGATTGACATTTTCAATGAAAAGCCACATTGCATCCCACTGCAGCAAGGCACTAATTGAGTAATTGGCACAGCCCCCTGCACCCCCTTGGCTAAGTGCCAGGGGGGTGCACACCCCCCCCCCCCCCCCCCGCACCCCCCTGTAAATCCATCACTGGAATGTGATGTATGTTACCTGCAGTTGAAAAACCATTGTCATCTATATCTTGCCCACTGTCGTAACGTGCCTTTTTCTGTGCATCTGAAAGCACACTGTATGCTTCATTTACCTAAAAAAATTAACATACCACAATAATAGCTACAGCAACATGATGTGATTTTAAAGTAAATAGGGTGCTACTGTATGTCTTTACCTGATGCATGGTAGAGAGAAACAAGGATCGAATTAAGGGAGTAGCGAATCGCTATTCATTTTCAGATGTGTTCTAATGTCTTAGAACATAGCGTAACATCTTAGAACATAGCGTAACGTCTTAGAACATAGCGTAATGTCTTAGAACACACATAGAGTAACGTTTCTCACTGACATAAAATGGTTTGGAAGAGTATCCTGACCAACATTTCTCAATTTTACGCTCATTAAAACTGTCTATACCGCAAAGACAACTTCGCTATTAACTTTATAAAATTAAATTCGAACCCTGGAGAGAAGGGGGTTATCTATATCTTTTCTATAAATGGGGGTGGGGGGTTAGAAGGGGTCTTACAAGAGAGGGGGCTTACTATTGATGGTGGTAATATCCATTCACTCACTTCTTTAAATAACATCTCCTCCTGTTTTTTAGCTTCTTCTGTAGCTCCTGCATGGCGATCTACAGCGATAAACATTTTAAGAGTGAACATTATTTCACTCTGACTACAGTCAACTCTCGTTATAGCGGACACCTTGGGGACCGTCATTTGGTGTCCGTAATAACGGGATGCGATGAAAAAAATCCCGATTTCAGGTTGTAAAATGTCACTACAATGTATTACTGCTTGTTTGTTTTAAAATGTCCAGTTTATTTCAATTTCTAGTCGACGTTTACTGTGATACATATAAGTACACAGTACAAGTCAAAATACAAGTCAAAAATTTGTATTCAAATATTTTTTTTATTCCAAAACCAAAAATACAACGGTAACATGAATCAGTAACATAAATATGTCACTCGATAAATTAAAAAGTCATTCACTTTCATGTGTCGAGAGAAAAATACGTCCAAGGTGTCCGTTGTAACGAGAGTAGAACAATAAAAATGTTTGTTGGGGACCACATGAAGTGTCCGCAATTCCGTAATAGCGAGAGTCCGTAATAGCGAGAGTTATTTCAATACATTTCATAGTAGTTTCGACAGGGGATTTACCAACTGTCCTTAATAGCGGGGTGTCCGTAATAGCAGGGTGTCCTAAATTTAATAGCGGGGTGTCCGTAATAGCAGGTGTCCTTAATTTAATAGCGGGGTGTCCGTAATAGCAGGGTGTCCTTAATTTAATAGCGGGGCGTCTATAATAGCGGGGTGTCCTTAATTTAATAGCGGGGCGTCTATAATAGCGGGGTGTCCTTAATTTAATAGCGGGGTGTCCGTAATAGCAGGGTGTCCTTAATTTAATAGCGGGGTGTCCGTAATAGCGGGGTGTCCTTAATTTAATAGCGGGGCGTCTATAATAGCGGGGTGTCCTTAATTTAATAGCGGGGCGTCTATAATAGCGGGGTGTCCTTAATTTAATAGCGGGGTGTCCGTAATTGCAGGGTGTCCTTAATTTAATAGCGGGGTGTCCGTAATAGCAGGGTGTCCTTAATTTAATAGCGGGGTGTCCGTAATAGCGGGGTGTCCGTAATAGCGGGGTTTCCGTAATAGCGGGGTGTCCTTAATATAATAGCGGGGTGTCCTTAATTTAATAGCGGGGTGTCCGTAATAGCGGGGTGTCCGCAAGGCGAGAGTTGAGTGTAATGGAAAATAAGAAATTGTAACTCAGAGGGAGAACCCTCAGCCAGCCTAGGCAGCAATGTATGTAGTTAACACTTTGAAGCCTGACGATGAGTCTTTAGTATTTTCTTCTGGCTAACGCCAGACGATTTTATTCAGCACAGGGAGAGGTCCATGGCCTCAAAGTGTTAAAGATTTTATTAAAGGTTTATTATTTTGTTTATTGTGTTACCTGGATGGTGGTTTAAAGCTTCTCTTCGATATGCTTTCTTGATTTCTACATCCGTGCAATTTTTTGAAAGTGATAATATTTTATAATAATCCTTCCTTTTGCTTTTTTTAAGTTCTAGCTTCGCTTCTTGGAGAAATTGTCTATGTTCTGTCAAAATAATATAATATTTTACTACAAATTTCGATATTACCTATACATAGAATATCACATTTTAATAAAAGTTAATTTGTACCTCTACATCCATTCATTCTGAAAATTTTTTCATAATCACGAACTGCCTCTTCATATTTTTCTGCCTCCATATAACTGCAAAATTAGAATTTGAGCAAAAAGAAATTTTAATAAATTTTGAATAAATATGGGACTTTAATACAGTAATGTTAAAGGTGCTGTTCAGTCCGTTCTGCGCATGTACGAAACTAATGTTTACTTCTTTGTTTATAAAAATATTTACTGATGCCTTATTGAAGATTGTAAGCTTTTCTTGCTTCCTCTTCATTGCTTGTACCCAAAACAAAACATTTTCAGAAGAAATCTGAAGAGATATCCTCGCCGAATCGCTTGGTTTTCTGCCATGTTGTTCCTAACGGTTTACACTGAGCTGAGTACTTCATGTAATTATCTACGAATGTCATGTTTGAGGGTCCCGATACACAAAGATGCAGATCATGCGCAGAACAAACTGGACAGCACCTTTAATTAAGGTATAAATTACCTTTTTGCTCGTTTCAAATAAGCTTTTAAATAAGTTCCATCCAATTTAATTGCTTCAGTACAATCATCTATAGCTTCTGTTATTTTATTTAGCTATACATGAAAAAATAGAAAAAATGGCTAAAAATGAAGTTATGTTTAATTCTTATGTCAACAACTCAAATCTCAAAAATTTTAGCAGGCCCTTCTTATGTTGGGGGCCTGGGGCAGCTTGCCCCCCTAGCCCCCCCCCCCCCCCTCAGCACCCCTGGTAATAACCAGTATGAGTGAGGAAAATATATATATTATAATATATGTAAATAGATTGCTGAACATTACCCTAGATGCTACAACTCCTCTGTTGTAGTACAATTTAGCCAATGTTGTCACATTATTGGGATCAATTTCAAGAGCTTGCGAATATAAGTCATAGGCCTCTTGAAATTTCCCAGTTTTGTAAGCTTCATTTCCAGCATCTTTTGTAGATTTTAATAATTTAGCTTTCTGTAAAAAAAATATTGATACAATTTGTTGACAACTTAAGTTGAGTTCTGACAGTAGGAATATAGTGTCGGGCATAATAAATAGAAATACTGCATTTACATGTAAAAACAATATTCAGATTATGTTTCACTGTCAGATAAGTATTATTTTACCTGAATTTTTTTCTTCACCTGCCGCAACTCAGGTGAAGAAAAAAATTCAGGTAAAATCATGAAACAGTCCTAGGTAAAAAATCAGGTAAGTAAATCTGTTAAATTGAGACAGTTATTACAATCTGAAAAATCAATAAAATTAAATGATACCAGCTCATGTAAAGCTTAGACTCTTGAATACATGTGCGATTTTTCTCTGTCGGCACCACAATGGGTCAAATTTCATTAAAATATTATTAAAATTTTAAATAACATTAGTATTGTCTAAGCAGGAAACACAATTCCAATGTCTGTTTCTTTTCCACTGCCACTGGCTACGATAATTCGCTTTAGCACAGCAGGGTAACACACATGACACGACAGACTAATGCCTAGTTTTAGATTGTTAAGATTAATGGTATAGGCCCTTTGTGTTTTGCAAACTCGCAGAGATTGACTACATGTACATCACCTTACTCATCTATCAAGATATATTTTTTTAAAGTCAAAGACTATGTGGAATAAATGAGTGGTAAAAGGTATTTGAAAGATATAGCTGCATGCAAAATAATACGCAGAACTCCCTATTACACCATAATATAAAACAGTAAAATTTCAGGTAAATTTTCAAAATGTTTTTAAATTCAGGTAAATGACCACCTTACAAACAAAGGCTTCGCTACGTCCCTGCTGTCATTTTAATACAGATTTTAAACAGGAACTACCTTTCGAATTGCCTTTGCTTTCTTGTGATCGGGATCAACTTTCAAAGCATTGGTAAAACATTTAAACGCTTCTTCTTCATAGTCCTACAGAAGCAAAAGAATAAAATTTCGTAGTTCATGGCTAAAAATATCATTTTGATCCATTTTAGTAAATGATTTGCAGATATTTGACCAGTCTAGTAATTAGATTACAGATTCAGTAATATTTTTTCTTGAAATAAAATTCACATTAACACTTTGAAGCCTGATGACGAGTCTTTAGTATTTTATTCTGGCTAATGCCAGATGATTTTATTCAGCACAGGGAGAGGTCCAGGAAGAGTCTTTGAAGCCTGAAGATGAGTCTTTAGTATTTTATTCTGGCAAACGCCAGATGATTTTATTCAGCACAGGGAGAGGTCCAGGCTTCAAAGTGTTAAAAGTCAGAGCAAGTTTTACTGCACCTGATAATAGAGACACAAGCCTCGTACAAATAAGGCATCTGCATTTCTGGCATTCTCCTTTAAAATACAGCTACAAAAGGCCAAAAATAAGTTACTGGTAAATTTTTAATGTCAATACTATTATCTTACTGGTAAAAGCTGTTGAGTATTTCTAGCAGCAGAAACAATAATTATGATACATGATAATTAACATTACTGTATCTTACTTTGCTTCGACTTCAGCTTCAGTGTATCTTTTTAACAAAGCAAATGCCTCAGCTCTTAATACTTTATAAAATGTACAGTCTGGAGACAATTCTAAAAGCTTTCTTGTACAAAATACAACCTAGAAAAAACAGATTACTGTGTAATAAATACTGATATTAAAATATATTTTTTTCTGATAGGGGGACATACACAAAATACATGACGCTTTTTTTGCCGATTTTTGACTCCCCCCAATTGGCATAACCCCCCATCGAAAATTACGTGACTCTGAGCCAACCCAACCCCCCCCCCCAAACACCAAATTAATATGCAGTGATTATTCGAGAGCATGTGTCGGATCAGCCTTTATTTCATCATTCTCATAGCGACGCTATTTACATTAATCACTACATTCCTTGCTTGTTCATTGACAATAAGGCCATTGGTGTCCACAGACGACTCATTAGCACTACAGTGTCAGCGATCACTTCACTTTCACGGTAAATACTTCATGCTAGCTCCAATATATTGTTGTTTGTGGTATAGAATGAGGATTTGCAACTCTACAATAAATTCTCATCAACATTAACATGTCATGTTTAATTTCAGCCTCTCCATCACGTGACAGTGCTTTGTGATATCCCCTCCCCCCTTGTGACATTATGTGACTATTGTTCAAACACCCCCACCCCCCGAAGCATCACGTATTTTGTGTATGGCCCCTAGGACAGACATTCAAATAAATGCAAAACAAACCAGTCAATATGTTTAAGAAAATGCAAGAAATTTTGTCAGTACTATACTGTCAGTACTATACTGTCAGTGACCTCTTCATTATATCTTTACCTTTCTGTAGTCTTTTTTATCATGTGCTTCAAATGCAGATGCTTCAAATTGTTGTATTTGATGTACTCTTGAATACTGGTTAGAAATTTTTTTTTTTTAAATGTAAAGAAATAATCAAATAATGTAAAGAAATAATCAAATAATGAGAGGAAAACAAACTTATGTGTCTATTAATGCTGGATCTTACCTCATTAATCAAGGTCTTATTACGTGGGTCTATTTCCTTTGCTTTGCCTAAAGCTCGTTCTGCAGATTCAGTTGATCCTTGGGCTAAATTGCATCGTGCTACACGAAAATAAGCCTAATAAACCAAAAACATAATATCCAGTGAACAAAGTCAAAATCTTGAGCTAGTGACTTCAAGGAATTATTTGAAAATTATGCACTCAACTCAAATGCTTGCCAGTATTTCATCACTGTAAGTTTAGCCTGGTTTCCATATAGCCGTAAGAGCCGGCGGCATGGCTGCGGCAAGGGCCGATGGTCCAATCATAGACAGTGCTCATTTGCAAGCAATAAAAAGCTGTATGCAATTGGACCATTGCCTCTTACCGCAGCCATGCCGCCGACTCTTACGGCTATATGGAAACCAGGCTTTATTTACTGGAAATACTTAAATAATTACTTACTAATTTAAATACTTAAATGATTAACCCTTTGCTGCCTAGGATGTCTAAGGACAAAGGGTTTGTGCAAAGAGACTGTTTTTAGCCATCTCAGACAGGAATGGGTTAATATTCTCACATACTGTACCTTGATATAATTCTCATCTAATGTGATGGCAATGTTGGCATCATCAAGTGCCTTGGTGTAATCCTTTTGCATAAGATACGCAGCTGACCGATTTCCATAATAAGCTGCACAGCCCTTGTCAAGTTCTGAAAATATTAATCGAGCCAGGGAGATATGTTGGAGAGTCATGCACCAAAAGAGTTAAAAACTTTCCAGCCTGGATAACATTATGCTGGTAAGTTGTATACAGGGGCACACATTTGAAACATTTTTCATGGGGTGTTTTTTTGCTCTGGAACCAACTTTTTTTATCAGTCTATTATTTTGATAAGGTTACCACTTCCCCTTAAACTCATCCCCTCAAGCTCCCAAAAGGTAGTGAAGGGCTGAAAAAGTATTCTGATAGACAATTCAAGACTGACATTTTTTACCAATTTTCAAGTATTGTGGGAGGGGAGAGGGGGGGGGGGGGCTGTAACAAACCAATTCCACCTCACTGTCCCACCCAATCCCCCACCCTGGTTGTACAAGCAGGGTTGACCTTCCTGGCATCCTCATTGTATTGCCATGCATCCTACAACATCTTGGCAAGTTCCACCAATAGCTTTGACCTTCAGAAGTGCTGGAGAACCTTGTCAGTATGACATCATGTGTAGTTCCAGAAAATATCCATACCCCCCCTCCCCCCCCCCCCCCCCCTCAATAATTACAAAGACACTCAAAATTCCAGGGGATGGGTTGGGACACAAAGAGTAGTGAGTCACTTGCTTCCTTGCCTTTGGGAAAATCTTTGGGGAGATAGAGGGGGACTAATGATGCATTTACTTTTTCAGATACATTCGTTGAGAAAAAGAAGACAAGTTTTCAGACATGTACAAGTTCATGCGAATTGATATTTCTATTAATTCATTAATTTAATTAATACGAAAATTAAATAGATTTCAAAATAGTTCTGGCTGAGAACTTGTAAAGGAATTTGAAAAATTAAAATTCGATTCTCATGAGTCTATTTGGAAGTGAAAAACCAGCTTTTGGTTGATTTACTATTGTGCCCGATGTTTTCCGGGGGAGTAATCGCAGGTACAATATTATACTTTTCATAAAAATGTTTTTCTTGTAAAATAATAATAATACCAATTGCTTCTGTGTAGAATTCGATTGCCATTGGATATTTCTTTTCCCCGTACGCCTTATTTCCCGCTTCTTTCTTCTTGTCAGCACGTCTATAAATGAAGAGAGAGAGAATTCGACATTTGAATTAAAAAGTTGAGCTGTCAACGACAACGACTCAACGTTTATAAAATATATAATTCTTGATTTCTCAAGTAAAGGAAACAGATATTTTGACCAATAAACGTAACTGTTTAGTGGTGAGCACTTCTTTGACTATTTTGTCCGTTGATTCTAGTTCACTTTCATCGGAATGGCTTTCTTCCTCGCCATTTTCAAACTCCATTTCCATTTCTTCGGCATCCTGATCATCAGCCGCCATCTTTGCCATGCTCGAGCGTGTGCGTGTGGTCAACGCGCGATACCCACGAAGCAGGTGAGTGAGGCTAATCTAAGCGCAATCTACCACCACCACAACCAGCACCACCACCAGCACAATTTTTAGCGAGCAGGCCCGCGGGGCCTATTACGTCTGTATCAGCGTCAGTGCCCTACGTGCTCAGAAAAGATCATACGTACCGTTTCAAATCAGACCCCCAACCCTACCCTCAGGCGCTTCACCTTCCGAGAATGAGCCTATGGAATGAGCCCGCGCCTGAATGAGTACGCTTTGATGTACGCCGCGCAAAGAATAGTTTGCATAGGGAGACTGGAGGTGCATGACATAATAGAGCTCGATTTGCTTGACTTCTGGCGTGTAAAAATCATATTCAATCATAATAATTGCATTTAAATTCTTAAACTTGGCCATGGATAGATCAGTCCCTCAGTAGCTGATCATGTGTGAGTCATTCAAAATATTAATAAGCTAAGGGAATTAATTAGGGCAAATTTTGATCTGGCTAAATCTTAGGATATTAGGGTCAAGCAACAAACAAACAAACAAAACATGAAACAAAACAAAACAAAACAACACAAAATAAAATAAAACGAAACAAAATAAAATAAAACAACACAAAATAAAACAACACAAAAGCAAACAAACAAACAAACAAACAAACAAACAAACAAACAAACAAACAAACAAACAAACAAGAAAACATGCAAGCAAACAGAAAAACAAACAAGCAAACAAGTAAGCACACAAATAAAATAAACGAACAAACGCACTCTCAAAAATCCCATAGCTAAAGTTTGTTTATAATTATGTGACCCTTATATCGAGGCAAGATGTCTTGCTATAACTGAGCTGATAAATACGGTATATATATATATATATATAAGTGAGTTATGGTTCACGAAATGTTAGAGAGTGCTCAATACCATATATAGATAGAGCAAAATACAAAGTATAAAGTATAGTTTTACCTTAAAGTCTTCGCTACCAGAGGTTTCATCACCCTAAACGGGATCATCAGTCGCCTGATGATCCCGTTTAGGGTGAAACCTCTGGTAGCGAAGACTTTAAGGTAAAACTATACTTTATACTTTATATATATATATATATATATATTTGACTACACACGTATTATTATTACACATATTATTATTCAGGGTTTTTAGTCTCAGTTACAGGAGAATTAGAACATCAAGAACTAGTCAACCCTAAAAGTAGTACGTGAAGTTATTAGTCCCACTCCGTGTCCGACGCACGCGCTAAAAATGTCATCACAGTTTGGCGAGCAATAGGCGGGAAGCAGTAACTGTGTTTAAATATAGAGTTTCGGCGTGCTTCTGTGGTGGGTAATTTACGTATAGACTACAAGCCGTTCAATAGAATGAGATAGCTGTAATGTCGATCTACTGACTATTGAGTTCTTGGCGAGTCAGCTTCCTTGTCTTCTTGTTCTACGCGTACGAGTAATTTGACTAATTTCTTTGATGCAAGTTGCCTATCTTGCCAAACTATGTACACAGCTGTGACCACTTTAAAGTGCATAAATTCCTGTCACACCTCGAGTATTTGAAGTAGTAAGGTGCGTCAGTCGTTACAAGGTGTGTAAAAGTGCAAGGAAGCAAAACGAACTTTTACCCTAGGCCTATTATTATAGTACAATGAACACATAAACTGGAACAGCCTTGTCGTATCTTTTCATGACGACAAAGTGACCTGTTTAAACTTTTGGCGCGCAATCAAAATGCTCTTTTCAGTGCTGATCTAACTTTGCGACTGTTTTGCGGTCTAATTGCATGAAAATGTATCAAAATGTATCACAACTATCACGCTAAATAACATCATCCAAGATTATCAACATCTTAGTCCTTCGCTAATTTTTACTGAATAAATTAATAACTAATAACCTAACTCCTGATCTAGCCTGGTTTTCCTACTTTTATTTAGAAAACTGTGAGAAGATTGCCTGGTCGTCGATATAACATTTTTAATTTCTCGAATAAAAATTGTCTAACAAAAAGATTCTTATCACTAATTAACAATATTGAGCCATATTGTATCAATCGTGAATCTGAACATGATAATTTTTTTAAGAAAAACCATCTGTCCTTGTCAGCAACAGGCTTTCATTCCTTGCTCACTTCGCTACAGATTTTAAAGTGTGCAAACGTTCTATTTAAACCATGTACATAAATAGTTGTAATTGCAAGGGACTTTTTATGGAAATATAGCTGTTACATGAATTGTGTCCTCGGATTCCCGATTTCCGTATTAGTAGCCAGTATTTGTGCGTGGGAGGTTTACGCCCTCTGGTAATTTCCGAAGCGAAAAAAATAATAGCAGTAATTAAATGGGCACATGTAAATGAAAGTAACAACAGTGATAAAATGGGGAAAATAAAAGGATATAATAAATTATATATATATTTATATATATACAAACAAACAAACAAATAAACAAAGTGTTGTTCGCGAAATGTCGAAAAGTGCTCAATACCGTAAAGATAGAGCGAATATACCCCAGCGTGAAACTGACAGTAGCGACCATCAACATTTGAGGTAAGCCCACTTATAGTATATATATATATATATATATATATATAAAGGGGATATTACACGGTGGCGAGAAGATATGGATTTTATGTTCTCGTGGCAAGAGCAATATCTCACGAGTGAGCGCAGCGAACGAGTGAGATATTGCTCTTGCCACGAGAACATAAAATCCATATCTTTGAGCGACCGTGTAATGTTCTATTTATCATATGGACAATGAAATTATGCGTGGAAGTGATGTTGATAAACTGGGTTTAATCAGTGCAAAAACTACAACCGCTTGCATGACCTAAAGCTTTTAGAAAATACAAATGAAACATACAACAGCTTATTCGAATACTTCATTTTACGTAAAAAACTGAATTAAGAGAAGTTACCGACTCAAATTTACTTGATTCGAAACTTACAGCAAAAGGCGCAAATTTTGACACTCGTGAGGCTCGTGAGCGTTACATACGAGAAATACGCCACTCGGTTCCCGGATGTAGTGAAATATGGATTCTACGAATTTTTTAGTTGCTAGTAAAATACTCTTCTCCACTCTTTTAGTTAAAATGTTGCTTGTGGCATGTGTTGTTTTGGCGTACGATTTCAACCTTTCAACCCCGCGGAATCTCTGCTATCTAACTGTTTAATTAAACTACTACAGACACTTTTAAAAAGAGAAGAAACCGACATGTAAACAATATAAATCTGAACAATAAATAATCAGCAATTATTATATGGAGAAGATTATTTTACTAGCAACTAAAACACTCGTAGAATCCATATTCACCACATCCGGGAACCGAGTGGCGTACTTCTCGTATGTAAAGCCCTAATCAAACGAGAACGCAAGTCATCGCAAGTTGGCAGTCACGCTATCTCAGCCAGCCGCTCTGAATAGTTTCCCGAAAATATCATGTACCGTGACAAAGTTAAAACTTGTTTAAAACACTCATGAAACCTTTATTTTGTTAATTTGGGGAGTTCGACGACCGCCACAGAAATTCTGACTGCCAACTTGCGATGACTTGCGTTCTCGTTTGATTAGGGTATATTAACGCTCGCGAGTGACATATCGACAAGTCAAAATTTACGCCTTTTGCCGTAAGTTTCGAATCAAGTAAATTTGAGTCGGTAACTTCTCTTAATTCAGTTTTTTACGCAAAATGACGTATTCGAAGAAGCTGTCGTATTTTTCATTTGTGTTTTCTAAAAGCTTTAGGTCAAGCGGTTGTAGTTTTTGCACTGAAAAAAACAGTTTATCAACATCACTTCCACGCATAATTTCATTGTCCATATAATAAATAGAACATTAATTACACGGTCGCTCAAAGATATGGATTTTATGTTCTGAGTGGCAAGAGCAATATCTCACTCGTTCGCTGCGCTCACTCGTGAGATATTGTCCTTGCCACTCGAACATAAAATCCATATCTTCTCGCCACTGTGTAATATCCCCTTTATATTCGACACCTAGCTTATAATTCGAAATCTCAAATTCCCTTTGTCAACTGTTAATCTTCATTTAATTTCACTGCCTGAATATGAAATTTGCGACCCCGTTATTGAAGATTTATCTCTGTGGTCAGTCCCTGCCTTTGTATTTACTTTATATCACTATTTATTTCCTTTATATTTGTTGATTGTTTGTATGTGTGTATTATCTGGCAAATCTTATAAATAAAATAAAATAAAATAAAACAAAATAAAATAAAATTACATTTTACTAAAGTGTACAGCACATTTCTCGATCGTGCTTCTCAAATTTTAACCAAAATTATAGCAAGTAAATTTCTAATTTAATTTGCAATTCTTGAAGTATTTGTACATCTCACCTCTCTTTGCCGAAAATTTGTCTTTGGACATCTGATAGGACGGAAACAGAGCAGGGACAGATGAATACATATTTGCTTTGATAACTTTGATTGCTTTTACAGAGAAAGGCTTGTGGCATGTTGCGCTACTGTTTGTGAATTTATACTTGCCAATATTATAAGTTGATAAAATTCGTTACAGACTATAAAATTTAAAATACAAACAAGATTACCCCATAGCGTGAATCGCTTGGTACTTGAAAGATTGTCTTAAATCATGTTCATTGTTAAATGAGCTATGCAAACGTTTTGGAGACTTTAGAACATTACAAGTGTTGAGTAACACTAGAGCTGCGAAATTAATTCAGTGATTTCTTAGGACGCTATTGGATTGGTTGAATCTATGAATGATAGTTATGATCGAGGTCATGATATATTCTTCTCAGCTATAAATTATTGCTCGAGGCGATCTCATTTGTTAATTGGTCGACTCCTTGATGACACGGGGAATTGACAGAAATTTTGCGTCGCGAATCTCGAGTACGTCGATGGGAGATTGGGCTCCCGGCCAGCCAGTATCAAGTAATCGCTCAACAGACCAGACGTTAGGGCGAGCTTCTACCGGCGTCTCCTTCTAGTACTAAAACCTTCATTGAAGCTAAACTTCTTGCACTGAGGATTCTAGGGAGAGAATTAATCAAAGATAGAATCATTCTGCTAGGGCAGAAATTCAACTGAAGGACTGAATCGCCGACGGGTCTTCACCATCTTGGGCTGAATCGAAGTGGAATTCGTCCAACTTTTATTTTGGGCCTCAATCTCAATCTGAAGGATTATTTCTAACTGTAGAGGACGGGTAGATACCCAAGGAAAGAGTGGACTCGTCTTGGAGTACTAGAACGAGTTGCTAGATATTCTACGTGGGTGTCAAGTTTTACCTTTGGAAAGCTCTTGCTTTAGAGAGTTCAAGTTCTTGGCCGTTCGGACTAGAGTTTGACCTCTTAGTATTAAATAATTGCCCGATCTCTTGTCTTCCTGTACTATCATCTCTTGCCAAGAGAAAGTAAAGCTAGTAAGCTCTCGTAGCAATGTTGGATGGACAAGGACCCTCAAGAAACGCTGAGTCCAATGAGGAAGGAGCAAGCGCAAGTACAAGGCCAGCAACTAAGAAGGAGTCCAAGACAAGTTCGTCGAGAGCGCCCAAGACCCTTTCAACAGCTGCTAAAAGGTATCCAAGACAAACCGAGCTTCAAAATAAAGCTCAGTGTCTCTTAGACTATGCCAGCAATGATTTGAGTGTAATTTAGCTCAATATCCGTGCTGGCATGAGGCACAATAAGAGTTTATCCACAACACCTTATCTCACAAGCCCTCCCAGTCGGCGAGAATGACGCCCTCGAATGGCTTAATTTGCATCTTAACTTTAAACTCATCGCACAGCTATATCGTTAGTGGGACGGCTTTGAAAACACCACGAATGATAAAAGCGTTCTTTTCTCTTTCTTTTGAGTGCTTTTGGGGGATCATAGCCCAACAGATAGTGGTTAAAAGCGATAGTGGAAGCAGAGCTGTTCAGTGTCGCCATTTCCTTTGAACATGGCAGAGGGTCTGACACGTTTATTGAATTTAAACAGTTTACTTGGGCCTTTATTAACGGACTGGGGTCCTTTGTTTTATTAAGCCATCTATCTTCTTCGTCTCCTTTAGGATTCAACGAGAATTAGCTGAAATTACACTAGATCCACCGCCAAATTGCAGGTAGGAATATTTTGGCTGTGAAAGTACTTGAGAGGGCGCTCTTACTAATGCCCTGGAACAATGCAAACTGACAGGGTAGCTGTCCGTTTGGCCACGGTTGACGGCTGCAAGTTCTAGTGATTCATCGTCATACAATCCCCAAATAAACTTTACAATTGATCATAGACGATACCCTAACATGAGAACTCTGAAAGGATTGGTAAAAACTACCCGATGATTTTCTGGTTGAGAGATATCTGTTAGTAAAGTTTATTGATTAATACAAAGCAAGAATAATAAGTCATGATATATTTTAATAGATTGAAGCCACGTGGGGCCCAGTTGAACTGTGTTCTAATAATATGATGGCGTTCTTTGTATATGCACGTACGAACTACAATTTTACTTTCCAATTTCAGTTACTTTAATTGAGAAGTTCGAGAATTTAATACAAAGACAAATGGAGCCGACAGTAAACCAGATTATGTCTCATTTCAGCCGACACTTTTGCCGTAATTCTCTGCCTTTCGTCACCATGTGTGAAAAATTTTCGAGCACATAAAATTATTTTATAAACTGATCATGAAGAGAAATCTTTTTAACAAATTATTCCCTTGGGGTATACAATATTTCGTAGAAATTCAAGAGTGTTACATCCAGCGTGTCCAACGAACATAATTTCAAGGGATTATTCTTTTTTTTTATGAGAAACAAGTCATTCGGAAATTTCTGTTTAGATAGTAAGAGAAAGACAACATAATATTTCGCCATTCATATCAACTGATTACTGATAACACTGGTTAATTTCGAAGAGTTATTTTTAGAACTCGATTGCGCGCGTCTCGACTTTATCATTAATGCGTGTCTATTTCATGTTTGTTTTGTTGTTGTTTTGCCCTCAGTGCTGCACCGAAGGGCGACAATCTTTATGAATGGGTTTCAACAATCATGGGTCCACCAGGATCAATGTACGAGAAAGGAGTCTTTTTCCTGGACATTCATTTCCCACCAGATTATCCGTATAAACCGCCAAAGGTCAGTTTTATAAACTTGCAACGTTTTCAATTCTCAACCGGTCTTAGAGAAAAGTAATGTTTTAGTTTTACACTGTAAATTTTTACACTGTAAAAAAACAATTACATGCATGTTAATTTATCGGATGTACGTAGCGTGCTTCAATATTTATTTGATAAAGACACGTTTGAGTTGCAACTTGTCTTTTTTACAGGAAAATTGCCAAGTCCAAAGCGCAAGTGCGTTCAGATCAGAGCTCGATATCAGAAGGCGTCTCTTTACTTTGAGCCCTTTGAATCAATAAATACCATATCAATGTTTGCTTTATATAATATTCTTTTGCAATGCAGAAATTTATGCAGTCTGCCGACGGAAGGCAACGAATTTAAACTGCAGTGCAAATAGTGCGTAGAAAGCACGTAATTATTTCTTCAATGATGGTCGTTCTTCTTTACACATTTGTTTGCTTTGAAAAAGTTCATAATATTAAGCCTAGCTAGCTTGCCGTACATAGGGCTAGGAATGGCGGCCAGGCAACACGGAGATATTCCTGTGGCTACTGTGTTTTTGTAATATAAAGTACGAAACCCCAAGTTTACCCAACTTTTTGAACTCGTTGAGTGACATTGACCTCTTATCATTCTTCAATCGTCACCACTCGCGATTCCTCTTGATTTGCTGAACGAATAATTTGGATTATTAAAAAATAATGTTGGTAACTTCATCGATTTCTTGAAAGCCTAATAAGATATACACACACACTTTAGCAAAAGGCTACGCGTGTTCTCGTGTAAAAACGGAATAGGATTTGACAAGGTTTGAGTGAAATAAACTACGGTATCTTTTTATCCTGTGGCGCAGATTTTGCCCCCGGGTGAAAGCAGGTGAAAATCATGCTGCTTTAGAGGATTTAATATGTCATCTCCTAAGTATCAACTGCGGATAAATATTCAATCAAAATCCAAAGATTTAGCTAGCCAAACATTTCTTATATCCTTCCTGATCCTTCTTAAGTCGACGGCGCCTACGGGAAGTAAACACTTGTACTTGTCTTGTACTGAAACCAAGATATTTAAAACACTTTTTCTCGAATATCTCGCAATAAGACCCGAATACGGACTACTGGCCATTACTTCGTTCCCTTTTATATAAAAATACTCAGTGTATTATAAGTTGCTTGGGAAATGTATCTTTGTCTTTGCTTTTCTCACTTACCCGTACCTGGGACAAAAACTGAATATTTTCATAGAATTATAAAATAAAATATCTTGATTGTTCCCCGAATAAATGTTTGTTTATATCGCACAATAATTTTAATGTCTCCTAATATCTCCTAATAATCAAAATACTCCGTTTGTTAGGTGACATTCCGCACAAGAATTTACCATTGTAACATTAATAGCCAAGTAAGTCTAACTATTAATATTTACCATTTTAGAATCAAGATATATTCATTGTTGTCTAAATATTTACAATTCCATAGTGTTTGATTAGCCATCAAAATGACACATTTCAACTAGGATATTGCAAAATTATTTTTCCTGGCTTCACTTGCCATATTGTTGCCTTTTGCACTATTTTGAGTATGTTCAACTAACTCTTTTCAAAAGCATTGTATGTACAGTATTCTTTTGCTTTGGACCTGTTGTATATATTACAATTTCCAAATGCCTTTCTACAGTAAAATTATGATGTACTAAAAAATGCTAAGCAGATGGATAAAATATGCAGTCATCTGGCTACATGGTCATCTGGCTATGCAGTCATCTAGTGGCTACATGGTCATCTAGCTACGCAGTCATCTGGCTACACAGACCATGCAGTCACGGTGACCATGCAGTCGCCTATCTACCAAATGGAACTGGTGATTTTAAGAATGAGGACTATTTTCTGCTAACTGTACCAAGAGATGATGGCTATTATATTTACCAGTACACTATATATCAAATGTTCCTACTTTTGAGTTCCTAACTTTGGTTGAAATTTTGATTGATGACCTATGCAAATTTAGAAAACTTCCTTGCAACTTAATTTCCTCCTGAACATTTGCAAAATTCCCTTCACTTCCTGTTTTTGAACAAAGAGAAAACACAAAACTTGGTGGTGTTACAAACAGTAAGTTAGAAAATTATAACAGGATGTTTAGGAAAATTCAAAAAAATATTTTGCAAGAATACTTTTTCCTCAGATTCACCAAACTTCCTGATCAAGAAAAAACCTCTTCCATTCATTGCCACATTTCTTTATGTAAACAGGGACAGATTTGCCTTGATATATTCAAAGATAGTTGGAGCCCAGCACTTACCATATCAAAAGTGTTACTGTCAATATGTTCATTATTAACTGATTGTAATCCAGGTACGTCCTTTATATCTTTCCATGTCTGACCATCTGAGTTTGTAGTGGTTACTGAATACAACTGAGTGTTCATATGATTCATATAACATTACTGACAGTTATTTGCAAACTCACTTTTCACCCATATCTTCAGAAGTTCATTCCAAAGTTCGTTTTGAACTATGCATTTAATTGGCTAGGAACCAATCAAATGCTTAGTACAAAACAAATTATGAACTTCCCAACAAACTTGTGAACTTCCGAAGATTTGGGTGAAAAGTGAGTTGCAAATGACTAACCACTGAAATTATAACTGATTTTAGATGATCCTTTGGTTGGAAGTATTGCAACACAGTACCAGACTAACAGAGCAGAACATGATCGAATAGCTACAGAATGGACCAGAAGATACGCAACATAACCATACTAAAATAAACTTACATCAAGTACCCTTGATTGTACAAACTGGGCTAACATAATTATAATATTGTGTTACCCCTGTTCAGTTCATGTTTATTACCAGTAGTGTAACTTGTTAAAATAACTACATCTAGATTGCTGTACATGGCACATAGAAACAGTATTGAAATTAATATTTAAGTTGTAATGAAACACAGTATACATTATATAATGTTCTTTTACACAATATTGAGTTACAGAGAGAATCAAATTGTGTTTCATCTATGATTTTACAGTCTTACTGTTTGTTCATTTCAACTCTAAGTATTATGGCAACTACTGTAAGACAAGAATGCAATCTGTCTTTTGTTGTCTCTATTATCTGGAAAAAAATATGAATTTAATAGGGAATATACTACAAAAAAACTATACAGAAAACATAAGCTGCTTGATTTGATAATAAATTGTTGATCTTTCAAATAATATATTGTTGCACATGTATTTTTCATGTACTGCGGATTCCATGAGAAGCCCAGTGTTAAAAGAATTTAAATAATCAGGAACACGCCTTCACATCAAAGTAATTATTTTTGAAACAATATATACATGTACAGTTGTTTTCTCTTGTCTCACCATAAGTCACCATGGATTTCAATTCAGCGAAGTCAACACAAAATCTTTACTCTCGACGTAAATTTTCCAGTCTGCAAATGAAAAGGTGTGTCACTCACTTAATTGGGCTTTATTAGGTTTTTCACCTGGCAAATCAATTATCATTTTATTACACATGTACAGTACAGGTACATCTTATTCCATACCTGGCTTGTAAGTCGGCATCGGCATCTGCAGCAACAGGTTCTTTGGCTGGAGCTTTTCCTGCAGCAAGAGCACCACCAGTTTGAGGTAATCCAGTTAACTAGGAGGAAATAAAATGTATAATTCCTGAAAACCAAGTTGTTTAAAAATTTTACTATAGCTGAGCTTTCAAACTTACCTCATCATTTAACTGAAGTCCAAGTTCATCCAAAACTTGAGTCACTATTTGGTCGCTGTTAACAAAAGCAGTTTCAATAAATTTACTAAGATTTTTACACATTCCCCATTCAGACTGGGTCACCATGCATGGTGGAGCTTCCTGCTTGCTGGATGTAACCAGACACAGGGGTTTAGAACTTTTAGTGGTATCAAAGTAGGTGACAGTTTCAGTATGGAACATCTTGATCTTAGCTTGTAGAAGGTCACCCCTTCTCCCCTGCCTCCAAAATACCTGCTTATCCAAGGGAGATATGGTACTGAAATGAAAACTGAAATTTCATTTACATGACGTTTCTTGATTTGTTTAATATGTCACCTTGGCTGTTGTAAGTACAGAATGAAGCATAAAGTCAACACACCTCTCTTCTTCATCATCTTCATCACCAAGAGCGTCGTCAAGAGCATCATTCATCATCTCTTCTTTCATATCCATAATCTCAGACTATAAAAAAAGAAAGTAAAGCTCTGAGCCTCAGTCTGAAAGAAAGATGGTCTCAGGACCTTTTCAGGCTACTACCAAAAAGTGAGATGGTGGTAAAACTGCTTGGTGGAATTTGATGCACTGGCCCAACCACCAGTGCCATTCCTGTTGGTCCCCTTACAGAACATGTCTCAGTGAGTCGTACCTGTTTTTCAAAGTCCATCATTATCTTTTGTATCTGTGGTAATTTTAATTGTTTATTCATTGTTCCCATAGCCTGGTGGAGAAAATAAATTATTAAACATAAAATTAATATTATTACATGAGTGTTATCTAGGTTAAACTTGAAGTGGCTGGTAGGAAATGAATAATGAACTTGTGTAAAATACCTTTGCAACACCTTTCATTGCCTGAGCCATTTGGTTCGATGACCGAAGAGTCTAAATTAGATAAAACAACATATTAAAATTGAATCTATTGATACATGTACAGCAGCATAAAAAAATACAAAGTGAGGTGGAAAAGGTGTTCAACTGTTGGCGATTCTTACTTTCTTCAGCAGTTCACCACATTTTCACTGCTTTATCTAACCCCTTTAACTCCCACCATGTCAGGGGGTCTTCACTTGATGATTAAAATCGTTTGGTGTTAGAGTAAGATATTATAATGCCAATGGGAGTGAAAGGGTTAAAAATACTGCCTATGCAGTTCTCTACTTTTTTTAAAAAAAAAGTAGGATGGTCATGGCTCAAAATTTGCATGGTTACACCTGTTTCTGGTACAGTACATGAATACTTCTTGTCTTATTTGCTACAGTTCCAAATTGATCTGATACTGTGTGTATCTACCAGTAATTTATGTATTATACTAGTTGAAATTGATGTATTTAGATGTTTTGTTATATTTATGTTAATAAAGGTACTGCTGCACTTGTGCGGTGGCAGACTTTTACGGCAACCCAGCGTGAGAATTACCACTTACCTGTATCCGGAGAGATACTGCCTGAATATTGGTTCTCATTAACATAAACTTTTTGACATATTTTCTAGTTCTTACTAAATCTTTGGCCATAATTTTTACAGCATCCTAGGAATAAAATTTAGTTACAAAAATTAAATAGAATACATCCTATGATTTACATATCTTAAAGAATGCTGTATGGTTATCCACAGATTAATATACAGATCTGTGGTGCTAATGCTATGGTATACACTGTTCAACTAATAGACAATTTTTTCATCACTTCCAAAGTGACAGTTTCATTATAGTCAGTTTCAGCTTGCTTTTGAAATTCGTTTGTCAACATTCATTGGAAGGTTGGGAACTTGGTACGGAAGTTTGTTATGAAGTTCGAATTTAATAAGCTTTGAATTGAATTCCTTTGGTAAAATCACGGAGAAGAAGATTATTTGTTGTATAGAATATAATATTATACAATACCCTGGTTGCTATGCATGTTTTCATTGGTTGTCGCCCATGATCTATTAGAGGACAGACACATGGTCACGTCAGATCACGTCAGCTGACTTGCCTTTTTCCTTCTTCATGCCCCAAAATCCGGCACAAGTTTCGACAAAGACCTTTTAAATTTTTATTGTATAAAACAAATAGATTCCATTTTCTTGTTGTCTGTTCAGTTATAGATGCACAGAGGACGTCACAACGTGGTAAGAACATCAGTGACCCACTCGACTGCGTCTCGTGGGCCACTTTTTTGTTCTTACCACGTTGTGACGTCATCTGTGCATCTATAACTGAACAGACAACGGCAAAATGGAATCTATTTGTTAAATAGATACTTGGTTAATCAGAAACAAATTGCCGACTTAAATTTGTATCTACCTCGCAATGTAGTTCGGAACATTGCAATGTAAGTTCGGAATGTTCATTTCAATTATACGTATCGGATTTCAAAAGCAAGCAGGAATGGACTATAACTGCAAATCAATTTCAAAGCAATCACTTGGTGTATTCTCATGTACCACATGGTAAACATCCAATTGTTAAGTATATAAACAAGCTACTACATGGTACATGAGAATACACCACATGATTGCTTTGAAATTGAAAAAAAACTCTACTAGTTTGGGTAGTATACATGTATAGAACTTCACCAAGAGGCACCTGGAGGCATGCTCAGGCAGAAAGTGATTGGTCGGTGGCATGAGTTGGTACTTCATGTAACTTTGTCAACTTGGTTGGGTCAAGATGGTATGTCCACCAAAATTGGTAAGTGGGCTGATGGTAATAATTAACTGGGCCAAGTTAGTGTCATATGGCTGGGTTGAGTTAATTTTTTCTTGATGTACAGTATTTAAAGCCCCTCAACAAAGAAATTAATTTCTATAATACTTGGTAAAAAATATAAACTTATAAACTGTTACCTTGCGAGCAGAACCTCCTGTACCCTTCACCTCACAAGGATTACAGGAAGGCTCAGCTCGCAGGGTAATAAACTGTATACAGACAAAACAAATATTCACAAAGCACTGTACCATCTGTCCTTGTTTTGCCATTTTTTTAATATCAGCAATAATCTTCTTTTCCTGACCTTCAAGCTTGCTTCTTTCTCTGTCAAGATCCCTGTCACAACACAGCAAGCAATAATTGAAGAATTTAGATCAAATACTTTGAAAACAGCTAACAAAAACACTTTCATTTTAAGATTATATGGGAAACAACAAATATATATGCGAGTATCTCGCATAACAACTATATCTCTGAGAAAATCCATATTACTGGACGTGAAGGTAGCAATTAATGTACTAGAAACCATATCAACCTCTACAAATGAATTGTTTTGAAGATTGAATTTTACCTTATAGCTCGGGTAAGAGCACGTTGATTTTGTTTCAGCATTTCATCCGGGGTTTTTCTCTTCCCAAATAAAAAGTCCATTTTTGATGCCTAGTATGTTAAACACAGCACTTTCTTTCTATAAACGTTTAAAACACTTGCAATAATTTTCTTTGCTTTTCTGAAAAACACTAAGATCACGTGACAATATGAATTACGTATGTTTCAGAAAGCTAAATATAGTTCTTGTGACGTCATAAGGAGAGCGGAAACGCAGGCGAAAACAGTGACATAACAGTTAATTAACAATAAATTATTACATAATTATTAACTAAACAGCAATTTGCTAGACTTTTTACTTTCAAGGTTTTGGTCAAAATATAAAATCTCTCTATTTAATTTATTTGTTTTGCCTTCTTTTAAATGACTTGCAGGCTATAAAAACAGTAGCCTGGTACCCTGGCCCAATTTCAAAAGAAATATGGGCCAGGTAACCACTAATCTCATTCTCGCATCCACTTATCGATGGGCCCACTTAGGCCGATTGCAGTTTTACTCATAGCCAATAAAAACGCAGGAAAGTTTCAACCAATAGGAATTGGTAGCAGAAGTTTTTAGTGGTTTAATAACCAGGCTACAAAAACAGCTGCATTATATTATTTTGGGCCCGTCCTTCCAAAGAGCATTATATTTTTACATTTACATTTTCTCATAATTTTTTATTCATTTTATTATTTTCTGATTTTTTCCTGATTTTTTTTTTTAATTTTCTGTAATCTTTTTCTCGATTCTATTTTTATATGCGTTAAAATTTCCCGTAATACTGGCAAAGTAGTAATTTAGGGTTTACATGCAATATTGATAGCAACATTGCAATATTGACTTGCATGCTAACGATACACGGCGAAGTTTGCTAAAAATTCGCATTTTAAATATCGAACTTTGCATAACATGAAGTTTACTTAGAGTTAGTTGTTCTGACTTTCAATAGAACTTCATATTATGTGAAGTTCGATACTAAATGCGAATTTTTAGCAACTTACTAATTGCAATGTAGCTAGAATATCCTGTAATACTATATACTGTATAGTGGGCCAAACGTTTTGATAGCTATTTTAAAATAACTGTTTTTGATTCTAAAAAGATAAACTGCTTAAAAATTGTTTAACAATTATAAAAATAATTCACAAAAATCCACTTGATTCTTTTTTGGCCAAAGCCACCAAAGCTGTACATAATTAACCTGGAACCGCAGGCGCATTGCGCTCTCTTTGCGCCCGCTGCTGAGCACCGGGCCCACACGCCCTAAGGCAAGCCAGGCAAGCTGCAGGCATTCGGGCTTATTATACTAATTTAGGTGGCTTTTCTCCTTCCCAAATAAAGAAGGAATTTCTTTCGAGTCTTCGAAACAAGGCACATGTACCGATACAAAATTAGTTTAGTAAAAGGATTTTGTTAGTGGAACCTCAACCGGAAGTTCTAATTTGTCTGCCAGACCGCTGCTGACTGCTCCAATTCTGACCCGCCCCCCTGTTTCCGCTTTGGGGTTGCGTTTTGAAAACAGACGATTAATTTGAGCTGAATTCAAAACAAATCAAAGAATCGCATGGCTTTCAAAAGGCAAATTATATTCCCACATTTTTAGGGGGATCTAGTGCAAGTTTAACGTGTCGAAATCGAGTGCCATTGTAATGTTTACAGTTGCTTGAAATGTATTCAACCAATGAGGAGTGAGCGATGAAAAACAATCTGTCAATCACTGTTTGGAATTGCTGAACAATCAAGCGAATCATCCCCCACATCCTAATTTACGCAAAAAGCTGTGTCGGAGAAGAAAGGCTCAAGAGAGTGCAAGATCGGAGTAAAAGTAATAATTTATTAGATTCCCAAGTGATCAGCAATAGCCAATCGGTACTTCTGGACACATGAGGGACTAGCATTTTGTATGCGAAGGAAGGGCTCCAAGTTGTGAGCAATGGACAGTACTTCTATTATTACTCAAGTGACCAGAGATGATGAGACTACGCTAAATATCAATACGCACAGGGGCGACCAAGGTAAGGACGAAATCAATGATTGTGATCAATGCTTTAAATTGCTCTTAGATTGCTTGTATTCTTGTCTCCCCACGACCCACGATCGAGCAGTCTGGAGCAAACGAAACGAACGTGGAAGCGAAGAATTCTTGCAAATTCTGATTTGATTGTTGTGCATCTTCGTCGTTCCATCATGCGATTTGCAAAATTATGCCCCGAATCGAATGATTACGATAAAACAGATCATTCTTCGTTTGCTAGAGGCTGCTCGTTTAGATTTAGAAGTCCCATCTTCTGCGTATAGCCAAGTTCATATTATATAAATGTGAATAAACAGTTCGCGCGCGATGAGCAAAACTCACAGTTTGACAATTTTCCTTCTGCGATTGTTTTTTTCAAGTCTCGCGGAAGGCAACGAAAAAGCGTCGTCACAGAGGCTTTGTTTCTTCGCTTTTCTGTTGCTTTGGAAGCCGTAGTCGGAGTCTTAACCAAGACGGTTTAAAAAGCAATGGATCTGCGCTATCAAGCCATGACAGTCAACCAGTTGTACCGAATGCAGATGAAAAACCAGAGGACAAGGTAAGTCGAGTGTTTTCCTTGCCGACCACAATACCAGGTGCCAACCAGCCGCACGTGCATAAATAATACCCGATGTTCATTTGCTTGTTAACCACAATCGTCTTTCCCCGGTTCTTCAACGCAATCGACACACAGAAACATACTGGAACTTCCTCTTTTATAGCGTCCATAGAGCTTGAAATGCACGTCGTGATTTCAAACGTAATGTCATAACTTAAACCACTTGGGATTTTGAAGGCAATCGTTGCTTCCTTCAGCTGTGTGTTGTTTTGAATATCATTTGATTTTTTCCGCGTTATTCCAAGCAACACGGTGAGAAATATCGACCTTGTGCGTGTTTCTTTCCAATATTTAATCAAACGATTACATTGATTGTACTTATAAATAATGGTGTCCATCCTTCGACGGTCTTGGTTGCAGGGGAGAATCTTTTCGAGCTACAAATACAATCTGTGCTCTACAAGCAGTTGTCATTATCTAGACTATATTAATATATATTTAAGCTTAATATGAGAGTGATTAGTGGCTGACAATAACAAAACCAAAGAGGGTTTATATGTCTGTTGTCGTTCAAATTCCCTCCCCGTCGAAGCTTTGAAATGTCTGACACGGATGGAGCGAACTTAGTACAGTGAAGTGTCAGGGCTTCAACGATTTCCGTCTAGCATAGCCCACTCGATTATTCACGATCGTTCTTTCAATCTTTGTAAATAGTCTGTTTTCCTAGCGGTTTAATATCTATTTATTGTCTTTAAGTATTAAACTATTGAAGGCAAATTTACTTTGCTTTCGCTATCCTCATAGAGAACACTCATTTATCTACATCTACTTCCTTTTTGCCAAAATAATAATTGAAAATTACATTCCGTTCATCCATTTCAGAGATCAACAACTATATATAGCTATGTTTCGTTCATAAGCAATGCCGAAATACATTGTTCAATAAATTCTTCAGGGCCGCTAGAATGCAAATAAAATTAAATTTGAACTTGGAATGGAAATGGAATACCAATATAATATTAGATTACAGAGCGCGAGATGTTTTCTGTCTATATTGCTCACTTTGGTACCGGCAAAAAGAATATTTATAGGGCAAGTCCAAACATTTGTGTATTTGGAATAGAGTTATTTCTGGCTTTCAATTAAATCTAACATATATATGTTAGACTAACCCTTTTAGAATGAAAATCTGATATCAATAAATTTTGAATCTTGTTTCCTGGAAAATTGAATTTGTTCACACTTCAAAACCTATAAAGAAAAAGACTTGTGACTTATTGATCTGTGTCCAAAGAATATAAACTAGTAATTGTTATTGTAGACATTATTAAATTATTCAGCAATTCTAAGTTACACAGAAACTGTCAAAACACAACTAAATTTTAAAAGTAATTTGAAATGAAACATGACTACATATTTGAATATGCATATGCTATACAGTAAAACCCCGCTAACAAGAACCTACATTTTACCAAATCAGCCTGGGGTAGGTAACATAGGTTCTTATATAATCTTATATAAATAAATTCTTAATTTCAGCCTGAGGTTCTTAATAGTGGTAGGTTCTTGTTAGCGGCTTTTTACTGTATGTTTCAGTTCTGAATTATTTCATGATTTTCTTACTTGGTAGATAGTAAGAACATTAGTAACCACATGATAACTGTTCACTTTGGCCTGTGACAAACAGCATATTTTTCATGTGTTGTAGAAAGCTAGACAAGCATTTCAGAAAAAATGTGGTATTTGTAACCACATTAAATTGAGCAATTGCATTACCATAAGTTCAGGGGGTGTACTTTTCATGTGCTGAATAAAATTACATACAATAATTTTACGTATTCTTCAAGATAGGTTTGTTGCATCAAGCAAATATATAATATTCATAGTGTATTCACATACAAACCCTATATTAAGAATTTAATACAACATAATACACTGTTTTGAGATCACAAGAAATGTAATTTTTTATGAGTTAAATTGTCAAGCCACTTTAAGTGAAAAAAATAGCTCAGATAAGAACATTACCAGGGTGCATTCCGTGTATGGTACACTGGATATCTCCAGCATATCTCTCATGCTTGGTGTGCTGGCATGAGTTACCCAAAATTTGATATCTTGGCTGCAAAACAAATGTGACCAGTACATTGCCACTTTTGGCATATTATTTTCTTATTATTTTGCGTATTATTACTTATTATTTTCAAATGTGCATGGCGTACCAAAAGGTCCGATAAAAAATAATTGGTAGCCTTGGCGTAAAGCTCTGAGCCTCGTCGCCAAGCTCCGGTGTGAGACTTGCACGAAATGCATCCTGGGAACATTAATCTATTCGCATGCGAGCCAGCTAAAAATGACCCTTTTGTTTTACTCTGTCTATTAACACCAGACAGTTTTACTCCTCAAAAGGAGAACCCTCAGACATCCTAGACAATACTCAGAAAACACTTGGAAAGTTTCTCCCCCACTGGGGAACTCAGAAACTTTTACAAAACATCTTTATAACACTGACCTGCTCACTTTAATTTGTTCTCTGCCAGTAAAATGCATCACTTTCTTCATTTTCTGTGTTTGAGGGCAGAAATCCCAAAATTATCAGCATGTTTTGGGTGATTTATTGTCTGCAGAAAAATAGACAACCAATATTCAACATATATTTTTCTTAATAGGGAAATTGTCTTTTACCAAGTCCACGTCAAGATCATGTAAACAAGAAGTGTGTTGTGGTTGATCTGGATGAAACACTAGTTCATAGCTCTTTCAAGGTGAAAACCTAGTTTTAGCATTTTAATACATTACAACCTATGCGTATGCAGATAAACTTTATAGAACTATCATTCTGGACACATTAGCCCATTGATGACTTAGTTGGCCAAAAACAGCCCTTTCATTGTTGCATACCAGACAATTTTACTTGCCAAAGAGAGAACCACCAAACATCAATGAGTTTGTGTTTTTATAGTGGAGGGGGGGAACCTAGTTTGACAAAACTGCTCATATGAGTAGAGTGGTTGGTTTTCTCCTGTGACAAAGAGTCTCAGGGGTCAGCCATGTCATAGTCAATTGAGATAATATGGTCTGGAAATTCGGCAAACTTCAAAGCACCTATAATGAGCTGGGATTTTTTGTTGAACCGTACCTTACACCGTGCACATCCTTTGTTTTAGGTTTATTAATATTTAAATAGCACAGTTGAGTGATTGAACTGAAACATTGCTATTGGACAATTTGTTCATTATACTAAAATACAATGTGTTCAGTGACCGTGCACAAAAATGCAAAAGGTGAACAAAAAGATAGACCGAAGTCTTTAACTGAGTTTCCAGACCATATCTCGATTAACTATGGCCATGTGAACATAGCACTGAAAATTAGTGTCTGCATTGCCTTACAATGCCAACCTAGATTTTAATTTTTGTCAATGACATTTTATTTTCCTTCCAATTTTAGCCTGTCAGCAATGCAGACTTTATTGTGCCAGTAGAAATAGATGGGACAGTGCATCAGGTAAACAGATAATTATGTTTTATGCTAAAACATGCTGTAATGTAAAGATATTTCCATTTATATCAACAAGAGTTTAGGAGATATTTGAATGCATTAAAAATGTTAACTAAACAAATATAAAACTGAAAACCAAAACAAAAAATGTTTTGATTCCTATTTCCTACTGTAAAATAATTAGGGTCAGTAAGGTTAAGGTCGGCATTTATTTTTATTTATTATTGAATTATTTTTTCCTATTTTAAAATGCTATACTGTATATTTTTATTTTTTTATCTCCTATTTTAAAATATTTAGTGCACTGCAGGTGTTTATATTTATGTTTATTTTTTTAAATAATTAATTGTCACATAATACATTTATGAATTATGATAGACAAGGAAAAAATAAGCAAGTTGGTCTAAATTAGTCTTGACATACAATATAGAGGGTCAGAAGAAAATTATTGGTACTGAATCAGGAAAGTGGATAGCCCAAATCTATTTTTATAGCACAGAAACTAATTTGAACAACTGTAATCTGTTTAACACTTTGATGCCTGGGCCTCTCCCTGTGCTGAATAAAACCGTCTGGCGTTAGCCAGAATAAAATACTGAAGACTTGTCATCAGGTGTAAAGAGATAGGTTTTAACTTTAACAAGACACATGTTGACATCACTATCATTTGTTTTTCTTTTAGGTTTATGTTTTAAAAAGACCACATGTAGATGAATTTTTAAAAAAGATAGGAGAAATGTTTGAATGTATTTTATTCACAGCTAGTTTAGCAAAGGTAAGCTAAGACAATTTTTTAAATAATATATAGATCAGAGACTATTATCTCTTGCAGAAAAGTTGTTGTACATGTATATCCTTAAATTGAACTGGCTGTCACTTATACCCCAAAAGCTTGTATAGGCTGACAAATTTTTGTTTGTGTTTCAGTATGCTGATCCTGTTGCTGACTTACTGGATAAGCATGGGGCTTTTGTATGTAGATTATTTAGGGATTCATGTGTATTTCACAGAGGAAACTACGTCAAGGTAACTAATTGTTTAAAAGTAAAATGAAATATTACATCAGACAACTATGTCATGTTTATTATTGTCCTGTAGGTACTGGTGGTACAGTAGAACACAAGTTTTACGACCCCTATGTTTTACAACCACTTTTACATGGGTTAAACTTTTACGTAAAACTCAGGTTCTACTGTTAGTGTATATCTAGAAGTGATTTGAAACGATTCTGTATATAAATCTATTATTTTGAATTGTCTCTATTTTTTGTTGTTCACTTGTTAGGATCTTAGCAAACTGGGACGAGATTTAAACAATGTTGTCATTATTGATAATTCACCAGCATCGTATAGTTTTCATCCTGATAATGCAGTAAGTAACAACTAAAGCCTTTTCACTCCAGGAGATGGATCACTCCAGGAAGTGTATCACTCCAGGAGATGTATCACCCCAGGAAGTGTATCACTCCAGGAGATGTATCACCCCATGAAGTGTATCACTCCAGGATGTTTTCCTTAGCAAGTAAATCATCTGGAGTTACTTGACCAGGATAAATAAAATATCCCAGGGTTTGAAATAACTGCCGGCTGCTATTTCGAACCCTGTATCCAGTAAAATTTATAGAGGTTGTTTTTAATGTGCCTAACTGAAATGTGTTTTTTCCTTAGATTCCAGTAATTTCGTGGTTTGACGACTATAATGATACAGAACTCCTTGAACTAGTGCCAGTGTTAGAGACGATAAGTAATGCAGAAGATGTACGGGATCAACTGAAATACCTGAATCATAATTCACCTTACAGCTCAACTCAGTATTATTTAAATGGTTCTCACATGTCATAACCACCCAACACACAATCAATGACCAAAGTTTGCCAGCCCCATTGGAAACTCAAACTGCACTAATATACGAGTTCCAGTTTGGAAAAACAAAGTTTCCACTAAATGAGTGATCATCAGACGTGAAGCTTTTGTCATTGTTTAAGACTGCACAAGGAAAGCCAACGTATTAGTACACCACCAGGCTCCAGGGAGAACAGCATATTAGCTGATGGAGTTACCCTGCATAAATAAAGCTTCTAACACCAACATTCATTTATGGATGTTGAACTAAAGTATAAAATCAACACTCGTATAACATCCAATATAAAACACCAATTTTACCTTACAGTACAGGTTCAACACACAAGTTTTTAGAGATGGCGTATCAAATTTGATTTCAAAAAAATTATCCACTAAAATTTTATTCATGAAGATATTACCTTTTTCAAATTTTCAACATCTTAAAAATTTTGGTTTGTTCTCATAATGGGTAAGCCAACAGCATCAAAACGACCATTGACAGTTTAGACACAGAAAAGGTTTTCATTTTTAAAGAGTGCGAAATGAAATTTCAAATATTCTTAAATATCAATGAAAGTGGCCCAGTATAGTCAGGTTTAACTGACAGTCCTTCAAATCAGAAAAGAATGGTGTTTTTGCCAAATGATGGTTCATTTCTATTTTCACCACCAAACCAGACCTTTGTCCAAACCATTCTCCTAACAACAACACAAGGCTAGCTTGGTGGTTGAAATAACAATAGCTTGAAGCTGGCAAGGGCCTTGAAAAAGCTTCACCTTTGTGGCACTGGAAAATCGACTAGTAGAAAAATTAGAGAGAAACCAAATCTTATAATATGTAATGTACAGAATATTTCTATAAATGATTTTTCAGTAATGCAGAGTATTTTTGTACAGATTTTTGTAGTGCACAGGGAATCTACAATGCTCATTGGTTAGAAACGAGCATTTGTTACATTTTTGTATATATTCATAAATAATATTATAATTTTTAATGTAATCTCGAATTTTTAGAAACTTTCTAAATAATGTCTACTTTTGAATAGTAAATACAACAAGATAGTCACATTTTAAGTTGTGTTGTGTTGTTTCTGAAAACAGTGGTACTTTTTTGCAATTTTTAATACTCTGATTATTTTCAATCTTTAGGAAAAAGAAACTAAGCTCACAATTTCCAATAACCGTTTATTTGGGCGATGAAAATATTCAAAAGCGTCTAAAATTATTAAAAGTATAATCTGACAACTACATGCATATATGTATAAATTGATAAAGCATGAGTAGTGATCTGTATCTGATTTACAAGGCGAGCTGCAAGCCAGCCGTAGTAAATCAGATACAGATCGGCTGCGAATGCTTTATCGTACTTATCAAATGGACGCATCTATTAAAATAGCCATGTTTTGATTTTCGCTAAGTAAATTGAGGAAATGTTTATGTAAATCAGGACGAATCTGTATGGGATTTACAGATATTGATTAAATATTCATTTCTTTTGAATTTTCTTCATGAATTTTTAATGAATTTGATAAATGTCCATAAAGGCGAGGTAATGCAGGCAACTTTGTTGCGTTGCAAGTTGAAAAGCGTTGCACGTATCAACAAGGATTTTGTTGCAAGTTGAAAAAATTTGTTGATAAAAGTAGACTCCAGTTCTACTTGCTGCAACATGCTGATTCAACTTGCAACAAACTCATTGTTACGTGACAATGTTTGAGGTGGGTGGTAATACGTGCAACAACGCTTTTCAACTTGCAACGCAAGTTTAAATAACCCTAACTCAATTGTTGCGAGGTTGCAATGTATAAGGATCCGAAAAAAATGACGCGGACGTACAAATTCGTATTTTTTAGCTGTTGCCATTAGATACATTTGTCTCGTCCCCGACGTCAAATCACTCAGTTTAATTGCCGTTCTGTCAAAACGCCGGGGGGAAAAACCCCGAATGAGGGAAGTCAAAGTTCGAAACACTTCTATTGCATTTCTATGGGTTTTAAGGGGAAAAATAGTGCCTGTGTCGCTAAGAGTTTTTCTTATTTAACATATGAGAAACCGGGCCCGCTTCCCGAGATCTCGCCTCGCACTTATTTCCCTATTAAAATTTCGTTGTGTTCATATGCGAAACCGGGCTGGCCAACACATCGTCCCGCTTACCGGGACTAGTTCTTTTTTATGAGATTTAAGAATAGTTGAAGATTTATTGTTTATTGGAAGATAAATCTCAATTGTATAATAAAAGGATTGATTTTGAAGCAAACGACCCTGTGTAATAGACCTTAAGATTGATGGGGTTTTTTCGCGGACGCCAAACCGCTAGAAACCACGTGACCAAGAGCCTGACGTCGCGTTTACCGTAATTTCTTTGCCGTTTTCAACTGCAAGACCCCCTTCTCCAGGTAAGTCATTTACCTCAATATATTAACGAATAACTGTTCAATGACTACACGTTTTATAACTATATCTACGACACACACTATCTTATCTTTGATTTGGTAGGTTTTTTGTTTGCTAAAATGATAAGATCTACCTGTTTTGAGTATTTTAATGTGAAGCATACCTTGCTGTCGCCATTTTGTTTCTGACCGATAGCCACAATTTTTCGCGGTCGGCGGGGAATAACGTAAACGTCAATCTTTTGGGTCTGATTCATTTTTACGTCAAACCGCTAACCTCAAACTGCAGTCAGCGGTTAGCGGTAAATAAAATAAACGTCAATCTTAATAATAATAGAGACAGAATTACAACAGAATTGTGACCTCTGGTCACGGATCATCATACACGCTAATTTTATTCATAATTGCTCCTCGGGTAGGCGAGATGAAAACTGCCATATGAACACTCTCGCTTACCGGGTCAGCCCGATTACCGCAGACTACAATATCGGAAAACAGTCCAGAAACGTGCAGGGGGCGTAGAACCCGGGGGAAAAACGGGGTATGTGCCCCCCCCCCCCCAACTTTGTCATGAAGTGCCCTTTTTTTCAACAGAAAATTGCCCTTTTTATGATAAAACATGTTTCAAATGTCCTTTTGAAGTCCTACCCCCTGAACAAAGTGCCCTTTTGAAGCTGTGCCCCTCCAAGATCAACTTGCTTCCTACGCGCCACTGGAAATGAGTTCAAAACACTGCCTACGCAGCACTCTACTATTTTGCCGTACGTGATGACCACCTTTCTAGAATTTGAGACAATCACGCGTAGTTAATATATAACATAGTTTATATAAACTCTATTTGCATAATTATCGATGTTGTAAATAATATTTTAGCAAAAGGTTCGCTCATATTAACCATTTTTACCCTGACGATGGTCACGTAGTCCGAAAGCTTGGTTTTTGTTTCAACATTTTTAGTATTTTAATTGTCAGAGAAACATAATATTTAATAAAGGTAATATATAATTTATATCATACCTATACAAATCAAACATAAGAAAGACCTACGCCCTCAATTCTTCACATTCTTTCAATTTCTCTTCCGTAATATCCTTTTTCATGTTATGAAATACACAGGGTTCGAAATAACCGTTCAGAAAATATGCCAAATTTTGTAGGTTTTTTTTGTAGGTCAAAATTTTTGCCGGCTGTTTCCCAAGCAGCAAATTAAAGTTATGTTCTGGAGATATAGGCCCAAATAATCACCAGCAAGGTCCTAAAACTGCCAGCTATCGCGGGCAGCTATTTCAAAGTCTTGGGACTTTGAAATAAGGCAAATTATATTACGTTTCATAGGTATCTTTGGAGTTTTGAGTTTGAGAAGTCAGTTCAAATACTCGACGTCGGACTTACAAAGCCCTCGTGCATTAAAAAGCACTTGGACTTTGAAATCCCGGTACTTTTATGTGAACATGCACGCATACAAAATGCATGACTATACTCCTGGTAACTTCAATCTTGATTCAGTCAAGAGACAATGGCCAACACCCGTATTATAGTCGTATGCGCACTATTCTCACCGAAAAACCTCGGGTTTGTAAAAAATTATTTCGATTTCATCATAAAGAGAGCTTTCAGTTGATCGGCTACTTCCCGATTGCCGTAGAAGGCTCTGTATTGCTTGTTAATGACCGCTCAGGAACCAATCAAAAGCGACGATACTTCGTAACGAAGTGTTCGAATAAAGATCACTGTCTTTATTATGAATAATTAATTAGTTTCTCGTGCATAAAAACACCTGTCACTTTGTTTCCTCGAGGCATTTTTCCACGTACTCCGCGTCTCCGAGACAACATTTGAAAGGATATCAACATTAAGAAAGAGTCAACTACGACAACGAGAGATCACAAACGGATACAATAGCCACAGAAAGAAACTCTTATATCGAGCTGGTATAGAACAGAACATCGAACAAGCAATTTACATTCGTCGTTTGCTTTTCCTGTGACAAACACTTGTGATTAAAAGTTATCGCGGATCAACTAATATTTTTCAAGGAGGTATATATAGATATATATATATATAAAGGTTTACCAAACGAATTTTCTAAAGATCAAATGTTGGTGACACGAGTCGACGAGATTCGCGGATTTCGCGAAAACGGAGAACTATCTGACATCTGTGTGACAGTGGAGGACGCAGAGTTTCATCTCCACAAGTTTCCTTTGTTTATCAATTCGGATTTTTTTCGCGCTCTATGCCGTTGTGGAATGGTGGATGCGAACAGAGTGAATCTTTCTCATTTTCCAGGCGGAGCGAAAATATTTTCCATCGTTGCAGATTATTGCTATGGAGTAGAGATCAATATTGATTACACCAACGTGGTTGAGTTACGGTGTGCGGCGGAGTTCCTGCAGATGACATCACAGGGGAATCTTGCAAGTGAAACAAGTGTGGCCCTCTCACGAATACTTCGTTCACCTAACGCTTCCGTATCTCAAATCGTAGAGATTATTACAAGAAGTTGTCGTTTGGGTGCCATTGCTAACCAAACCAACGTAATATCGTCGTGTTTTGCCGCCATTATGGAAATCTGGAAGGGTGAGGATTTACCGGAAGCTATTATCGACGTTCTTCGAGGTGTGCCAATTGAGTGGTTTGTGGGACTGGTCGTAGCGGCGCGAGATAGCTCAATTAGAATCTCATCCATCGCGAGCTTGGTGGGCAAGTATTTGGAAACACTTGTCACAGAACGACGAGACTGTATCGAGGAAATCCTTCGTGAGCCTGGTGACAAGATGCGCAAGAACACGTGCTGGGAACGTGGAGACGATTTCGACGTTGGAGAAATAATGGATTTAATTCTTGTGGAGCTTCCCGAACATGCACCTCTCAACGAAGTCATGGACAGTGAGTTATTATGCTTGTTGTTTCGCCTAGCAACGCGGTTACACTGCAAATGCCAGGGAATCTTGGTCCGCGCCGTCAGCAAAAAACTGGACGGGATATCAAGAGAAATCTTGGTAACCATGCCAACGAATATCGTCGTCAGCTTGGTCGAACATAATGTCCATAACAACCTAGTATCATCAAGGATATTGTGTGACACACTGGACAAGTACCTGTGGGAGCGCGTCAAACACACCAATATCGACCTCGACGAATTTCAAGCCGTGACACGAGCAATTCCGAAGAACTACCGACAACAACACGACTCCCTTCTGCTGATCATCCAAGAACTCTTCAGCACGCGGAAACCGTCCGAGGAAACGAAATTGAAAGTTTTAGAAGTCATTGAACCACGTTGGCTGCACGAGGAAACAGTGAGACACGTTTCAGAGAAAAACATAATCCCGTCGAGTTTCGTCGTCGCTTCGGCTCTAGCCGTATCTTCCCGACTGCGCAACGAGTTGACGGAAGCGAAAGCTGAGCTGGCAGACAAAGACGAAAGGATGCGCGGCATACATGGAGCCGTCGCGGATGTTATCAAAGGTCAGTGGGAATGCAATGACGTCACTATTAACGTCACGCCGATAACACTTGATACGGATACGGATAACACTTGTATTCAGTTTGCTAAAGTTCTGGCGCGTAACACAAGTACAGAACTATCCATGCAACACGAGGTCCTCGAGGGAAGGTTAACACTTTGCGTGCGGTCATCGCGCGGGGCCCCCATGCAAGAGCTATTCTTGTTCGATCCGTTCAATGAACAATTGATCGAAATCAAACGGTCAAAATACGATAATTTAGTTGTAGGAGAGAATTATCAAAAAAAGAAACACACAACGTCCTACTGGCCTTTCAACGACGTCTCCTGAATCAACCAAGAACTTTAATAATCCAGAGTGCTTTGCCAAGAGATTCCAAAAACATAATAACTATACAAAGTAAAAAGATTTTCTTATTAATACGATGTACATATGAAAGCGAAGGTTAAAATTAGTACGTTATTAAACACAAGCCTGTTTGAACATTTTGAAATTTAAAACTTTTGAAAAAGGCAGAAAAAATAATTTAGCAGTTTTTAGTCTGGTGTTTTAAAGGGTATTGGCAATAAAAATTAAGTTTGTTTAATTTGAAAGAACTCGTAAAATTGTAATGGAAGACCTTTTCACAACCTTTTCGTATCTTTCTTCATTTTCAAGATATTTCAATTTGTTTAGTATGTAAATGAGATGGGCTCTGACGTCATGAGCAGGGTACAGTATTTTTACACAAAGCAACATCAATGTTCAGTGTAACAAGGCGTTTTATGTGCACAGTTTCAAGTGATTTCGTTGATATAACTGATTTTTCTACGTGTGAAAATACTGGTACCCTACTCATGACGTCAGAGACCATTCATTTACATATTCAACAAATTGAAATATCTTGAAAACGAAAATACGAAAAAATTGTAAAGGTCTTCTATTACAATTTTATGAGTTCTTTCAAATTAGACAAACTTAATTTTTGTTGCCAATACCCTTTAATAATATGAACAACTTGATACGCAAGAGAACATCCGGTTTGACTGTAAATTATGTAATTTATACTGAATAGTTGAGTTTTTTTAGTGTTCTATGATACAAGTATTTTCAAATCAAATACTTTACGTCTTTACCATTGTATTATATTGTGAATATATACGAATACTATTAGTCATAAATGTTGAAGTAATTTAAATAAATAAATTCAAACAAAATAATTTTTAGATATTAGATGCCCGGAAACAAATTAACCTATTAACAAACCTCGCCCATAAAAAACGAAAAAGACAAAACAATCTTTCAAAGTAAAAAATGAACAACGCGGCCCGCCGGCGACCAAAAGGCGCTCCCCACTCTCACACGTAAAAACGCACAGTCTGATATCAGATCTGTTCAGAGAAATGTAGCGACCCTTGATACAGCCTGACAGCTACAGAATGTTCCAGCGCTGATGTATAAACATTTAGTTAGAATTTCTAACAGACTGCGACAGCTCCGTAGACAACATACCTGTTCAGTCTGTTATATACAGCACTGACCGTGTCAGGCTGATACAGTTTGACAGAATCTGTTCTGAACAGTCTGTTGTAGCTGCAGGTATGATACAGATATGATATCATAGGTGTATCATAGCTGATACTGCAACAGGCTGTGTCAGGGCTAGCTACATTTTTCTGAACAGATCTGACATCATTCTGCATCAGGTCTGACACAGAGTGTGTGTTTTTTGCGTGTGTAGGCGAACACCGGCACACTTAAGGACCCGTTTACACTAGAGCAAAAGTATCCGGATTCAATTTGTTTTTCATCCTCATGGGAATAAAAAACAATGTGAATCTGGATACTTTTGCTCTAGTGTAAACGGGGTCTAAAAACGTGAGCCGTGACAACAACCAGACACTACGTACGCGAAGACTTAAGGCCTGTTTCAGACGGTGTATTTTTCATGAGCCGTGCAAATTGAGGGTTCACCAGTAATTATTCTAATTAAATATTTACGTTTATAGAAACTTACTAGAGTTGTGAGCGATCTTCCAGCGTATCGTTGTATAAAAGTAATCAGAAAAGGAAAAAGCTTCTATATTTTTATATACATTTTATTCAATATTATTTGCACTACAAAGAAAAAACCTTCCCATCCAAGATTATGACGATTCTTTTTCTTTCGTCGTTTCTTGTCGTAAAGCTGTGGCGTCAGCAGCCTTTCCAGTCGCCTTGAAAAAAACAACAACAATCGTTTTACAGCCGTTTTCCCCGCTTACGCAAGGGGTTGGCCAGCGGCTCCCCACAGCAGTTTCCTCCACTTCTCTCTCTTGTGCATCCTCCCTTTTTAGACCACTCTCTTTCGTGTCTCTCTCCACAACCTGACTCCAAGTCGTCCTTGGCCTTCCTCTTCCTTATCTTATCAACATTTGTACCTAGCGGTACAGGAGAAGTAACAATAGGACTCTAGGTCCCTTACAAGGTTATCCTCCTAAGGTCTAGGTGTTGGTTTTACGGAGGGAGGAAAACCCTCGGAGCACAGGAGAGATCAACTAAACTCTACTCACCTGAGTCCCAAGCTCGACAATGGGGCTATTCCCAAGCGGTCACACATCCAAGTACTAACCCGTCCAACCGGGCTTGACTATTGGTGAGAGGGAGCGCCCTAACAGCGCACGCCACCCGTGCTCCCCTTCCACCTCATATGACATGCTTTTTTCCATCCAGCTGTCACCATCATCTCACCATAATCTCACCGTAATATATGTCCCAGCCATCTCAACCAGTTCCACCTCACAACATCAGACACCAACTCAATCTCCATTCTTTCTCTCAACTCCACACTCGGCACTCTATCCCACAAAGATTAGCCTGCGAGCCGGCTCTTGGGCTCTTTCTCCTCCTCTCCCCAATCCCCCAAAGGAGAGCCGGCTCGCAGGCGGGCAGACACAAAGATACACCACACATCCATCATATCATGATCATCTCTGTTCTCTCCAATCTTGCACTCTGCTTCATGTTCATGGCCCATGTCTCACTTCCATACACCATTACACTCCCCACACATGCACGTTGGTTGAAAAAATAGATGAGATGTCAGTTTGTAGTGGTTCGCGAAGTTCGTTGTGAAGTTCGTCGTGAAGTTCGAATTTAATAAGCTTTGAACTGAATTCCTTTGGTAAAATCACGGAGAAGAAGATTATTTGTTGTATAGAATATAATAATAGATACTTGGTTAAGCAGAAACAAATTGCCGACTTAAATTTGTATCTACCTCGCAACGTAGTTCGGAACATTGCAACTTAGCTAAGTTCGGAATCTTCATTTCAATTATACGTATTGGATTTCAAAAGCAAGCTGAAACGGACTATAATACAGCGTCTGGTTATAACATTATGGGAGGTTGAATAAAAAATTAATGTTTTATGCTACCTTTTTCTTCTTCTTCTTTTGCGTTTTCCTATTGGCTGATGTCGCAAGAATCGTCTGGGAAAATAATTATGTAGTCCGTTTTTCAAAATAAATTATTTTCAAATTATAGAACAAACAAACTGAATTCAACGAATGTAAAAATTAATTCAAGTACAACTGGATACAAACTTTGATTTTTTCATCTTCTATGGAGTTTTCACAGTTAATGAGTTCACTGTCAAAAGGCCCTTGAGTTATTCTGTAAACAACAATACATGTTGTACACATGTAAGTGGCACTGGAAACAACACTGACAACATGAACAGCAACTGCAACAATGCCAACACCACCACCAGCAACAATACCACCAACACCACCAACAGCAACAAGAACAACAACACTACCACCACTAACAACAACAACAGCAACACTACCACAACCACCAACCACAATCACCACCAACCACAATCACCACCAACAACACTACCACCACCACCAACACCAACACCAACAAGAACAACAACACTACCACCACTAACAACAACAACAGCAACACTATCAAAACCACCAACAACAACAAAAACCACCACCAACAACAACAACCACCACCACCAACAACCATAACCACCACCATAATACAATACAATAACAATACAACCATAACAATACCTTATTGGTCCACTTGGCATAAGTAAGACAGTAAATTTAAACTGAGCCACAAATTCACCTAACAATGAATAAGAGCACAATGAATAATGACATGAGAGATACTAGCTAGTCTGAAAACTGAAAGAGTACTACTAGCAGTACCTTCTTTTTCCCACAGTACATTGAATGGCTCTAGAAGACCATGTTTAACACACTCTACTACACCCAACTTGGCTTGCTTTTCATCATCAAATGCTCTACAAAAAGCCACAAGTGAACAAATATTATTGCCAGCAACCTTAGGACCTGTTTATATGGAGCCAAGTTACCTGGCAAGCCGAGTTACTCGGCAAACAGAGTTACCCGCCATGTATAGAAATTCAATGCTATCCCAGCAGAGTGTTTATATGAGACAGGCAGGTAACTCGGCTAGCCCAGATCCCAGCAAAACAGTCGAGATCTCAGCATGCCGGGATGAAAATATTCCCATATAAACTTTCTCTTGCCGGGTAACTCGGCTTGAGCTGAATTGAATTCATCACAACAGCGCACGCACCACTTATGAAGACAATCGGAAATTATTCATGGAATGTGAAACCATTATAATGCGTGGGCGGGTTTGCCGAGTAACTCGTCTCATATAAACACTCATCTATTTTCAACTCGGCTTGCCGGGTAACTCGCCTCCATATAAACAGGCCCTTAGAAGTGATAAAATTCACAGATAAACAAACAGAGCTAAAAACATAACCTCCTGGAAAAATAATAAACAAAAGAAATATTTTTTCATTTGTTTCTGCCATACAAGCAGCAAAACAAACGAAAAAACTTACAAACTTCAAGCTGAAAAAACTATATGTACTAACATCAAAGAAATATCACTAAAATTACCTTAGAGTAAATGGCATTGTTGTAAATTTATTACAAACTTCACTGAAGAATACTGTCAATAATAAAAAAGTTTTTTTAGTTTTCTTGTGTTTTAATGCCAACATGTATTATAGAAATTTTTTAATGGGTACCATAAGTTATGGAAAAATATGTACAGTACCTCTGGATGTTTTCATTTTCAAACTATATACATTTGGCGTCCTTTTGTAAACAGTTGTCCTTGTCTCCTTTTCTTTAGCCTTTCCATCCCCGCTGCTTATCAGTACATCAACAGCATACACCTCGTGAATATTGAATTCACACTTTTCATGTTCCTTCCTGTACAGAAAATAGTATGTACAGTAAGCTCTACACTTGAAACTTTCCTTGAGCAAAATTACTATCCAGTTTAATCAAGTGAATTGCCAAATATTACTTGTAATATACCCAATTTTACTCCCAGCATTACCACATTATTATATATATATATATATATATACATATATATATACACATACAGAACTCGTGGCAGGCTCTTGGCAACAGCTTCCATAGCTCAGTAGTCAGAGCACTGCACTAGCATCACAGGGTCGTGGGTTCAATTCCTAGCTGGAAGGCCTTGATGTTGCATTTTTCACAACTGCATGGTCCTGGTTTGGACTTATAATGTATAATATGTTCTACACTTGAAATTTTCCTTCACCAAAATTACCTAGTCTTATCCAGTTTAATCGAGTGAAATGCCAAATATTACTTAAATTCAAATTGTTTCATGAATCAACGCCAATTTTATTTTTCAATATAAAATAAAGTGTCATTTTAATATACTATGAGTATAAAGATCATAAATAACACCATGAACAAAAAAACCCAACAAAAATGCCCAACTTTAGCCTGTTTTTTCCCCTCCCTGTGCATATGTGCTCAAATAATTAAATAAAGGTACATTTGATGTCATTTGAACACCATTCTTGCAGTACCTTTGAGCTTCTGAAGGATTTTGAATGATTGCTTTTTCTCCATCAATAACATTTCTTGTTAACTGATGAGATAACATCCCTAAAATAATAAATTAAAATATTGAGTTTTGTAGAAAAACTGATATACAGTATAAAAACCAAATTTAATTTTTATGTTAATATAAATGGTAATATACCTTAGTAGCTGTTAAAAATTAATACTTACCCTCAATCGGTTTGCAATTAAATTCTTCAGCAACCTGTTGAATGTAGTCAGTAATTGTATTGTTCTTAAAACAAATCAAAGAAAATACATTTAGTACTTACAGTACTAAAGTACTAGCTTCCCTTTAAATAATTCTATGAACAAATAGCCTATAGTATAATATGACATGTATTCCAAAACTTAATAATTTGAACTCACTTCTTCACCAGGTTTAACAGTTCTATGGGCAAGTTCTGAAGCTAGATATGCAGCCTGGAGAACATCTGCTTTACGACCAGTTATTTTATTTTCCTGAAATAAAAATATATTGTGGTAATTTTACAGTTTGGTAGCTGGTCCAATTCTTGAGAACAATCTGGTCTGATCCTTTAATGATTCAGCCCAAAAGAAATTTTTTTGTTTTCTGTCTTTCCCCCCCAATATTTCAACATGCATGGAGAATTTCTCACATAAATTCTGTAACAGTGAAGCCAAATATTACCTTACTAGCCCCTACAACAATTGTATGCCCAATAACTGCAATATATCCATCAATATGAACACCTAGATCACTGAAACCAAGAAAAATGTCAGTGAGATTAACAGAACCTGAAAATACATGTAATCTTTCTCTCATTTTTGTTTCAATTACTAGTAAGGTAGCTAAACACAGACAGCTAGAGTACGTTTTACAAAAACTCTGGAAAGCTACTAACAAGAATAAGATAAATAATATGTTTATAATACATACATTTTGACCATATCACCTTCTTTTATATCAACATCTGGGTCAGTTGACAATGGTGTAAAGTGACATACACACTGATTCACAGATACACATGTTGGAAATGCAACACCTGAAGATTTTAACAAAAATTCTATTTTAACCTTTACCTACAATGTATTTCATGCCAGCTAATGACAGAAAATGCTTTTGCTTGACACATTCCTGCCCGAACCAGCTAAAAAACAGCTTCTTTATTATTTTACTTAGACTGTGTTACGTTTACACGGTACCAGACGAATTCAAAAGCCGTCTCTAATTAGTACTTTCCACTTGTTTACACAGAAGACAAATTCGGAACTTTCTCAAATTAGTATGGTTCCACCTGTTTACACGGTGAAATAGGATGAATTTGAGACCAGTCTCTAATTCGTCTGGTTTGAAGACCAGTCTCAAATTTTTTCCGGTACTGTGTAAACGGGGCCTTAGTCTCTTTACGGGATTTCACATAAACTCATCAACACTGAGGAATCTTCCTACCTAGAGGCTGTTTTTAGCTGTCTTGGGCATCAATCAGCTCATTTATACAGTACCGTACATACTAACCTTTCTTCATATCCTTTTTATTTTTAAAAACTTTACTAGTCTCTTCAACTATCAAGGAATCCCCCAGGGCACATAAAGTTCTTGATGTACTATTATTAGCAACAACAGAATTTATGACTTTGACAAGAACACCTAAAAACAAACAAAACAATTGTACAGGGCTCGCAAAATTTAGTTACATAAAAGACTGGTCACCCTTTGATTAAATTACTTTCACCTGTTAAGATTTAAGTCAGAAAATGAATGAAATAAAAATGAAAAAAAAAAATGGAAAAAAAAAATAAAGGAAAAAAAAGGAGAAAAAAATATTTAAAAAAAAATAATATATATATACATAAAAAAATGAAGCAGTGCTGTAGATAGGTGTGAAAGTTGGGGGTAGCAGTTGTCAACACCCAAAATGTGAAAAATATCCAGGGGGGTTGGGGCATGCTCACTGAAAAAAATTAAAAACTTTAATAGGGTCCCTGAAATTCCATTTCCTATTTTTGGCAGAGGGCTTTACAGAATCCTAATAAATATAGCCAATGCCCCCCCCCCCCCCAAACTATTGCTGTGAAAAACAGTGGTTCTAAATTGCCTAGCTTACTACCCCTAATATGACTTTACACTGTAGAGTATAATTATTTTTAGCAGTCTGATATTATTAATTAATATATGTAATTCAATAGTCTATTAAAAAGTGTACAATTTTGAAAAAATATGTATACTGGTACATAATATTAAAGCAGCCATTCCTAATTTTGGCATCTTATCGTTTTGATATATTTACGTTTTGATGCTTTGTTTTATAAGACATCTGAGCCTTTATATATTAATTTGCAATGCGTAAATTTCGGCGTGCAGTTGTCTTTGTCTATTCAAATATCTTCAAAAGTACCTGTTTTTTGCAAGATATTTAGAAGCCATATGTTAATTTTCTACTAAGTAAAGCACTAATGCAATATCGCAGGATAATATCTATAATTTTATTAGGTTTTTATCGATATTTAAATAAGCTTACGGTTTGCCATATCCCCCGCCATTTTATACTTTGTAACGACCACATCATCAGATATAGTCGGTTCTTCGTCTTCGGAGTCGCTTCCTCGGTCAGCCATCACTTAGTTCTTCTTCTCCTTAAAGTATTCTTTCTCTTTGCAGTGTAAAACAAGCTTGTTTTATCCAGTTATAACTTTATTTTCATTAAAAATCTTTCTTTTGGACTAAGGCACGTGTACTCCTGATGGTGTAACTGTGCCAAAGAAGAAACAAATACAACCCTCATTATCCATATCTACCCCATAATCTATCCCCTTTTCCGTTATTACCCTCATCCACCCGTAGTGTCCTACCTTTTTTTTGCCCGGAGGGGGGGTGGGGGGGGGGGGAATATTAGCTATATTACGGGGACACTGAAAAAGGTGTGTTTTGTGCTGTTTTTAGTCTGGAATTGAAATCACTGTTTTGGTCTGGAACAGCGTCTGTTTTATTACGACAAATTCATGCCTTCAAAGGTCCAGCCACAGAACCCCCACACTGAATTCTAAGGAGTACCCCTCCCCCGCCCTTTGTCTTCTTTTACATTTTTAAAAAAAATAGCGTAAATAACCTCCACTAGCATTAAATCTTATATCAATATGCACTTCGTAAAATAAAACATTCTTTTCGTCAATTCAAGTTATTTTTTCAGTTTTCTGAACAGAATTCAGTCGTAAATCGTCGTAAATTGTCGTACAGTGGTCGTGGCGTTCGACGTGTCAAATACAAACATTGCCAACACACAACAGTCACTCATCAATACAGCATATATGTACAAATATCGTTAACGTTTACCAAGTTTTGATACTACCAATGGAGTTAAAAGCAGTTATACTTATTGGAGGTCCTCAGAAAGGTAAATTTAGAAGACGTTTCGTTTGCTTGTAATAGTGTTTTTTTAAATATAATATTGTTCAACCAAAATTTACAACTGGTATATGGCATGCCTAAATATTTGATGTGTGTCCGTCACCTGATATGGGCAGCCAAACTTTAGACATACATTCGTTTCAATCTCAGATCATTCATAATGATTCATTCAATTCAATTCATGAAAAGATTATAAAATGGTTTATTTGATTTGATTTAGGGACAAGGTTTCGTCCACTGTCATTGGAGTTACCCAAACCATTATTCCCAATAGCTGGTTATCCACTGATTCAGCATCATATTGAAGCTTGTACTAAGGTTGAATAGTAATCCTTATTTTGGTTTGGGAGATATCATCGAGACACAAAATAAAGCCTTCACTTTTTATACTTTAGCACACAGAGTATCACAAATATTAATAGTGCACATACATGTAATATAAATAAAAAATAAACACTTGTGTACCTCTGCCAGTATTCTATATGGTATCACCACCCACCAGGCTGGATGTTTACATCTAGGAAGACAAGCCTTCTCATTCACCATGCCTACATAATATACTGCATGTATGCTGTATGAATAAAATGTTTCAATAGACTCAACAAAACTTACAATATTCTTACAAGATCACTGTATGCAGGGCTTGAAATTTGTGGTATCCCGATATCCACGGGATACTAGATTTTCATCTTGGATACTAAAAGTCTTAACTTCAGTATCCCAACGGGATACAATAAAAGTTTCGATAGTGCACAGTTACAGAATCTAACGTAACGTCTTACAATATAACGTAACGTCTTAGACTGTAGTGTAACGTCTTAGACCGTAACGTCTCAGAATGTAGCTTAGTGTCTTACAATGTAACCTAATATCTTACAATGTAGCGTAACGTCTTAAAACGTAACGTAACTGCAGGCACTGTCACAAACTGTTATAGTTAATTTTAGATATTGCAAGTTGAGATGTTTAGTATTCAAAAGTGGGATACTAGATTTCAAGGAAGGGATACCAAATTCAGAAACCTGGTATCCACTTGGATACTGCCGAAAATTTCAAATTTCAAGCCCGCTGTATGTATTCATAATGTTAACCTTTTTCTCCAGGTGCCAAATATGAAAGAAATCATTTTAATTGGCTATTTCCAACAGAATGAACCTTTATCAAGATTTATAGCTTCAGTACAACATGAATTCAACATTCCAGTTCGGTAAGAATTTCATGGCTGGTTGAAGTTGGCAAGAAAGTGATTTTAACCCATTCCTGCCTGTTCTGGCCTAAAACAACCCTTTTATTGTTTTTTATACTCTGTCTGTGTCAGACAATTTTACTCAACAAAGGAGAACCCTTCGACATCCTAGGCACCAAATGGGTTAAAGTTTCAAGACTTTGCTCTCCAATTTACATATTTGAAACTAAATCATACATCGCTTGCAAATGGTAGTAATAAGATCTTTCTCTGCTGGACTAGTCAAGTTGCTGTAGCTGTGGTTTCTACTTGATTTTTTGTTGTTGTTTTTAGCTACTTACAAGAATTCCAGCCTCTGGGGTCCATAGGAGGAGTTTATCATTTCCGAGATCACATAATGCTTGGAAATCCATCTGCATTGATGGTCCTTAATTCTGACATCAGTTCAGATTTTCCACTGAAAGAAATGTGGGAATTTCACAAGCAGCATAATCATGGCAAACACACAGTCTTGGCAACAGAAGTAATTTTGATATGTATTCATGAATGTGATAGTTAAAAATAATGGGGGGGAAATAGTGTTTTTAATCAGCAATCAGGCCAATATTGGTAGCATACTAATATAATTTACATAATTTCTACAAATTATATTACAATGCTTAATTTATAAATATATTTTCTAGTCAAGCCCAAGTCAGGCATCAAACAATGGAGTAATGGTTGAAGACCCAAAAACACATGAAGTAATTTTTTTTTACTTCTCTTTTCTTTTCCAAATTTTCTTTCATCTCTCTATATGTATTTTCATTTTTTACCTCCAAAATAAAAAGATATAATTCTTAGTCAGCCACAGTATGTTAAATCATAGGTATTTTTTAATTTATAGCTGTTGCATTATGTTGAAAAACCAGAAACATACGTTAGTAGTTTGATCAACTGTGGTGCGTACATCTTCAGTCCAAGTATATTTGATGCCTTAAAAGCCCTACACTGCATGAATGTAGAGAGAACAAGGTTGGTACTAGTCAACTACAGTACTACAATTTATTTTGTTTAAAATATGTTTGAAAAAAACACACATTTACTTCTATATTATAGTTGTATAAAAATTTCTTTCCTTAGTGAACAGTCGTACTCTGGCAACAATTTTGGTCGAATTATGATGGGAGAGGAATTAATGCCATATTTGTCTGGTCAAGGAGCTGTTTTTGTTTTTAAAACAAATAATTTCTGGACAGTTTTAAAAAGTGCTGGGTAGGATTACTATATTATAATTTACATAATAATATTCAAACCTTAATGGTAACATAACTATAATACAGTAATTTATCCTTTCCACTTTAATACTATATTTGGTAAATATTTTAATTCTGGCCTATGCAAGATAAATTATGTTTTTTCTTTTAGGTCAGCAATCTTTGCCAACAGAAACTTTCTTGAGTTATACAAAACCACACACCCTGAACGACTGACACTAAATGAAAACAATCAGCCAACAATAATTGGTAAGGAACTTGTTAAATATTATAGAGCAGTACAATATAATATTTTGTGCTTGTGTAAACTCCATGAACTTTATTGTTTTTTAGGTGATGTATTTATCCACCCTACAGCATCTGTGGATTACACAGCTGTTGTAAGTTGCAGTGTAATTTCTACTAAAAAATCAAGGTGTTTTTTAACAATATTTATTCCTAGTGTTTATGGTTTTATTTCAATGTTATTTTCTGTCCTTACCATGAACAGATTGGACCTAATGTTTCAATTGGAAGTGGAGTGATTATCGGGCCTGGTGCTAGAGTCAGAGACTCAATTATTTTGGATAAAGCAGAAATCAAAGTAATTATTCTGTTATATGCACTGTTTTTATTTAACATGAGCAGGTAGTAAACATGGGAGATGGAAAACTTCGCAACTAGAGTGGGAGTTGAGGAGTGAGCCCCAACCTAAGTGAATCATCATTTCTTCTTTTTTTTCAGGATCATTGCTGTATTCTCTATAGTATAATTGGATGGAATTGTGTCATAGGAGCTTGGTCAAGAATTGAAGGAACAAAGTTCGAACCTAATCCTAATGAACCACATGCTCGTCTAGCGAAAGAATCACTCTTTCAAAAAGATGGAAGATTAATAGCTTCCACAACAGTACTAGGTAAGGACGTCAGTGCTATTTTTAAAGAAACTACAGATAACCCACTCCTACCTGAAAGGGTGTCCTCTAGACTATAAATTAAATATATATATATATAGTATCATGTTAACTGCACTCACATGTAATCACTTGTTGTCATCATCATCATCACCTAGACCTTGTTCTTGTTTGGGCATGGTTGGTCACTCCCTGTCTCCAACTCCTAGTTTTATTTGGTGCATTGTGACCATCGTGCTTCTACTACGATCTCTTTCACTCCATCTAACCATCTATTTCTCACTCTCCTTCTCCTCCTTCTTCCAGGCAGTTTTATTTAAGACAATTTTTCACTTTGCAGGTCGTAATGTTGTCATTAACCCAGAACTTTTGGTGAGAAATTCAATTGTGTTACCATATAAAGAATTATCATCAAGTTTCAAGAATGAAATCATTTTGTGAGAAAGATCAAGAAGATATAATAATAATTAACTAACTGAAATAATGACTGTCATAATAAATATATACAATGCCTTGTATATTGTACCCACATTTCCTGAGTGCAAAGCACATGAGGTGGCTGGTTTTCAAGCTAGTTGTTGTTGTAGCAGACAATACATGTAACTTATCATTTGATGTTAATGCCCGTCACTGCAAGTACACACACTGAAGAACTTTAAGAAACAATTTGACTAATTTTGTTGTTAGAAACTTGCTACAGACATATACAGCGTCTAAATACCATAGATTATAAGTCTACCCAACCCTAAATCCATTAAATTAAGGTAAATTAAGTACACACAAATATACTGTACACATGTAATTTTAGTTTGCATAAATACAGTTCAATGAATCATTCCAAAGTTCCTGTGAGTAGTTTGTAGAGTTTCCCAAAAGAATATCATCTAGAGAATGAATTCACATCACTATACATCCGGACCTCTGAGAAAAGTTAAGGAAATTATCAAATTTTTATAGTAGTCAACTGTATTTGTTTCACTTCACCTAGCAAATAATATGGAGACAGTGAGACACTAATAATTTCATTAAAATAATGGTTTTGAAGTAATATACATGTACAACATGCAAATACTAATATTGGTTAAAAGGATATTCTCCTCCTGGTATAAGCTGAAAAATAAACACAAGTTTGACAATTAAAAACCTTTGTTGCATGCAGTTTTCTGAGAGGAATATCCAATATTTTACACATTATCCTAATTAACAAAATGCACGTCTTACCATTGTAATATTGTTTCCATTGAGAAGAATTTGATCAAGTTTCGTTACTCGTCGACCTTCTGGAGTATTTTCACTGCAAAAGTTTCAAATTTAACCTTAGAGCATATCTAACAAAAAAATGTTATAATTTATTTCAAATGAAATCTTTGCTGACAATTACTTACAATTCAGTCACATCTTCTAGTACCATATCTTAAATTCTTTGTCAAGGTGAAAAATATTTCAAAACTTGTCAACTTGTGACCCATTATGTTGGCACTGGTGATCAAATTTGAAAACTAGTTGAGGTTGCTGCTTAGACAGCAATCTCGATCCCTGGTACACAGTGTGTATAAAAAACTGGAACCCTTAGAAAATGAATTAGTATTCTGTTCAAACAACGTATTGTAGTAGTTTGAAAGCCCTAAACACCTCTGAGCCATGGATGCGTAAAAAACACGGTCTTATACACCTGGGAAATTAAGATAACTTGAAGTGTATGCATGGTGAAAGTATTTAAAAGCTTTTTTTCTTCCTGTTTACAATGTAACTTATGTGCTGATTAATTTATAACGCAGCGCTTTTAGGGCTTTCAAACTGCTACAATAGGTTGTTTTAAAAAAATACTAATTCATTTTCTAAGGGTTCCATATTTTTTTTATACACACTGTAGAGTGGGAAGCCTGGAAATTGAGTTTGTGGTCTACAGTGTAGACCACAGGCAGACTCAATTTCCAGGGTCTGCTATTCTGGTATTGTATATTTGTACATGTACACCCTGATCAGGAGAGGTGAGTACCACCCCCTGGAATCTTGCTAAAAATCAAGCCTACCTAGCTAGACAGCCCCTTTTTATTTTGCTTTGGGTAATCCCAGATACCATGGCAGCTGGGCCACTAGGGGTGGGGTTACAAATATGATTCAGGATACTGACAAAGTCGTCAAAACCTAATAACGTTCCAACTATCTCTTTGTCACTCTTCATTATAATATGAATCTTTGATCCCACACATTTGTCAATCAGTTCTACAAAATAGAAAAAAAATTATCACATTGCCCTGACACTGCCTACATTGTAAGCCTGTAATCACATGCATATTAACAAGCTACAGTCCTATATCTTTTATATCACTTACTATCTTAAGTTTATTCATAAAGGATGTTAAAATTTAATAAAATAGTTCTATTTCTTGTTAATTGAATGTGCACGTGCAACTGTCAACATTCTAAAATATTCCCAGTATTCCTTGCAATATATAAAACCCTTTCTTATTCCCTCTGTAGGACTAGCTAGTTATATTACATACTACACAAAGCTTCTATAAGTTTAATAAAATTAAAACAAAGAGAACTAACAAGGCTTCTGCTTACCTAAAGGTAACAGTTGAGATGATGCGTTCGCCATCTTGCTTTTTGAAAATCATCGGTAACTATCGTAGCTCGTCGTACCGAGTCGTGATCCACTCGGGTGTTGCCGACAATTTTCAAGTGCCATCAAAGTAGCTGTTTTCCAACAGAGCAAGAAATGAAATATTGTTGACGACCTTTTGATCCGAAAATAATGACTTGATTATCACTTAACTGCTAGAAAACGTGTAGTTAACGATGGCTGGTGCTGCATTGAAAAGATTAATGGCCGAGTATAAACGTAAGAGTATATTTCTGGACCAAAGTAACTTGTTTTTGTTACAAAACTTGTGGATATTTTGTGATTAATTGGAGCAAACATATTCTTAATTTCTTTTCAGAATTGACCTTGAATCCTCCAGAGGGAATAATAGCAGGTTGAAATATTAAAGCTTTAATATATAGTTTTGCTATTTTTTGGTGATATTAGTACGTTTAGATTGAATTTTATTTATTTTTATTCTCTAGGTCCAATCAATGAGGAAAATTTTTTTGAATGGGAAGCTTTGATAATGTAAGCCCCAGAGTGTTACACGAGTACGACTACCAGAATGCTTTGCCAGCACAGTAGTGCTATAAATAGAGGGTGCTAGCAAAGCATTCTGGTACTTGTGGTCACATGATACCATCGAGCAAATGGTCTGTTGATGTCCAAAACAATACATATGTAAATAATGTGCCATACACCACTATAAATGCCAAAAACTGAGCTATACCTATAGCAGGCCTGGTGGAAGCTCTGGGGAAGTGAAGCGGCCTTCACTCCTAGGGGGGTCTGGTGGCATGCTCCCCTGGAAAATTTTGAATTTTGCATGCCCCAGAAGGGCATTTTCGGAGAATTCTGAGAGGAATTTCCAAAAAATTGGCTAAAAAGTGGAGCTGCTGTGGCCGCCCCTGCTCCACCGGCCCTGCCTAGCTATAAGCCAGCCAAAAACAGTCCCTTTATTGTTTTACTGTCTAATACCAGATGATTTTACTCATCAAAAGGAGAACCCTCAGACATCCTAGGCAGCAATGAGTTAATGATATAGAAAATAACTAACCATAGTCCAATGTATATAAATTTATATACATGTAGGTACAGGTATTAAAATTTATTTCTACCTTGACAGGGGTCCAGAAGGAACACCATTTGAAGATGGTGTTTTTACAGCAAAAATCGTTTTTCCAATGGACTACCCTTTGAGTCCACCAAAAATGATCTTTGTCTCCGAGATGTTTCATCCCAATGGTAGGAAAACTTAAAGTGTTATACACAAAGAGAGATGCACTTGCAATGTTAAAATTACAATCACAATTTATATACCTTTGATGTTTTTGTCCTTGTATTGTGTTAGTGATCACCATTATTCCCAAGAAGTGTTTTTGAAAAGTGTGCATGATGTACTGTGTGGACTTTCTTGCAGTGTATCCTGATGGACGAGTTTGTATTTCAATTCTTCACGCTCCCGGCGATGATCCAATGGGCTATGAGACAAGTGCTGAACGATGGAGTCCTGTTCAATCTGTTGAGAAAATCTTGTTATCTGTTGTTAGTATGTTAGCAGGTAAACACTAAAAGGTTTTTAACACACTCCTACCTAAGATGGCCCCTTTATCATTTTACATTCTTTCTTTACATTTCATTTACATACATCATTTTGTCAGACAATTTTACTCATAAAAGGGAGTACAGTATACCCTCAGCCAGTTGAGGATAGACAAATTTGTGACTGATCTAAAAATAATTTCAATTTCATTGTGTAGAACCAAATGATGAAAGTGGTGCAAATGTTGATGCATCGGTAAGTTAATTTTAATATTTGTAAGAAGTTGTCAGCCATACAATAACTATGACTTATTATTGACAGCATTAATTTTAATGTAACTTCATTTTTCTGTAAATAACTAATTAGCTTGAAAGTCAAACCTTGGTCTTGTTAACAGTGTTTACTTTGTTGGTCTTTGTAGAAAATGTGGCGAGATAATCGAGAGAAATTTAATGAAATTGCAAAGAAAATGGTGAAAAGTAGTTTGGGCCTGTAGTGCTTGGACTGATAATTGACACACAAATGTTGTAAATAACAATTCATGGTTACACAAAACATTGCCACTTAGTTTATGTAAGGCTAGAATAATTAAAATAATTCTGAGTGCCTCTTGACTTCCATAATAAGGCACTTATAAGTATGTTTTAAGCTAGTGAAATCCAAAAGTTATAATGAGCAGTTAGATTATCTAAAACTATAGACCTCTTTCATAATGACGACCAATTTAAATATTCTTTTGTGTGCATCTCAATAAGCCTTTCTGGCTTCGTTTGCGTGTCTGCAATTCAAAAGAATCTTTGCTCCCTAATGAGGCTAGAAAGGCTAATTTAGATGCACATAAAAGAATATTTAAAGCGGTGGCCATTATGAAAGTGATCTATGGAGCTACATTCACTGATGGCAATGTTAAAAATAGGTCCGCAACGCGTGCATGTCACGTGGTATACACCGTTTTCTCAAAGATGGCCACCAATATATATTCTTTCATGTACTTACATTAGCCTTTCCAGCCTCTTTCTTGTGTAAACGTTCTTTTCAATTATAAAATGGAGAATAGCAACATACATAACATGGACATCACCGACGAACAGAAAATATTCAAATAAAACCACCTCTATTTAACGGATAGTCGTACCAAACATGTATAAAGAACAAACTCGGTGAACAGAGAGAAGATAAACTTTGAACGAAGGAGGCCATTACAGCCCCATTTCAACACAGACTTCGTTGAAAACTGGTCTTTTTTTCAAAAACTGACGTTTTATCAATTAGAGCTTGTACTCTTGTTTCAATTACATTAAGCCATATCTTTAATTTGTGACATTCGTTCATGGGTATAGTCTAAAAACTTTAACATCAATGTCTAGTTTCAGAGCATTTCCTGTACTTAGAAAATAAAATTATCATTGAATTTCAATAGTCAGATTCTATTTGATTACTTAGTGTTGTATACCTAGTTTGATCATAAAACAATGGAGGACCTCTATAGAGCGGGCACCTCCAAACAACGGACATCACACACTAAGATTCGTATTGCACACTTTTATACCGGTTTAAAGCCCTAATCAAACGAGAACGCAAGTCATCGCAAGTTGGCAGTCGCGCTATCTCAGCCAGCCGCTCTGAATAGTTTCCCGAAAATATCATGTACCGTGACAAAGTTAAAACTTGTTTAAAACACTCATGAAACCTTTGTTTTGTTAATTTGGGTGTTCGAACGACCGCCACAGAAATTCTGACTGCCAACTTGCGATGCTTGCGTTCTCGTTTGATTAGGGCTTTAGGTTTATTAATATTTAAATAGCACGGTTGAGTGATTGAACTGAAACGTTGCTATTGGATAATTCGTTCATTATACTAAAATACAATGGGTTCAATGACCGTCCACCGTGCACAAAGGCGAACAAAAAGATAGAACAAAGACTTTAGCTGAGGTTCCAGACCATATTTTGTGAATGACTATGATTCAACCGATAATACACCGTATGCATAAAGTTGGCCGCCAATTTATTATTTTATAGACCTTATTCAAAAATGGCCGCCGAATTAGAATTATTTTATGTGCATATAAATTAGCCATTATGACCTCGTTTTAAAGTAAAAATTATTTTGAATTTCACACATGAAAACGAGTTCATAAGGGCTAATTTATTTATATATAAAAGAATTTTAATTCGGCGGCCATTTTTGAATAAGGTCTATAAGCCTTTAAATTAGCCTTTCGAGCCTCGAAAGAATATAAATTAGCGGCCATCCTCATGAATACAGTGTATAAGAAGGACGAGCATTTTCCCTCGTCCTTTACAGGGCCTGAAATTAGTAGAATTCTCGGTCGTATTATTGGTAAGACTATTTAATTTAAGATAGAATTAGCTGCTTGTTTGTATACTAGACAAGTTTAATGTTAGATGATGAAATAAAAACCGCTTGTAAATAAATCTCTATGTATACTTTTTTCGTACTATACACTATTGTTAGTATTATGGTCCGTTTCAGCTTGCTTTTGAAATCCGATACGTATAATTGAAATGAACATTCCGAACTTACGTTGTAATGTTCCGAACTACGTTGCGAGGTAGATACAAATTTAAGTCGGCAATTTGTTTCTGCTTAACCAAGTATCTATTATTATATTCTATACAACAAATAATCTTCTTCTCCGTGATTTTACCAAAGGAATTCAATTCAAAGCTTATTAAATTCGAACTTCACGACGAACTTCACAACGAACTTCCGTACCAAGTTCCCAACCTTCCAACGAATGTTGACAAACGAATTTCAAAGCAAGCTGAAACTGACTATAAAGATGTTCAGCCCAGAGGGTAACCAGCAGTTTCTCCCCCGCTCATTTCGAGCTGTGATGACGGTCTCCCAGAGAGGGGTCAGCGCACTGATCTCTATATAACAGAGAGATTGTTGTATAGAGATCAGTCGGTCAGCGTTTCCTCCAAATATCCTACTATGTCCTCGTGTTCCCGTAACTTTTCCCTATTAATTGGTTTTCTACAAAGTCTGTTTCCTTTCACTCTTCATGAGAATCTTCCCTTGTTCCTCTTCCAAAATTAGTCAATGCCCCGTTCGTCCGTCTAAATTCCTGAGAGACCCTCCATGACTTGACGCCGTATTAAATCCCGACGTAAAGCTTAATAATTTTCCACAAGCCTACCTAGCTATCTTCCAGCTTTTAGAGCGCGAACTTTCGAGGCAAATGATTGCAATTGGATGAGAGAGCTTTCAGCAAACTGGAAAGTCACTGGTCAGATAGTTCGTGTTGTTGTTCTAGGCATAATAACACGGTGAGACGAGTAGGTCGGTGAATATTAAAAGTTGATCTTCACTAAACTGCTGCTTGTGTGATCTCCAGTTATCATGGTGAGTTCGACGGAAGTCAGACAAGATTTTCTTCACGGTTGTCTGAAAAGAAGAGAAACAGACTACAACTTATAGAGATAAGTAGGTGAGTGCTGGCGGCGAACTAGGGCAGACTGTTTGTCAAGAAACACGGGTTCAAGTTCGGAATTGCAACTGTTGTTGTTGTTGCTGCTGCCATTGTTGTTGTTGTTGTTGCTATTATTGTTGCTACAGTGGTTCATGTTGTTGTTGCTGCTGTCGTTGCTGTTGTTGCTACTGCTGCTGCTGTTGTTGTTGTTGCAGGGGTTGTTGCTGCTGCCGTTGTTGTTGTTGTTGTTGTTGTTGTTGCTGCTGCCGTTGTTGTTGTTGTTGCTGCAGTGGTTCATGTTGCTGCTACAATGGTTGCTCTGCTGCTGCTGCTGCTGCTGTTGTTGCCACTGCTGCATTTTAAACATAGTCTTACCTGAATTGGATTCGGATCATGCAAATGCTCTCCTATTTCAACTAACATTTGTGGCATCCAGTCGGGCACATCATAAGGAAATGCCTGAATACAGCTTGCTAATCCTAACACTCCTGCATGTCGACGAACGTAGGGCGAGGAAGTATCATCTAAGATTAAAATACCATACATCAAGAGAAGCATAATTACAAAAAGGAAGGGGGGGGGGACAATTACATTCAAAGTTGCAACAAACGTTCGGTAGATATGTTAGTTAAGTTTAAAGGTGATGTCCAGTCCGTTCTGCGCATGAATGAAACTAATGTTTACATCTTTATTTACAAAAATAATACTAATACATTATTCAAGATTGTAAGCTTTTCTTGGTTCCCATTCATTACTTGTACCCAAAACAAAACATTTTCAGGAGAAATAGAAGAAATCCGAGGAGATATCCTCGCCGAATCGCTTCGTTTTCTGCCATGTTGTTCCTAACGGTTTACATTTTGCTAAGTACTTCATGTAATTATCTACGAATGTCATGTTTTGGGGGACCACATTGCGGTCATGCGCAGAACGGACTGTACGGCACCTTAAGTTTAAGTATTCAGAAAAGGTATTTTATAAAAAATTATAATATGAAACCAACTATATATATTATTTAACCTGTTTCTGCACTCGTAGTTTCATCTTCTCGCTTCCTTTTCTTTGGAAGTTTGGTGGCCGCCAATTTCAAGAACTTTTCCTAAACAATGTAAAAAAGAAAACTTCACTATCACCCCTTCTCTCACCTAACTTCATAAATAACAAGTGTTTAATGAATTCCCCGTTTTTACTTCAATCTTTCTGTTAAATGTTTTCTTACTTGTAAACTTTTATCCACTTTAAAGAAGCCATAATGAATTAGACCACTGAGGGTCTGACTTGCTGCTTCGCGGACCTTAAGACAAGATTTTGCGTTAAGGAAAAGTTTGAAAACAGTATAGACCTTAGTCCAAAATTACCGCTGAATTAAAATTCTTTTATATACATTTATCAAATTCATTAATAATTCATGAAGAAAATTCAAAAGAAATGAATGTTTAATCAGTATCTTTAACTACGGATAAAACATTGATTAATAAAACATCAAGGTTTTATCAAAGTTAATAGGCACTAGTGCCTCAAACTGAGCTTTTTCTGACTGTAAATGATCTTATCTAACCTTTCCTACGACTCTTAAACAAAGTGTTCATCATTTACACGCGTCCGATCTTTAAAGATCGGCCGGTCATATTTTAACTATCACATAAAATTGAATATAAAACTGAATTTTCTTCATGATTACTGATGAATTGAGTCACAAATGACTTCTCACCTCGAGTTGTTTATCACTGAGTAAGTCGAGAACTATAGTTTGAATATCAACCACGTGATTTGAGTCTGCAATCACCATGAAGAAATTACCGCACACCAGGCCCTGGTAGAGATAATTGATCATATGTTAATAAATTATAATAATTATTAGTGGGTTTGTAATCAACTTACAGTATACCTAAACGACGCAGATCAACGTGGCCAATTCAAAGGTATATTAAAGACGACACTTAACGACTTTCTTTCACCGGTCTACAGTATCAATCTGTGGTCATGAGCAAGCAAGGAGCCATACGTACGGCTTGCGGACCTATGTTTTTACAAAAGACTTCAAGAAACGTTCATACCTGAAGAAATGTGAGGATGCTTTTCCTTGAATGCCAAGAAGGACTTTCAGCAATCTTTATGAGAAAAAAATACACCGGATTTCACTACACAGGAGAAATAAACAACAACGAGCACCACCAACCAACAACCTACCTTCTTAATTGTGAGGACTGCCCGAGAAAGTGCTTCTGAAGATAGAAGACAGTACGAAAGATGAGCTAACACCTAAAAGAAAAGAAAGAAAAATGCACAAAGTAGAAACCATTAATAAGTGAAGGTCAAGAAACAACATGAAGTAATTTACGGAATCAACACTCGTGCACCTTGTGACAGATGGACAGACAGACAGACAGACAGACAGACAGACAGACAGACAGACAGACAGACAGACAGACAGACAGACAGACAGACACACACAGACAGACAGACACACAGACAGACAGACAGACAGACAGACAGACAGACAGACAGACAGACAGACAGACAGACAGACAGACAGACAGACAGACAGACAGACAGACAGACAGACAGACAGACAGACAGACAGACAGACAAGCAAGCAAGCAGACAGACAATAATCCATCTGTCCTTTATTCCGTCCACCTTCCCAGACTCCAAAATACTAAATATCAAGCAAGACAAACCATTGAACACAGCTTTTGTAGCTCCTGATCATCCTCCTGAGACTCTAGGGGTACAATCTAAATAAAGAATATTATAGCTATTACTTTATGTAACACGAGTGAGTCAACACAAAATCTAGTCATATGTTGCCATAGCCTGCAAATACAGATGACCTGCATAATCTGTATTCACAAGCTAATATTGCGATACCCTGCGAGTCAGAGCCCCTTTCCTCCGACCTACGCAGGCTTCAGGGGTAAGTCAAAACCTGCGTAGATCGCAAAGAGACTCTGACTCGCGAGGTAATGTTGCCAACGCACTATAGAAACACTATTTTCAGTGAATGTTAGTCTTAAAAACCAACACTTTAAAATACATACCAACGGAAGTAACTCAAACAATTCACTTGGACATGATTCTAAACTCCTAGCAGAGTTCGACCAAAGCCAGTTCAATACTACAAGCATTAAAAAATAGAAAATAATCAGAGATTATTGGGAGGTTAATATATCCCTTATTTCATGACATTCATAACCTTCTTTCTATAATTTTCACCTTCGTGAGATTAGCTCACCTGTCTTGCTTAACTTTATTGCAGTTTTTCTTTTATCATCGTCAGCAAACGAGGCACTTGACACTGGTGTTTCTAAAGACACCATTTCAATATCATTACTCAGATCTACACACTCGAGATCATCGACAACCATCTTGTCTTCATTCACATCAAGTTTAGCTTCAACAACACACTTGCTTTCCAGTAAATCAACGTCCTTGAGTTCACACAACTGAGGCAGAGCTGTTTTAATAAAGTCCACAACACGAGGTGAGCGCGAAGGAGTTCCTCGAGCTAACTTGATGTCACACATGAGGATATTACATGTTACACTACACAAAAGAAAACAAATGGATTAGAATGTAAGCCAAAAAAAACCTCAACACTGTAGCAATTTGTTTCACAAGATTCTGAGGGGCTCCTTTGGTAGCTAGTGCCCTGGAAACACAGGCGTAGTCTGCCATTTTACCTTCCCAAGCGGTCGCGAACATTTTTGTAAGAGTGTCCAAGTTTTGGTTCAATATATTTCAGAAGATCGTGAAGTAATTCTGCAACTCTCCATTCCTGCTGAGCCAGCGCTCCTTGGAGAACGTAAAGTCGACTGTGGATGGAAAAGAAAACCACAAAGTTTAGTGGACAGACAGACAGACAGACAGACAGACAGACAGACAGACAGACAGACAGACAGACAGACACGGGCAGTCAGTCAGACAGACAGACAGACAGACAGACACGGGCAGACAGACAGACAGACACGGGCAGACAGACAGACAGACAGACACGGACAGACAGACAGACAGACAGACAGACAGACAGACAGACAGACAGACAGACAGACAGACAGACAGACAGACAGACAGACAGACAGACAGACAGACAGACAGACAGACAGACAGTGACTGTGCATGGACTAGACCTCACCTGCTGTCGGCAAAAGCTCCCCCATTTCCATTCAACGGATCATCCATCAGGACATCCAACAGACGATATATTCGACGAGGATCTCTACTTTCCTAACACAGTAGAAACCAATAAGATTAGTTTTAAGCCAATGCTATACAAAGAAATTGAGCTATCTTAAATATTAAACTGCTTACCGCTGCAGTAGCCATGCATGTCCCCCAATCACGTATCGTTTCCACGGTGATGTTATGAAGAGCTTTCTTAATGACAGGAACGATAAAATCCCATAACTGTTCGAGCTAAAAAATAACCCAGAATGCTCAGGTTAGAGTGACGTATTTAATGACGTATGTATCACGTGCTTAAAAGGGACAAACCTTTGAATAGGTCCAGTGTTTGCAGCCACGAACCAGACCAGCGGTAATTTCTGCCGCGCATCTTTGATTACTTTCCTAGAAGAAAAACAAAGGAAACTTAAGTTTAAATAAATATTTTATGTAGAAGTCTCGCCTCTGACGAAAGGCTCCAAACGTCATTATTTCGTTGCTAAAATCTCGGCAGTTTACCATCTTTTCACTTTGCTCAATCCAAAACATAACTTACGTGGACATCGCCAGATAGTTTCTCCAAATGAGGTTTGAACAGATGAAGGAAAGAGTCTCCAAAATTACGAAATAATCCCTACAAGAAGAAATAATTACAGAATTAAAAATAAACGTACTCTACCAAGAAACAATTATGGCTCTGTAAAATCAGCATACCTTAAAAAGTACAAATCTTTGAACGTTAAATTTATCCTTTCCTTTCCTATCTTCTAAAGATAAATACGAAATTAATTTGTCCACAAACTCCTTGTTGGAAAACGCGTCGAAAATTTCTCGTTCCCCCTAAAACAATAACAACAATAACACTATTAGAGAGGAATATGGATTGAAGAAGCCATTTGCAACGACAACGTTTGATGGTGTTCTGTGACTACAAGTAGCAGAATACTTTGCTAATAGACAGAGGGTACTGGTAAACATTCTGGTAGTTAGACATAGTTTATAGTCCGTTTCAGCTTGCTTTTGAAATCCGATACGTATGATTGAAATGAACATTCCGAACTTACGTTGCAATGTTTCGAACTACGTTGCGAGGTAGATACAAATTTAAGTCGGCAATTTGTTTCTGCTGAACCAAGTATCTATTATTATATTCTATACAACAAATAATCTTCTTCTCCGTGATTTTACCAAAGGAATTCAATTCAAAGCTTATTACATTCGAACTTCACAACGAACTTCGCGAACTTCCGTACCAAGCTCCCAACCTTCCAACGAATGTTGACAAACGAATTTCAAAAGCAAGCTGAAACTGACTATAACGCTACTCTGGTTTTAAAGTTTTAAGTTACTGTTCATGACCCAACGTTTCAAGACTCCGATTTGGTGTCTTCATCAGGGGTGATCGTTGTGAAGACAGGTCCCATATTTACACTCTCTTTTCTTCACAATGATCACCCCTGATGAAGACACCAGATTGGAGTGTCGAAACGTTGGGTCGTGAACAGTAACTTTTTAAATTACATTCAAAAACTTTTTAAGTCAGAGCACCTGCTTGCGTTGGAGAATTATTTGTTATTCTGGTAGTTGTGGTCACATATTGCCGTCTTGTAAATTGTCTGTTGTTATAGGCATTCAAATTTAGTCAACAATGTCGAGTGTCTCTACTCTACCTCATCAAGATCATCTCTTTCACGATCAAGTGTTGGTTGTTGTTTATATGGCGCGTACGTTAATAACTTTCTAAAATACAATTCACATTGATGGTTATTCAAACAGTGCATGTGGTACATGTGCAAGCTTGGTGTAATGTAATAAATACTCGCCAGACATTTGTCAAGCTCAATTTCTAATGACTGCATGGTTACACGCTCTAATAATTTTTAATAATATAAATAATATTTAATAAATAATATTTGAGCTTAACTATCTTGAGTAAGAATGACTTACTTAGGCCAAGTGTAGTATCCCCAGTGAGTTTTATCAACAAACTGACATTTATTCCACTCCTCCTCAGATTTAGGAAGGTTTTCTTTAACGTAGTGTAACCTAAAATAGTCAGCCAACGAAACAAAAAATGACATACCATACCATACCACAATACACCATACCACATCACACACCACACCATATCATACCATACCAGATCACATACCACACCATACTATACTATACCGCATCACCACATCACACCATACCACACCATACCATACCACATCACATCATACCACATCACATCATACCACACAACACAACACAACACCATGCCACATCACACCATACCACATCACATCATACTATACGACACAACACCACACCATATACCAACCACATCATACAACACCATACCACACAAGACACTACCACAACACACCATATATATCTCACTACACCACATCACATGCACTAACACACCAATAATTGTCTGGTCTATCCCCAGCTTGAATCACGCCGTTCTCCGTTTGTCTCACGCCAGCTAGAAAGAGAAGCACGCAAAGAAAGAGGTAAGCACGCAAAGAAAATGGTATAAGCACGCAAAAAGGAATTAAGCACGAAAGAAAAAAAACAAGGTAAGCACCCGAAAAGAGAATTAAGCACGGAAAGAGAAGAAAAGTAAATGGCCCATGTAACGACGACTTGCACAGTACCTTCTGCATATGGATCAATTAAAACTTTAACATGAGGTCGCTTCTGTATTTTTAAGATAGCTCCCATCGATGTAATGGCCACCTATATAAACAAACAATGAAATATTATACAGGTCTATTAAATTAAGCTTATCTAAACAGGCTTAAGATATCTAAATAGACCCAAGGAGGCTTAAGTGAGCAGGCTGACAGACGTCTTTAAAATACGACCTACCTTTCTGATTGCGAGAGAATCGTGGACTAAGTTCTGTGTGACTAGCTTGATCAGGCAAGGAGGAGGACTGACATCGCGGCGAACGAGCAGTGCAAGAAGTCTGGTACAGAGCTGAGAAAACCGCCAACGTCTGTAGAAAACATAGAGGGGGTAAAGTTAATTGTAAGTCAAACAACAGAGCACTAGGGATCATGATTGATAGGATGAAATAAACACAGACAGACTTACAAATCACTACCGTTGACCAAGGCAATCAACTTTTCTACCAGTGAATGATAATGTCTAGAAATGAAAAAAAAAACATTCTTGACTGATCCGCAAAGATGTTAAAATCTAGTTCGGAACCATTCTCAAAATATGAAGAACAATGGGTAGGTGGGTGGGTAGGTGCGTGAGTAGGTGGGTGCGTGCGTGAGTAGGTGAGTGCGTGAGTAGGTGCGTGAGTAGGTGAGTGCGTGAGTAGGTGGGTGGGTAGGTGCGTGAGTAGGTGGGTGCGTGCGTGAGTAGGTGAGTGCGTGAGTAGGTGGGTGCGTGCGTGAGTGGGTGAGTGCGTGAGTAGGTGAGTGAGTAGGTGCGTGAGCAGGTGGGTGAGTGGATAGATACGTATGTGAGTGGGTGGGTACATAAGTGGATGCGTGAGTGAGTAAATGGTTGAGTCGATGGTGAGTAAGTGCGTATATGAGTGAGTGGGTGCTTCAGTTGGTGGGTTGGTATGTGAGTGGACGCGTGAGTGGGTGTGAGAGTAGGTGGTTGAGTGTGTGGGTGGGTGAATGGGTGTGCTTCGTCTCACCGTAGATTAGCTTCATTAATGCTGGTTAACGTCTCTTCTGCATTCTTCATTTCATGTTCAGATGGTAAAATAGATTCACGACAACCTGGCTGCAGCTTTGAAGAATCCACGACTTTTAAGACAGATAAAGCTGACTCTATTGCATTGTCTGACACCTAAATCATAAAAAAATGACAAAAAGTATATTATATGTAACGTTTATTATCATAATACATATATAGCCAAAGAAAATTAACAAATATAACTTACTTTTCGAGAAAGAGCTACGGCGTCGTATTTACGACTAAGTTTATCAGCAATAAGATTGATAAGAGTGATAATAGAAGGCTTTTCTGAATGTTCAGCCTGTAAAAGAATAAAGATACTCCACGAGATGAACAGAGTCAATAAAAAAGAACCCAGAATAATCCTAGAAACTTGTCTATAGTGTACTGTGTAGAGGTAAAGGTCTTTAATTATGTATCTTTACACTCAAATTACTCCTAAGTATTTTCAATGTGGCCGTGTCGAGGCATATCAAAGGCGCTTTAAGCAGCCGCCATACGACACAGTTCAGACCACGGATCCCAGCTAAGCCCTAAGTGTTGATTTTACGTAGGGAGGAAAACCGGAGAACCCGGCGAAAAACCTTCAGTACTGTGCAGTGTAGTGCGGTGCGGTGCGGTGCGGTGCGGTGCGGTGCGGTGCGGTGCGGTGCGGTGCGGTGCGGTGCGGTGCGGTGCGGTGCGGTGCGGTGCGGTGCGGTGCGGTGCAGTGCAGTGCAGTGTAGTGTAGTGTAGTGTAGTGTAGTGTAGTGTAGTGTAGTGTAGTGTGTAGTGCCAAACTTTGTAGTGTAGTGAATAGTGTAGTAGTGTGTAGTGTAGTGTAGTGTAGTGTAGTGTAGTGTAGTGTAGTGTAGTGTAGTGTAGTGTAGTTACCTGAGCAATGGCCAACCAAACTTTTTCGATGACTTCCCAATAATGAGTAATTAAGTAAAGAACTCTTGGGTTTAACAGCAAGTGCAGTGCACCCTGAGACAAAACAAAAATAGAGTATTAGAGATATGAGACAAAAGCCAAGTTAGGTATACAAAACGAGAAACTCACCTTAAATTCCTCATGAGAGATCTGAGGATCTGGCTTCAGTTTCGCCAAAATTGGTTCCATGAGATATCTTGCTGAATACACAAACTTCTCAAAGCACGACGATAGCACTTTCTGAGCTTTGACACGAACCTGGAAAATAATAGACGATAACTTGATGTTAGTGGTGATTATGATGGTAGTGGTGATAACAATGATGGTAGTGGTGATGATGGTAGTGGTGATGATGGTAGTGGTGATAACAATGATGGTGATGGTGATGATAGTAGTGGTGATGATGGTAGTGGTGATGGTGATGATGATGGTAGTGGTGATGGTAGTGGTGATGGTGGTGATGATGGTAGTGTTGATGATGGTGGTGGTGATAACAATGATGGTGGTGGTGATGATGCTAGTGGTGATGATGGTAGTGGTGATAACGATGATGATGGTGGTGGTGATGATGGTAGTGGTGATAATGTGATGTTGGTGGTGGTGGTGATGATGTGGGTAGCGGTGATAACAATGATGGTGGTGGTGACGATGGTAGTGGTGATAATGATGATGGTGGTGGTGATGGTTGTGGTGGTGATGATGGTAGTGGTGATGATCGTAGTGGTGATAACTTGATGTTGGTGGTGATGATGGTAGTGGTGATAACAATGATGGTGGCGGTGATGATAGTAGTGGTGATGATGGTAGTGGTGATGGTGGTGATGATGGTAGTGGTGATAGTGATGACAACGATGGTGAAAATGATGATGGTGATAATGGTGATTATCCTTGAAAATTCCTACTTCTGTATAAGCACTGGTTGAAAGCAGAAACAAATCTGATATGAGCAACTTCTGCAAAGCTGTCATTTGGCATGATCGTTTATCAAGAACCCGCATCTGAAATGAAAGAAATAAAGTGTTTAAACTTCTCTAGAAAAACCTCTTTCACAGCTCGGCATTATTGTGAACTTACCTCGTGTTGTAGTTGAATCCTTTCTACAAGAAGAGCTCTGATGTGCTTTTTCTTGTGACAAAGCTAAGAAATACAAAAAAAAAGTGTTATTTTCTGCCGGCTGAGAGACGAAAGAGGCAGAAAATGTGTTTCTCACACGCTGCTGGGGGACTGGGTCAAGGGTGGGTTCCAGGTACTAACGGTCACTTTTGTTGTTGCCTTGCAATGGCCTGACCTGTGTTCCCACCCACCCACCCTTTTGGCTGCAGGGCCAATCTGTAAATACAATTTGTTAGTCTACTTCACTCTTATGTCCTGAATATGTGAAGCTATGGTGTAGATCAGTTGCTATTTGTAAATAATTTGTTTTAATGTGATTAAAGGTCAGACCTGCTTGCGTGTGCGGCATCCTCTCAGCAGTGTATGAGAAATAGATTAAAAAATACACAGTGGCATAAATGAAATGACAACGTATGAAACAGCAAATTTGTTAATAGCAAATAATACTACTGTACAATTTACTACACTTTTTTAATCACAAAAAAATCGCTTACTTTATCTTCCATGGCCTTTTTCACAGCATTTGCACTTTTCCACCTGAAGTAAAAAAATAAAACTCGGTCAAGTTTCCAGTTTCCTCCCTAACCACAGAAGTACCCACCAAAGACTAACACATACCTCATATCAAACTCTATTTTAGCAACGCCAAACTGCAGTAAAACTGCTTTGTAAATCTAGATGAAAAAAGGTACAGAATATTAAATAATACAGGTAGGACTAGGCAATACATAGACCATTAACAAAGTGATATATTCCACCTTTTGTTGTCTGTTCAGTTCTAAACAGACGATGTTACAACGTGATGTCACAACACAATGGCGTCACAACGTAACGTCATAATGACGTCATCGTGTGGTGATGTCACAATGTGATGACGTCACAATAGATGTCACAACATGATGACGTCACAACGTAATGACGTCACACTGCGATGACGTTACACTGCGATGACGTCACAACATGATGACGTCACAACATGATGACGTCACGGCGTGATGACGTCATAGTGTGATGACGTCACAGATTTTTACCTTTATTATTGTAAACAATGTTTTCGTATCATCTTCGCAATTTGATAAAACGAAAACTAAGGACAATGAAAGAGCAACGTAGTTAGTGCTTGCACATGCAAATTACACAAATAATGAATGTTGCCAAGGTATTGGAAGAAGACTTTTGCCAACCTCGTCCCCAGAATGTTCGTGGGACAAGATGGCAGCGAGACGAGAGTAGAGTGGAGAGAAGATTGACCTCTTACCTAACAAATCATGAACCTTCTGCGCGATGTTATTACGAGTGTTTTCACCCAGAGAAATTGCTATGAACAAATAAATAGCGGGTTAGAATCAAAGAATAGCAAATCCAAACAATACAACTGTTTACGATACCTGGTCCACACAACGCTGTGCTTTTTATTCGATCACGACTAACAAGCGTCTTTATTTCACTGAAGTTGCAAAAGAAAAAAGGATTGAACACACCATCAAGTGAAAGACAGGTAGACAGGCGGACGGACAGACAGACAAACAAATGAAGTGACAGACAGACAGACAGACAGACAGACAGACAGACAGACAGACAGACAGACAGACAGACAGACAAACAGGCAAGCAGGCAAGCAGACAGACAGACAGACAGACAGACAGACAGACAGACAGACAGACAGACAGGCAGACAGACAGACAGACAGACAGACAGACAGACAGACAGGCAAGCAGGCAAGCAGGCAAGCAGGCAAGCAGACAGACAGACAGGCAGACAGACAGACAGACAGACAGACAGACAGACAGACAGACAGACAGACAGATAGACAGACAGACAGACAGACACATATAACTCACATATCATCAAGTGCAGGTCCTGTGAAATCAGTCAGCATTCCACATGATCCTTGCAGAATATGATGTACCAAGTCAACATTGTGCTGTAATTCATCTCTGTTGGTCAGAAAAAGGCAAGTTTAGGATTCAATCACGGTGCACAAGCTCAGAAGCAGGTCAAAATCTTACCGCGTCATAGCTTTGCCTTTAGTAAACTGCGTTAGCTGGTCGAGAACAGGAAGAAGAAACGAATCCAAAAGTTCTTTGGCAAAAGTTTTTTCCTCCAAACTGGGAACATGCCACTGTATTGCTATGTCATCTAAATCAGTTGATTTGCCCCAGTCCTGCGCGCAAAGAAAAGGTGTATTAAAATAATTACGGCATCCACGAGCATGGTAATGGAAGCCTGTTGTTATTCTCGATAATCACCTACAGCGTTTATTCAAAATGGCCGCCAGCCAAGTTGTCAATGCGACAGACGAGGAAATTAACAATTTTAAAGAAAATGTTGTTCCTAAAAGTACGAAAACGTGTATTTATACTAAAACAATTATTCGCCTCAGGCTCAGTGAATATCGGTGAATAATAACCTCGACTCGGTTATTATACACTGATATTCACCTCGATTTCGGCGAATAATTGTTAAATACTACGAGAAATATAATATACTTTAATAAAAAGATGTTCTTGAGGAGGAAGACCAAAATCGACTGGAGAACACCTCCATTCCAAGGGATAAAGCAATACCAGTGACGGTAAGAGGTGATGTAATATCTAAAAAAAAACACACAGAAAAAAGATTATAATAGACATGGTTATAAGAAAAATTACTTCTCAGTATCGAGACGGAGTTTGGATATGTGATCACACACTTGCATAAATTAAGCAACTTTTACCTCAAATTTCTCTTAAAGTGCCCATGAAACGAAAATTAAGTTTGTCTTATTTGAAAGAACACTTAAAAATCACAAAGTAACATCTTTTACAGATTTTCGTTTCCTTGCTTCGTTTTTGAGATATTTCAGTTTGTTTGATATGCAAATTTGACTTATAAGATAACTTTACGTCACAGTTTGCATAATGAGTTATCGCAAAGTGTTCTATATCTTTGTTATTATCAAACAAAAGTACTTGGCGAATTAGGAACCATGTGCGAGTGTTTCTCCTACAACAGAGTCTATAAATTTTAAGTGTTTTTGTTTGACAATAACAAAGATATATAATGTTTTGCGATAAGTCATAATGCAAAGAGTGACGTAAAGTTATCTTATAAGTTAAATTTACATATCAAACAAACTGAAATATCTCAAAAACGAAGCAAGGAAACCAAAAACTGCAAAATATGTTACTCTGTCATTTTAAGTGTTCTTTTAAATAAGACAAACTTCATTTTCGTTTCATAAGGCACTTTAAATACTGATTCATTTGAGAAGCTATATCATACACTCGAAATTTGTGTTTGATCTGATATCAAAACACCTCGAAGTTGGTTAAAACACCTCGAAGTTTGGTTAAAACACCTCGGGTTCGTCTTTTGGTTATTCAACACAACACTTCTCGGTGTCAACACTCCTTCTCGTGTATGAAATATTACGTCAAATACAGGGGCGCTGAGACGGTGAATTGGATATCGGAGGAAGAAATTATGCAAGCAAAAGTCGAAGAAAGAAGCGTACCTTCGCGGCAAAGTGGAATGCTCTTTTGCACTTCAGACCAACACTAGCATTGAGAACATCAAGTAAATCATTCTTGTGCGGCAATATGTCCAATCCATTACAACGAACAACCTGAGAAGAAGAAAGAATGTTACGGTGCTTTCCTCAGCTTTGTGATATGTTTTCAAGGCAAAAAATATAAAAATTAACAATGATTGATGATTCAAAAACATCATCACCAAAACCTTTCTATAACGAAGATCAATTTTTACCTCAGACAGCAGTTGAAGACACCAAACAAGTTCTTCATCGACTTCTTCCTCTTCTTGAACACCAGCAACTAAACAATATTAAATGACAGTGTGATGCAACGCTAGTGGCACCACACAATGATGGTACAACAAATACTGGTGGTACCATTTACTAATCACGGTACCGCCTACTAATGATGGTACCACCTACTAACGATGGTACCACCTACTGATGGTACCACCTACTAACGATGGTACCACCTACTAACGATGGTACCACCTACTAATGATGGTACCACCTACTGATGGTACCACCTATTAATGATGGTACCACCTACTAACGATGGTACCACCTACTAATGATGGTACCACCTACTAATGATGGTACCACCTACTAATGATGGTACCACCTACCAATGATGGTACCACCTACTAACGATGGTACCACCTACTAACGATGGTACCACCTACTGATGGTACCACCTATTAATGATGGTACCACCTACTAACGATGGTACCACCTACTAATGATGGTACCACCTACTAATGATGGTACCACCTACTAATGATGGTACCACCTACTAATGATGGTACCACCTACTAATGATGGTACCACCTACCAATGATGGTACCACCTACTAACGATGGTACCACCTACTAACGATGGTACCACCTACTAATGATGGTACCACATACTAATGATGGTACCACCTACTAATGATGGTACAATCTACTAATGATGGTACCACTTACTAATGATGGTACCACCTACTAATGATGGTGCCACCTACTAATGATGGTACCACCTACTAATGATGGTACCACCTACTAATGATGGTGCCACCTACTAATGATGGTACCACCTACTAATGATGGTACCACCTACTAATGATGGTACCACCTACTAATGATGGTACCACCTACTAATGATGGTACCACCTACTAATGATGGTACCACCTACTAATGATGGTACCACCTACTAATGATGGTACCACCTACTGATGATGGTACCACCTACTAATGATGGTACCACCTACTAATGATGGTACCACCTACTAATGGTGGTACCACATACTAATGATGGTACCATGTAGGTGCACTGTATTTTTAAAATTATTTACCAGATGTGATATTCATGACAATGGAATGAATATACGGGATAAAGAGTTTCAACGTTGATTTGGCATCAGTCTGAAATGGTAAAAGTTTTAAAGGGTCTTAATCAGCTAACACTCATGTTGTTTTTCTCTATATTTGACGGTACTATAATATTCTCTATGTTTAGAAGCACCATATGCCAGAATGCACCACATACAACAAACCAACTTACCCTAGCTGCAGCTCTGCAGAAATCCGATACCATTTGTCCTGCAACTTTTGTTTCAAATATTTTATTGGAACAAAACTGAAAAAGATGTTTCAGGGCAACCTAAAAATACCAAAAAACCGCAAGTTTTTGAAAAGTGTAGCATCAAACACTACAGCAAAGAGAGTTTGGCAAAGATACAGTATTTAAAGCTAAAGGAATTTTATATCAAATAGTTCAAATTAAGTCTACCCTGGAATCTAAGGGGAGCACGGGTGGCGTGTGCTGTTAGCGCGCTGCCTCTCACCAAAAAGTTAAGCCCGGTTAGACGGGGTTAGTACTTGGATGGGTGACCGCTTGGGAATGACCCCGTTGTCGGGCTTGGAACTAATGTGAGTAGAGTTGTAGTTGATCTCTCCTGTGCTTCGAGGGTTTTTCGCCGGCTTCTCCGGTTTTCCTCCCTCGATAAAACCAACACCTAACATCTTAGCTGTGATTGTACAGCAAAAACGAAACATAATCAAATTCTGTTTTTAAATTCAAGTCTTGGACATGGCAAAGTTTGGTTTCACGTTGGTTGGGTTACAGGAAATACATTGTGTTTGGTGTTAGAGGAACATACTTTGAAAATTTGCGGCGAGCATTGCATTAATATGGTGTGAAATGTTGAGGTTAGGCCCATTCCAATCATTCCTTCTTGACTATCCAGCTTTTCTGAGAAAGTACCACTGTTCAACTCTGATGTCGGACAAAACTGACAATTCTCGATCATCGCAAAGCACCTGGCAAAGAAAAATATGATAAGTTGTACGTATACATGTATCGTAACAATCGAAATATAGTAAGGTTAGATATACTGCCGAAACAGAGAACGTAGGAGTCTAACGTTTCGAGCGAAGGCACTTCGTCAGAGAGGGCCTTCGCTCGAAACGTTAGATTCCTACGTTCTCTGTTTCGGCGGTATATCTAACCTTACTATATTTCGATTGTTGTTTCTACACTGCCTACGCAGCACGCTACTTTTATTAGACTACATGTATAGTACGTTTGCGAGCTTGCTGTAATGTAGCAGACGTTTGGTGGACGTTCGTCAAGCTCAATTACTCAGAAAAGATTTCTGAGCCCCAGGACAGGGTTCGAACCTTCTAATGAACGGTTAGACGCTCTAACCAAAGTGTTACCAAAAATTCTCGCTTCCAAACATTCAGTTGTTTAGTGGCGTATGCGAGTATGTAGGTCCCTTTCAGTAACCCTTCCAGAAAGGTGTTTATATTTCATATAAACACCTTCTGATAGGGTCTCCCATCAGCAGGTCCTTAGTGTTTCTATAGACTGCACACATGCGTTTAATGCGGACCTATTTTTTCTAAGAATTTGGTAATAATTGACAAAATATTATTACCTTTCCATAAACAAAAGAACAAAGTCTTCAAACTGACCAGAAGCAACGCAGATTTCTTTCTCAGTCTAAAAAAACAGAGTGGACATACATGTAAAATACACTGCAATCGAGCTCTTATAATAGAGGGTCCACAATAGACTGAATCACGTTCTATATTTGCTACCCTTTCCCATATCCCGACAAAGTTTGGTTAGCTGATCCAATCCCGACCAACGTCTTCGTTATTTAGTAATCTCAAACCCCGTTATTCAATCTTCCTATTTTCTGAATCACGACAGCAAATATTTCTAGATCTCGTTTCCTGTCATTTTTTTGAAATCTCGAATCTCGTCCATTTCTTCTCTTCTATCCCGTTTCTCGTTTATCCCGCGTCCGATAAACTTGTTGTAGACCCTCGTAATATACCGTAGTAACCGTTGATATTTTTCTAATTAACTTTAGAACTGGATTAATTAACTCATTCCTGTCCGAGGGCTTCCCCAGAGGTGAATAAAATCGTCTGGCGTTAGTCAGAATAAAATACTAAAGACCGATTTGGACAGGAAACTAGGGGCGCTTTCCAATTGACAAGGTTAGACCGATCAGATCAGTCCGGCCAGAATGGACTTGCTTTTGACTAGGACCAAATTTTCCAGTCAGACCATCCCAGGTCTCAAACGAATCGTGTTCCATTTAACCGGACTGACCGGTCTAACCGTGTAAATGGAAAGCCCCCTAGGAAAGAGCTAATTGTGCACATCTGATTCTGAGCAATGAGCCGCCCAGTTAAATGTTTTACACTGTACATTTAATTGTCCACATACCTCGGTAAGGTCCATTGTTGAAACAGCCTGACTACAGTCGACTAGCGGCACAAGAGAAATCAAAGTCGAAATAAAAGTAAATGTTGCCTAAAAAAAGCAATGCCAGAAAAAAATGGATATTTTTTGCAAGGTTAAATTATTGCTAAAACAACAGGAAGAAAATTCAAGAACTTTCAACGACGTCTATTGATTTTCAAGAACTTTCCAGGCCTAGAATTTTATTTTTCAAGTTCAAGAACTTTCTAGGATTTTCAAGTAATATATCAACAACGAGTTTGAGTGTTTCATCAGGGGACCCAAACATGAGAAAACATGATTTGGATTCCCCTGATGAAACACGATAAACGAGTTGTTGATATGGCATCTCAATCGAGCGATTTCAGAGATTTTATTCATGAGTGTGTATAAAATTTATTCATACAGCAACTTGTTTATTTTGCATAGATAATTGAGATCTTACTAGTAAGAATTTAACAGATGAACACGGTTTTCATCGAATAGATCGTTTTCATCTAACGTCACGGCGGCCATATTGGTGTACCAAAACAATGAAATGGCGGCCATATCCGTGTACCATCTTTATCCTATGGGAATTTAGCTCTATTCTTACTCAAATATTTCGTATTGTTTCACCGCTCCAATGGGGCCACCGATCACGTGAGTGAAAACGATCAATATTTTGGGCTTTACCAATCTCGTTCCCAGAGCCCACGTTCCCCACCCGGGAAACGAGAGACTCTGGGATAATCCGTTTCAAATCACAGGATTCTTGTTATTCCGGTTGAGGTACGCATGCGTAAATATCCGAGCGGAATCTGGATAGTATGTTCTCCTTGTTTGACTTTTCCCCAAACAAGTCAATGGGGGTTGCTGGCGAAGCTCGAATTACAGCATCTACACACATACGGCGAATATATCGATCGCGGCAACATCTTCACTGGAGTCTTGTCGTCCGACATCTTTGTTATTTTGGTTTTATTAATTCTACTTCCGGTCACTTCAGACCAACTCATGCTCACTATTCAGCCAATAACGTAACGATTTGAAACGGATTATCCCAGAGTCTCTCGTTTCCCGGGTGGGGAGTATCCAACTTCAATCAGGTGATTTAATGAACTGTTGTAATTGACTGATTATCTCATGAATTATTAATGATTTGAGATGGAGCGTGGAAACCCTGACCAAGCCATATAATAACATTCCTTACCATGGCTTTTCTAAAGTCATTGGCGTCAATACCAGGCAGTACCAGTGTAAGTAGTCGGATAAAATGCGTTGGTCCATCAGGGAAAGCATCATGACTTGATAACAAAGGTCTGGCTACTGATGTTATACATGTTAATGAAGCAGTTAGCTGATGAGGTTCTGTAAGAGTATCTAATGCCGTGTATGTCCTGTAGAACATTCAGATAACAAGTACTTTAGTTAAAGTGTCCATAAAGCGAAAGTTAAGTCCAAACAGTGAAATAAAAGTAGTGTGCTGCGTAGGCAGTGTTGAAATGCAAATCGAAATATAGTAAGGTTTGAGTGCTGCCGAAATTATTGAACGTAGTTTCTAACGTTTCCAGCGAAGGCCCTTCGTCAGAGAGAAACGTGAAGGGCCTTCGGTCGAAACGTTAGAAACTACGTTCAATAATTTCGTAGATAACTTTGTAAATCTCCGTAATTTTTAAAACGACTTGGGGCGTTGAGCTTACCTCTCTAATAAAGTTGGTAATACTATCTCTGGTTTGAGCTGAGCTAAATGTTGAAGGCAAATAGCTGCTTCAAAACTTCCAAGTTTATTAAACATGGACAGCATTACTACTGGTTTTAAACACTCAACAAACTTCGTAAGATTATCGTCAGTGAGTTGGACATTAGATGGAATCACAGTTTCCCACGAAGGCTTCTTGTAACGCTCCCTAAAAAAACAAACCCGATGTAAAACAAAAACCAGATCCAATGTACATGTACTGTTTTGGTTATTCAGGGTTATTAGTATCGTCAACTAACCTGTGAACTCGTTCAGTGAATACCTTGGACAACCGACTCAAAAACTGCTGAAGTTTTGCCTAAAAATTAAAAATATGAAATCACGTTATACATAAAGAAATAATAAATGGTTTGATATACTGCCGAAACAGAGAACGTAGGAGTCTAACGTTTCGAGCAAAGGCCCTTCGTCAGAGAGAAACGTGTTTATATAGTCTGATGCAAACAAAGAGTGAATGAATTTAAAAGTTCATGTAAACCTAAGGCATAGGCAACTGACCAATCACAGCGTGCGTAAGACGCGACCTATTTTATAAGTAATATTCTCACTATGAACGGTTGAACTGTTTGGGATTTATTTTCCGTGAATATTCTTGGTTGTCATCTGACGTCACGGCGGCCATATTGGTGCACAGAAACAATGAAATGGCGGCCATACTGGTGCACAACCTTTATCCTATGGGAATTTAACTTTATTCTTATTCAAACATTTCGTATTGTTTCACCACCCCAATGGGGCCACCGATCACGTGAGCGAAAACGATCCATTGTATCTTGCTTAAAATACAGACGCATAACCATGTTTACAGATTATTTTGTAGATTCAACTCACTCAAGCCATTTTAGCTGAGTAAATCAGTCAAAGGAAACGTTTATGGCTTTATGCAAACTAGGACGTTGTATCCGATTTACAGCATACTAATTAGGACTCATTTCTTTTGTCTTGTCTTCATGGATAATTAATTATTTTAAAGAATAATACAGTATGTATGCTACGACATTACTAAAAAGAACTTACTGTATATTTGCCAATGTTGGAAGGATGATAAAACGATTTGACTGATTCAAAAAAATTATCCAAATGACTTTGGACACTTGGAACTTTTCCCTGTAAGTTAACGTAGAATGAACTGAATTCACTAAAGGTGAGGTACAGTAATACGGGCAAAAAAAATGTATTCAACTTGCAACGCAACTTTTTCAAATAGATGCAACTTTGTTGCGTTGCAAGTTGAATAGCGTTGTTGCACGTATTACCATGCACCCGCCTTAAACATTGTCACGCAACAATGATTTTGTTGCAAGTTGAAAAAAAACTTGTTGAAAGACGTAGACTCCAGTTCTACGTGCTGCAAAATGTTGATAAAACTTGCAACAAAATGATTGTTGCGTGACAACGTTTGAGGTGGGTGGTAATACGTGCAAACAACGCTATTCAACTTGCAACGCAACAAAGTTGCAGCAATTTGTTGCTCGTATTACTTCACCTTAACAAACAGAAACTCGGCTTATTTACAAAACATGCAATGTAATGAACATTATTAATAAAGTGTTTTATCTGGCCAAAAAACTAAAGTCAATTTTCAATCCAGATTCCATACTAAAAACAAATGACCCGAAAAAGTAATTTTCTCACCATCATTGAGACTATCCACACAGCACTGACGTAACCATCGTAATTATCTCGAAAATGAAAACTGCTTCGAGTTTTGTTTCCAACAGGAAGACTAAAGCTTCGTATTATGCGGGTGAAAATCTACATGAAGAAGAACAAAAGCTGATATTAGAATTATTCATTCATTTTACAGTTATCTGAATTGTTTTTATTGCAATACCTTTGGTACATATGGCGTCCAATCAATATATCCAATGTTGTCTTTGGCAACTCTGGCAAAAAGTTTGACACAAAACTAAAAATAGACAAACAACAACTTGCATACAATAGTTCATGAATGGAGAGACAAAGTCAGAACGTCAGTAAGTCTGTCCATTCACTCATCTGTCAGTTTGTCTGTCAATCTATCTGTTTATCTGTCTAAATATACAAGTAAGATTTGAGTACTGGCCAAAATATTGAACGTAGTTTTTAACGTTTCCAGCGAAGGCCCTTTGACGTACGATTCTCTCTGACGAAGGGCCTTCGCTCGAAACGTTAGAAACTACGTTCAATAATTTCGGCAGCATCAAACCTTACTATATTTCGATTTGTATTTCAACACTGCCTACGCAGCACGCTATTTTTTTGTTCATCTGTCTGTCAGTCTGTGCATCTATCAGACCATCTGTCTGTCTGTCTGTCTGTCTGTCTGTCTGTCTGTCTGTCTGTCTGTCTGTCTGTCTGTCTGTCTGTCTGTCTGTCTGTCTGTCTGTCTGTCTGTCTGTCTGTCTGTCTGTCTGTCTGTCTGTCTGTCTGTCTGTCTGTCTGTCTGTCTGTCTGTCTGTCTGTCTGTCTGTCTGTCTGTCTGTCTGTCTGTCTGTCTGTCTGTCTGTCTGTCTGTCTGTCTGTCTGTCTGTCTGCCCATGTATCTATCATCCAGTCTGTCCATCCATCAGTCAATCTGTCCACTGAAATGGCCAAAAGCCTCCATAATAGTTTTGGCAGTTCAAAATATCAAAATATAATGATTCATATTTTACCTGCTCCCACGAAGGACTGTTATGGCAACTATCCCAAAATCCAACAAGCTCATCAAACCACAACCTAGTTGTAAGAAAAAAATAATCATAATTAGCGAGGTAACGAAAAACAATATACTCTATCAAGAAAAAGTATAATAACTTACTTGAAACCCTTTTCATGTTTTTCTGGTGGTAATGTGGTGGGAAGGAAAAGAGAAAAATACTGCATAGCCTTTGCAAAAGTTATGTCAAAAGGGCACATTAAAGGTCGCCATTCTTCCAACATTTCCTGAGTGGCATCATCAGAGAAGTATCTAAACAAATAATCAAATGTACTGTATGTTTGTGACTCTTCTTTACTAATGTTTGTCTGGTAAGCTATGATAAATTTGCTCGGACCAAAAGTACATGTAGAAGCACAAAGACAGCTATAACTAAAATAACACTACCACTAGCACCATCAACAACAACATCATCAATACCACCACCAATAACAACAACAACAACAACAAACACTACCATCATCACCACCAACACCATCATCACCACCACCACCGTAATCACCACCACCACCATCAACACCACCACCACCACCATCATCAACACCATGACCACCACCATCATCGCTACCACCACCATCATCACCACCACCACCATCAACACCACCACCAACAACAACAACACTAACACCATCACCACCAACACAATCATCACCACCACCACCATCATCAACACCACCACCAATAACACCACCACCACCACCACCAACAACAACAACAACAACACCATTAATTCCACCCCCACCATCATCACCAACAACAACACTAACACCACCATCACTACCACCAACACCACCAATACCACCACCATCACCAACACTAACACCACCATCTCTACCACCAATACCAACACCACAACCACCAACACATACCAACTTGACACTTACACTCTAGCTGCTCTGATAACCTGTTTGATTAACTCTTCTAATTGACTAAAAGAAAAAGAAATTGTTAATGATTTAAGAAAAATTATCAATTAACAGCTTGTTATTAATTCTTTCCTGCCTACGATGTCTGAGTTTTCTCCCACCGACGAGTAAAATCATCTAGCATTAGACAGAGCAAATAAATAAAACAATACATGCCACTTTTGGCCAGCACAGGCAGGCAATTAAGACAAACAAACTTAAAGTTAGTGAATACAGCATATAATCTTAATGAAGGCTTGATTGAGATTGTAATTTAAAACTGTGTTCTTTTCTTATTAGTTGTCTTTTGACTTTATTATAATGTCAACTACAATACCATGATTATTTTACAACTGGAGTTTCTAACCCAAGTATTATATTACAATCACACTATTTGTATATACAATACAGAAACAAGACCGAAACATGTGTTTGCATTGCCAGACTGCATTAAGTAGTGGTATTTCAAAGGTCAAGCATCTTGCATTGACCTTCATACATGCCCATGCATGCACAGTACAAGTTAAAACACAGATGGTAACCCTCTCACTCTCTCCTAAAAGCACTCACTTCACAAGCGAACTCATCTGGTATTAAAAAGAGTAAATAACACAAAGGACCAATTTTTGCTGGTCTAGTAAGGAAAGTTTTAAGAAAGAGAGATGGGCAGATGGGCCCAGTTAACGTTTTCCCTCCTAGAGACTCTCTGACATTTGACAAGCAAGATTGTCTGGCATTAAACTGAGTAAAATCATCTAGTGTTAGACAGATGTTATAAGCCCAGTCAACTCTCCCCCCCCCCCCTAACGACTCTCCTTTACAATCATGTAGTTGATGAGAAATATCATCTGGTATTAGATAGAGTAGGAAGGAAGACTATGGTATACAGTACTTGCCAGCAGTATTACAGAATTGCTTTATTCTTTAATTAAACACACTAACTTTAACACTACCAGTAGTCAATTTATATCAACTGAAGTATCCTTGATAAATTTAGCAGAGTTTTTTAAAGAACGAAGCAATTCTATGTACCACCATTGAACTGAGAAGGCATACACTGTACATGTATTATACTTGAACTAGACCAAAAACATAGTCCATCAACTCACCAAGAATGTCTTTTTAGACCAACAGATTCAAATTTGGAGTAACAGATTGACTCGTATATTTCATACAGAGGTTTCCATGGTAACACAAGATCATCTCGTGATAGCAATTCCCTTTTTCTAAAAAAATTAAAAATAGCACTAATTCAACCTATTAGTAGTATTTTCTGGGTCACTATAAAGTCCAAACGAAAATCCTGACCCTAGCCATTAACCAGGATGACAGGCAAACTATACCTCAAGTATATCTACTTTAATTTCCTAACATGGTTAGAGTCTTGATTGATTACCTTTAGAAATTTACTTGAGTTTCACAGTTTCAAATTTCCTTTTTTTCCTAACCACATGTTTTGCACAAAAGAGATGACAATATTCAAAACAGGAAGTTAGGGAATTTTAATGGGAAGTTATGGAAAATTGAAAAGAAAACGTTCTTAAGAAAGTTGCAAGTAAGTTTTTAAAATTAAAAAGGTAACCGATCAAATCTCCAGTTAAGTTAGGAACACAAAGAAAGAACACTTGACGGATAGTAATTTATCTGTAATGCCTAGTGGCCCTAGCTTATACACTAAACTGACTCACAAACTCACAATCACCACATTTACGCTATATTAATTAACAAATAGATTCCATTTTGCCATTGTCTGTTCAGTTATAGATGCACAGATGACGTTACAATGTGTTCTTACCATGTTGTTATGTCTTCTATGCATATATACTGTGTTCTATAACTGAACAGACAACAAAAAATGGAATCTATTTGTTTTATACAATACCAAAATTTGAAAGGTTTTTATCAAAACTCTTGCTGGACTTAATTTGGGGCATGAAGAAGGAAAAAAGCAAGTCAGCTGACGTGATCTGACGTGTCCATGTGTCTGTCCTCTAATAGATCATGGCCAACAACCAATGAAAGCACGCATATAGCAACCAGGGTATTGTATAAATATATATAGCCAGTAACAGACAATAACCAGTTGCTACAACCCTAATCACCATTAACCGGGTATTCCAAAGTTGTATACAAACACATTTACCCAAATACTGTACAATATACAGTTCATTGGGTTGCTACCAAAATAAGACAATATCATTAACTTACTTCAAAAGTTTGAGCAACAAAGGACAAAATCCAGTCAAAAGTTGACAATCCAAATCAGCAACAACAAATAACTCAAATGTGAGTTTAATAAACAATACATGATCCTCCTTGGAAAATCTATGACCATATAGCCTGATAAAGCTAAAAATAAAAGAATACGTCATCATATGTATACAGTACATATATATATAAGACTATGGCGTTGAAAACTGGTCTTTTGATGAAAATGTGAAAAGTCTATCTAAGAATTGAAACTAAATATTTCTAAAGAAATGTGGTTCTTTGTCAGCAGACTCTAATAAAACTTTCTCAAAAACGTTTTCATGTTCAGATTTGCTTTCATATATTCTTACGTGGCACAAAAACAGAAAGAAAAGATAGAGTTATTCATGTTTTAATTGTGTATTAAAATTCTGGGTTTACATACAAACCTGAAAAGTCTATTAGACCAATGAAGACCGCCTGGTCTTAGTTCTCTCAAAGCGACTGCACGACCAAGATTGTATTTGATTTCGGCAAGAATCTGACTCGCTTCGCTGTCTAAACAATCACTATAAGGCAGTAGCTTATTGTAAGTTATCTCTTTTTGATATGGAGATGTTGTTAGCTCCATTTTAACAGCAGTTAATCGTTCAAAAGATCATAAACATTGTTTGTCACTTTGTCCAAAAAGCTGACTAACGATCAGCAGGTCGAGGACACTTGGTTTCAAGGAAAAAGGAGGATATTCAAGGAAAAAGGAGGATATTAAAGGATAATTTTCTCTGTGTACCACGTTGTCCTATAAAATCATAACAATACCCCTTGCATCCTAAAACACCCTAATAATACCCCTTGCATCCTATAATACCCTAATACACCCCTTGCATCCTAACATACCCTAACATTACCCCTTGCATCCTGAAATACCCTAACAATACCCCTTGCATCCTAAAATACCCTAACTTTCCCCTTGTATCGTAAATACCCCACTACTTTGTTGAGTTGCTGTACTTTGACCACTTGCGCTTCTTTCGGCCTCAAATCACTCACATGTAAGTAACGTTAGACAACATTAACGATGCAGAAATGTTTTCTGTAATATTATGTATCGTTTTTATGTATATTTATAATGTTTATAACTGGTCGTCTGTGATCGATAAATAAGATCGGCAGGGCACAAATTGAAACATAGAACACGTGTTAATAGCGTGCTTGCCTGACTGTCAAACTTGTATTCGCGCCATTCTTTGTCGTGTTTTCTTTCAATTTAAATCATATTTAATTCTTCGTAGTTTACTAGTTTTTATACGACGCATTCAAAAATATAATAATTATTAATTAGAAATACCCCATTAATTTTTCGTTAGCTCAAATAATGCCAGCATGGTCTTATTATTTCCTGCTGTTCTATACTTCTATTTGGTAGAGAAATTTTGCGCTTGAAAAATAGGCCATTTTGCATATACAGTATATATATATATATATATACATATATATATTATACTGTACGGTCTGTACCCCCCCCCCCCCCAATTGGGATAGGATGGCTTTTTTTGGGGGGGGGGGGGTACAGGGTACAGACCGTACAGTATAAGATTTTTCAAGTTGAACTGGTTTTTCAAAATCAATTGCTATAGTTTTCGACGGCAAAGTGATGCTTGCCCAAAATAGAAAGATTTGTGGAAGAGGTGTTTTAGCATTGAAGTCATGGGAACCATTACGAAGACCAGGTCCAATTTCGAATGACAATTCTAAGAATTCCAATCAAGGTGTGATAAATATATAATATACTATTATTCAACAAAACTTATGAAACTGCAACTGGACCCAAGTTGAGTAAGCATTGGTCCTTAATTACCTCATAGGTGTAAAATTGATTCATTCTTTCCCATACGTAATAGGTCAACAAATTCCTGTGTCACCAAGTGAAGGTAATGGTCAGAACTCGACATTACTCGTCAAGTACAGCTACAAAGCTAACCCTGATCAACCAGGAGGATTTCAGGAGATCACTGTGAAACAAGGGCAGAAAGTTCAATTTCTAAATATTCATCCAAGTCAGCCACTGTGGTGGCAGGTCAAAGAACAGAATGGTGAAAATACTGGTTATGTACCAGCGTCGTACATGATGGTACTTAATGGTTATTTCTTAACCCATTCCTACCTGCACTGGTGAAAAAATTAGCCCCTTTATTGTTTTACTCAAACACCAGATGATTTTACTCATCAAAGGGAGAACCTTCAGACATCCCAGGCAGCAATGGGTTAATAATATCACAGAACACAAGTGCACCCATTCCCCAAGTTCATCAACATTAAATTGTTCAAAGGACAGACATAATTTTATGTGGATCTTGTTTTAGATTCTTGAAAACAAACCATCTGGCTTACCTTGGTTAGAAAACAGGAGACTAGAAGAACAGAAAGAAGAATCCAAACCTAAATCAGGAGCATTTGGTAGTCCACCTGTAAATGTCTGGAAACCTTATGTATCAGGTAACCATTTGTCTGTCCCTTCTTCCTTCCTCCCTCCTGCCTTCCTTCCCTCCTGCCTTCCTTCCCTCCCTCCTTCCTTCCCTCCCTCCTGCCTTCCTTCCCTCCTTCCTGCCTTCCCTCCCTCCTTCGTTCCCTCCCTCCTGCCTTCCTTCCCTCCCTCCCTCCCTCCTGCCTTCCTTCCCTCCCTCCTGCCTTCCCTCCCTCCTGCCTTCCCTCCCTCCCTCCTGCCTTCCTTCCCTCCCTCCTACCCTCCCTCCCTCCTGCCTTCCCTCCTTCCCTCCTGCCTTCCCTCCCTCCTGCCTTCCTCCCCCTCCTGCCTTCCCTCCCTCCTGCCTTCCTTCCTTCCTGCCTGCCTTCCTTCATCCCTCCCACCTTCCTTCCCTGTACCACAGGTAAGCCTATTATTTTTATCTTTAACTTTTCTTTTTCCATCTAGCTTACGGTGCAGGAGAAACAGCAGGTCCCAATAGTCAGGAAAGGAAGTACTATTGTGGGATATGTGACAAGCAGTTAAATGGAACAAAACCTTATCAAGCTCACATGGTTAGTAAAGCACATAAAGAAGAGGTTGAAGCACAGTCTTGATAATGGTGACTACTTGAGGGAACTGTACTACACGCTGGATTTCTGGACTCAATGGATACATTTCATTTGTGTGTGACAACAGATCATTCCACGTCAGCTCCTAAAGTATCACAGAATATCAAGAAAGCATACTTGATAATTGCTGTGAAGCTACAGTCCACAGCTAATACAGTGCATGCATTTAAGCAAAATCACCATACTTGCAAAAGGAAAACTATAAGATTTATGTTAAGTATTTATTCATAGTTGTTTTTATATTAACATTTATTATACAAAAATGACTACAGTACTATATAATTATTTCATAAGAGAATAATGTTCAGAGCCCACTTGTTCAAAACATGAATAACTTTCTTCTGGATTAGCTCAAAATTTATGTACTGTATGTACAGAATTTATGAAGGAAAGACAGTAAAAATTTAGAAAGGTTCTCTCTTCAGCAGCATAAAATAATAACTTCTGTTTGGTCCTAATCTAAATCAGTTTTTAACAAGTGGGTCCTGAAAGCTGGGTTGATATTGTTGGTTAATCATAAATATGTTGTTGTTCATAGATATATTTTGTATAATTATCTTGTCTCAAACACAGAGTGTTTCTCAAACAGATGCCTACTCAGTTAACCATACTGAAGACATGTAGGTCCAAACCATTAAAAATTATACAGTACTTTCCAACAAATCACACACAAGTGAATTGAAGCATCTTCAAAACAATGCTAAACAAAATCTGCTCTGAGAGAAGACTAGATATTATACAAAATACAACTTTGGTTTTGTTCTTGTATAAAATACATACATATACTGTACTGCTCAGAAATAACCTAACAGTGCAGTTGAGGTTAAGTTAAACAATGATAGAAATGGTAATAAACTTTAGTAAAGCACAATAAAATTATCTAGTAATACAGAAAACAGTCCATATTTTGATTCATAGTGATTCAGAGACAGTTTAACTAACACTGAACAGAGTTATATTACGATTAAGCTGAGGTTAAACCTAGGTTTGACCTCGATTTTTGTTAGGTTATTTCTGAGCAGTACTGTATACATGTACAGTTAATTATATTTGCCTGAAACTATTTGTACAGTTTACATAAATTGATGTTAAAATATTTGAAAGCAAAATCAGGACAAAGTAAACATGAAACATATTTACAGATGTGGATAAACAGATTAAAAGGTTTGCTGGATGAAAAAGTGTACTAAATACATGAAAATTACAGTTTAGTTTTGTGACTTACAAAGATGCTTGGTAGCTGTTCATCAAAGCTCAAATGCTGAGAAAATGTTTCTCAGTATTTATCTGTGGCTCAGGAACATTTTCTGAGTATAATTCGAGCTTGAAAACATCTACCATTACCATCTATTAGATTACAAGGAAACAGTGTGTTGCATCGCCAATGTGTTTAGAAGATGATTAATGGCTATACCGGTATATAACATACAACTCAGTCAACTGACTCAATGGGAAGGGAAAATGGCCATACCTGGAAGCATGTCCAAGTGTGCAATGAATGTCGTTAAAAAAATACCAACAAGAACACAACAATACAAGAACTAAACAACACAACCCCTTTATGACTTATCTCTTACAACAATAGACTTATGACATTTGCATACTGTAGTACCAGTTAAAGTGCCCCTGACCTCGACAGTTTTTATTGTCTCATTTGAAAGAACTTTTAAAATGATAAAGTAACTTCTTTGGAAGATTTTCGCTTTTTCGCTTTGTTTTTGCGATATTTCATTTTGTTTGATATGCAAATGTCCGGAATTTACATCGCACATGCATAATGACTTATCGAAGAAGTTTGTGTTTCTCGTTCATTCTCCAACGACGAAATCCTTTAAAATTGAGAAGTTTCGTATTGTGGGAGAAACACGCACACATGTTATTCATAATTTAGTGTTTTTATTTGATGAATGCAAAGATATATAACATTCTCTGATAAGTCATTATGCATGTGTGACGTAAATTCCAGACATTTGCATATCAAACAAAATGAAATATCTCAAAAACAAAGCGAAAATCTTCCAAAGAAGTTACTTTATCATTTTAAAAGTTCTTTCAAATGAGACAATAAAAACTGTCGAGGTCAGGGGCACTTTAAGTAATGGGCTGTGATAGAGTTGAACCAAAACAATGTAGGGTATACAGAAACAGGATAGCCACAGCCCACCACTTAAACAGGGTGATGTGTCAAAGTGTTTTCAACGAAACACAACCAAGGCCCTGCAGGCTGGTACATTTCTACTAAAAATATATTTATGGCAACTATTAATTTTTGGCTAGTCTGTGTACCTCTTTAAGGGCAATACAGTAACTCCTTGATATAATTGATTAACATAGTAAATCTTGCCATGTTTAATTATGCCTGCCTCCAAGCTTGAACTGTCTTTTAGTACAGTAACTGTATTTTGTTACCACGAGTGCTTGCAGATACGGTCCATACTAATTCATCCCCTCACAGCATGAAGTTGGGTTCAGATATCTCGCAACAATATAGTGATTGAACTCCACATGAACTTCAACTCAACGCTTACATCGTGCTCACAACAGCGATGTTGTATTTCTGACTACAAGCTTTTTTACAGCTCATGAATTGACATTTGAAATTATCTTAGTAATAACATCAACAACAGTTGAAGCTGGTTGTTTAGGGTCCATTTCACCGAATAAATGACACTCGTTTCCATCACAGTCAAACTTTCTTGACACAAAAATAAAGGACCTAGTTGAAACAAAAGTAAAGTAAACAGCTTGTTTTGATTGAGTACGGTTTTTGATGAGAAAACTATTGAATTTTAATAATTATAATATTTTTTTAATTTTTCATTTCAATGTTGTTACCTTGCTAAATTTCCACCTCCATATTCTGTTAAATCCCATCTTAAAAGGTAAGTTTGCATTAATTAGAATTGAAGAATATACCTATGTTTTTAAAAATAGCCCAAGAATATCTATGTACAGTACATGTACATGTACATGTATAGTGCAGTACCACAGAATAGAAATACAACCAGAAGTCCAACTCGAGTGACAACTTGTCCGCATTTCTTCAATGCACAGGCACGATATTTTACACCATCCAACACCATCCTAGGCAATGTCCTACACAATCCTGGCAAGTTCCCCCGGCAGTTTTAGCCTTCTTTTGAAGGTCCAAACTGCCGGGGAAACTTGCCAGGATTGCGTAGGATGGTGAGGAATCAAGATGCGCGAGGCGACATGCGTGAGGACATAAACTTCAAAGGTTCCGACGTGAGTTGGACTTCTGGTTGTATTTCTATTCTGTGACAGTACAGTACATAAATTAGGTAATAAAATGCATACCTTGTATCATCAGGATCTGTTCCCCAGTAGAGTATATTTTTAAGAGGATAATGCTTCCTGAAGAATAATCTGAAAAGGAATAAACATAAAAGCTTATTTTAGTCAGATATAAGCTCCACAAACACCCTAAAATAGTTTATATGACTAATTAAAGACTTAATTTGCTAGTTAATTAGGCAACGTATAGCTCAACACTTACTTTCGTTCATTATCTGTCAGTGTTATTCCTTGTCTGTTAACTTTAAAGTTGACCAACACTGGCTCGTGTTCTTTATTTTTTCGACCAGGTTCAATTTTTGCCACAGCATATTGGAAAGCAGCAGGTCCTGTCAGGGACTCCACATTAAATGTGCCAAGATAGGCAACATTACAAGCTGACAAAAAAAAAAAAATTAAACAAAAAAGAGATAAACAAGATCCCTGACTTCGGTTTTTTTTTTAAATCCAAATTTAAATGTTGGATTGGTAGAGTACTTACCAGCCCCTTGAGCTAGAAGCTGTGTTTCAGTTTCTTGTCTGTCTGTGATTTTTAATGTTCCAACTGTTAAATCTGAATAATGAATATTAAACTGTAGTGAAAGGTTTGAATCTGGACTAATTGTGCTGTATTTCAGTTGTTCCTTTGGATCACTTACTGCACTTTATATGGCCATTTTGGCAACCTGTGTGGCAGCCATCATATTTTAATATAGAGTAATGGGTTTTCCCACTACCACTCTGTTCAGATTATATTAAGGACCAACAATCAGGGCCGGAGCTATGGGGGGGTTTGGGGGTGTGTGAAGACAAGAGATTTCAGTCGGCACCCACCAGCGGTCAGTCTCGGCGAATACTAGTACTGACGAGTGATGATTCTGAGGCAGTCGGCAAAATTGAGCATACCACCCCCCCTGCAGAATTTTCTGAGGACGGCCCTGCCAATTGAAAGATGAATAAATGAAACTCTTAAATGCTATTGGAGTTATATACTTAATGTCACTGCATGGTGGGCCTCAAGAAATGTGATATTGTGCAGTCCTTACCTTTAGTGGGTAATAAAAGTTTACAAGGAAGTGAAATTTCTGTCAATGAATGTTGATAGACAAAGGCTGCCAGACTTCCTAAAATTTTACAAAACAAATTCAAGTTTCATAGAATTATCACTACAACATAAACTCCAGTTACCCCCAAACCAGCGAGGGCCCTTCACTATTTTACTAGACCAAAAACACAGTCAAATGCCCCACCGTCTGGGACCGTCAAGGCTCTATTAAAAGATTTTGTTTGAAATATTTCATTCATAGACAACAAAAAATTCACTACCATGAAGTTTCAACGTCCTTCTTTGCATTCCAGACTTTAAACAACGGCATTTTCAAATGTTCACGTGGAATATCGACAGAAAAAATCATGCAGCCTGAAGAGATGGCTAGAATGAGTAGATTTTTTAACGTACAACCGCTGACCAACTTTTTTCAATAGTCAAATGCCTGATCGGGTGGGATTGCTTTCGTCAAATTCCCGCCTATACGGAGCTCACCTTGGGTCAAATGCCCGGGGTTTGCCCAGGGGGGATGATCGCAGTTGGATTTGACTCGTACATAATGTATACTATGCATACACACTCACCAAACAATGGTTCATCCTTACAATCCTTAAGATGAACTCCCTTTGGTGTTGACTCAATTAATAAATGACGAACAAATTCTGATGGGTCTATGTTATCTAAAACAAAGCAAGTTTAGTGAAAGACATGTTTATTGAAATGTGAAGGAGATTGTTTGTATTTGACATGTGTGTATTGTACACCACTTACCAAAATCTTGAGTTTGACCTTGTATCACATGCATTGGAGGAACCTCAACTTTGATTGCCAGTCCAAATGCACCGGTATATGATTGACTATCTCGTATGACAAATGTACCAGGACTTTTATCTTGTAATAGTGCTATTGCTAGAAAAGTTGAAGTGTAAAAAACACAAAAAATTATTAGAATAATACAAGGCAAGGCCAGTCATGTTACCACAGGGAGCCCAACTCTGATGCCTGTGATGGTCCTTCCTCTTTTTTTGTTTTTTATTATATTGACTGAAAACCGAGGCCGCTTAACAGTCGTGTAAGCTGGTTAACAGTTGGTAATATATGCATATATATGCAAATTGCAGCGCGTGGTAATTTGAAACTCGAAACAGCTGTTGGGCTTCTGTGCCACATGAATGGTGTGTGATGCTCACTGAAAGCTGAGATGACTAAACACGCAGTGCAATAAGGCCTGCATTCTTTGTCGTAGTAATTTGAGCTCGAACAAATTGACGTTGGTGGAATTTACATATATATGCATATATTACCAACTGTTAACCAGCTTACACAACTGTTAAGCGGCCTCGGTTTTCAGTCAGAAGCTCAATACAATAAAACAAAAAAAGAGGAAGGACCATTACAGGCATCAGAGTTGGGCTCCCTGTGATGTTACTGTAACAGCTTGTGTGAGTAGTGCCTCCTTTCTTTAAGTAATTCAATTTTTAAAAAAATGGGCAGCTCCAAAACAAACCTTGTTCTCTGGTGATATGTGGCTTGTACCAAAATGCTGAAGTGTCTTTATCAAATTTCACACTGGGGTTCTTAGGGATTTCCACAAATAGTTCTAAAATATAGTATTAAAAATTATAAAAGGTGAAGTATTTTCGAATATTAAATTTCTATTTTAAGACCATTAACCTATGGATTACAGTAAAAACCCACTAACAAGAACCTACATTTTACCAAATCAGCCTGGGATAGGTTCTAAACTTATATTCTTATATAAATAAATTCTTAATTTCAGCCTGAGGTTCTTAATAGTGGTAGGTTCTTGTTAGCGGGTTTTTACTGTAGTTTACCACTGTGATAATTTTATATGATAATTTTGTGATAAGAGTACATCAAAATAAATTCAATTTTCAGTTATTATCAGGCTTTTTTCACATGGGAATATCAACATCTGAGGTGACAAATGATAAAACACTATACTAGCTAAAAAATACTGTAATCAACAACTACTCTGATTTCATTCTGGTGAAGGGGTCTGCTTAAAACGTCAGTATTTCATTATCAAAACTATTCTCAGTGATTTACCATCTTTTCACTTTGCCCTACACAGCACTCTACTTTTTTACAATCAACAACTATAGTACTGTTCTATATCTATGATCCTTCACTATACATCAAAACCTATAATATTTAAAGAAATAAGATCCAAAAATATAGGTTTAGATATACTAATTTCATCCTAATATCTTACATGGATTCATATCTATAATATATTAAATTATCTAGCAGTTTAATATATCTTGTAATAATAGCTAGAATTCTAATAATTCCAGTGTACAATGTACATACATGTACACTTTATATCAATAATTTACAGTTAATATTGTATACTCATGTACAAAGCTAACATGTTTTGCCTAACGCTAAAGCACATAAAATATTAAATATTTAAGTTTATAAATAGCTACATCATTAAAGTACCTGCACAATAATATAATTAACACTAAATATTCGGTAAAATCTCTTCCGAAGCTTCAATTATATTAGCACTTAATATTAGAACCGCCAAGGTTTTTTTTGTAGAATAGAAATAAACCTGAACATAACAGTATGTTTTGTTTAAACACATTCTCTCCAGGCCTAGTGAATTTGTGATTATATTTACAGTATATACAAAGCATCGCGCACAATTAACGCTAGATATATATATAGTTGTCAAAGATAATAAATTCAAAGCATATACCTTCGATAGATTGGAGACTATCGCTGCCTGAACTGTTACGCCAACTTTTTACGTTAGCATAAGGATTCGAGTGTCTTATGTTATTACAATGAGGACAGATATTTCCTGGTACTTCCAGTTCCAAAGATTCTGGTCTTCGCGTAGCAATACGTATTTCTTCAAGCAAACGATCAAGAGACTCGCTTCCTTTTATCACAGACATGTTGTTGTACACGACTTGTACCGAAAAAGCTGAGCCAAAGGCAGTTTGGTTTCCCCTTCGACTGCTGAGGTACTTTATACAAACAATTAATCTCTTCTCGAGCTTTTCTGATTGCAATCCCTTGTTCACTTCCTTTAATAAACCGTGCTTATTAAATCGCTGTTATTAAAAATAAATTTATACATAGACGACGACGTCACGCCGAATGTGACAACTCACAAATCTTTCCAAATCTCAACTTTCTAGAAAGTGCGCCAGAGATGCTAACCGAGCAAAAGATTTAGCCAGAAATAATTATATCCTACGTTGCTATTTTGCGGGAAAATTATTTAATTACACCCACACCCCCCGACTAATCCAAATTTTATGCAAAGTATATGTCATTCATCATTCTTTTGACCCGTATATTTTTGACATGTTTTGTATTTTTTACACGACATGTGTCAAGCGAGGGACACAAATGTTTATAGCAAAGAAAGCTGTTTCATAGTTTTGCACGTAGTTAACCAACGTCAACGCCACGACAAATATAGCTTTCTTGAGTATTTCAAAAGGAAATGGTAGGTAAATAATGTCAAACCAATGCCGCTTGTTTGTTCTTTTACAATACGTTTTCACAGCTGTAGTTATTAATAAACGTGCGTTTAAAAAAAATAATTCAAATGCAATTCAATTTATGGTGAGAATGAATGAACTTAATAAAATTGAATTCAAATAATGTAAAACGGTTCAAATTTAATTGAAATGAAACTTTTCGTGGAATTAAAATGAATTGAAGTAAAATCCAATGTTTACATGTAAAAACAGTATCAGGTTTCCAAGTCAGCTTTTTCGCGCCGAAAAAAATTCTAGGCGACCCCGCATGAAATCTCGGAAATGTCGTTTAATTTTCATGGGAAAAAATGAAACCAAACACGCTATAGGATAGAAGAACGATAGACATTCCTTTTGGCGTCGAAAGGTTTATAACCTCGTTTGAGATTTGAATGAACGTGATGGTTCGTTTCATTCTTGGCAGTTGGCAACCATCCTTTCTTCCGTGTCTTCCGTTGCAAGCAGTCACGAAAACTCTTCGGATTGTCATTATTATCGCAATAACACAACAAACAACAGCCAGGGTACGTGTGTTTAGTTTATTTCAGTACATTTAGACAATAATCGGCTATTTTAGTTCGCTAGTTTTCACGTAGAAACTGTGTTGACATCAACAAAGTATTTGCGCTGACACAGCACATGACCGGCTATCTAAAGTAGTTTATTATTTAATAGCACTTCTGCCATTTCCTTTAAGGAAATATTTATTATTAAAAACCTATTAGCCTTTAGAGTTAATTGAATTCAAACAAAATTGATATAATTTGTTATTGATAATCTTTATAATCCTAACTATAATACGGCCTGTAGTGTACCTGACCAATATTTATGAAAATATAAAATTATATTTGGTAGAATTTTGCTTGTTTCTAGTTTAAGAAATTACATATAGTAAAGTATAGTATATATTATTTAAACTTTAACAATTTTATAATAATAGAAAGAGCAGTTTTTCTCATTACCTGATTCTGATAAGCTTGAATTGGTTGAACTATAACCTTTATCAGAAGCCTTTCTGTTCCTCCTTTTACCTCTCGAAGAAAGAGTTGAAGTTGGTGAAAGAGGCATTGTTGGTGAAGACTTGTCACTGGTTGGACTAGTTGCAAACACATCTAACTGTTCTTTTGCTTTAAACGACATTTCTTGCCTGAAACAACAATTATTTTTGGCCTTAAAATCTAGATTTATAAATTTACAATACAGTGTTCTCCAAATATTACGGAGGCCAATATATTTTTCACTCTTTTACATAACTCTCAACTAAATATTGGTCTAAAGTGACTTTTATGGGGAAGATCATCATGGAATAAACTTCAAAAGTAGATGTCCATCCAGGGCGAGGGGGAATGCACACCCCCTTTTTACACAACACAGTATGCCAAATTATACCCACTCAACGAACATGCAAAAATTGCATTATGACTTTTCTCTTGAAAGGTTGCTCAATTAACTACCCAAAATGCTCCTAAAAATATTTAACCTAAAATTAGCCAGACATTTATTATTTAAGACATTATGTACTTGAAAATCAAAAGAAATAGTTAAACCACCATATTCAAATTGCAAATACAACAAATGGTTTAAATAGTAGAGTTTGACTGCACAATTATTGAGAATAAAATCAGTAAATCACTGGTATAATTTATAATCTGATATTGCTGATTATAATACATCTTTAAATAAACAAAAGTAAATCTAAAAGTCTTACTTCATGGTTCGAATACCATTGATAAGTTCATTGAGTACAGCAGGCCCTCTTTCTGCTGCAGACTGTTTATCTTTTTTGGTGTCCTTCTGGTCTGCCTGCTGAACATGACTTTCTTCTGGCTCTAGCATTTCTTGAACCATTTCCTTCTCAGATATCACCTTATAACTGATAAAAAAGCAAAACTACAATATGACGGCCACTCTAAAAATTCTAAGAGATATACTATATCAATCCATTATAAAGAAAAACATTATTTTTAGATCAATATCTAAAATAAAAACATTTTAGGCCTAATTCATGGGCATTATTAAATTACAATTTTAAGAATGAGTTTCAAATTACCAGAAATTTGACAAGCTAAATATTCTGAAAACCTTTTTGTGGTCCTGAGATCTAATTGTCACTATACCATCACCGTTATAGAAGATAATCTCACAATTGTGGGATTTTCATACAAATTTCAAGAAATTCAAAAATCATGAAATTGTCTATTTTTCATTTTTGAAATCTGCAGGTCCTGATCTACAAATGTTCCAAGTTAATTTCTCACTGAAATTTAAGCAAAATCATGTCTTAAATTTGCTTTGACCGAGCAAACCATGCATGGACATATAATGAATGAGAAAAGATGAATATTTAACCCCTATGTTCCAAAAATAGGAAAGGACTTCAAATCTAATACTAAGTGAAGCTTAATGGCTATTCAATAATTTATAACAATGAATATTAATAATTTACATCAATGCTAAAAGTACTCTAAACATGCTACTAAATTAAAACCTTTTAAAAATACTGTACAGTACATTTAATTATACATGATAATAATGACTCTTTTAAATAAGCTTTCTCTCAAATGGAAATTAAACCCATTGAGCAATATAATTATAGGTCCTATGTAATAAAAACATCATTTACTCTTCAAAACTGTTCCCTAGGATTTGTTTATTTCATTCATTAGGCACACTTTAATTAAAACCATATTTAAAATGAATATTTAATTAACTTGGAGAGTAATATTAAGCCACACAAAACTGTAATAAAAATCTAAAATTTTCTCTAAAACATGCAATGCTTTTATGGGTTTTCTTTTGTCAGAACTATGGGTAAGTTTTTGTTATGTAATCAGTAACAAGATGGATTAAGAAGTTGTTTCTCAGTGCTTTGCAATTAAGGAATCCTTAATGTAAATACAGAATAAATTGCTACAGGTAGAAAGTTGGATAAGCACAATATTATTGAGATAAAAACACAGTGACATAATTCCTAGCATTCAATCACTATATGTACATTCAAACTTGACAGTATATAATAAGTTGATTTTTATGTAAAAATGCTGCTTTAAAAATACCAAATGGTCATACTAGTTACTTGAACATTTTGGGAATTGACTGTATGTACTTACTAATTACATACTTACTAATAATATTGTACTGTATAATGTACAGGACCAGTACCATATATTGTACTGTATGGTACTGTAAAACCCAACAATACGTACAATTACCTGTTTAAAAACTCTTCATCTGTCATTCCATTTTCTTTCACATCCTTCATGTCTACTTCTTGTCCTTTTCCAGGTTTAATGTCCTCTATTCTTGAATATCCTGCAGCCTCGTCTTCATCAGCATATTGCTGCTCCTCGGAATCTACCCTTCTTATAACCACTGTAACTTTTTCACTGGATGAACGTTCCTTTGAATGAAATGACACAGTGATGTCAATAAAATCACTTTGACCTTCATGGTCCACAGGGAGTGTTTGTCTGCGTAAATAAACCGTCATTAACTCTAAGACCTTGGGATTTGAAGCCCAAACACACAACCCCAACTTATGTCTGTGCTGTGAAAATTAATAGTCTTTTAAGCTAAAGGTTCAGACAAAATGTATTAATAACAACAAAAAACTCCTAATAACAAGTAATAACTAATAATTTAAGGTCTGCAATACATGTGATCTTGATTGATTTTAAATAGGACTGCTGCTGTGAGACCACAGGAAGAAGCTGGCACACATAATGGACCCAAGTAGCAATACAATAGTGTTATACATCTTTTCTCATCAGTTTTAAATTGAATTTCCATAAAAATAAGGGTGTTGCAAAGAAACGTAGACCCCCTGGAAACAAAACACTAGTATTGTTTGCACAGCACCCCATCGAGTCCCATTGAGATTAGACAAATAATGACAACAATTAATGCATTTTTGAATTAATCTGCTAGACTATTGATAAAAGTTTTAGTCTATTTTCAACAGTGTGGTTTACCTCTGGTTAATATGACAAACACAGTGCTTATATCAAGCAACAACATTCAAGGGTTTTCCACTTACTGTAACATTCAAATGTTTATAGTTAAAAAATACATTAAAAAACCCTTTGAACATAATTATTACACATAATAGCACAGAAAGCCGTCATGTACGTGGAATGGTTACAGAAAATAACTGAAAACACACTTGTATTATACAAAACAACACTTTGTACCAATATAATAACAACATAAAAATAATATAGCCAAGGTTTTGTCCAAGTATGATGCAATTCCCATGAAAACTGACAAACAGTAGACTTAGCACTGACAAATTTGTTTATATCAGTCTTACCTGTATTTGCAGTGGAACTGCTTCAGGGATGTTTTCATCTCCATTTTTAAATAATTCATTTAGAAGATCTTCATTCACTGACTGCTCTAGATGAACTGACAATTTCTGTACAGCTGGTTCTGTGATTTCAGGAGGGCGATAAGTTGGAGAAATTGGTGTTGAAGTAGCTGAATCTTCACAACCAGAGTCGGTGTGACCTTCACTGCTGTAAATGGAATGAATGTTAACTTTTAAGTTAGGCTTTTTCATGAACGAAAGAAAGTATGTATTGTCGCCTGTGGATATGGTTGATGAAGATAGGATTAGCTTGGTCATATTATCTGGAGTCTGCTGGCATGAAATTATAATTATTGCTTGATCAAATTTTATTGTGAAAATGTTACAAAATGAGTGTCAGGTTAATTATATCCCACTGTGATGTGCTATATTGAAACAAGAATTGTGAAGGGAATATGCATGGTTCACAATAACAGAGAAAACATATGCCTAAGTATGGCTATAACATATAGTCTGTATAGTCTTGAACTGTGTGTCTATAGCAGTGGGATGTTTTAGTAATTTAAAATAAATCATGAATAATAAACAAAAGATATAAATTTTACTTACAATAAAAACGGAAATTAATTACAAAAAAAACACAATAAGACTGCACAACATGTTACGTGCTTCAGTTAAAAATAATAATTTATTAATTACTAAGGAAAGTATAGTGACAATATTTTCTGGGTACCACAACAGCCAAAACCATTTGAATGCACGACCCAGGGGTCAGATAGGGTTGCCACACCCCCACAGGAACAGAGGAAATGGGGTTGAGTGATCTACTTGGACTCCAAACCTAATTGAAAACAGACTGCACACTCTCATTAAACAACGAGGGAATCCTTTTGCAGAAGCACTATGACAATACAGTCCTTAAATGTTTTGGCATAAACTCCACAATCAGTATTAAGTCCCTCCCTGTGCCTGTGTGAAAATAAATAAGCCCCCAACAGTTTTACAGAGGAGTTCTGCCATAATTTTCAGTATAGGCAGGCTCATCCCAGAGAGAGTGGACCTCTGTACTCTTAGGGGGTAGATCTACCCTCCTCCAGACAACTTGTAGAAAAAGCATTCATAAGAGTGTTGGTAGGTTTCCAAGAGGGGTGGTAAGTTTCCGAGAGAGGGGGTTGGGTTCCAAGAGGGGTAGGTCTCCAAGAGGGGTGGTAGGTTTCTGAGAGGAGTGGTAGGTTTCTGAGAGGGGTGGTAGATTTCTGAGAGGGGTGGTAGGTTTCTGAGAGGGGGGTAGGTCTCCAAGAGGGGTGGTAGGTTTCTGAGAGGGGTGGTAGATTTCTGAGAGGGGTGGTAGGTTTCTGAGAGGGGGGTAGGTCTCCAAGAGGGGTGGTAGGTTTCTGAGAAGGGGGAAGGTTTCTGAGAGGGGTGGTAAGTTCCAAGAGGGTGGTAGGTTTCCAAGATGGGTGGTAAGTTTCTGGGAGTGCAAAGTTTTTCCAGGATAGATGCAGTTGCAGAGGAGGCTAGGGTAGAGCCATTATAGTCTCTGTTACTGTAAGATCCATCAAGAAAATTAAACTCAGTAACAGTATATTGCAACAAATTATTCAAAAGAAACAAAGCATGCTTAGCACAAACTTACTTTGTGGGTGATGGTTCATGGTTTCCAACATCCGATACTTGAATGTTCAGTCTGAATTCAGCTTGCTCACCAAGTTTGATAGTCTTGACTACAGGTGGTGTTGGAGGTGGGGGTGGAGGGAAGTCATCCTCATCAGCTTGGTCTGAATGCACATCGCTTGTATCAGATTCATTGGGTTCAACCTTATTCCAACCTTCTTGATGGTGACGTAACACACTAGCAGTCCTAAAATCTTCTATTGTAACACAAAGAAAAGATAAACAGCAAATAAATAAATAAATAAAACTTTAAACAACTGAAAATAGAGGCCAAAGTGTCAGCTAGTCTAACAGCAGGGAGGGGAGGGAGTGAGTGGCTGAGGGGAAACATGGCAGCCACAATGGTTACCTTATTTTTTTGTGTAGCCAAACATACAGTACCTTCGTCATTTTCATGTGCACGCTGATCAGGGTTATACTCCACAACTTTCTTTGGAGGTTGTTTACTGCTGTAGAGAACCATGTTTGCAGTTGCCATGACTTGTCCTGCAGCAAGTGACTTCTCATTGTGTTTGGCAATACGATCAGATACTTCTGTTGCTCCGAGATGTGTGAGACCAATCAAAGGCACTGTCGTATTCTTGTGCTTCTTTGTTTCAGAATTTTCTGGTGATGGTGAGAATGCGATAGACTTACTAAGAAACTGTACTTTCTCTGCAACATTGCCTCGTCTTGGCAACGTCGGACTTTCATGGTATGAAATTTCTTCCTCAGATTCAGAATCGCTGCCCAGTGGCAAAGGATCTTTTGTTTGCTCATCTCGTGAATTCAATTCAAACTCATCTGAATCTTCACCACCTTCTATGACATCAAGTAACATCTTCCTGTTTGCTATGAGTTCTGGAGAGGCTGTTGGTGAAACATGTCCACTTGAGTGATGGTCTATATGCAGCTTAGCTTTGACTTTTCCTGGTTGAGAAGCTGCGTAATGAGAAGCATAATAAACATTTTGGTTACCATCTGGAGCGGTCTGTACCATAGGAACTTCAAAATTATTTATTGCTGAAGTTTGCACCACTGGCTTGGCAGGTTGGCTGGTTACTTTTGCTTTGGAGCTAAATTTCTTGGTTGCTTTAAAACTGCTCTCCCTTTGTGGTGGTCGTGGATTTTTGTTTCCTGCAGCTTGGTTGTTATTGCTAACTGTGGTTTTAGATGATGCACCAACACCGAGATTCCCCAGTAGCTCATCCATAGCATCCTTACGGTTCTCTTCTCTTAACTGTTTCTCATTGAGTGCGACAGGAAATTGAAAAACAAGATTATTCCCATTATATTTGGCCATTTTCTTCTCTCCTGGGTACTCAGAATCTCTGTTGCCTTCCTCCTCACCTGCTCGACACTTCATCTTCATAGCTTGGTTTACAGTTGCATAAGGATTGCCATTTATTGGACCTGGGATATGAGATGGTGATTCTAAAAATGGTATAATAATTCCAATTAACTCCTTGATGAGTAAAATCATCTGGAATTAGCCAGAGTAAAACACTAAAAGGCCACCACAGTAGGGAAAGGGTCAACCCATTGCTGTCTAGGATGTCTGAGACCTGGCTAAAAAATCACAAGGACCACAATTTGTTCATACCTATATCCATATGGACTGGTCGTTGCAATGCTTGCATTCTTGGATCTGGAAATTCTTTTTCCAAATATCTAGACTAGACCTAGAAATAAAATACATAACTGGTTAAAAAGATTAAAAGACATTTGATTTCCTTTGCTTATTAAATACCCCACCAGGTTGGTTATTTAACCTTGACCTTTAGATGCAGTTAGGTGATAATTATATCATGGTGTGTGAACTGAATGTATCCAGATGCAACCTATCATCGAGCCACTAGAATGTGCAGATGGCAGACCAAAGTTGTTTCCAGTATTTCCAGTATGTACACCTGGAAGAAATACAAATACTGGAACAAACCACAAATGATAGCCTAATGCAGCAAGCACTAACCAAACTTATCAAACTCCAACCTGAAAGACCATAAAACTAATCAATTAAATATTTTTTTTCTGAAATTTTCTCCTCTAATACACTGTATATCATTTTTTATTATTGTGAATAAGTGTGTTCGTTGCTTAGGATTATTGAGAGTAAATTATATTGATTTTATAATGTTTTGAACAGCTTGTAAATCCCTAATGGAACAAAGTCCAAAGATCGACAGTAAAACTGTCAAACAACCCAAGCAATTACATGCTGTTACAAATTATCAATTAAAGTTTTAAGGCTTAATTGGGCAATTCAGTGTTAATAATTATGGCTTTAATAATTATAAAGATAAGAGCTATTATCTTTGTTTGTTTTACATTTTCAGTCTGAATTGACATCAATTGCCATGGTGAGATGGCTTTTATCTGATACACTATAGTGTCATGCAATCAACATTATTTAGGTTTCCTGCCAAAAGATCTAATCAAGATACTGCCACAAATAACTATAAATATAAAAAAATGTGAAATCCCAGACTTTAGTCGTGTTAACCCATTGCTGTCTAGGTTGGTCAAGGGTTCTCCCACTTCATTGGATAAGTAAATATAGAGAAAGTTGTCCCTCAGTAGCATAATGTAAAATATGTACAAGATAAAATCAAATGAGGCCAAGTAGCTACTGTAAAAATGAGTTATATAGAGGGGTTGACTTTTCAGTCAACTCAGGCAGGAATGGGTCAATGACTTCTTAACCCATTGCTGCCTAGACTGTCTGAGGATTCTAAATTTGATGAGTAAAATTGTCTGGCATTCGAAAGAGTAAAATAATAAAGGGATTGTTTATGGCCAGCTTAACCCTTTCCCTACCATAAAATGGGAATACATGAAATATATACCAATTTTAACTATTGAGGATATAAAATTATACAATTAGTCTATTCACATTTACACCAAATATGTTCGAAGAGTCATTTTATAATTTTTCTGTGTATGGTATAAATGAGTTGACCTCCACAGCTGTTTGTTATCTCACGGAAAATCTGAATGATTTTTTTAAATTTCAACACATTTGTATTCATGTACCATGTGCAAGATGGTTTTAATTATTTTGAGGTTTTTTTTTGTATTTTTTCATGTGTTTCAAATTTATGGCTCAATTACTCTATACATGTATAAATATGCAGAATTTCAAATAAATCCTCATCATCTAACCATACCATACATACCAAGCCATATGATAATGGTAAGCTTAATCTTAATGGTAAACTGAACTCTAACAATAACACTCGTGATAAAGCGCATGGGATTCTTGAATGCAAAGTTTGCTTAATGGTTTGAATTATAGTACTGCATAATTATGAACACCAATGTCTTAAACAAACAAACAACTTCACAGGCAGTCAACAAACTCTGTGGGGCTTTCCTATAATAAATAAATAAATCTTCAATAATAGCTGTCGTCTCAGTAACTGTTAAGTTTTATCCCAACCAAGACATGCACACGCAGTCAAAACTACAAAATTCCTAGATTTTAAGGCCCAGAATTATTATTTTCAAATTTGAAGGCTTTCCAGGAAAGATAAGCCGGCTCGCACTTTTGAGAATAAAATCATCGGAACTCTAAGTAATGATTGTCTGTGTGCTGTCATTTAAGGAATTTCATATGGAATGTCAAGCATATTTACCGTAATTGTTACAAATTGAAATGAGTTATCTCACAATGGATACATCATGCATGTCCCTTTGGCCATTAGTTGTATTTTAATAAAATATTCATTTAAACATTTATTTTAAGGGAGTAAAACGGCTTACATCTTCTGAAAGAACTTAATTATAACAATAATTGTGACTTTGAATTACAAATGTTGCAATTAAAGTTATTAACCAAATAATTTATGTAGAGGGTCATTTAAAAAACGTAATTGTTACAATTAATTTTAACCGATTTTTCCTGGCAAATTAATTATTTAGACCATTAGTTGATAGTGGTTGATATTTTGTGTTAGACTTTGTAATTTTTTTTAGTGAACATATATTTCAACAATGGTCACAAAAAGTATTAAAAAGTTGCGATAAAAATGCACACGAACAGAATGTTTGGTCGATTTCCAACTCAGAGAAATAGTTGAAATTCTAGTCTAAATTCCCCGCAAGTTGGTGAAAGAAAAATTAGGAAAAACAATTGCTTTTCTTTCTTATATTACATTCCATAAATTTCATCTTTTAATATATTTTTACAGAAGCTTTTTTAGCCGTTCACTCGAAGTGAATTTGTCCTTGAGATGCCGCTAAGATAGTTTAATCGCCATCTTGATTACGAGCACTTGACCTAACAATAGAAGATGAAAGCGTTTTCAATGGCTAAAGATTATAAAGCTCTTTTATAAAGTTACACCGCTACTGCGAAGAATTCGAACAATCTTTAAAACATATCTGTCGGTTGGTTCCCCTTCTTGCTTTCCAGCCACCATCAATCAACGGTCAAAATTCAGACAGACGTGAAAAAGACAGTTCAGAAAAAGCGTTCCCTGCTGTGTCGGACGAACGAGGGAACCACAAACAACCACACAGCAAGCGGTTCCTTCGCACAATGACAAATATGCAAATATGAATACCATTCGAAACATTTTGTGGTTTTTAGTGAAAACGATTTATCCCCAAAAGGGACAAAAAGTTAGACAAGATAAAACCGTTTAAAATCAGACAGTCTCGAGACAGACAATCAACGTAAAATTATACCTAAAAGAGAAAGACTACACCTTTTATCCGCTTTCAGAACTTTCGTGAAAAAAATACACACTTTACAGCTACAAACCTGGCTTCTTTTTTCGTTGGGCAAAAACTTCACAATGCTAGAAGAGTTATAAGCAATGTTCTATGGAGAACGGCAAACGAGGAAGGATTTTCACACCGTTTATAACGCAATAACTCCCAAGCTCTGAGTATCCCACTGACCTATATATAACTGGAGCGTGAAATAATCACCGATAATTTCCAATTCGATCAAGCTGGTTCGTCAGTTAATTCACCATCGGGTCTATGACCTTTTTATTGACTTCCAGATTCTGTTTAGTACAGCGTAATATAAAAAACACGTATTTCTTGTCAACATCAACTCGTTTATAAAATACTTTATATATAGCACTGTAGCTTAAAGATTAAAACGATTTCTTTGTGAAATATGTTAAGTGGAAAAAAAGCCGGAAATATTTTCATGGTTGACTTGGAATTGAAAAGTGCTTTCTAACAATAGAATGGCAATTGTTTTATAGATAATATGCGTTTAGTTACTGTGTTAACCACCTTGAATTATTCATTTTGCGATAGTATCAATATTAACAATATTGTGGTTTATATATGTGGTATAATGTGTGTTAGTACATGCATATAGTACATAATATGAAAGGATATAAACGTGAGGTATTTAACATTAATAGTCTTATGGGATGTCAATGATGCAATATAATAAAGTACGCGGAAACGGCGTACAAACGTTTGAACGGCACGGATTGTTATGAAAAAGCGAACACATGCATACCACACAAAACGATGCGCTTGTGAAAGGAATGTTTTTCTTTAAGTTATCTCCTGGACACTGACACTTTAACCAAACACATGCTCCATGGCGATATGGCCATAGCGCAAGAATATTATATTTAGTGTAAACATCTATAATACCATAATTACGGCTATAATCATCATGGTTTCAACGTCTGTATTAATAAACAGTAAATCCGCGCAAAGCTGTTGATTCTGATTTGACAACATTCCAAATAAACGTTATTTAGAGTAAACTGTTTGAATGAAGCTTTCGACAAACGAATTGCGCTCATTTAGACTTCCTGTCAGCTAAATATGGAGGCAAACAAGAGACATTCAATCATTCACAGCTCAATAGAATTATTATGACTATAATTTCGTAGCAGAACTCGACAGTAGGATGAAATTTCGGTGTAGAACAAATTGCGCAAACTAAGGATGAGGTGGGTCGTGGGAAAATAAAATACTTCCCGTTTTTGTTCTTAAGAAAGGTGGGTGTCATTTAAAGCAGAGAAATATGTTCAATTGCTGCGGTCTGTTCTCAGTTAGACGTGCGGTGCTTCAGGGACAAAAGATAATTGAAAAATCGTCAAGTAGGTTATTATTGTATTAAACATTTCAGCAACTTTATACTCAGTGCGTCAAACTAGAGATTCACGATGAACGCCAGGTCTTCCTTTGCTGTTAAAACATGGCCGCGGCTATAGCCCAGCTGTCTTTATTAAAAGGTAAAACCATTGGTTTCATCTTACAATAATCATGGCGAAAAAGCGAAACGCACAGTAAATACCTGTTTTCTCAAACCCCATTTTAGGAACTCGAACGCGCTCTCAGAATGAATATACAAGTAAATTACGTCTTATTGTTAACAATATAAATGTTAGGAAGTACATACCGTAAAATTGACGCCCAATGGACACCGTCGTTGTTCGTTACAAAATATCCAAAGAGCGGTCAAGTGTTTCTTCTCCGCTTGCCAGGAAACCAAAGAACGGCTCGTCTCCTTAAAGCCGTTTTTATATCACACCAAATGTTTTAGTCTGTGAAAAAACAAAACAGGAGTTCTGTAAGATGGCGCTGCAGTTGTACGTATTCCTGCTATACGTCTTATAATATTTGCCAATAAGACAACCTATATGTAAATACCACTAAGCTAAAAACCAACCATTTGGATATTAAACTTATTAAATCGGATGCTTCAAATACCAATGACCTCTTTTAATATAGATATAACCTTTTAATTATGAATCGTAAATAATATCGGAGGATTTATGTCGCCAGGATATCCAAACATTTACCCCTTCCACGAAAAACTAAACCTTCTCCGAAAATAGGAAACCGAAAAGTAAAACCAAAAAACAGAAGAAATAAAGAAAAATGCTCAGATGTCGAACGGAAGATATTAAAAATATTGTCACGAGCGTGTCGTGTTTCGATATTCGTGAGTGGGTTGTGTTGACAGACAAGGGCTCGTTAATAAGGTCAATGAACTAGAATAATAACCGACGAACGTATATATTTCGTAGTTTACACGGTTTGTTTTCTGTTTATTAGCGTTCGTTTTTTTCTCCTGGTCAGTTTTAGGAAAGTTATACAAAAAATAACTATTTTAAATTCAAAAAATATGTCTGACGTATTATATATAACACGTGCAACAACTCACGAAGAAGCCTGTAACAGTACATGCAGGTTTTTGGGCTCGTAATGTTATTGCTTTCGGTATTTATCTACCTTGATGGCAAACCTGATAAATAAACATAATTTACGTAGTTTTAAATATTATATAAGTATAATATACCGTATACATTTAAATATTACATACACAAACTTTTAAAAAATATAAGAACATTCTAAGAATAAACCCAAGCTCAACTGATTTGACCAAGAAGCTTTTTCTTTTTGTGCACAAAGTAACGCATTGACCATTGCACAGCATGTTACACGCTGCAATGATTCGTGCAACTTGTCTCGCAATGATCTTGACCATTGCACAGCATGTTACACGCTGCAATGGTTCGTGCAACTTGTCTCGCAACGATCTTGATCATTGCACATCATGTTACACGCTGAAATGGTTCGTGCAACTTGTCTCGCAATGATTTTGACCATTTCACAGCATGTTACACGCTGCAATGCTTCGTGCAACTTGTCTCGCAATGATTTTGACCATTTCACAGCATGTTACACGCTGAAATGGTTCGTGCAACTTGTCTCGCAATGATTTTGACCATTTCACAGCATGTTACACGCTGAAATGGTTCGTGCAACTTGTCTCGCAATGATTTTGACCATTTCACAGCATGTTACACGCTGAAATGGTTCGTGCAACTTGTCTCGCAATGATTTTGATCATTTCACAGCATGTTACACGCTGAAATGGTTCGTGCAACTTGTCTCGCAATGATTTTGATCATTTCACAGCATGTTACACGCTGAAATGGTTCGTGCAACTTGTCTCGCAACGATCTTGACCATTTCACAGCATGTTACACGCTGCAATGGTTCGTGCAACTTGTCTCGCAACGATCTTGACCATTTCACAGCATGTTACACGCTGCAATGGTTCGTGCAACTTGTCTCGCAACGATCTTGATCATTTCACATCATGTTACACGCTGAAATGCTTCGTGCAACTTGTCTCGCAACGATCTTGACCATTTCACAGCATGTTACACGCTGAAATGGTTCGTGCAACTTCTAGCTCTCACAACAACTACGTCAACGTTGTTAAAGTTGCGTGAAAAGTTGTATGGAAAATCGCACGGTTTGCAATTTTGTTATTCTCCTCATTCTTTTCCGACAGACAGACAGACAGACAGAGACAGACAGACAAACAGACAGACACACAGACACCTGACAGACAGACAGCTGACAGACAGACAGACAGACACACAGACACACACACACACACACACACCTGACAGACAGACACACAGACACCTGACAGACAGACAGACAGCTGACAGACAGACAGACAGACAGACAGACACCTGACAGACAGACACACAGACACCTGACAGACAGACAGACAGCTGACAGACAGACAGACAGACAGACAGACAGACAGACAGACAGACAGACAGACAGACAGACAGACAGACAGACAGGGTTTCTGAGCCTTGGACTGGTATTGAACCTGCAACCTTGACCAGTTAGACGAGATCATTATGACATTAGAAGACTGCATATTTATAATTCAATCCCTGTCAGGGGCTCTGAAACATTTTCTGAGCATGTGAGCTTGACGAACGTCTACTAAACGTCTGTTACTTGTAGTAAACATAACTACTTAAGCGCATTAGCTGGAGCAAGTTTCTCACCAGTTGCACAACACTATAGACAACGACAAATACGTAAGAAAAAATAACCGAACATGCGCACAACTATCGGCAATGTATGCGGAAGAAATTAAGAGAACGTAAACCACACGACCACAATCTTGGTCAAACCTTGGATATAAATAGCATGAATACCAGTAACTCAATATCTAAAATACTCCTTTTCCTGAACGTCAATCACTATAGCTACTTAAAAATAAACAGAAAAACCCACATACATTATGAAGATATATATAAATATTACAGATAAATATAGATACAGTATATAGATACATTACCACACTAATTACATGATTATTCCAAATATGTGATATGCAATTATTACCGAACTTCCTCAAATAACTTGATTAACATAATGATAAAAACAACATCGATAATCAAAACCGAAACATCATGAGATTTTGTCTCCTCGTGGCTTATCGCTTAACCCTTTCTCATTTGGCATGATGAGTAAAATCGTCTGGTCTTCGCCAGAGTAAAATACATAAGGCTTGTTCACCCCAGAAGTTGAAACCACACCTTGCAAGCCTGCACCAATGAGTTGAAAGCTGGTACACCAGTCATCAAAGTTTGCCGCGAATGTCCCAGAATGTGCAAAAGCGCCACGGAACCACGCGAGAGCAAGCACGTCAACATGACGCTGAACGAATCATAAAAAAAAAACGTTTTCACCAACCGTCAATATTCGCGTCCCTGAACAGTTTCCGTAGAGGAAATCAAAACGTGGAACAACAATATTTTGTGTACCAATCTTAGATACCAAATTGGACAATCTGTGTCGGATTAGATTTAAGGTGACGTGGTAACGTTTTCTGGCAGACCATGGGGGTAGATTAACTCTTTGCTGTCCGAATCAGTTGCCTGTGACTGCATGGTGTTTAGTATATTTTACTCTAACGCCAGACGATTTTACTCGTCAAGGGACGAACCCTTATTAGTCACCAAGCAGTTAAATCTCAACCAAAGCTGAACGTTCCCGTATGTGATAGGTTCTGTGTCAATATTAAGTGTATGTACACTACATCAACAATCACAAGTACCAATTGAAATACCAGACAACACTTAGTCGAAAGAGGAGTTTGAAGTTGTAGAAAAACAGCCTTACACAGTGTCGTACGCCAAAGCAAAACTAAGGACGGGTGTACCATAACTCCCTTAGGCGTAGGAACTGCGGCAATTACGGCACGCGTCCTTACAAGGTGGTCAAACGTGCCTCGAGAGATCTGTGCCCTCCCCAAACTCAACGTACTTCCCAAGTTATTGGACCAGATTGCGAGGCTCATAACTGTCATAATTAAAGACACAAACTTAATCGCTCGAGATGGCCATATCGGATGTAAACCAGCAAACAGATGGTATATAATATACACAAATAGTCTAATCTAGTCCAATCACGCGTACATATACATGCAGTGCTTCGACGGTAACTGATCACAATTTTGTATCACTATACAGTCAATTTAGACAACAAATACAAACAATGGACGAAGAGAAAGCAGGACGTTTACACTGGCAAATTTCAAATTATCCTGCTAAGTCTTAACACAGGTCTTAAGAAAACAATACACGATAATTTAGTTATATATCTGCTACAATCACGAGAAACAAACAAGTATACGTCGCCTGTAATTGCTAAATATACAGTAACCGCGGTAAACATTAAAGCTGAGTTCTGCTTTCGCAAAGCAACACTACACGATTGAGAACCCATGGTCGTTTCATGATTACGTTTATGGTTACACTTGAGAACTTAGAGTTTAGTATTTTAAAAAGTGGACAATAACATGCAACGACATATGACATACAGGCCTGTGTGTTCATAATATCTGTTCATAATAAGCACGATATTCTAATTGATTTACACCAAAATGGTGCTAACCCAGTGAAACCTTACATGAATGTTGCCGTAATAAACTTAATACAGTAGTTAGGTCCACAAGGAAACCAGGAAGAACTAATGACAGATATTACATTCGGCATTATTCATGTTGCAAGCAAACCATCATGACAGATAGATAGATATATATATACATTCATGGATTACCGAACCAGCATGATATAGAAGTTATATGGGAAAACGTTATTCAGAATCATATATGCTATATACTAACATAAACTATTCCACTTACCTCGAATCTGCATGGATCCGTTTTGAAGTCCTTTGGTAGAAATATATATAGATATATCCAATGTTAGAGTGAAGAGCATCTAATGACATGTCAAACGTTACAGGTTCCTTGATTGTCTAAACTGTGTCCAATATTACACTGCTATGGAGGGGGTGATACAGCAATTGTTATGCAGATAACTTTCGCTAAATTACAATGAAATACCGACTTACGAATCGTCAAAACTTTCGCAACCTTAAGCCGCTTAGGTGTTGGACGATTGTTTAAAAGTATGTCAAACGTTTGCTATATGAACTACAATAAACAACCGAAAGCGACAAAACAGGAATTGTCAACGAGATTGAAGTATTTTGAGGAAATAAACACCGCGTCACATTGCCTTAAATCGCGTCAGAGTTTACATATATTTGGGCATAAACATTACATCGTTCAACAGGCAGTCGCTGTTCTCGTGCGGAGAAACCATTGGAAACGTTTTAAACGCACACGGCTACCCAGCTTGGCGCATTTCTTAACGTTCTTTGTTTGCCTGTTAGGCTGCGAGATTAAATGTTAAGCTTGAGCTGTTCACTTGTCTCGGACGGCTTTGTTTTAATGCCTTGTTTACTGATAGGTATAAGTGGCCAGCACAAAAGGATCGCAAGAGTTCACCTCACAAAGACGCTATAATCAGCAGAAAATCAAGATAACACAACATTATAGGCTAGACGAAAACGGAAAACCGCCGTCAAAAATCAGTATCGATATTATTTTTATTTTTTATATAAAATTAAAAATTCGAAGCCATGAAAGTACACTCGCCAGTGAAATAAATTAATAAGTCTGGGAACCCTAAGTTTGTTTACACAAACGTTGACTCTATGTACAGAGAAAAGAAAATCCAATTTTTTTAATCCACTGCATAGCAAACAAGATGGCGGCATGTGCTTTTTAACCATGATCCTTTGCATGCAGCAAAAACTATATTTTGATGTTATAATTAGTATTACTGGTGTCCACTTCTTGTAAGTTTTGTTGTTGTAAGACTATGGAAAGCACTGAAAGCTATCCTAAAAACCGATGAGATAATAAAGTGAAATTTATCTACTGTACACGAACTAAAGTTAGTCGTTCAATTGCTCAAAAATCATTTTAAATGCATTTTCTCAACTATCAATTAACTTTTCATGGTATTTCTATCCAATTATCTGAGTAGTAGTTTTATATTCTACTGATATAGAGTAGATAACGAAGGTAAAATCTTCCTGCAAAGTTTAGGTATTTTGACTATCTTGTTCGACTAGTCTTGCTTGGGTTTTCCCGCCTCTTTTTAGCTGACGTCCGCATAAACCAAACTTGCGAGGTTACTAAGTTTCTCGAAATATCACGTGACAGAGAGAAAATTCTCCTCTCAACCTTCCCAGAAGTTATGTGGGTTCGCAAAGGTCCATGGTAAAAACTACTGCCGCCATCTTTTCTTCCCTATATGGTGGACTGACGCAGAATTAAATGCATGTACGCGGAATACATGAACATAAATAGCCTAAATTCTCAATAGATACCATTTTCTAGGCTAACTTAAACAATTTCTAGTTCTTATATACCGTTCTTTTACTGTATTATACGATAACCTGTTCTTATAATTTTCACCAGAAAACCATATTTACATATCCAAACTTGTTTTACAAGATGAATAGAACTATATGACGGTGGTCAACTTGTCTGATAAGATGAAAACCAGACGTTTTGTGACGGCCATATTTACATGCGAATATAATATAGTCTATTGTTTGTACAAGGTTAAAATATACACAATTCACTGAGAAATCTTACGGACATCAAGACCCAAACGAGGCTGCTTTTTCATTGAAATACAACGACCAAGATCGAAACCAATAGCCGATGGTTTGGCTTGAATAGTATATATCCTTAACTCACGATTGTAAATCTGATAATGGTTTTTGAAAAAAAATAATAGGAAAATTGTTAAAAAAAGAAATTGAGTATTCTAGTCGTAGAAAAGATGTCAAAATCAAGAGACTATTAAGCCTGTTTTGAAGTCATCACCGACACAGGATGGTCCGCAGCTCGCTGCGAGTATTTAATTAAAAATGACTGAAACGAGCACTGCGAGTTATTTTTAATTATAGTAGATGCAAGTACTCGCAGCGAGCTGCAGACCAGTTTCTGCGATAACTGCGTTTCACGCCTTACAGTACACGCGTATAAAATCTCGCAAGTTTTTACAGCATTGTTGCCTGAACAATGCTGTAACAACTTGTTGACATATGTGAACAACATTGATAAATGAACAACAATTGTTCATCATTGTTTCAACAAGTTGTTACAGCTTCATGAAACAACAACCGTTGTTCACGCATGTTGTAACAACCGAAGAACGTGTTGATACATCAACCATGTTCACCATTGTTGTAACATTGTTGTTCATCGTTGTTACTTCGTCATGCTGTTACAACATGTTGTATCATGTGCGAACAACGTTGTTGGCTATAAAGAATGTGCTGTTGCAACAACTTGTTCATAACTGTTGATTTATCCGTCAACAAGTTGTTCGAACTATAAGTGAACAACTTGTTGATAACTTGTTCACGGCGAGCAGCACAACATTGTTCACGGGGTGCAGCACAACATTGTTCACGCCTGTTGACAACCGTGAACAAGTTGTGCGTTTTTACGCGTGTAGTTGTCCACAATAAACCACTTTCATAATAGCGATTAATTTGAATATTCTTTTATGTGCATCTTAATAAGCCTTTCTAGCCTCGTTTGCCGGTATCTGTAATCTTTGCTTCATAACGAGGCCAGAAAGGCTCATTTAAACGCACATAAAAGAATACTTAAAGTGTCGGCCATTATGACAGTGCTCAATAGTCCCTTGGATTGACAATATTTAAGTATAGGTTAGTTACCGAAACCAAGGTAACCGAAGGCCCGAGGTAAATAACTTACTTAGTTACCGAGGTTGAGGTAACTAACCTATTTAGTTCAAGATCACAGAGGTTACCTAAGAAACTGAGTTCGTTATCGCAGAGGTTGTCTAAAAAACACTTCAGTCGCGATGATAAATCCTTTATCACATTTGTGACCACTGATTAACCCTTATTTTCCCAACCACGCATAAATCAAGTTAATTGCCCCGGGCTGATATATATCAGTGAACTCGATGTAAGTTAAAATCTGATATATATATTAGCCCGGGGCATTAACTTAATTTATGCGTGGTTGGGAGTAATTATTATAAATAAACAACCGCGGTACATCAAAGAAAACCGAGGTGATCATGAACTAAAGCCTGGTTTCCATATAGCCGTAAGAGGCGGCGGCATGGCTGCGGCAAGGAGCGATGGTCCAATCATAGACAGTGTTGAATTAGCCAGCAATAAAAAGCTGTATGCGATTGGACCTTTGCCCCTTGCCGCAGCCATGCCGCCGACTCTTACGGCTATATGGAAACCAGGCTTAAGTATAGGTTAGTGACCGAAACCGAGGTCACTACGCTGGTTATTAACCCAGAGGGCCGCAGGCCCGAGGGTAATAACCAGTGTAGTCACCTCGGTTTCGGTCACTAACCTATACTTAGTTTATTCATGACACAGACGATATTTGTCGTTGTTTAACAAAAAAATGGTATTCTAGACGTAGTTTTAAAGCGATATAGTAGGTCATTTAATATGCAAGGTCAATAACCTATTTATTAACCGCGGTACATCAAAGATAATTCATGCATGAATGAACTAATACCTGATAATTCCATTTCCTCAGTATCACTATCTTTCTCCGCAATATTGTTGCTTTCTCTCCATTTATCCAAAGAATCCGTCGACTGGTAAGATTTTATCCTCTTACGAGGAACATAGAAATCGCTCGCTGTCGTCGTGTCTACAACAGAGAAAGCAGACATATGATGAAAAAAATTTAATCCGCGCGTGGGTCTAAGATGAGTGGATGCTAGCATACTGGGACGTACCGTTACTGTGCAGCTAGGAGTTTGGAGTTACAAGTGCTCTAGGGAGACAGAGGAAATGACCCCCCAAAGACAATAGCGCCCAGGAAATGGACAGTGGACTCCCGTGGACCGGCTATTCTGGATCGCTTATCCGGTAGATAAGTCCTAGCGAGTGAACAATTCTATCAATGCTTAAAAAAACTTAACTTTTATCTACCAAATATAGCATTATCAGATACATAAGTCGATATTCAGTGATTAAAGTTTAAATTAGGTTGTTCAAGGGCACGGCTAGTGTGGTTCTATGGTTTTAGCTACGACTTATCCACACGGTAAGCTTTCTGGGCTTCAGTATAAATCAGCCCCTGGACTATGTAGGTTAAATATTGGTGTAAAACGAACCTGAAGGAAATTTTGAAGAACTTGCGAAGATGAACTCCACAGCACCTTCGTCTGGGAACCGTTTATCTGTAAAACATAATATTTAAATCATTTTATAGTATATTGTGTTTTCGCTATAGTATATTGTGTTTTCGCTATAGTATATTTTGTATTCGCTATCCTACAGAACGTCAGCCTCGTACCCAGGCGTCTTTGGGGAAGTTGCGCTGATTGGGCGGGGGCTTTGGGGGAGGACGCCGTCGTCCACTTTAGAAGTCATTGAAGTTAGTTAACATCGAACACGTAAACTGATGATGTCATAAGACCGTCAGAATTTGTTGCCATGACAACAAATGTGTGACATATATTCGGATTTATAGCACATCTCCACTGACCTTTATAAGCTTCGTCTAACTGGGATTTCTCAAGACGAAGGAAATTGTTTTCAACAGCATCCGTGTGAAACTGACAACGAAAGATGATTTCACGTCCTGAAGTGATGCTCTTATGGGAACACTTTATCTGAAGAGAAATCAATATACTTAATAGTTGAATAATAAATTACTGTATATCAATATGCCAATACCTAACCGCGCAAGCGAACCAGAGTTGCTGCACAATACAAACATAAAAATTGCTAGATTTCTTTCGCGTGGTTTTCAACACACAGGGCAAAATTCGCACCCTCGCCCTGGGCTCGGGGATTAGGTTATATTAATTTTCACATGGCTCGGTTTCCTCTGTTCTTTTCGGGGAATATATTCAATAGCCCCTGATAACAATGGCAAAACAATAGATTAATATTATCCTCTAATATTCGCATCAATATTTCTTTTCTATTGTGACTCCTGTCAACCTCACCCATGTGAAAATTAAGTACGTTCACGCCCTCGGTGAATTATATCCCCTCGTGGCCTCAAAATAACCTATACTTAAGGCCTGGCGAAACGCTTTCAACATCGCATTCAACATTGTTGAACGATGTTGAATAGTGTTGAAAGCACGAGTGGCCAAATGAATTCAACATTCATGAATGACAATTAATTGAACGCGGGCTCCACAAAAGCTGGAATCGACAATATCCCGCATGGCGCATGTCTCTGTTCAACAAAGTTGAATGAAATGTGGCCAAATGCGTTCAACACCTTTCAACATTTTGAGAACAATAGAAATGTTGAACGCGTGTTGAACGAAAATTTGAACATGTTCAAATTTCGTTCAACATCATTCAACACCATTCAACAACGTTCAACATCATTCAACAGGGGTGGCCAAACGCTTTCAACATGTTAAATGTTGAACGATGTTGAATGAAATGTTGAAAGCGTTTAGCCAGGCCTTTAAACTGAGGTAGCAGTTCACTCTGATGGATGTAGAACTTCAGATAGGGAGGTCCAGGCGCATCCTGCCCCGAAAAATATTTGAATTCTACGGTCTCGGATTTCCTGCGTTTTGAGAGCACTTATGAGAGTCAAACACACCTTTTTTAGCGTTGGGCCGCACTTTGCGTAGGTAGCATACTGATAGGAACGCAATTAACTCGCTTGCAAATAGAAGGCCTCGCCCTTCCTCCCCTAGATCTGCCAGTGGGTTCAATCTGCGTCAATTTTACGTACAAAAAGCCCACTTACTAAAAGGTCTCCTCGCACTTCCAATCCGTTTTCAATTGTTACACAAACGCTCTTTTGATCAGCTGCCAAAGAACTAAAAAAGAACACAGAAAACTTACCAACAAGACTAGAAAAAAGTGAGAACTTATATAGTACATAAATATTTTTAAAAAAAAACATTATTAGGGGCCGTTTAAACGGGAGAAAATAAGTCGCGACTTAATTAAGACGCGTCCTATTTAAGTCGCAAACACACTCGTATAGGCTCGTATAAACAGTGTCGGATTCACCTTCCCAGGGCCGGGGGCAAAGATATTTTAGGGCCGGTCACAAAATGAGAGCCATCCCCGAAGTATGGTGAACTGAAAGCGTAGGTTGATTGGATCATCGGAAGTTCGTACTTAAGCTGCCTCGGATTGCCACTCCCTTCCTGCTTTCAAACAGAAGGGGGCCCGTGGCTGAGATAGCGTGTGATTTTCTCAGGCTAGTTCGGACTTTCAAAGAGAAACTGCATAATTTTTTTATTCACTCATTTTTTTGGGCCGGTCAGAATCTGGGGGCAAATGCCCCCTTTGCCCCATAGGTAATCCGCCACTGCGTATAAATGGTCAATTTTTCAGGATGGTTCAGGACCAAAGTAAGTGGCGACTAAAATAAGAACAGGGTTGAAAGCTAGTCCAAAATAAGTCGCGACTTACTAGAATTTGACCGTTAATACGACGGGTGTTCGCGACTTATGGCCCTATTGTGTATTTCAGCACACCGCTCTTTTGGTGCAACGTCTGCTATATTAACTTGCTATCTCTACATTACTTACTATACATGGGTCTCTACATTACTTACTATACATGGATCTCTACATTACTTACTATACATGGATCTCTACATTACTTACTATACATGGATCTCTACATTACTTACTATACATGGATCTCTACATTACTTACTATACATGGATCTCTACATTACTTACTATACATGAGTCTCTACATTACTTACTATACATGGATCTCTACATTACTTACTATACATGGATCTCTACATTACTTACTATACATGGGTCTCTACATTACTTACTATACATGGATCTCTACATTACTTACTATACATGGGTCTCTACGTTACTTACTATACATGGGTCTCTACGTTACTTACTATACATGGGTCTCTACATTACTTACTATACATGGATCTCTACATTACTTACTATACATGGATCTCTACATTACTTACTATACATGGGTCTCTACATTACTTACTATACATGGGTCTCTACATTACTTACTATACATGAGTCTCTACATTACTTACTATACATGGGTCTCTACGTTACTTACTACACATGGGTCTCTACGTTACTTACTATACATGGGTCTCTACATTACTTACTATACATGGGTCTCTACATTACTTACTATACATGGGTCTCTACATTACTTACTATACATGAGTCTCTACGTTACTTACTATACATGGATCTCTACATTACTTACTATACATGGGTCTCTACATTACTTACTATACATGGGTCTCTACGTTACTTACTATACATGGGTCTCTACGTTACTTACTATACATGGGTCTCTACATTACTTACTATACATGGGTCTCTACATTACTTACTATACATGGGTCTCTACATTACTTACTATACATGGGTCTCTACGTTACTTACTACACATGGGTCTCTACGTTACTTACTATACATGGGTCTCTACATTACTTACTATACATGGGTCTCTACATTACTTACTATACATGGGTCTCTACGTTACTTACTATACATGGGTCTCGTAGATTAAATTAAAATCTTGGTAAATAGAAAAGAACGGACGACAACCTTCACAAGAAAAGAAAAAAAAATCTGTTTTTTCAAGATGGCGAAAAACTACCAGCCCAAGAAAAAGCAAGAGCTAAAGAAATGTTCAGTATATTGGAAAAACTTGCCTCCTTTCCCATCGTAATTTGGAATAACGTGTACAATAATGTGTTTCAAAGAAACAAATCTAAAATATAGGAATATAAAAATTACAATATACAGCTAGTTCCTAATAGCTGGAGAAACTCTTCAGAAAACTGAAACGATTCACGAAATGCGTAAATAGAACATACTTATCTGAAATTTCGATTTTGTTTGCGACCCAGTCATCAAGATAGTGGACATATCTTAAAGTAAAAAAAGATTAATTAAGGAAGGAAGGGAGGAAGGACGGAAAGGAAGGAGGGAGGGAGGGAAGAAAGGAAGGAAGGAAGGAAGGAAGAAAGGAAGGAAGGAAGGAAGGAAGGAAGGAAGGAAGGAAGGAAGGAAGGAAGGAAGGAAGGAAAGAAAGAAAGAAAGAAAGAAAGAAAGAAAGAAAGAAAGAAAGAAAAAATAACTCTACCTGCGTTGTGATGGCTGAGTTACCCCACCCAGTTTATCATCATAAAATCTTTTCATTGCAAACTCATCAAGTGCTGCTTCAGGACTTTAAGAGAAAAAGGCAAAAAAATCACTGAAATTCCGTAAGTAATGGCGGCGCCCAAATGGTTTCCAATGTTGCGCCCAATCCACACCCTCTGAGGTGGTTTTGTTTTGTAATCTTTATAGCTAGAGCGACATTTTACGACACTTTAATGATTAAACGGAAACCAGGCTTTAAAGACCACGACATTTTATTTAATTTTATTTTCTACATAAAAACATCGAGTGTACATATATCCAACGAATTTCAAAGATATCATTTCATACCTTACAGCTTGCTTGCTGTAGTGCATATATGATGCAACAACAACTCCAGTTCTACCTTTACCACCCTATGTCAAACAACACAGTAAAAATGAATAATGAATGAATAAGACTTCCTTCAAGAAGGAAAGGGTGACCTCTTCATGACTGCTTAGAAAATCTCGTGTCCCATGTGAAAATCCCGTGTCCTATGTGAAAATCCCGTGTCCTATGTGAAAATCCCGTGTCCTATGTGAAAATCCCGTTTCCTATGTGAAAATCCCGTGTCCTATGTGAAAAATCCCGTGCCCTCTCCTCTCTCCCTCCATCTCATTCTCTCCATTCTCCCTTTCCATTCTCTCTCTCCTCCCTCCCTCTCTGCTTGCAAAAACAATATTGTGTATTTGTATGTGTAGCAATATACCTTGCAGTGAACAACAACGACATGTTGTGGATCTGAATTCAACCAAGAATCTATTGATTTACAAATGCTGAAAGACAAATTTATTCATTTCTTGGATGTCTTAATTTTAGACAAATTTTAGACATGTTAATTTAGACAAATGTTACATGCATCATTTAGTTATTTTTCATTGGCACAGAAGATCACCTTACCTGCACAAACGTTCTAGAGGTGGAGCTAGATGGTCTGGCCAACCAAAATCTAAAACCTGTAGCAACAAAGATAATATACAATTAATGCATATTAAGCATGCCAATCACCAACCCAACAAGCTAAACAATCCACCACAACCATGACAACTGCATCAGCAACAACACCATCAGCAACAAGACCAACACCACCACCTACACCACCACTACCAACAACTACACCATCATCAACACCACTGGTGGTGGTGGTGTTGTTGGTGATGGTGTTGGTAGTGGTGTTGGTAGTGTTGTTGTTGTTGGTAGTGGTATGGTGTTGTTGATGGTGTATGGTGTTGCTGGTAGTGTTGCTGGAGGTGGTGTTGGTTGTGTTGTTGATGGTGGTGGTGTTGTTGTTGATGGTGTTGTTGTTGTTGGTAGTGTTGATGGAGATGGTGTTGGTTGTGTTGTTGATGGTGGTGGTGGTAGTGGTGTTGTTGTTGATGGTGTATGGTGGTAGTGTTGATGGTGGTGGTTGTGTTGTTGATGGTGGTAGTGGTGTTGTTGTTGGTAGTGTTGATGGAAGTGGTGTTGGTTGTGTTGTTGATGGTGGTGGTGGTAGTGGTGTTGTTGTTGTTGGTAGTCATGGTGTTGTTGTTAGTGGTGTTGTTGTTGTTGATGGTGTAGTTGTTGGTGGTGGTGGTGTAGGTGTAACAACACCACCATCAACAACACCACCACCAAACTCATGCATAAAAACATGCACCCACCTGGTTATTTAACTTAGAAATATCATAACTTCTTTCTGATAAATTAAAAACCTATGTTGAAAAAAAACCCAACACAACAAGAATAGATTTTTGAATTCTTAAATCTCAAAAATTTTTCAAAAATATGAGAGAACACTAAAAAAGAACATACTAAATAGTTATCTTGATGCTTCTTCTTCAACATCTTTGCAACATCTTTTAAATCATTACGATACGTTGTCTCTAAACCAGTAGCTGGGAAAGACATTGCTGTTGAAAAAAACACACAACACATTCCTAAGTTTTAGACCTACTGTATCTTGTAAAATACAATCATGTAGTTTTCACTTGATCATCATGACAAACAATATGAAACACCTAAAAATCAACATTTGGTATAAAAAGGCTTTACCGATAATTCTTTCTGTTATATATGTGAGATCCAAATCAAATTCATGATCAACATGACGACTTCGTCCTCTATAAAAAAACATCAAAAAAATGTTTAGCTGCACTGCAAAACTGCAAAAATGGCCAACAAAAAAAACACAAAAATATATAATTTAAGCATACCTGGATACTGTATATTTAAGAATATTTTTAGGAAATGACTTGTAGCTCTAAAGATGTAAAATAAAAAATTTAAAATAAAAACATTGATGAATAAATTAACAAAAGTCATGTCAAGACAAACCCCATCTTCTGACAAGCCTTGAATTTATACTAGTCTTACATGTACTGATTTAAATGAAGTCCCTTGTTTCTCTTCATTCTGAAAAGAGATGAAACAAAAAACCATTAATAATTGGATTAAGCTGATTTTTTTACTTGTATAAGCAGGTGTAGTGATCATGAAGAGATTTTTGAACAGAATTCATAAAAATAGGTCCACAATGCATTCACAAGTGTTACTATTTGCTACAGTGCCAAAAAAATACATGTCTGCTCTCCCAAAAAATGTACTATTCTGTACTGTAATAACCTTAACTTGCATATTGTATAAAAAATATAATAAAGTCAAACTAGTGCATGTAAGTTTGTAAAAGTACATGTATCAGCAAAAATTCCAATAATCATCAAAGTTTTTGTTTTATTTACTACTTACTGAATCTTTAGATGAGTTGTTGCTACATCCTGACACAAAATGAGAGTTTAACATTTTCTAAATAAGGTACATGTATTACTAATAAATATGCATCATCCAAAGCAGTATATAACTCATTAAAAACTAAAGTAAAAAATAGAAATGGGCTTACCCATGTTTATATAACCGGATGTAAACACAAGAGTGAGTTTGAAAGAATTCAAAAGTTTATATGAACCCAACACAAAAGTAAGGATTTACATATTAAGCAGTCTTTTGAGTTTTCCCAAACTCATTTAAGTGGTTAATTCTCTGAAAGTTTTCATGGCGATAATGTAATATAAATAAGTTTTGTAGAAACACCACGTAAAATATTTCTTTGCTAAAGCTTTCGGCCTGTTGACTCAGGCCTTCATCAGAGCAATAACAACAAGCTGTTGGCTCAGATCATTTATAAACTAAGCAACTGATCAATTAAATCACGTAAGAATACAATGGCGTATCACGTTAATTTTATTAATTAGAAAACAAAATCAAGAATGTTCTCCAAATAGGGCACACCACGTGCTGTTTAATGGCTGTTCCTCCTGAGAATGTTCTTGTTCTTGTTGTTCTTGGTGTTTCCACAATTAAACGTATTTATATTCATTTAAGTTAATTGCATCAGGCTTTCCTTTATGAAATAGAACTACACTTCATCCTAACCTGTTGTTCCTTATCTGGTTTCTTGTCAGCAACACTTAGATCCTTTTCACCAGGCTTATCACACACAGGAATCTAATAAAATATTTTACGAAAATCCTGAATTAAAAATACCATTATGATATGGCAGTAAAAAATAATTTACATGTTTCTCAAAATTTGCTTATTTCTAATTGCAAAAGAGACTCTTGTCTATACTAATGGAAAGAAATTCTTCAGATAAACAGCAGAGGCTGCAGGGAGTAAATGTTTTATATCTGCTGTTAGAAACTGGGGACACTGATAAGTACTGTACAAATTATTGATAGAATTAAATTGCGAGGTATAAATTAATTTAAGTTGGCAATTAATTTCTGTTTAACCAAGTATCTATTATTCTTCATTTCCATCAAACACTATACAACAAATAATCTTCTACTCCGTGATTTCGCCAAAGGATTCAATTCAAAGCTTATTAAATTCAAACTTCACAATGAACTTCACAAACTTCCAACAAATGTTGACAAACGAATTTCGAAAGCAAGCTGAAACTGACTATAAGAAAAGCAGTTTATTTTCATTTCCATTATTTTAATTTACATTTAAATTAAGATACTGACCTGAGATAAGCACTTTAAATGGCAGGTATAACCACATGCTACAAAAATAAAATAGTAATTTACATATATCTACATTACTGTATAAAATTGATATTAAATTTAGATAACAATATTTAAGTAAACATACTGGTACACGTGACTCCTTCAAAAGACTTTTCATTAATACAAACAGCACATGAATTAAACATAGGACTTGACGCATGTACAAAGATATGATCCTTATATGGCTATAACAAAAATACAAATAAACGATAAAGGACTAGGGGCTAATCATCCTTACTCACAGCCAACGGCTGAACTGCAAAGGACGCAGATCAAGGTGGCCATGTCGAAGCATATCAAATTAAGGAGCTCCAGGCAGCTGCCATACAACACAGTTCAGACAACAGCTAATTATATAATGAAATAAAAGTAGCATGCTGCGTAGGCAGTATAGAAACAACAATCGAAATATAGTAACTTAGGTTAGATAACTTAGGTTAGATATACTCTCTGACGAAGGGCCTTCGCTCGAAACGTTAGATTCCTACATTCTACTATATTTCGATTAGCTAATTATATAAGATAGGTGTTCATTTTACGGAGGGAGAAAAACCAGAGAACCCAGCAAAAAACCCTCGAAGCGCAGGAGAGATCAACTACAAGTCTACTTATATGAGTTCCAAGCTTGATGATGGGGTCAGTCCCAAGCAGTCCAACCCCCCCTCCCCCCAAAGAAGTGTTATTTTGCGGCGGATTGGCTGCAGCAGCTCCCAGCAGTGTGTGAGAAGGATCATTCAGTTCCACCTGTTCGTCTTGCCTGACTCCTCCCACCGGTACCCAGAGAGGTTTGCATGCGCAGGTGCTCAATAAGGGCCCCAGCTGAAAACTGTGCCTTATTCAGCCTCATCCAATAATAGCTCAATATTACTACTAACGAAATATTGTGTTAATACTTAGCTTATAAGGGCTAGCTCTTATAACCTCAAACAAATGCTCAACTCTTTCAATAGCCTTGAGATCTCAAAAAACAAAGATCGCTATCACTAGTATATAACTAACTCTATGTATGATTATTTGATATATTGATGGTTTTCATCTAACATAATGCATGGTGGCCATATTGGTGTACAAAAACACAATGTAATGGCATGGTGTACCCCGAAATGAAATCATATAAATTTTACAATCTTGAGTAGTTTAATTAGCTCTGCCTCTGTTCATTTGTAAAGTTATGTGACATGGGTTAATCCTTTAGCAAATATCCCCCCAAATTTGAAACGTACATTTTGGCTAGAAGCCATGTAAATTTAATACAAAAACCACGGACAAATTCGTCTTCAAAAGAATATATTATATATAATATTGAGAATCAACCAACAAACTGTGATTTTTTTGTGGCATTTCTATTTAGCTGAAAGGAAGATATTGTAAACTTTAATAAAAGTAGCTCGCTTGAAATTTCTTTATTACGAAAGCCGCTTATATATTATAACTTGAAGCAGCAAAGACAACAACAAAGCATGAACAATGCGAGCAATAAAATGCCAGCAATAAAATGCCATATTGGGAAGTAAAAAGCGGAAAAGATTGAATATTCTAAACTAATGACACACACTGTCAAGAAACTATGACTTAACATATATATAGTAAATATATCGTAATTGTGTATCCTTTCTAACGTTTTTCCACAAAAAAAACCACCAACAAACCTTATGAATCTTTTATATCAAGCTGGGTATAAAGCCAGGAGATTTAAATAACCAAAAATGCTTCTCTAAATGATACACACTCCATAGACAATAGCCAGCACAATATAATGACAGCTTCTTCCGTTTGAAAGCAGCTTTTAAAAGCAGATGTGTTGATATAAAGCTTCTTAGATTACAAAACGAGTTTCTTTGTTGGTTGAATGTTAGCCAAAACATAAACTCCGAGTAATTATATTTTGAACGCTTGACTTTAATAGCACACGATATTTATAAATTACAAGAAACTACAACACAAAATGCGGCGGAGTTCCTGCAGCTCTCCCCCCAGAGTATTTATTGGTTATTTATTTTATTGAACTACTCACCGCCGAGCCTTTGTTGTCGTTGATTTCAACACTGTTTAGCGTTTTTTCACGAGAGTGACTTGCTGACCAATGTTCGCCCAAATCTGCCGCATTTGAAAATTCCGACATACAGTCGGGACAAAGGAATCCTTCTCTGTGAAGCATACTCGATACGAAGCATCCTCGGATGACGTCAATTTAAAAACTCATTTATTTATAAACGAGTGATTATATTAAACATACATTAATACATGCGACTGTCAACTCAAACCAAACTCGCTTCCTCCATTTCAATTTTTATTTTTTACTTATTTTAATACTCCGTAGGGTTGATCGGCGTACGTTCGGTCACATCGGGAGCTTCCGATGAGGTGAAATATATATTTTGAGCAGCCCATACTCTACACATTCTCTTCCTCAAATTGACTGTATAAGTGTATATCAGAGATCAGTGGTGTTATACTACCGCCATTTGCAGTTGAGCTTGCAGCTTGCTTACCTGACGTTGCTACGGAGTTTTGACAGGGTTTCAAATCGTTTCAAATAGTGATTAATATTCGCGATCGTGGGCGAGTAGATATTATAAAAAATTTCTAGTAAACGATTTAGCAACGACGGACATATAACGTTGGGAAAGCTCTATCAGATGACTTAAGGAGAAGCATTATTGATAAGATATTGGAAAACGGTGGAGAAAGAGCAACAGCGACGGTTATAACAAATTAATCACTAATTGAAACCCTGTCGAAGCTCCGTAGCAACGTCACGTTATGCCCTTGGCAACAATACGTTGCGGTCCAATGAACGCAGAGTTTCAAACGATGAAACAACGTCTTAATTTAGCAAGCTGCAAGCTCAACTGCAAATGGCGGTATTGTAATCAAGCTCTCAAATTGAGTGTGGGAGTCAATTTCAACGAATTAAAAAACGAATTCCTAATCCCCCCCACCCCAAACCACAACCTCCTGGAAACCCTAAACCTAACCACAACCCCCCGGTAGCCCTAAGCCTAATCACACCCGTACTGGTTTTTTCCTTATACGCTTTTTAGAGAAGAGAAGAGAAGAGAAGAGAAGAGAAGAGAAGAGAAGAGAAGAGAAGAGAAGAGAAGAGAAGAGAAGAGAAGAGAAGAGAAGAGAAGAGAAGAGAAGAGAAGAGAAGGGACGCATAAATGAGAAGAAAAGAAACAGAAAAAAAAATTAACAAGAAATAGAATAAAGGGGGAAACAAGTACCAATAAAAAAAACCTTTCAAGTAGACAAAAAGAAGAGCTGTAACACATTACTTTGCCCATTATCTTTATTTATAAATATGAATAATTTACATGCAAAAAGTTATATGCCTATAAAACTTAGTACTAAAAAAGTAAAAGAATTTGTATAGTTATTGTCAATTTCTACCTAAAAGAGATAACTAGTTCTACATTAATAAGTAGCGTCGCACACAGGTACCTCGTCACATAGAAATGACAAGATAAAAAAGATATATCCATAAAAACTTTTAAAACCAAAAACGACTTTCTAACGTGATTACAATGTCATTTTTATAATCTTAATAGAATGCCCTGCATGAACTACATAAATCAAACTTGGGTTGATTTTATAATTACGTTGACCTTATAAGGATGGCTAGAATATACCAGCTTCATTATTATAACACATATTAGTGACTCTAGTGCCTAGTAGAGCAAGTCGAGAAAATTCATCCTCGGTTGTTTCATGATTGTATTTGAAAGAATACTTAAAATAGAAAGAAATGTTTTTATATGCCTTTCATATTTTACCCCGCTCTTGAGTTATTGGTTATGTAATATCATGTTTGTGGGAATTTCTTTTGTTCTCACAGGTCCATTATAGTCAGTTTCAGCTTGCTTTTGAAATTCGTTTGTCAACATTCGTTGGAAGGGTACGGAAATTCGTCGTGAAGTTCGAATTTAATAAGCTTTGAATTGAATTCCTTTGGTAAAATCACGGAGAAGAAGATTATTTGTTGTATAGAATATAATAATAGATACTTGGTTAAGCAGAAACAAATTGCCGACTTAAATTTGTATCTACCTCGCAACGTAGTTCGGAACATTTCAACGTAAGTTCGGAATGTTCATTTCAATTATACGTATCGGATTTCAAAAGCAAGCTGAAACGGACTAAAACCTACTGTCAAACCGGTCTGATTAGAACTAATCATACCCGTCTTCGAATTAGTAATTAGTAATCTTTCTTAATAAGTATAATATATATGCGAAGCTGAAAAACATAAGCAAATAATAGCCAAAAAATTTAAGAGCACTCGAGAAACTATCTCAACGAGACTCGTTGTTTTTTTGCTATACTGTACAATGTTGAAGTTTAGTTTCCAGCATGTTGCTCTCGAGGTATCGTTGATGTACGCAATTCATAGTAACTGCGGTTAGATTGTTGTTGATGAGAACTAGGTTTTCTCAATTCAATGTATAGTTATCGTCGCACCCCAACTTGAATGCATAGTACTATAAATGGATTGTAACAGTAAAACTTCTGAGGTTCGACAACACTCATCGTGCCATTGATTGGCGCAGCATAACTGAATTGTTCATCTGTTGCGCTCCATCTTTTACAGTTGTGTGGTGAAAGATGGCCACTCTTTCGAGAACCATGCCAGATTAGTTTTAAAGGCCTGTAAATGATATAACTCGGTGTAAGAAAAATGAGAAACACAGTAGCACCAGCAGCAATTAACAGTATAACAACATTACAGCCAACAACAGCACGGCACCAGCACGGACACCAGCCTGCGCACAGACGCTCCGTCCCAGATCCAAAATATCGTCTATGCGTAGGCTACACGAACACCAGCGACAACAACAACAACAACAACAACAACAACAACAACAACAACAACAGCAGCAACAACAACAGCAGCAACAACAACATCAGCAACAACAACAGCAGCAACAACAACAGCAGCAACAACAACAACAGCAACCGCAACAACAATAGCAGGAACAACAACAACAACAACAACAACAACAACAACAACAACAACAACAACAACAACAACAACAACAACAACAACAAAAACAACACAACCGCAACCGCAACAACAGTAGCAGCAACAACAGCAGCAGCAACAACAACAACAGCAGGAACAACAACAGCAACAACAACAGTAGCAGCAGCAGCAACGACAACAACAGCGGCAGCAACAGAAACCACCACTACAACAACAACAGCAAGGACAACGGCAGCAGCAGCGACCACAACAACAGCATCACCACTACCACCAACAACAGGAGCATCACGTGACCACCACCAACACCACCACCACCAACACCAACACTAATACCAACCCCAACACTACCACCAACAACAGCAGCAAGAAATTAATGACAGCAACAGATTAATAATTTATAATATAATATAATGCAAATAATATAATTAGACTTCTCATACCAATTTGGATCTTTCCTAACATCACGTCCATCAAAAGATAATATAGGAATATCTGGATTAAATGCTTCGTCTTCTTTAAACATTGTTTTCCAAGACGGAAATAGCTGTTCACCCTAAAACAAGAAAACAAAATTCTCATTATCATAATCTCCATCATGATCATGATCATCATCAACCATCAATATCATCATGTGTCAACATCATCGTCATTATCACCATCACCACCATCACCTGAGCAATTACCGTCACGATCACGATCACCATCATAACAATTATCACCATCGACCATAAATATAACCATCACCATCACATGATCACCCATCACCACTATCACCACCATCATCTATTACTACCCATCATCACCACCATCACCACTATCACCACTATCACCACCATCATCTATTACTACCCATCATCACCACCATCACCACTATCATCACCATCACCTATTACCACCCATCATCATCACCATCACCCATCACCACCACCATCATCTATTACCGTCCATCATCACCACCATCACCACTATCCCACCATGACCTAGTATCATGACCCATCATCATCACCATCACATTTCCATCACCACAATCATCATCACCATACCACAACCACCACCATCACCACCATCATCACAATTATACTCACCTTCAAATTAGCCACTGGTAAGTCTCTATCTCGTCGTCTCACAATAGATTTAACACCTTGCACAATCGACGAGAGGAAGGCACGATATGTTCCCCTAAGACCTGCTTCTCTCGATTGCTCAAAGCACTTATGGTCAATACCACTAACACCACCCATAGCTCCAGTCACAGGTTTATTCAGCGCAATCAAGTGAAGCTATAGCAAAAACAAAATAAACACGATCAATCTCTTTTTTTCTCACCTTTTCACTTTGCTCAAAACAACACACTGCCTATGGAGCACTCTAGTTTTTTACACAAAGCGTTAAACACACTCTTAAACACGCTCTTTAACACGCTCTTTATTAACACGCTCTTTAACAGGCTCTTTAACACGCTCTTTATTAACACGCTCTTTAACACGCTCTTTCCTAAGAAGATACTTATGTGAACATCGACCAAAACCATGTCGTCTACTTACATAAGGTGAGGTAGATGTAATTCCTGGCTCAGGCATCTGAAGTTTTACATTTCGAGATGGCTATAGATAAATAAACACATCAGCAATGGTGAAGAAAAAAACGCAGACTAGACATGCATTAATTGACTGCGTACGTATTATGCCTAGATCTGGATAACTGCAGAAAAGTAGCTCAAAGATGGAGGGGGGAAAAGTCCAGACTTACCGGAGGTGTTTTAATAGAAACTCCTACAATTTCATCGCCGTACTAAAATAATAAGAAAATAAATAAAAAATCTACTATTATAACCAATGCATGTATTTTGTAAGAACGGTGTTATTCGTAAAGCTGCTACACGCTTGCTCTTGTCAACGACCTTGAAGCAACTTGCTACAAACACTGCCACAACAAGTTGTTGGGACAAGCTGCGACAAACTTGATGAAACGGCAGCGCAGAGTATTTAACCAACCTGAATTGACTTCCATCCGAGACCGTGACGAACAAACAACAACTGGGTGCTCAGGACAAACGCAATGGTTCCTTCTGGTGTTAAAGCTCCTCCTTCTGACAAATCATCTTGGTTATAGAAAGTGACGATCTAAATGACAGAAAACAAATTGTTTGAAGTACAGCGCAGTGCAGGGCAGGGCAGGGCAGGGCAGGGCAGGGCAGGGCAAGGCAGGGCAGGGCAGAGCAGAGCAGGGCAGGGCAGGGAAGTGCAGGGCGGGGCGGGGCGGGGCGGGGCAGGGCAGTACAAATGAACAGGACAAACGATGACCTACCCCAAGCGTAGTTTTCCCTTCGATGACTTGTTCGCTTGAAGTGCGATCTCGCCTTCTTCCCTCACCAAGGCTTCCAGTGGGACCGGAAGAGGAAAGTAGTGCAGGCAATGATCCCGGAGGACCTGGCGGTCCAGGTGGACCAGGATCGCCACGCACTGCAATTCCTGGAAGCCCATTTAAGCCAGAGCTGCCTTTCGGTCCAGCTTCTCCCTTTCGACCCTGGGAAAATAGTAAGATTATGACTTAATTCAGGACAATGAATGTTATAAAAGCGATGATGATTACGAAATAACACAGCCAAGAGCAACAGCAGCAGCAGCAGCAACAACAACAACAACAACAACAACAACAACAACAACAACAACAACAACAACAACAACAACAACAACAGCAGCAGCAACGCCTACAGCAACAACAACAGCAGCATCAGCAACAACAGCAGCACCGTTGACGCCACCACCAACAACGCGGGCAATAACCATGCAACATCAAGCCAACAATAACAGTAAAATAGATTGTTTTTGTGGAAACACCACGTAAAATATTTATTGGCTAAGCTTTCGGACTGTTGACTCAGGCCTTCATCAGAGCAATAACAACTGAGTGAATAATAGCAGGCCTGAGTCAACAGGCCGAAAGCTTAGCAAATACATATTTTACGTGGTGTCTCCACAAAAATAATCTATACTACATTATCGCCATGAAAACGTTCAAAGAAATAATAACAGTAAAGTCAAAATAGCCCCACCACTTGTGCATATCGTGGCTTACCTGTGATCCTTCCTTTCCATCCTGACCATCTGCGCCCTGAAACCCAATAATAATTTGTCATATTTGAAAAACAATGCAGTCCTTTCTTTAATACTTAGACGTCATGTTCAGAGTTATCAAATTATCTCTTATTTAGATCGAGTATCCACTTACATTCAAGCCATTTGCTCCAGTTTCTCCCTTTTCGCCCTGGAATACAAGAAGTAACAATTTATTTCAGTTTCATTTCAAGAAGCTAGTTTAGTATTAGTTGCCAAATGTTTTCTGTTCCTTTTAGTGAAATGTTATGATGTTAAGATATTTCTTTAGAAACAAACCTGGTTGCCATCCTGCCCGGATTCTCCCTTTTCACCCTAAAATTAAAAACCATTTTAACTCCAGAAAATTATAAAGTTCAAAATTTATGTGATAAAGACTATAAAGTAGGATCATTCAAGCAAGATGTCAACAGATCCTATTAGTATTCTTTGCATAAAAGTTACGATCTTTATATCTCAAACTCATTAATAATTTATGAAGAAAACGCAAAGGAAATCAGTACCGTGTCTGTGGTTTGGATATTGGAGGAAGAAATTACATAAATTAAGCAAACATTCATCTTGATTTTCTCTTAAAATACTGATTTGTTTGAGATACTATATCATACACTCGGAGGAGTGTTTCATCAGGATATCCAAACACCTCGAAGTTTGCTCAAAAACCTCGGCTTCTTCACCTTGGTTTTCAACAAACGTCTCGGTGTTTGGATATCCTGATGAAACACTCCTCCTCGTGTATGATATATTACATCAAGATATAACGGACAGTCGTTTCTAGGGAATCACTTTTGAAGCCGTTCAATAAACTTGCAGCACGTGCTTTATCAGGTCAAAAACACAGCGGCTCGTGTATTGAATAGTACATTAAACCACAGGAGCCGTAGATGTTTATTAGTGAAGCAAATTTAACAGTACAACGGGTTTATTTTATTTATAAAATTTTACAAGAATTTTATTAAATCGCTAAAGAGACTTTCAAGAGAAACCGTCCATGAACTCCCATGCGTTGGACTTGATTAAATTTTTAACAACTTAAGGGTAATTTCTTTTCGTATGCTTAAAGGTAGAGAACCTTAAAATGCTTATGCAGTTTTTTATGATTGCATTTGAAAGAACACTTAAAATGACAGAGTAACATCTTTTGTAGAATTGCGTTTCCTTGCTTCATTCTTGAGATATTCAGGTTTGTTTGATATGCAAATGTAATACTTATGACATTACACTGTATAATGACTTTTTAGAAAAGTATGATTTTCTTCAAGAGTACTTATCGAAAGTACTTAATAAAAATTTGCACTTAAATGTATGTAGCTTTATGTAGCCATGACCGGTCACTAAACGTGCGTAATTGTGTGTGAAATATTTAGACCATCCTAAAATTGATGCTCTTTCAAAAATCATTATGCAGTGTGATGTCATAAGTATGACATTTGCATATCAAATAAACCTGAATATCTCAAGAATGAAGCAAGGAAACGAAATTCTACGAAAGATGTTACTTTGCCATTTTAAGTCTTCTTTCAAATGCAATTATAAGAAACTGGGGTGAAATTTCGTTGCATAGGCACTTTAAACGAAGCCTTGAAACACCTGGTAATCAGTTCATGTCCAATATGCACCAATTCCTAGGTTAGGGTTTGTGTTGGAGTCAGCCCTACATGAAGTAAGGTTAGATATACTGCCGAAACAGAGAACGTAGGAGTCTAACGTTTCGAGCGAAGGCCCTTCGTCAGAGAGTAGGTACTTCACTGGATCTGAAATATCTTTCACCAAAAAGCTTACTTCAATTTATCTAGTGTCCTACCTGTTCTCCTTTTTGACCAGATGCTCCTCGAGGACCTGTATCTCCCATATCCCCCTTTGCTCCTACTAGTCCAGGATCTCCTCGATCACCCTTACTGGCCTTAATCTTAAAAAAGAAACCTTGCTTTATAAAACGTATATTGAATAAAAAATATATATATTCTCAAGCCTTCTGTATATCACCATAACAACAGCGTCATATGACGAACCTGCACAGCATTTTCTCCCAGTCCAGGAGGTCCAGCTTCTCCTCTGAACCCTCGTAATCCTTGTTGTCCCCGATCACCTTTAGGTCCACTAAATCCCTACAATAAGATTGAAAGATGTCAAACGAATATTCTTTCTGGAACTTTAAACTTTTTCTTACCAAGTTCTAACCTTTATTTAAACAGATTAGCCCTATACGTTATATAGTGTTTTCAGCAACAACAACTAAAACTTTATATTAGCCATATTTAGCAAGTGGGCTGGTATTCATAGAGAAATGTATTGAATATTGAGAATGTTGAAAATTTCCCGTAAATTATCAGAGGACATGTAACAACATAACACCACATACCGGTAAGCCATCATCGCCTTTTACTCCAGCCTCACCCTAAGAAAAAAATATTGTTTTTAATTTTAAGGTATATACAGTATACATATATATATATAGCTGTGTACCCGTGGGTGTTTGAGGGTGGGTGTAGTGGTGCGTGTTGGTGTGCGTGTTGGTATGCGTCTGGTGTGCTCATGTAATGTGCGTGCGTGTTGGTGACATGGTGTGCGTCTGGATTTTTTATACTCACGTGATGTGTGCGTGTTGGTGTGCGTTTGGATAGGCACGTTGGTGCGTGAGTTTGGTGTGTGTCGTGCGTGTGGTGAGCTCGCGTGAAGTGGGTGCTCACGTAATGTGTGTAGCGTGGTGTGTATACGTGTATGTACATGTGCGTGTACATCTAATCTGCACCTATTCATAGCCACCTCACAGTCAGAGCACAACCTTTGACCGTTCTAGTTTACTCAGCACAATGCCGGTGTTAAATAAGCAAATTTCTGCTACGCACCTTCGCACCCATTAACCCGGCTATTCCTTTCGCACCCGAAGCTCCTGTAGGTCCAACTTGTCCGCGGTCACCTGTGTCTCCTCTGTCGCCACGATCACCCTGGAAAAGAAACGAACGTAGTTTTAAAAAAAAAGGAGAGTGAAATCAAATAAAAAAATTAATTCTGAAAGTAGTATACCTGTGCACCTTTCACCCCTGGCATGCCACGAAGTCCAACATCACCCTGAACAAAGTCTAGGGGTCTATGTGTATAAGTGAGTGTCTGTCTGTCTGTCTGTCTGCCTGCCTGTCTGTCTGTCTGTCTGTCTGTCTGTCTGTCTGTCTGTCTGTCTGTCTGTCTGTCTGTCTGTCTGTCTGTCTGTCTGTCTGTCTGTCCATCCGCCAGTCCGTGTATGTGTGCTATACTTATTACGTACCTTTTCTCCTTTCGAAGCCTGATCACCCACTTTCTGAGCAGAAGATGTCCCAGAAGATGTTCTGTCTACTGTAACCTCCTGACATTAAAGATTGAAAAAATATTCGTACAAAGAGAAATCTGAAGCAAACAAACAAACAACCAAACGAACAACCAAACGAACAACCAAACGAACAACCAAACGAACGAACGAACGAACGAACGAACGAACGAACGAACGAACAAACAAACAAACAAACAAACAAACAAGTGATAACAAGAACAAACAAACAAACAAACAAACAAACAAACAAACAAACAAACAAACAAACAAACAAACAAACAAACAAACAAACAAACAAACAAACAAACAAACAAACGAACAAGTGATAACAAGAACAAACAAATCAATAAATTAAAAATAACAAACCGTGACAGGTCCAGGAGGTCCTGGAAGACCGCGATCCCCTTTTTTCCCCTGTGGTCCTTCAATCGAGAGACCCTGTTAAAAAATAAACAAAATATTAAGATGGATTCAATTCATTCAAAGTATTTATTATCAGCCGCAATATGCGAGTATAATAAGACAATTTACCTTACTTCCAGGTGCGCCCGAATCACCCTAGAAAAAAGATTGAAAATACGTTTTCAATTTCCAAAACAAAGCAGTCGATGTACAGAAAAATATAATTTATACACAGACACTAAACAACAACACTTTACAACGTCTTGAATATTTCTTATCATTAAACAAGAAAGCAGTTATATTGAAGTAGTTTTACCTTATCACCGTTCTTGCCTGGTAAACCCTGCAAAAAATATTTACATTAAAAATCATAAGCACTAAAAATAATCGGTGCGTTAAACAGTTTTCTTTTGTCAAGAGTCTCAACATTTCCCGAAACGAAGCCGCCGGAAACGTTGAGACTTGAGGGGGGAAATTAACTATAGTTTCCACCGAGGGATAACGCATTAAATGTTTTGTTTTATAGCTGGGTTTTCGCCGGGTTTATATAGGCTGTTTGGCTGCATATTTATTGAGCAGCTGGAGCGGGCAAGAGCTAATTGTTGCCGTCTAATGTCACGTAATCATAGATAAACCAATAGCAGTCTGAGTTACATCCAGCGCAGAAAACCCAGCTATAGAACAAAAAACGTTTATTGCTAAAAGAAAGGCAGAAGGAGGTGAGCCACGTGGAACGTGTTTGGCGATAGAGATGGATGTATCTTCTGTGCAGAGTAACATATCATATTAGTGTAAGTTCCGTCAACCCAGAAACGTTTATATACATGCATTGTTAAATTCGTGTTCGTGTTAAGACTGTTATAAAGTAACCCAGGTACTTTATGTAAGCCTGACCCCAACACATGCAAGTGGCAATAACTGATTGCCTTGGAGACTGTGTTTCAGATTCGTCATTTCAACCTTACCTCTATGAACGGTCCTGGAAGTCCAGTTAGTCCATCGCGTCCAGGACGTCCCGTATCACCTTTCTCCCCAGCATAACCCTAGCACCAGCAACAATTGAATCAGTTATATAGCATACATTAATAACACGTTAACCATATTTAATCATACCTAAGAGGTCACTCAAAAACTGCATACCTCCGTGATCAGGTTATTGAGACCCCAGTTTAAGTTACACTATACCGAATTGCTTGCATGTCGGTTACACTAAAATTTCAGTGGCTTTGTCTTTGGTCTATGATCAATCTTTCCACTAACTTTCATGAAAACCTGTGTATTACTTTGTGAGATATCCTGGCGACAGACAGACAAACAAACAGATAAACAAACAAACAAACAAACAAACAAACAAACAAACAAACAAACAAACAAACAAACAAACAAACAAACAAACAAACAAACAAACAAACAAACAAACAAACAAACAAACAAACAAACAAACAAACAAACAAACAAACAAACAAACAAACAAAAACAAACAAACAAACAAACAAACAAACAAACAAACAAACAAACAAACAAACAAACAAACAAACAAACAAACAAACAAACCTCCTGGCGGACATAATTATTCAAAATCCTACTTTATCATACCTAATCACATCTAATCATTCCATGCACCTCCTGTTTTTGTTTTTTTTTGTTGTTTTTTTTTATTTACCTTAGGTCCCGGTAGTCCTGTTGATCCGAGTGGACCTTGACTTCCCGGATCTCCCTACAAATATAAACAACGAATTAAATTCTGTTAATAAAAATCCTTCTCATTTATGGATTTATTCCCACCGGTAGTTATATCATTCTAAACTTACACTAGACTTGGCTTCGAGGAGAAAATGTTAAAAAGAAGAAATACTTTACATTATTTAATAAAATAAATTCAAAGCACTTTCCTACTTCCAACTGAGTTATAAAAAGTTCAAGAAAATAAACTGATAAATGACCTTTACAAACCTTAAGTCCTTGCAAACCTCGGGGTCCTTGGCTTCCTCGAGGGCCTGTGAGAACCTGAATAACAAAATAATCACATTTAAAACTTGTTTCCTGGCTACTAAGCGTTCTTTTCGCATTTTCTTAATAAAGCCACGCTACGATTTTAGTGGGCCGATATTTATCGGTTGGTGAAGCGATAAAAATCGGTGTTTACCATACATGTGTGCCATTTACATGTAAAAGCTCACATCTTTAGCAACGGGAGCCACCATTTTTACGATCATCAAACCAAATAACTTCAGGAAGAATAATGTGTGATCCGTGAACGATTAAAATTGTTAATCGCCACACACGGCACGATGCGATATTTTGACTGATTTTAATCGGACAATATCAAACCAGTTTGATATTGTCCGATAAAAATCGCCCGATAAAAATTGCTCAATAATGACATCGCACACGTAACGATTTTAGTCAAAAGCCCAAAATTTACTAAAATCCGCGTAGCGTGTGCGCCCGGCTTAAGAGAACCCGCAATTTTAAATATCATCAAAGAAACGAAGCACTCGAAGAGATCAAGAGTGTTAGAGAATCATCCCCCTTCTTTCCCCCTTATTTATCTCTCTCTTTCTCTTCCAATTCCCCTCCTCTCTCCTCTAATTCCTCTTTCATTCTTCTCCTGCCATATTTTCCGTTCCATCTCTCTTCTTCCTCTTCTCTCCAAACTTAAATATTCATTCCACTGTCTATTAAATAATCATTTTCCTAATACCTTAACTTTTCCGTCAGCATCGGGAACAGTCACAACGGTTCCAGGCTGTCCTGGCTTTCCCGCAAGTCCAGGTTCACCCTTTGATAAAAGATTATACACAAAATCAGATCACAATAATTGCTTTCACGGCTGAGACGCTCAAAAACAACGAACAGAACAGACAGACAGACAGACAGACAGAACAGACAGACAGTCAGGTAAACAATCAAACAAACAAACAAACAAACAAACAAACAAACAAACAAACAAACAAACAAACAAACAAACAAACAAACAAACAAACAAACAGACAAACAAACAGACAGACAGACAAGTTTATTTTTTTCGTATAGCATACGATATTTATAAGTAATACCATGATCGTCTCGGATTCTTTTGTTCTCCGAGGGAATGTAAACCTCGTATTTCCCTCATCGCTCATGCAAGAGGGACATTTTTCCTTTGTCTTCTAATTTTCCCGTGCATGTTGATGAGGGAAAATTAGAAATCTTTTGTCTTCTTCTAAATTTTCCGCTTGCATATATTTTCCCTCACCAACATTCCATGGGAAAATTAGATGCAACTTCTCTGATCAACCGTGTAAATTTCCTGTCGGTAAGATTCTCAAAGTTTTCCTCGGCGATCATAATATTACAAACTAATACCATGACTTGAGGGAAATTAGCGATTAAATTTCCCCTTTGCCTCGGGAAGATTTGTAAATCTCCCCTCGGCTGCGGGAAATTTAATCGCTAATTTCCCTCAAGTCATGGTATTACTTATAAATACCATAATATCTACAAGCCAGCACTAACCTTGCCTCCTTTAGGACCTGGAAATCCTATAGCTTTACGCACGTCGAATCCTTTTGTTGACACAACTCTCCCTGGTGGTCCTGGGTGTCCAGGAGGTCCCGGAAGTCCCCTCCGCATAGTCAGGTTGAATAATGTTGGTAGTGTACCAGACGAACCAGGGGGCCCAGAAGGGCCTGGTTGACCTACTCCAGGTTCACCCTAAAGACAAGATTTACACGTTGTTAGAGTACGGTTAACTTTCATTCAGTTATATACAATGAGTTTGTTGACAAATGACATTCTATATAACTCTTTCTGCGCGACATCCGACCTGAGCGCCCTTAATATGCCTTCGACTCGGCCATGTCAAAAATTATTGTAAGGCGCATTTGAAAGCCTTAAAGTTGAATTTGCGCGGTATAAATAAATGTTATTATTATTCGATTTATTTTTATCTTCCTTTTAATTGGTTGAGGGACCGCTACGTCACCTGCAAATAACTGCCAACAAATAACAGTCTGCTCATGCGCATTAGTCGGAAATGTTGTTTTGCAGCAAATAATATTTTGCTCATGCGCGTTACACTCAATTTCGGCAAACGTAAATCGCTCGTTCAGCCAAGCTGGAAATAAATGAATGGACATAATTACAGGTAAACAATGTCAAATAAAAAATAAATCGAATAATAAAACAATTATTGAACTCGGTTTTCACAAAATATCGTGATTTGTCAGTGTCTCGCAGTTCAGTTATTTGACTCTGCCTTCGGCATCGGCAAATAATTGATCTGCTCGCCACTAACAAATCACGATATTTTGCTCAACCTCGTCCAATAATTGTTAATTATTATTAAGGACAGATGATTTTATTCGTCACAGGAAAAATCCACCAACGAGAATGGGTTAAAGATTATTTCCAGCTTGGCGAGTTAAAACTTACCTTTTCACCTGGATTGCCTTTTGAACCCTAAAACAAAACATAAATTTTAATAATAATTAGAAATGTGTCTTATCTATCACGCAGGATTTGTTAAAATGGAAAAAAGGGTAGATAAAAACTTTAAAAACGACAAACATTTTCGATTATTTAATTAATGAATTTGCGAAACTCACATTCAAGGAAGGGCTGGAAGCTCCTGGTTCGCCTGGATTGCCCTGATGAAATACCAAAACAAAAAGTTAATTAATCTTTTGTTGTTATTCGATGTTCAAAATTGTCCGTTTCAAAATATCAATAATCGTAAATTACAGCATTATTATCGTTCCAAAATTTTTTATAATTTTGATATATTTCCTTTCAGAGTAAGAAACTGTCAACAAACAATACATTTTAATAACAATATAATTACGTAAGATATAAAATATGAACGGCCGAGGTGCATGGGAATTACGACTTACCCAATTCACATACATCTAATTGTTCAGATTTAGCTATAAGCTCTTTATGCTGAGAAAATCGATCGGAAAGGTTATTTAAATCAGGACGAATTTGTATCTGATTTACAACACCTGATTAAACATTCGTTTCTTTTAAATTTTCTTCATAAATTATTAATTTAGATAAATAAAAATATAATCGTATATTTCACCTTTGATCCTGGATATCCGCGAAGTCCTATGTCCCCTCTGTCACCTTTAGACTATACAAGATAGAAAAAAAAAAGTAAAATACATTCTCTACACATTTATAAAAAACATTTTGTACGCAAAATATGGCTGAAAGTTTCTACTCATCAATTAGATTATTTGTATTAAACGTTTTTTATACATCGTATAAAAACATTGCCGCTGTAGCACTCTAGTTTTATATTACTACGAGAGGTAATTCTTACCCCTATTCCTGGAATTCCTTCTGGTCCAGAAGCTCCATTGTCACCTCGCTCTCCTTTGTCGCCTTTATCACCTCTCTCGGGCTGTAAAAGAAAGTAATCACGGCCAACGTAACGTGAACATTTATTTGACTGAAGTATCGTTAAAGTCTGCTTTAACTAACGATACATCATAACTAACCATTGGCAACTTAACTGTCTGTCAAATTTAGGTTGACATTATCTGAACATATAGCTTCTGCTGTTGTGGTGATAATTTCTCAACAAAATTTTTTTGAAAATCGCCTCGTGCATCTACTTAACTTATTTCGGGTTCAAATGATGTAGAATGTATTTTTATAAGAGTACATATGCATGGAGCATTATTGTTAGATTTGTTAAATATTATTTTGTAATTTATAGTAACAAAGCTAATAAATTAACATAGTAAAGAGATTTAAACAAGACATCAAGCTTAAAAGCATGTTTCATTGGTGCATGCACAAACCATTACAACCTGTTACAAGGCCTTTAGACTCATCTACTGCTATTATAACACAGTAAAAAACTATCATTATTTACCCTTATCGTAAATACTGGCGCAGAATCACCTCGTTCACCCTAAACAAAAATATTAAACAATTGGCATTGGAATCTTGGGAAACGAAATAAAACTCTATGTGTTATAGACCATGCACAAAATTTTGTTGTGTTTTGTTAAGCGGCACAGCAACTTTCACAATTACCTTGTTTCCCTTTTCGCCTTTAACTTCCTGAATAAAAAAAAGCAAACACTTAAATCAACATATGGTGTGGTGTGGTGTGGTGTGGTGTGGTGTGGTGTGGTGTGGTGTGGTGTGGTGTGGTGTGGTGTGGTGTGGTGTAGTGTGGTGTGATGTAGTGTGGTGTCGTGTAGTGTGATGTGATGTGGTGTAGTGTATAATGTGATGTAGTGATAACTTTTTCTTCGATTCTTACCGATCGATCCCTAGTTGATCCTGGTGACTCACCATCACTTATGTCCCCTTTAACATCACCTGTCTTGCCCTAGAAGAAATGAAAACAACAATTTTGGAGTTTTAAAACAGTAATGTGAACCTTTTCTCCCTTTCCCCCCATAACAACAACACCACCACCAACACCACCAACAACAACACCACCACCACCACCAAAAACAACAACACCAACACCAACAACACCATCACCACCACCACCATCAACACCACCACCACCACAACACCACCAACAACAACACCACCACCAACAACAACAACAACAACACTAACAGGGGCAACACGAACAAACAATGAGAATGACACACCACAATACATAATAAACTAAAGTTAACGTTAGTTAAACTATACAGAAGGACAGTTTTATAAAATTAAGCTAATAATCACAAAGAATAATCAATTATTCAAATCAAACCAAATCAAATTATTCAAATCAAGAGTGCAAATCACCACTTACGATGTTCATTCGTGACAATCACATACCTTTGATCATGTAATTATGAAGATTGATTACTTTGATTTCATTTCATAGTGATTAAAAACACTGCTTTGTTTTCAAAAAGCATTCATTCTAGTTTTTGTCATACCTGTATAAAGGCCTTTATTTTTTTTATTGGCTGTACAGGTCCAATAACTTTATTAGTATGACAGTTGACAGATTGGTCAGAACAAGGAATCATATTGTCAGTCAAATGCGAGTCTAAGGTCTGTCGGAAAATTATCAAATGCAATACAAAATAAAGATTTGTATGTTAAAAATCATACATTCAATCTACGCCTAGCTTAGCACAAGAAATGATGTCAATAATCTGTAAATAAGGTTGGGTTTTATTTCATGGCACAGTATGGTTTCTTTTGTAATGTAAAAAATGATCACACCATGTCATCTTATGGCACGACGTCACTTTTTATTATTATGTCACACGACGTCACATTCTGTTACGTCCACTGCGTCATATTTTATGTATCATGACGTCACTTTTTGTTACGTCACACTACGTCACCTTTTATGCCACATAACGTCACTTTTCGTTACGTCACACACGTCACCTTTTATGTCACACACCGTCACATTTTATGTCACACACCGTCACTTTTTACTACGTCACATACGTCATCTTTTATGTCATATGACGTCACATTTCGTTACGTCACACAGCACACGAAATGAGGTGAAAGCCACGATGAACGACGTATTTTTCGAATGTTGGTGAATGCATAAATAAATTAAAACTAAGTAAACAGATACACTTACCCGTGGTGCTAACGTTGCAATTGTGTTTCCGTTGTTTTCACGTGATTTCACGAAAGATTCTTCGCTAGTTGGTGTAGAACCTGGAGCTGGTGTAGTTTTCGAGGGAGTTTCGCCAGAAACCTCAACCACTGGGCTTGAGACCTGATCTGTACTTGTCTCCGCTGTTTTGGTTGTTGTTGCTGGCACTTTGGTTGCCAAACTAGTCCCACTTCCCAAACTTTTAGTTTCCACAACATTCGTCTCAGTGGGTGAAGTGGTGGTGGATTGAGTTGTAGTAGTGGTAGATTGTTTGGTGGTAGGTTGCTTAGTGGTGGATTGAGTGGTGGTAGATTCAGTGGTTGTAGGTTGCTTAGTGGTGGATTGAGTGGTGGTAGGTTGCTTAGTGGTGGATTGAGTGGTGGTAGATTGTTTGGTGGTAGGTTGCCTAGTGGTGGATTGAGTGGTGGTAGATTCAATGGTTGAAGGTTGCTTAGTGGTGGATTGAGTGGTGGTAGATTGTTTGGTGGTAGGTTGCTTAGTGGTGGATTGAGTGGTGGTAGATTGTTTGGTGGTAGGTTGCTTAGTGGTGGATTGAGTGGTGGTAGATTCAGTGGTGGTAGATTCAGTGGTTGAAGGTTCTGTGGGGCTGGCTTGAGTTGTGGCGAGTTTGGTGGTGGGTAAATCAATAGGTGGTTCAGCAGTCGAAAAAGTCTTTTCAACTGTAGCATCCGTTGGTTTCGTCTTCTCGCTGTAAATATCCGTGTTGGTAGATGGTTGTTCTGAGCCACTTTCGGTCACTACAACGGGTATTCTCCTTGAGCTTACTACTGTTGTTGTTGTTATGTACTCAGCAGTGATGGCTTTATCGCCTCGTGAAGTTGTTTCAGACGTTGTCGACTCATCACCATCTCCACTTCCAACCATCCGCTGTAGTAAGGATATGTTTAAATTACTCTAATAAGAAAGGGAAGGGAAGGGGAAGGGAAGGGAAGGAAGGGAAGGGAAGGAAGGGAAGGGAGGGAAGGAAGGGAAGGGAAGGGTAGGGAAGGGTAGGAAAGAATAGGAAAGGGAAGGGGAGGGGAGGGGAGGGAAGGGGAGGGGAGGGGAGGGAAGGAAAGGGTAGGAAAGAATAGGAAAGGGAAGGGGAGGGAAGGGAAGGGAAGGAAAGGGTAGGAAAGAATAGGGAAGGGGAGGGGAGGGGAGGGAAGGGAAGGGAAGGGAAGGGAAGGGAAGGGAAGGGAAGGGAAGGGAAGGGAAGGGAAGGGAAGAGAAGGGAAGGACAAGAAAGGAAAGGGTAGGAAGGAATAGGAAAGGGAAGGGGAGGGAAGGGAAGGGAAGGGAAGGAAAGGGAAGGGAAGGGAAGGGAAGGGAAAGACAAGAAAGGAAAGGAAACGAAAGAAAAGTAAAAATGGAAAGAAAGGAAAGGAGAAAAAAGAAAAAAAAAGGAGAAGAGTTGAAAGAGAAAGAAATGAAATGAAAAAGAAAGGAATTAAGAAGAAAGGAGAGGGGAAACTGTGTTTGTAGTTGCAATACAAAAAAGCGATTGATTACTTCTTGGATATATGAAAGCAAAATGTGGCAAAATACGAGCGAAGGTCAGTACTACTCACATCTTCGTCCCTGGTGCATTGAGTTGCCGCTTCGTTGGGATCCTGGTGAAGCTTTAGTTCAGCGATGGTACCCTGAGATAAGCAGTCGAGAAGTATATCAAAAGCAGTCAAGAAGAATCAGAAGCACCCAAGAAGTATATCAAAAGCAGTCAAGAAGTATCAGAAGCAATCAAGAAGTATATCAAAAGCAGTCAAGAAGTATCAGAAGCAATCAAGAAGTATATCAAAAGCGGTTAAGAAGTATCAGAAGCAATCAAGAAGTATATCAAAAGCAGTTAAGAAGTATCAGAAGCACCCAAGAAGTATATCAAAAGCAGTTAAGAAGTATCAGAAGCAATCAAGAAGTATATCAAAAGCAGTTAAGAAGTATCAGAAGCAATCAAGAAGTATATCAAAAGCAGTTAAGAAGTATCAGAAGCAATCAAGAAGTATATCAAAAGCAGTTAAGAAGTATCGTAGTACTACGAAAATCAGTAGAGTGACTTTTCCGGAAGAAAAAAAGGTTGTTTGGAAGGCGGCCAAACGTTTATGTTTTATGACGTCAAGCTCAGGAATGCAGCGTGACGGGTCAACGAATTTAACGAAATAAACGAATTCAGTTGAACAAGATGTTAATTTTTAACAGAGTGCAGAGTGCAGAGCGAATGTCATACTGCAGTACACCCCGTTCAAAAAAACGTATTGTTCAAAAGAATTCGTTGATTTCGTTCATACACCACGCTGCATTGCTAAGCTTGACGTCATATAAACATTAACGTTTGGCCACCTTCCAAACAACATTTTTCCTTCAGGAAAAGACACTCTACTGATTTTGCTAGTAATTTAAAAAAAAGAAGGTAGGCGTTCTAAGCTGAGAAAATCAAAGCTAAAGTTTACATAAAGCAAGAGGATTTTTTATCAGATATAAAACCACGGGCATGGTACTGATTTCCTTTGTGTTTTCCTCAAGAATTATTAATGTTTTTATATCATGTAATACTCTAATTGTATAGCGTACACTGTGTTCTACGCAAAGACTAATTTTGCGCAAATACTAATTTTGCGCAAATACCAGTTTTGGCGGGAAAATCTCTGTTCCGTTCTCAAAGCTTACAAAACAAATCCTGTTTTTAACAAGATTAACAACGGAAAATTACGCAACTCATCCTTTCACGTCTCACTGAATTAAAACCAAAAGCAAAACTAACCTCAAAGCGTCGATGATTCGGATTGTTTCCCGCTCTTCCCAAGTAGAACTTACTCGTCCCAGGGATAATAAACGCGCCCCAACTTTTCTGCAAAACTTTGGATTCCCGTGTGGCGCCGCAGTCGTAATACAACGCAATGACGTCACCTTGTTTGCTGAGTGCAAACCGCATCCATTTTTTGTCGAAGGCCTTGACGCTAAAACTCACTGTCTCGTTGGTTCCAAAATAAGGATTCAAGTAAATAAGACGGACTGAACTATCTCCACCGTTTTCCCCGCTTTGCTTCACGGGAAGGATTTCTAAACCGAGGAATATGTTTAATCCATCTGCACTTGTAGCCGCAAACAGCACCCCGCCTTCTGTGCTGTTCGGTTTTACTGTCACTGTTATTGCAAAGTCGTTGAAAAATGGCCGCGGTAAGATAGCCCTAGACGGACGTTCCACAAGGGCACTTTTCAAAAACTGAAATCCCGGTAGACCCCCCAGGCCATTGGGACCTTCTACGAACTCGACCCCCGGGGGTAAAGGTATCGATAGTGCATTTGTAAAGTCGATCACATTCTCGTCCTCCAAAGAGCCTGAAACGAGATTAAAAACATGAATATAGTTTAACCCTTTCAGTGTCAAGCATGTACTCTAGTATTTTACTCTGGCTAATGCCAGATAACAAGGGTGGGGAATTGTCAAATTTTAAAGTCCCGGGGGTGGGGAATTTGCCATGAGCTTCATAAAAAATTACAAATCCCCGGGGTATTGCCCGGGGGGATGGTTACAGGAAGAATTGATCCATGCGTAACAGACGTTTGGTAGACGTTTATCAAGCCCAAATACTCAGAAACATTTTGTAGGTTTGAGTATTCGAGTATTTGAGCTTGACGAATGACTTACATACTAATGGAAAGCATGGGTGGTGTGTGCTGTTAGGGCGCCGCCTCTCACCCGCTGTAGTTAAGCCCAGTTGGTCGGGGTTAGTACTTGGATGGGTGACCGTCTGGGAATAACCCCGTTCTCGATCTTGAATTTCATGTGAGCAGAGTTTAGTTGGTCTCTCCTGTGCTTCGAGGGTTTTTCGCAGGGTTCTGCGGTTTTCCTCCCTCCGTAAAATCAACACGTTAGGTCTTAGCTTATGTCGTGCACTTTAACATGAGCCTCTGGCTCGGATGATTGGGCGACCACATCCTGTGCTTATGTCTTGCGATTACATCAAACTCGCACATGTGCCACATGCACTACGCGTAGCACGCTTAACATCAATTAACTATATCTCATATGCAAACACTAGATCAGTTAGGGAGCACATATATGACTATGAATTTGCAACCTTAGCTCCCCACCCAAGCCTCAGTAGCTCAATGGTTAGAGCGTCTATAATTGGTCACCAAATAAAATTGAAAAATCGATGCCTGTGTGAGGCTCAGAAAGGTTTTTTGAGTGTTTGAGCTTGATGTCTACCAAACGTCCATTAGTTTTTTATTATTACAACATTGTATGTTTATTATTATTTTAGTTTATAAAGGTGAAGCTTCTCGATGTTTTCATTCCAATTCATCTGATAACCTCACGACTCCCTTTCACATGGGTGTGGGCGTGCCCCAAGACAAAAAAATATTTTCGGCGTCTTTTTCTTTGACGGCCAGTCAAATTGGCCACGAAAGAACTGCAACCTAGACCCCGCGACTGCAGTTTTTAGATAACCACAAACAATATCACTGATAATGCATTAAAAGTCCAGCCAGGAACAATCTGAGAGCTTATCATAGTTACTATAATATACGCCTCCTATATAAATATCCTGAGAACACTAAAAATATCCTAAGAAAAATTTTAAAATATGATAATAAAACTAGTCGAAACACAAAAAAGTGAAAAAGCTAGCTTTTAATAAATGTTTTTTGATTACGTAAAATTTAAAGTAGGTAACATTCAGCATAAATGAAAACAGCTGCACAGATTGGAAAATGTTCAAAACGTATGCTTACGTTTTGGTGCACAAAAGGCCATCAAAAACTTTGATAAGTATTATATTTCAAGAATATTCCACAATATAATTATTTTCTAACTGTTGAGATAATTTTAGAAAACGAAATACTGACGTTTCGAAGCAAAGCTCTTACCCAGAGTAAGACAGTATGTAAAAGATGGTTTACTGATGATATTTGAGATAACTAAATACTGTATGACGTTTCGAACCAACGGTATTGACAGGGCGAAGAGGTAGGCGGAACACATAGAACCATGAATTTGCAACCTTGGCTCTCTATCGAAGCCACAGTATGTCAATGTTTAGAGGGTCTAACTGGTCATACTAGAAGGTTGCAGGTTCGATCCCTGTCTGGCGCTCAGAAGACACTTTCTGGGTATTTGACGATGGTCAGTTATATGAAAATAAAACGCGGGTACAGAGGAGACTTAAGGAGGTAAAAATCACAGAGTTGGGGGACAGAATAATTCGCATATGTGTAAAAGTTTGAAGCTTTTATCACAAACCTATTAAATAAACAAACACGGCAAACACTAGAGTAATCTGAGAAAAGCCCGTCTTAATTATCTCTAAGATTAATTCATATTCATATAAACAAAAAACAACTTTCTTAAGCCTAATTTTCTGAATGCTTGTTAGGAAATTATCAAATTGAATTCCAGTGAAAGTGGTGACAACTAGCGCAGTAGTCAGACTGTTTTTAACAATGTAGAACAATGTAAATCAACATAATTAGTATTTCCTCTCCGAAATACGTCTCTATATATGGTGATTTGCCAAACTGAATTTTTATCTTAAAAACACTCGGCATATGATGTTTCAAAAAATGTCCTAAACTTTGCAGAATTTTCTTCTTCTTTTTCCAATAATCTCCACGAGAGTCAGACATGGAGACCGAAAAGGTTGGAGCACACGCCAACAAAATAAACACAAATGTTTTATATATGGTTGACATAACTAAGTAAACAATATTTTATCTCAATATTCCAGCACATATTCTAAAAACAATTCCGGCCGTGAAAACCGTAGAACTTGGCGGCTAAGCAATAATACTGAATACTTTACAGTGAGTTGTGTGGTCCAACAGAGAACGATAAGTAACGGCAATTATTGCATTACCTCTCCTTGATCGACTGATCGTCTCTCCCTCCATTTCAAACGAGGTCGCTACATGGGGGCGTGCTTATTGAGAGAAGTGTCAATATAGACAACTCAAAGACAATATTTGTTTTTTTGCAACTAATGGCTTTTCCCTATTTTTTATTGTCCTTGTACATCGCAATATATTCACCCTGGTCCTAGAGCTGGTTCTACGCCGCCCGCTCCCCCCCGAAATGCTTCAGGGGGAGCGGGCGGCGTAGAACCTCTGAGACTAAGGGTGCAATATATTTCGCCCCCCGTATACACATATATTTGTAGCATATTGCGATTATCAGAATCCTCCATTCAGCAAAAACTGAATGAACAAATGAAGAAATTACAGCGTCAAACAAATCTGCTGTTTTGGCAACTGAATATGTTTGAGACACAGGAAGGAAGGAAGGAAGGAAGGAAGGAAGGAAGGAAGGAAGGAAGGAAGGAAGGAAGGAAGGAAGGAAGGAAGGAAGGAAGGAAGGAAGGAAGGAAGGAAGGAAAGAAGATAGGAAGGAAGGAAGGAAGGAAGGAAGGAAGGAAGGAAGGAAGGAAGGAAGGAAGGAAGGAAGGAAGGAAGGAAGGAAGGAAGGAAGGAAGGAAGGAAGGAAGGAAGGAAGGAAGGAAGGAAGGAAGGAAGGAAGGAAGGAAGGAAGGAAGTTCAGCCCTAACTAAAAAAAAATTAGGCAAATTTTCTGGACATCCACCCCTACCGCCCGCCGCTAGACAATCTATCATTTCATATGAATTATTCAACTTGGCTTCCATCAGACTCACGCCGATGAATGCTTATACAGGGTTTCTCCTGGCGTGATAAACTATATATGATAAATGCAGGCTAGGAGTCATGTATTTGAAAGATCAATCGTCTGGCTCAGCGTCTCATCGTTACGTATTCTAGAATAACTATGGGTATTCTAATTGGCAATTAGATTTCTCCAACTGGGACGAATGGTTGGAAGGGCAACGCTCGTTTTGTTTGCTCCACTCAAAAAACAAATATAATCAATTTATTATTATCAATTGATATGAATGCCAAAAATTATTAAGCAACCAAGAGGCTTGTTTATGGCTACTGAGAAACTACCCCAAAGATTACACTGACAAGAAAGATATTTATAATGAAACTCAAGAAAACACTGGATAAGTAAAATATAAAAACAAAATGACAAAACAGACGTTAACACTTTGAGGGAGAGCCCTCCCTGCGCTGAATCTGAAATCGTCTGGCGTTAGCCAGAATAAAATACTAAAGATACGTCATCAGACTTCAAAGTGTTAAAGATAGGTTTTAATACTTTGAGGCCTGGACTTCTCCTCGTGCTGAATAAAATCGTCTGGCGTTAGCAAGAATAAAATACTAAAGACTCGTCTTCAGGCTTCAAAGTGTTAAAGTAATGCAACATTGCCAATAATGAATTTACATTGCAGGAATCGTGTCAAGCCGTGTTATTATTGGATTAATATCTACTAAAATTGTACTCGACTTGATTTTTATTCAATCTGTCCTTTCTGCTAAGCATTGTCATTGTGCTAAAAAGCTCCAGTAATTTGAAGCTTGAAGGAAGATTAATTTCAGTAGTCTTAGACATAGTTACGATTACGACAAATAGCGTCTGGAAGATTCAATTGAGTTAAACTCGTGATATCTAGATAAAGGCCACTGTTGTGAGAAAATTAAGCAGAATACTATAGTCCATAAGATTTTTCGTTGGTGGATAGTTGACATGCGTAATTTATAATAATTTTTTAGATACAACATTACAATTATGCCAAAATTGTCAGTGAAAACCATTTTTATTGTGAATTCACCATATTGTTGATTGTCAAGGAGTCATGACAAAAAACATGCAAAGCCCATTCGTGTCCGTATGTTGTAAGAATTTATTGTATCTAACGGATACTGGAGAAACAAGAATAGAACTCAAGGTCCCCTTACAAGCTGAGTCTCCAAACTGGGGGAAACTTAGTGTTGATTTTCCGGAAGGAGGAAAACCGGAGAAACTCGGGAAAAAACCGTCGAGCACCCAAACACAAACCAAAATACCCTAGAAATAATTATTTCAATTTATTTCCAAATAAGAACCTGTTCCAATTTTTAAGCTTAACAGATTCTTATAAAATAGAAGTTTAAATGCCAAAATTTTAACCTACACATTCCTAACCAATGAGGTACGTCTCATATGCGACAGTTTATTGTATTTATATCATCTTAATCTGGACTGAGAACAAACTTGTTAAAATTTAAACAATTTTTTACACTAAACTAGCGCCGGTACTTGACCTTACTGTGTTGCAGCCTCCGCAAGTATTTTCCACTTGTGTCGTTAACCTAGACCACAAGGGTGTTCTCAAAACTTCTGGAAAACGGTTTAACTTAAGGGTTTCCCATCATTGATTTAAAAAGCTGATTTCAGAATATACAACGCGATACATTCCTAACATTCTAGTCACTAGGATACAGCTTATTTTACACAACCTTGCAGGTCAACAGATAGGCAACAATAACACCCCCTCCCCCCCTCCCCTGGCGGTTTGATCGGGATAGCGGCCATTTTCAAAACCCGCGAAAACAAAACATAATATCAAGTATTCCGGATTGGGCGGACAAATGCCGAGATCCGCCAAATCCAAACACGCCCAAGTTATCGTTCCATTGTTGGGCCGAAACATGTCTGTTTGTTCATCTAATCTTTCGTGATTCCTACTAGTTGTAATACAAGATTATACACCCATCAAAGGCGAATTAATCCATCGGCTATAAACGTGTACCGCAACGTAGAGGACAACTACTGTGGGGCATTAGCCCACAAAGCATTTATATTTCGTACACCAAGGGTGGAGAGAAAGAGAGAGAGAAAGAGAGAGAGAAGAGAGAGAGAGAGAGAGAGAGAGAGAGAGAGAGAGAGAGAGAGAGAGAGAGAGAGAGAGAGAGAGAGAGAGAGAGAGAGAGAGAGAGAGAGAGAGAGAGAGAGAGAGAGAGAGAGAGAGAGAGAGAGAGAGAGAGAGTGGGGGGGCCAGTTACAATTTTCTTTCACCAGTCATGAGTGATGAAGGCTCGATAAATGGACCACATGTTTTAAGATTAAGATTTGCCAGTGAGAAACCGCAGTTGGGTAACTAGGGTAGGGGAAATGGAATGTTGTTTGTACCAGGGTAATTCTAAAAAGAGGTATCACCCAGATATTCAAGCATATATTCTATACAACACACCAAAAACTGTGAATATAACATTATTTTCCTAAGGCCCAGCTATAGTAAGGTTTGAATTTTCAAAGTGAAAATTCTCTGAGGCATACTTGGAATATTCTGCGATGTCTCAATTAGCCTCAATCGTCTTTCACAGTCGGATATGAAACGTGATAAGAGTGAGAAACTCGTGCGTCGTTTTAAGGCCTGTCACCGCTTAGTTCGCAGCCTGCATGCGTGAGGACAATTCAAACTAAGAGATTCAACTCCAGAAACTCTCACAACACAGGCAAAACTGCAAAAGGTTAAAGTTAAACCACAATAACCTGTCATGTTGACAAGACGGGAAATACTCAAGGACCAACTAAATAGAACACTTGGAATGATAATGAGCTATAGGATTGTTCAACTTTGGCGGGATTGGACACTGGCCATTTTAACAATAAAATGCTTTAGGTTTACACAATAGCCAGGTCAAACAGCGTTACACTAACAGCGTTACAGCGATAACCTTCATCAGTTTAACCTATATGTCTGATTGGGGATAAATATCCCCAAGGGCCATATATACATCTGTACTGTGACTACTGTCCAAAATTGGCTAACATTTGAACGTAATAAACTAGGTCAAAGAATTTCTAAACTTATAGTACACCTTAGCTATACTATACTATACTAAACTATATATATCGTTGAGGTACATTCCCACGCCAGGTCTATACGCCAGGTCTGCGTTTATATAGACTAAGAACCGACGCATTAATATTGTAAATCAAAATCAACGAATGTCAAATACAACTGATCTTTCCAAATATCTAACAAATCGAGGTCAGATGGGGGGCATGGCGTTTGCCTAAAACACTGACTAACCACTGGAAAAAGATTCCTAATATATACTCTACCGGAGGTCTATACAAAACTTGAGCAAAATAGTGTTCCTTAGAGACAGATATATTAAAATCCGCAAAGGGTTTTTAGTTTAGCTAGTCTGGGACTGAGTTTTGTAAATCTTTGCCCTGACTTCCTATATTGTTAAGAGAGACCACGGTTAAGAGAGACGGAAGAATGGTTTGGTATATTGACGCTGGTATTTCAACAGAATGAACAGAAAGTGTCCTTTGACTTACGTTTTCCGATCCCATCTCGTTTAATTGTTTCCTGAATGGTCCCTTCTACTCGAAGACCAGGTTTTAAAAAAAGACCAAGAGACGAGTAAAGAACCAGAATGATCCAATGCATTGTTCTTTTAAACACCGGGCTGTCTCTACCTCAAGTTGTTTTTCTACCGTGACTCCTACGGACGAGACGGAGCCTCCAAGGTTAGCCTCTTAACTTGAATAACTCCAATTGACCGTGATTGAATATTAATAATAATATTAGCCCAACAGACTTACGAAGATCGTCAATTCCACAAGATGATTACAGCTCCGTAAAAAAAAAAGGAAACCTTGCAAACTCCTTGAATCACAAGCAACAGGAGCAAAAGGATTGATGGCGAAGAATGGAGAGATCGTAAGGTGATGATTAACAAAGACTGATTCACAGAGGGTCGACCATTAACTTTAACAATGTGTCGAAGATATTCAAGTAGTTTATCAGTAGAGCTTGGGGTGACATTTAATGGTCGATTTATTTACTTTGGCCGTCATCTGATCGTCTGGAATCGCTTTTTAGCGCGTTATTCGACATGTGTTATGAATATCAAGTCAACTCTAATCTCTAGCAAGACATCGAGAGATAAAACCAGCACTGCTTTCCAGTTATTTAGCAAAGCTTAGCTCCATTAGTGTGAGGCCATGACGAACAAGCAACATAAACAGCCAGAAGGAAAATAACTTAAGAAGCTCTCACTCAGCGAGACCATTTTAGGGTGTTATGAAAACATCTTAGAAAATATTTGACCCAAAAAAGATAGTATATAGATCAGTAGAGATATATGAGTCAGGGTAAAGGTAACTTTTTGATTGAAGTCATTTAGAAGAAAAACAAGATTACATATACATATAGACTGGACTCCTGGATTACGAAGAAGATAATATCTAATCTTCTTTGATATATAGGCCCAGCGGAAAACAAGTAAGGATGGCCGCACGCATAAAGAATTCGCCCCCAAGCAATATATATCTCGGCATGTATGATTATACAATATCCTGCTTAGCCATTAACTCTGTCCACACTCCACACAGTTTCATATATATTTTAACCTGGATAACGTCAGATGTATTTTACTCTGGTGACTTCAGATTTATTTTACTTTGGCTAACGCAAGACGTGGGTGACACAAGCTGTTATTAGTGCGCAGCCTCTCACCGCTGAAGTTAAGCTCGTTTGAATGGGGTTAGTACTTGGATAGGTGACCAACTTAACTTCATGTGAGTTGCCTCGAGGGTTTTTCTCCGATTTTCCTTCGTCATGTTACTCTCAATAAATAAATTCACTTTACTTTACTGTTTACTCATCACAGGAAGAATTCGCCGACAGGAAAGTGTTAAACTTAAACTGAGGATATGCTTGAAGAAACACTGGCGATTTCGAAAAACAGCTGCGCATCGCAGTAAACTGTTTTTAAAATTAGTTTTCCTAAATTCTTTTCGTTTAACTCTTTCAATGCCAGATTTCTCCCTTTGACGAGTAAACTGATCGTCTGACGTTAGCCAGAGTAAAATATTAAAAGTCAAGTGTGGCAGTAAAAGAGTTAATTAAGACCGGTTAAGCAAGCCAAGTATACTTGATTAAAGAAAGAGAAAAGGAAGGTATAAATATGATTTGCCAACTGGCACGAGTTCCTTATTGTTTACAAAGCTCAGAGAGGAAACGATATTCTTTTTTCATTAAATATTGATTTTGGGGGAATCTTCTTACATAATTATATTAATTAGCTTAGTCCCGGAAACAGTTAAAACTGGTCGTTGTTTTTATCAGTGTTGAATTTTTGTTGAATGAATATTGGACAGGGACTCAAGACTTGGTCTAATAGCTGAAACTGGCTTAAAATGAATAATTGTAGACTGTTTCGTAAGCATGTTTTGGAATTATCATAACTGTACGTCACCAAGCAGGGGAGGATCAGAGGGTATTCAGAAAAAAGATGGGAATAGGTAAAGGTGTCAGGTTGGGTCCTAATCTATTGATGGCATGGTGTATAGCACGCGTGCCTTTCACCTCTGCGACCCGGATTTGATTCCTGCTCCACGCCGCTGTAGTTATAATTTTAAAAAAATGTCACCTTGGTCGCGTGTGAGAAGCGTGCTTCCAGTTTGACTTTGCCAAACACAACAGGTTTTCTCTAGACTAATGAAGGATGGCCCTTACTGAGTTACTGGACTTCTAGGGAGAACAGTTTACACTAATAGATACACTAATGCGGTTATTCAGTATAAAAAAAGTTAATTTAGCTTCCTCCTGTAATAACACTGGACCAATGAGGACCTCTAGGGAGAACAGTTTATATGACTGATGGGGTTATCCAGTATAAATAAAGTTAGTTTAGTGAATTGACTAGAATTATTATTTAAAAAAAAAAGGATACGCGTACTGTTATACTGCCGAAACAGAGAACGTAGGGGTCTAAAGCCCTAATCAAACGAGAACGCAAGTCATCGCAAGTTGGCAGTCACGCTATCTCAGCCAGCCGCTCTGAATAGTTTCCCGAAAGTATCACGTGCATGCCGTGACAAAGTTAAAACTTGTTTAAAACACTCATGAAACCTTTATTTTGTTAATTTGGGGAGTTCGACGACCGCCACAGAAATTCTGACTGCCAACTTGCGATGACTTGCGTTCTCGTTTGATTAGGGCTTAACGTTTCAAGCGAAGGCCCTTCGTCAGAGAGAAACGTTAGACTCCTACGTTCATGAAACCTTACTATATTTCGGTTATTGTTTTAATGTTCAGGTGATGAGTTACTCTAGAATTATCATATAGCTAGAATTATCTACAGTTTTCTTCTAGTTGAGACTAGTGAAATAGAGGCAATGATTCTCAAAGAATCGAAACATGAAGAGAAAGTCTCCTGATTTTCTAATGTTTATGAAAAGTTTCCATTTATATGTGTGTGTTGTTATAGTTTTCGTTATCTGAATAACTGATGAGGAACGTGGGGGTTGCTTCCCAAAACACTCGACAACATACCTCCCTTGGTGCATTAAAGGTCATTGGCAACAAAAATTTAAGTTTGTCTAATTTGAAAGAACTCATAAAATTGTAATAGAAGATCCTTTACAATTTTTTCGTATCTTTCTTCGTTTTCAAGATATTTCAATTTGTTTAATATGTAAATGAATGGTCTCTGACGTCATGAGCAGGGTACAGTATTTTCACACGTAGAAATAGATATCTCTATATTTGTTCAACGAAATCATTTGAAACTGTGCACGTACAAACGTCTTGTGACACTGAACATTTCATAACTGATATTGCCAATACCCTTTAAGCTGGATTCCCACTTGGCGTAAAATGTCGCGCGCTCGACTTTTTTCTTTTGTCTTGTGAGTTTCCATGTAGAACGAAGTAGAAAACTATTCAATTTGTACAAAAGAAAAGTCGAGCGCGCGATATTTTACGCCAAGTGGAAATCCCGTTTTACTGCCAGTGTAAGCACTCGCCAATCTCGTTCCCAGAGCCCACGTTCCCCACCCGGGAAACGAGAGACTCTGGGATAATCCGTTTCACATCGATCTTTCATTGGCTGATGAACACAGTGAACTCTATATAACTCTTCGTCCGGATAACAAGAATCCTGTGATGGCGTGAACGGATTATCCCAGAGCCTCTCGTTTCCCGCCAGCTGGGTAAGGGGAACATGGGCTCTGGGAACGAGATTCAGCACTCACTGGAAGCATATTAGAACAGGAACTACTCAGCGATAATTAAACAAAACGCCTTTAAAACTCCGTGGTCTGATATAATTATAGCAATTAAATGGTGAGACAGACTTATGGCAGACAAGGGACAAATAATACGCCATGATGTCGGCATTAAAGACGGACTTAAGTCTATCAAACAAAAGGGCTTTAATGGCCGACTTATATATCAAATGCTTAGAGAATGTTTCTGAGCCTCAGTCACGGATCGAACCTGGAACCTTCTGTCGCTCAGAAATATTTTTTGAGTATTTTGGCTTGACGAATGTCTGTTATACATTACACCAAGCTTGCAAACGTACCACCAGGGACGACGGAACAATAAAAGGGCAGGGGGGGGGGGGGTAAGCACTTGCCAAAGGGAGTCCAATCTTCAGTTGAATGCTTTAACATAGGACAATATTTGACCTTCGTGTATGTTTAAATATGCGGTAAAAATACGTCATTGAAGTATTTAAAAAGTTCTTTATTGAAATTAAAAGGGCACTTCAGCCCCCTTGCCCCTCCTTGTCAAAAGGCAAGAGGGGCGACTGCCCCTCCTGCCCCCCTCCAGTTCCAGCGTCCCTCTATATGTATACGAACAACTCTTAATTGGATTATGAGCTTGAAAATTCTATGAAGTGATGTGTATCGTGTCCGCACAGAAATTGAGGACGAATTGTTTTATATACTGAATATCAGTTGAAGGTAACTCTATAGCATGCAACATTAGCAACAACCTCGTACCCAGGGTCTTATCTCCGCTGCTCCGCGGTGGGCGGTGGCGAGCGGAGATAAAACCCTGGGTACGAGGCAACATTAGCAAGCCATTTAAAACATGAGATTGAGTAAATTATTAATATTATAAGAATCTTACCCTCAACTTCTTCGCAAGTTCTGTATGTTTTTCCATTGTCTTTGATAAACCGACACTTCTTAAAACTTGGTTCTGTTAAAAAACAAAAAAAAGAAAGAATGAAATTAATAATATCGGGTAGGTAAGGAAACGGTTGGTTACTGATAACATGTGACGTAAAAAAAATAATAATAAAATAATAGAGCACAAGTTATAAGATTTTTTAAGCCAACCAAATCCCTTCTAACTACAGAAACCCAAAACCCAAACTTAGAAAGTGCATGTTTCGACGTCATCTCAAACCCGAAACACTAGCATGATTTAACTCCAATATATACAACTCGTATTGTAATGTATATGGTGTAACACTTCCTGAAATCCAATAAATCCAACCTCGTACCCAGGCTTTTCGCTCCCGCCCTCGCGAACTCGTCGAGCGAAAACCCTGGCATCACGTGCCTCCCACAATCTGGAGGTTTTAAAATACCGTTATCAGGGAGGGGATGGTAAGTACGTATTGTCTTGTGGTATAGTTTGGGTTTATTAAATTGCCACATATCATTTTGTCTCTCATTTAACCTGGCTTGATGTCGAAACAGTTTAATACACCGAAAAAGTTCTACAATGAGGGAATTCCGCGTTCGTGCTGCCGCTTGTGTCTCAAGATTTGCGATGTATAGGCCTGGCCAAACGCTTTCAACATTTCATGCAACATCGTTCAACATTGTTGAACGCATGTTGAACTGACGAAAATTTGAACATGTTCAAATTTCGTTCAACATCATTCAACACTATTCAACAACGTTCAACAGGGTGGCCAAACACTTTCAACATGTTGAATCACGGTTGAATTCAATAATGTTGAACGATGTTGCATGAAATGTTGAAAGCGTTTGGCCAGGCCTTAACTCACTGCAAAAATATCGCTTAGGTCGCCAGTTACTGACTCTTCTCGATTAATAACCTTAAGAACGGCAGCTGTTACTTCATTACACTCATTTATTTTCCTGAGCTGATCATCAATGAGCGAGTTCAGCGGCGAAACAACGAGCACAACAGCAGAAGGAATGATTGACGAGCTTCGGCACGATCGCCTCTGCAGGAATAAATTTCTCTCAGTTGAGGGAAGGAAGCAATTGGTAAATCAGCGATTTCCCATATCCTGTAGGCAATACAGCGACTGTATATCTTCGATTATAAAGAGCCTCTAAGCAGGTGACTTGCTTTGGCTTTAAATTAACATTTGTATAAATACTCTTTTTGATACCGGAATCCAGACATGATAAAAACAAAACACGAACGTGTAAACTACCCCCCCCCCCCCCCTCCTTAGTATATCCAGATTCTGGAAGGCACGTGACCAGCCCATGCCAGGGTTTTCGCTCAACGAGTTCGCGAGGACGGGAGAGAAAAGCCTGGGTACAAGGTTGCAATAATCCATGCTCTCATTCATAATCTTTGAATGGTAGCCATGGTACTAAAAATTATGATGCAGATACGAGAATACATGAAATACTTTAATATTAATTATTATTTGATATTTAATTCAATTCAAGGTTGTTTTACGACCTTCAAGACGCTCCAGTTTTGCTAAAATGGCTGTGGAACAGCTCTCAGCTTTTAGCGTGTTCACGTCGTTCTGAAGACGAAAAAATGTTCAGAGTGCCGTTGTTTACAGAACGAGGACGGTGTTGAAAATACTCTTAGAAGTTAAACTACAAGTGATTCATTCCCTTTTTTATTAACAATTCTTTGTTTTTCTTCTAACCATAGTCAATCGAGATATGGTCTGGAAACTCGGCAAACTTCAAAGCGCCTATAATGAGCTGGGATTTTATGTTGAACCGTACCTTACACCGTGCACATAGGATGTGATTAGGTTTATTAATATTTAAATAGCACGGTTGAGTGATTGAACTGAAACGTTGCTATTGGACGATTCGTTCATTATACTAAAATACAATGTGTTCAGTGACCGTGCACCGTGCACAAAAATGCATAAAAGCGAACAAAAAGATAGACCAAAGACTTTAGCTGAGTTTCCAGACCATATCTCGATTGACTATGTTCTAAATGATAAGGTCTTTAGGCACTACCCTTGCAATTTTAGCATTTGCATTTGACTTTCTGTACCTTTTCGGTATATACTGTAGTGCCACAAAATACTCCTAGACCATTGGCGATTGATTTACGATGTGCCGAAATAATATAAGCGTTCAATTAACAATATTTTTAACACAGAAATATTGAGGATATCTAACTGTGCAGTCCAATTAACACATGTTATTGTGTTAGCTTATTAAGACTATTTCCCACGCCGATGTCTGCCATCACCCAGAGTTTTAAATATTATATTAAAATGGGGGAAAATCAAGACCATATGTGGTGCCGTGCTTAGTATGCTTAATTTGGAAAGAAGAGACGTTTAACAGTTTGCCAAATTATTCATATACTTGGCTCTATTTAGCTAAATATGCAGTTTGAAACTTTTATAAGGAATTACAACCTCGAAACAACTTTAAGTCTTATATATAAGTTTATAATGGAGTAAGTTGACAAAGTTTTTTGGAGAAATTTCACGGAGTTCATGGACTATAAGCTTGTAAGAACTTTGAAGATCTTCTTCCGACAACAGTGCCGGAGACATTTTCCTGATTTTATGCTGCTGCTGTTGTTACTGCTGCTGTTGTTGTTGCTGCTGCTGCTGTTGTTGTTGCTGCTGTTGCTGCTCCTGCTGCTGCTGTTGTTGTTGTTGTTGTTGTTGTTGTTGTTGATGCTGCTGTTGTTGTTGTTGCTGCTGTTGTTGTTGCTGCTGCTCCTGCTGCTGTTGTTGTTGTTGTTGCTGCTGCTGTTGTTGTTGTTGCTGCTGTTATTGCTGCTGCTGTTGTTGTTATTGCTGTTATTGGTGCTGTTGCTGTGGTTGCCGCTGTTGCTGCTGTTGCTGCTGATGCTGTTGCTGCTGTTGTTGTTGTTGTTGTTGCTGCAAACAATACAAACTTTGCTGCTCGACTCTATCGGAAATTGAACCTCAGAATTATTTTCTAAGAATTTTCAGTCAACAACAGTAGTTACCACTGATGAACTCACTTATACTATAAACGAACGATATCTCAGACTCGGAGTATAACAGAGTGATAACTGAGCATGAATCGCTACAAACTGGCAAACAAAACTAGAGCCACAATGGATATATTATTCAATTCAAGAGCGTGCAATATTTTAGCCAGCACTAAATATGGATATGTTAACTGGTAGACATTCAGTTGAACACGTTAACCTCATCAATCAACAAGTTTAGCTCAAGACATTCAGTCACACTGGAATTTTGTAATTGTGTAATTGAATTCCACGAATTAAATATCAATAAAATCAAATTGGCAAGACTGCTCGTGCGATGTTCATAAACATGGAGAAATATACTCGGAAAATTGTCCAATATCATAGCCAAATTTATTGGCCTCCACACTAAACACCAACAACAGGTATTTTTCAATCTATTCTACGCCTCATATCCAAACAGACTTACACTTATCATGTATACACACAGGGGCGTCGGAGCGACACTAAAAGTGTGTGTGTGGGGGGGGGGGGGGGGGGGGGGGGGGCAATCAATCTAGAGCTCTGAAATGCCATTTCCTGCATTTTAGGACAAGGATTTACAGAATTCTAAAGGTCCAAAAACTTCATAAAATACTCAAAAGACATTAACACTTTTCCGGACATTGAATATCTGCATTCAAATGTCTTAATTATATCTTTATTCAAAGTCGTGGGTTAGCTAGGGTTAATCATAACTTTATTACTGGCCTTGTTTATAATGGCCTTGTTAAAAAGTGCCCCCCCCGCCCGGCCTCGCCGCTTCCGACGCCCTGTATACACGGCGCCGTGTGAATAACCCCAGCAAATACAACCAATAGAAACGAATTAAACTAATTAAACAATTTCTATTGAAAATGATCAGCTATACCCTTAAAAGGTTTAACACTGATAACGTAGAAACGTAGAGAATTTTTCAAATTAATTTAAGCCTCATGCAAGTGTAAATAACTAGCGTGTTTATAAAAAGCTTATGAGCTATTAAGGCTACAAAAATGCCGCCACATTAGCTTAAAGTAGAACTTAAAAGTACAGAAAAGGCGTATATAATCGGGACGACATTATTATATATGCATATTTAAATTACAATTCAACAAAGTGTTTTTAGCCACCGCGATTATTGTTCCATTGCCAATTACGTTTGGCAACCAGATCTCATCTAACCTTCTAAGGTTACTTCAAGGTTAGACCATTCTCGTGTCAGCTATCACTAGTTACGAATTACAATTCCATGAAGTTCTTCAAAGGTTTCAATATAATACGAGCTAGCAACAATATTAATACTGGAACAGACGTTTGGTAGACGCTCGTCAAGCTCAAATACTCAAAAAATCTTTCTGTACCCGGATTGAACCTACAACCTTCTATAATGACTAGTTAGACGCTCTAACTATGCAACCATTGAGCTATACTCAGGTTCCGATAAAGAGCTAATTGAGAACCAAGGTTGCAAATTCATAATCACAGTCACATATTGCTTCCTAAACGGTATAGCGTTTGCATATATGAGATGTAGTTAAAGTGATATTATGTATTGTGTATATTAATACATGCATAGTGTATGTGGTGGTTACTGAACGTTTGTTACGTTACTTTAATGAAATACTCCTAAATCAGTATTACACTATACTAGGGTTACACAAAGCTTCCAATCGTAGCACATGCACTACATGTATACGTTTATAATAATATTAATATTATAACCATGCTGTAGACTGTAGTTATTATACAGTATTGCAACAAAGTGTTCAACTTAATATTACACATACATTTTTGTATTACTGTTGTTTTTAGATCCAAACGCGACCCTTTTGAATGCTATATCGGGTTTTTATATTACGTATTCTCATATTCATCATGATTAAACCATCATACACAACAAACGTAACACAGGGGAGCACGGATGGCGTGTGCTGTTAGGGCGCTGCCTCTCACCAATAGTTAAGCCCGGTTAGACGGGGTTAGTACTTGGATGGGTGACCGTCTGGGAATGACCCCGTTCTCGAGCTTGCGACTCATGTGAGTAGAGTTTAGTTGATCTCTCCTGTGCTCCGAGGGTTTTTCGCTGGGTTCTCCGGTTTTCCTCCCTCCGTAAAATCAACACCTTAGCTGGGATCCGTGGTCTGAACTGTATCGTATGGCGCCTTTGATATTGATATGCCTCGACACGGCCACATTGAAAAAATCCTTAGGAGTAATTTGATTGTAAAGATAACCCTAGCCTAGGCCTGGCATGCAGTGGACGTCCTATACACGAGAGCTAACAGCCTAACATGTAACTTATGACCACTGAATTGACAAAGCGAGACTCGTGCAGACGTTAAGCCGTGATTGGAAATTAATATGCGCTTTGATAGTTCCAGAATTACTGACATATTGAGTCATGAACATCTCGTATAGCCATCAATCTACGAACGTTTTATCGACCAATCTAAGCCTCTGCATGTAACTCAATGATGAGCCAAAAGATTGCGAGATTATCCCCCGACCCCCCTGAGGACCAGAAATAAATTTTCTGGTACTCATACTCGACTGCTTGTATTTCATAACTTTAAGGTCACACGCGTGCACCGTATACCAAAAGTTTAAATGTATACTAAGCTTAAAAAATGAAAACACGAAATTCAGAAGTTCTGAGCGACATGCCTTATAAAATGATTGTATATATTGGTGTAGAGTTTTACAATTAATTTAGCAGTTTGTTCAAAGTCGCAGCACTTGTTCTAATATAATACACTCTAATGAGATTAATAGGCTTTTGATGGCCAGAATCAAACGTGATGAAGAAAAGGTCACGCGACGACGGAAGTCAGGTCATTGGTTGAACGTAATGGAAATATCCTGTCTTGTTGGAAACACACGAGAAATGAACGGTTTCGGTTAGTAACCCAACGAAAGATGCTTGTAGAAGATGGGGAAACATTTTGAGCAGGTTTTAGGGGTTGGAGAAAGAGCCCAGTTAGTGTTTCAAAGCCAGGAGTGTATGGAGTTGAAATGAAAGCCATTTGGGGCGGATAGATTTACCCACCTCCAACGAACAACAGATTTTTTTAATAATGATAGATTATTGACACAACGTGTAATGTCACAGTGTAGTGCGCTCATTGCGGGAGATTTTACTAGCAAAATAGAGAAGCTTCTTGGAAGAAAAGACCTGCGTTAACAGCTCCCTGGAGTAGCTAATGTTTCTCTGGATATAGAGCACAAATAGCGCGGGGAGAAAGGGGGGGGGGGGGGAGCGATAGAGGAATGCCATCACTCGTCGTTGATGACTGTAAAATAAGGTGACGACTGAGCATTTCAACTATGTTTTCTTGGCCTCTAGGAGACGCTAATAGGAGGTCATTTTCGGATTGTTGTCACACCTTACCGCGGCTGACAGAAGGGGAGGTTAATAATGATAATAATACGTCCGTTCACCATGGTCGCTTTTATATATACAAACAAATAAACACCAGGGCTTACGACGTCAAGAACGTTAATCGAAAAGAGTGTGAATTCTCGGCTAATTCATCACAATTGACAACGTGAATCCGATTATCGTTCGATATTCAGCTAAACGCCTTCACACTTCTCAGTAAATACATTTTGCGATGTACTTTCCTTCGACAATAAATATATCACACGTCCACTGAATAGAACGCCGCGCTTGCCTCCAGAAAACAGCTTACTCGAATTGCATTGGTTTATTTCAGGGTGTATAACGTGCGATACAGGTGAACACTCTAGTACGTCAGGCTGTCACCTTTGGTCAACCCAAGGTACATAATATGTAATCTGCTTCGGGGAAATCTCTTCTGAATTTAATCAGAAACTCTAGACAGCGAACCTATATAAACATTTACCTTTTTCACTCCGGATTTGCACTGTCGGAAGCGCTTGTTCATCCTAGCAAACACTACGGGGTAGACATCACACGGGGGGGATTTACGGCAATTAGTCCATGTTTTGGCAATCACGGCAAAACAAACTAACCTCTAGACATGTGAGAATACTGCAAGACACAGCGAGAACTGGAATCTTGGATTACGCGACATCCTTTGCGCCCGCGTGCTACACTCATTAGGCTGATCCTCAATGGACTAGAGAAACGCTTAACGACTTTAGGTAATTCTCGGTTAGCGGAATATAGATTTGGTGAAAAACTCTTTCATCAAGCGCAAAATTACGACAAAAATTCACAGTAAGAAGTTCAAATATCAAATTTACACCGGGAGGTCGGAGTGCGTGAATACTGTCAAACATCTCCACAGGAAAGGAGAAAAACATGTCTTAAGACCAAACGAGTCTTAAAATAAAAGCTGCATATAGTTACAATATGTCCATTCAATGCATGTGTGAGTGTGTATACATAATATTCTATTTCTACACATGTAAATATGTTTCATTTAACAGTACCTTGGTCCTCAGGTGCTCCTTCTTCTTCAAGACTAGCAGTTACGAAGCTTGTTTGTTGAAAGACAACCACGGTTATCAAGACGAATGTCGCCACCACGCCAGCCACCATAGATAACCTTAAACGATACAAAATATTCACTCTAGAATGAAAAGTCCTTTTGCGGTCGATCGTCCGTGTTTTGAAACACTAAACCTTCGTACCTTGGTAACATTTTTGCTCGAGTACTACACAGGCCAAAAGATCAACAATGAACAACAATGAAGGTTCAAGCTGGGTTGTGCTTAGGAAAACTGGACGAGCGATACACTAAAAAGGGAGTCAAAGACGGATGTATGACAATAAGTGACACACACAGATCGGCTTTCCGCTATTTGCATACTTCTTTATTGTAATTTAGCAAAGACTTCCACGCCCCCGTGCCATGCATCGAGTGACGCTTGCAGTAATTAACAGCTTCGGTGGTATGAAACAAGTTGACGACATCCTGTCGCTTTCGACGGCGAATCTTCCTTCGCTGTTTCAACACCATCTTCAAGATCCCTAGTCGGTCCCACCTAGCTAACCATGCACACTAGCCCTCTCGCGAACACTTTGGCTTCAAGTCTTGACACTTAAATAGTTTACATATACTAAAGTTTAAGGCAAAGACTATACTTCACCGTGAAACAACTACACACGCCAAGGGTCAAAATGACAAAATATCACAGGAGGGTGGCCGTGTACAGACATAAAAGTCAATTGTAAAATAATTTGAAGTGACATTGACAGAAGAAACGCTAGTGTTTTCTGAAGTGCAGTATACACACGCCTGAGCGGTGTTTCATCCTTCTAGATTGTACATCTCTGAAGCTGGTTTTCCACTAGGCGACTTTTTTCTCGCACATGCAGCGACTTTTTCTTTTTTCTCATGATCTGGAACTAATCAGAAATCTATTGAATTCGAACAAAAGAAAGTCGCTTCGCGCGAAAAAAATCGCCTAGTGGAAACCGGCTTGAAACAGCGGACACTGGACCAGTGGCCATACATAGCAAACATGGCATCGGCTACTTATTAATTCAGTCCTTTCATAGAAGACTCCATGCAACTTGTGTATATACTAAAAACAATTTAACCTCAATTTAATCGATTCTATAGGTTAAGCAAACAACGAAGGAGGTAAACATTACAAGAGGACTCGTTGTCTACACCATACTCAGAGAAACCCGAGAAATGTCGACTGACAAACCGTAGACTGTCACTGCTATCGCGTGCTATAGGCCATAGGTAAGAATTTCGACTTGCGTGCAGAGAACCTTGATTAAAAGTGGGGAACTGCTAAACTGCTTGGAACAGTATGGTTATATTTGGTTAGGAGCCAACCTAAAACGGTGCATAAGGGCCCTGGGAACGAGGTTGAAAACGGTGGTCCGTTTGTTTTTCCAGTTTTAAACGCTCCGAAAAGATAAAGGGCTTTATCCTCTCTTGATGTACACAATGAAAGCAATATCGTCATGTTATTAGGTTTAAGTGCTTCAAGTGTCCTCAACATTCAATTGTCTATCGCTAATCTTACTATATTTTGTCATTGTTAAGTTTAACTTTCAAATTCAAAATGTTTAATAAAGAAAAATATACTTTGATTAGGAAACGAGTAAAGGAACCGGCGCTGGTCGACTCCGGTGTTCCGGATGTTTGGATGATATTTTAAGGTATGCTTGAACAACCACGTAAGTTTGGCCGCGAAATATTTCACAACATTCTCGCTAGTGATAAAGCCTGAATAAGCCGACAACTAATTACACGGGGATGAATGTACGTAAACTCCACAGGAGAGAAGAAATTGAAACAAAAACAAAGATAACCGGGGTTGCTGGTTCAATGTTGCCAAACTCGTCGCCCTAAAAGACTGTGACTGTGATATAGAAATGGAATTTACTAGGCCAAAAATCAATGAATGTGTCACAATCGTCTGACTATGGCTCAGCTTACTAGTGTGGTAGTTTTTGTTTTTAAATTACATAAAATATCTACAGGTGTTTCGTTGTCTGAATGCAACAAAATATTGTCGGGGTGTAAAGCTATTCTCACGCTAGGCGAGGAGGGGTGTCGTAATATTTTCAGTTGTTTTGTTTTGACAAGTTTGTTTACATAAACGATTCGTTGTTAGGATTACATTTTAAAATTTAGATGGGAGAATATTAGACATTAAAAGCACAAAGGTAAGGGAGGAAGAGGAGGGGAAAGAGGAAGGGTGAGGGTCAAGCTAGGGCGAGCGTGAGTGGGTGAGTGAGTGAGTGAGTGAGTGAATGAGTGAGTGAGTGAGTGAGTGAGTGAGTGAGTGAGTGAGTGAGTGAGTGAGTGAGTGAGTGAGTGAGTGAGTGAGTGAGTGAGTGAGTGAGTGAGTGAGTGAGTGAGTGAGTGAGTGAGTGAGTGAGTGAGTGAGTGAGTGAGTGAGTGAGTGAGTGAGTGAGTGAGTGAGTGAGTGAGTGAGAGTGAAGGTAAGCTGAGGTGAAGAGAGATAAGTTAAGGTAAGGTCAGGTCAGGCAAGGTGATGTGAGTGAGGTGAGGTGAGTGAGTGACAGGACAGGACAGGTGAGGTGAGTGACAGGTAAGGTGAGGTGAGGTATGAGTGAGTGAGTGAGTGAGTGAGTGAGTGAGTGAGGTGAGGTGAGTGACAGTGACAGTGACAGGACAGGACAGGTCAGGACAGGTCAGGACAGGTCAGGTCAGGTCAGGTCAGGTCAGGTCAGGTCACGTCAGGTCTGGTCAGGTAGGGTCAGGCAAGGTCAGGTCAGGTCAGGTAAGGTCAGGACAGGACAGGACAGGTAAGGTCAGGTCAGGACAGGACAGGACAGGACAGGACAGGTCAGGTCAGGTCAGGTCAGGTCAGGTCAGGTCAGGACAGGACAGGACAGGACAGGTCAGGACAGGTCAGGACAGGTCAGGTCAGGTCAGGTCAGGTCACGTCACGTCACGTCAGGTCTGGTCAGGTAGGGTCAGGCAAGGTCAGGTCAGGTAAGGTCAGGACAGGACAGGACAGGTAAGGTCAGGACAGGACAGGACAGGTCAGGTCAGGACAGGACAGGTCAGGTCAGGTCAGGTCAGGTCAGGTCAGGTCAGGTCTGGTCAGGTAGGGTCAGGCAAGGTCAGGTCAGGTCAGGTAAGGCAAGGTCAGGTCAGGTCAGGTCAGGTCAGGCAAGGTCAGGTCAGGTCAGGTCAGGTCAGGTAAGGTAAGGTCAGGTCAGGTCAGGTCAGGTCAGGTAAGGTCAGGTCAGGTCAGGCAAGGTCAGGTCAGGTCAGGTCAGGTCTGGTCAGGTCAGGTAAGGTAAGGTAAGGTCAGGTAAGGTCAAACAAGGTAAGATTAAGGAACATTCCGCTCACTTACGCCATTCCCTGAGGAGATACGGGGAGGACCTACAATATTTTCTGAAGGGGGAACGTTACAACTAGATTCATACCCTGTCTGACTCTGGGTCCGTCGGCATTTTGGTTTCTTTCCCATGCCACCGTATTATATATTACCTTGCGCAATTCTTAAAAGTGTCGACAATAATAATTTAAATAATGAAGGAACCGGGAAAGAGGACTCGCGTTCTTATCATGACGATCTGCGCTATTAAGCAGCTATCCAACGACACGAAATTCTCTCGAACGTCGTCGTCGTTATCGACCATTCTTCCATAAGACAAACATTTACCAACTGTTTCAAACACCTATTTTGAATCCCACGGTACTTTAAAGTTTGCAGTTTAGATATAGCAGTCCGATCGACGTCATCCACCCCATCAGGTTTATATCACTTCGACAGTAATTATAGCCAGTACAAAAAGGTCCAACACCTAGCCTAGCTTGTAAAAACTTAATTCAGTTAATTGTACTTTCTCAGGACGTTTGTTTAGTTAATTTCAACTTGCTTTTAAAACCCCTTAGTTGTTTTTTTTAGCTATCATCAGCCACTCGTGCACAAAAAGTTTTCTTTTCTGTTAAACAATTCTTTGCGCACATTGCTGATCACTCCCCTAGGCTAGATAAAAGTGCCGGAAAACATAGCTGATCGATAGTGATTGTCGATAACTACACGATGACAGCACAGATCCAGAAACATAGTTTTAATACGGCAAGTCTGCGCAAAATAAGCGTAAACCAGTGGATATTACGATTTTCTTGAAAGTTGAGTGTCGGGCAAGTGTAGTTGGCGTGTCTAAAGAGTCAGTGGAAAGATCGCTCATGCATGTGCCGCTATCGTGATATTTACACCCCCCGGCTCTATATTACACAACAAACACTACAAGCCAACCTCGTACCCAGGGTCGAGGGGGTAGCGGAGGTAAGACCCTGGGTACGAGGTTGACTACAAGCATGCATGGTCACGAAGATCACTACATTGCCATTGGTAACTGCTACCGACAGCTACCTGCGTATCAGTCCATGTTCAATCGAATCATGATCGCAGGTAATATATAATACGGCGACATGGGAAAGAAAACAAAATGCCGACTGACCCAGAGTCAGACAGGGTATGAATCTAGTTGTAACGTCTCCCCTTCAGAAAATATTGTTAGTCCTCCCCGTATCCCCTCATCCCAACCGTCGACACATAACAAAAATGTTCTCGACTTACTCACAAAACTTGATTGAAATATCTCGACCATCTCCAAAATCTTGATTGAATAAACAACCTTGATTGAAAAATTTCTCGACTACCTCGAAAAACTTTGCATTGTACGAAATATTTCTCGTCTGTTGAAAAACAGCAACGATTTTTAATTCTCGCGACTACTTTTGGCCGATTCTCGACGTAAAAATATTTCTCGACTAGTTTTGGCCGATTCTCGACCCGAAAACATTTTTCGAATGCTTTTGGCCGAAAAGACTAACAATTTCGCCAACAATTTCGCCTCCGAAGAGACTAAAACATGTTCCACAGCAAAGTAGCTAAACCTAAATCACGTTTCGTCACAAGAGATCTATAAAGCTTTATTTGCCATCTAACCTATATAGCCTTAACAACTCAGAGCACTTCATGGAAAGATTACAATTCTTTTTACAACGTTAACATACCTTTAAAGTTTGAAACACGTCGTGGAAGTAACTTCAGAACCACTCAGAACCACTCACTTCACTTCTAGACCTCGTGGTGCCTCCTCTCTAAAAAATAAAGACTTCACTTAAACTGATGAATAAACAAATGTAAATTGCTCTGCACTTTGGCGAGATTATGTGCATATATTCTATATCGGACCACATAAATGAACTCTTGTTTACGCACACAATTCAAAAATTATTATTGTCAGAGTTAATATTATGGGCCGTGAGTAGAACTTATTTCAAATGAACACCGAATTATGGTAAATAGTATCACGACAATGAGAATGATAAGCATAATGATAATCATTATTATGATAATGTCCGGCTGATAATTATCATGATAATAATAACAAACATGATGATGATGATGATGATGATGGATGATGATGATGATGATGGATGATGATGATGGATGATGATGATGATGATGATGATGATGATGATGATGATGATGGATGATGATGATGATGATGATGATGATGATGATGATGATGGATGATGATGATGGATGATGATGATGGATGATGATAATGATGATGATGATGATCGTGATGATGATGATGATGATGATGATGATGATGGATGATGATGATGGATGATGATGATGGATGATGATGATGGATGATGATGATGATGATGATGGATGATGATGATGGATGATGATGATGGATGATGGATGATGATGATGATAATGATGATGATGATGATCGTGATGATGATGATGATGATGATGATGATGATGATGGATGATGATGATGGATGATGATGATGGATGATGATGATGGATGATGATGATGATGATGATGGATGATGATGATGGATGATGATGATGGATGATGATGATGATGATGATGATGGATGATGATAATGATGATGATGATGATGATCGTGATGATGATGATGATGATGATGATGATGATGATGATGATGGATGATGATGGATGATGATGATGGATGATGATGATGGATGATGATGATGGATGATGATGATGGATGATGATGATGGATGATGATGATTGATGATGATGGATGATGATGATGGATGATGATGATGATGATGATGGATGATGATGATGATGATGGATGATGATAATGATGATGATGATGATGATCGTGATGATGATGATGATGATGATGATGATGATGGATGATGATGATGGATGATGATGATGGATGATGATGATGGATGATGATGATGATGATGATGATGATGATGGATGATGATGATGGATGATGATGATGATGATGATGGATGATGATGATGATGGATGATGATGATGGATGATGATGATGGATGATGATGATGATGATGATGGATGATGATGATGGATGATGATGATGGATGATGATGATGATGATGATGGATGATGATGATGGATGATGATGGATGATGATGATGATGATAATGATGATGATGATGATGACGATGATGATGATAATGATGGATGATGATGATGGATGATGATGATGGATGATGAGATGGTGATAATAATGATGGTGATGATAATAATGATGACGATGACGATGATGATGACGATGATGACGATGACATCCCTCAGTCTCAAAATACAAACACAGCACTGTTGTCATATCAATTGGTAGGTCCAATAACATATAATATAATATCCTTTTGTGCCTAGCAACAACATAGTCCTGACGCGACGTGTAAACCCAACAATAGCAATGACCTTTAATTGTCAGGCCTTTGAACTGATTAATAAACGATTTTAATGTACATAGAATAAAATAACGTACTCATAACAGGCCAACCAGCCTTTCCAGCATGATTTTTGACTTTGGCTCGTAGTGAACAATGCTAATCAGTGAAATGCACATAAGAGGACATAAAATTGATAACTATTTACAAATATGGTCTCTGTGTTCTACAAAAATAAAACTGACTTCGAAAGAACCATCCTAAATTTAACCAAGCTTTTGTAGTCGGATTATAAAAGGGGAACTACGGCTGACTCCACAACCGGATGTCCTTTGTTACTTCTATTTGAATAATACAATAAAATCTATACAGTGTTGACAAGTTTTTGAAATTAATAAAATTGTGAATAGCGCAAAAGCATTATACTGTGTTTTTTTTACGATCAGAAATTCATTTCGGTTGAGTCATTGTATAATGCTGTGTTGTGTTTACATACAATGAGTAAACAAAGAATTAGAGCAAAGAATATTTTCTCTGTCAATATACAAGTGGGATCCCGCCCAGCATGAATAAAAACGATCTATACAGATAAGCAGTATTAAAGAAATGTTTCATCTCTCTACCGGGGGGTGTACATCGACCGTGAAAAAATTAGAAAAAGGGGCAACTTGAACTAGAGGTAGACTATGAAGTTTAGCGAAGTTATCTGACGAATGTTGTATTTTATAGTTCAACAAAACCATCCTGAAAGAACTAAACTAACTTTATTTATGAGGGCCTTCGCTCGAAACGTTAGATTCCTACGTTCTCTGTTTCGGCAGTATATCTAACCTTACTAACTTTATTTATACTGGATAATCTTATTAGTCATATCTATATATAAAACTGATCTTCCTAGAGGTCCAGTAAGGGCCACCTCTCATTGAAAGATTTCTCAGGTTGCCGAAAATCGACGCAGGGGTGCTGAAAAAGCGGAAAAAAAACTACTGTAGAGCTCAAAGGAAGCAGCAACAGAAATGAGCCACTGTTTAAGTTAATTTACATTTGATGTTAAAATGTGTTTAATTATACATTTGTTTGATGTTGCCCCGGGGTGGGGAATTGTCAAATTTCAAAGTCCCGGGGGTGGGGAATTTGCCATGAGCTTCATAAAAAATTACAAATCCCCGGGGTATTGCCCGGGGGGGGGATGGTTACAGGAATAATTGAGCCATGCATTATTTATACTGGATAACCTTATCAGTCATATCTATATATAAAACTGATCTTCCTAGAGGTCCAGTAAGGGCCATCTCTCATTGCTCCAGTGTTACTACAGGAGCCAAGGAAACTAGAGTAAACTAAACTAACTTTATTTTTACTGGATAACTCTATCAGTCATATCTAAACTGTTCTCCCTAGAAGTCCAGTAAAGGACCATCCCTCATTGGTCACCAACGCCCCATAAGAAAATGTCACGATTTTCCTAACATCATAAACTGATTTTCTCTTTATTTAATATTTCCCAGTCACTTATTTGGTCCAATATATATATATATAAACATAACGGAAAAGAAATGAGACAAGATGGCTGGCATAGAAGTGGCACGACTTGATGTGCATGTTCTAGACAGTTTACTTAGAGATAAATATTGATGAAACCATAAATATTGTTAATTAAATCACGACAGACGTATTCTTGAAATAGTCATTGAAATAGTCAAATTAGTCATTGTAAGTCTTGTAAACAGTATTTTAATTAATATTTTTTGCAGGGTTGCCACTAAAACGGATCACTCAAAAGGACCCTCCCCAGTCTTTCCGCGGCTTTTCCAAAATATGTCGTCAAATACGTTTTTCCAAAAAGCCAGGCTTTTTATTGTGGTTAGGTTATCCAGAAGATTGCTAAAATCTTGAAACTCACTAAAGCTTGACGACAAATTTGGGAAAACAAATTTGACGACATATTAAAGACTAGGTTATGCATGAATCAATTCTTTCTGTAACCATCCCCCCCCCGGGCAACCCCGGGGACAATGCAGAAAATCAAATCCCGGGGGTGGGGAATTGTTTTATTAATTTTGTCCCGGGGGTAAAGGGCGGGGATGCAAGGAGGCGTGGGAGTCTGGTAACTAAAGTATTCCGTATTCAAAATGGCGACGATTTCATTGAAAGATTTCTCAGGTTGATGAAAATTGACGAAAATCGACGCAGGGGTGCTGAAAAAGCGAAAAAAACTACTGTAGAGCTCAAAGGAAGCAGCAACAGAAATGAGCCACTGTTTAAGTTAATTTACATTTGATGTTAAAATGTGTTTAATTATACATTTGTTTGATGTTGCCCTGGGGTGGGGAATTGTCAAATATCAAAGTCCCGGGGGTGGGGAATTTGCCATGAGCTTCATAAAAAATTACAAATCCCCGGGGTATTGCCCGGGGGGGGATGGTTACAGGAAGAATTGATCCATGCATTAGGAGAAGCGGCGAGCAAGGAATGCTATACATGACCTTTTTTTACAACAAATAGCTAACGTTCCATCAAGTTAACTTTTTGATAATCTGAGGGGAGCACGGGTGGCGTGTGCTGTTAGCGCGCTGCCTCTCACCAAAATGTTAAGCCCGGTTAGACGGGGTTAGTATACTTAGATGGGTGACCGCTTGGGAATGACCCCACTGGAAACATGTCCCCGTAGCAATTTCTGCAATGAAAATACGCCAGCCAAGTACATACACACCACAAACACTACGATTGCATGCAGGATTGTACGCTGAGCACTCTTGAGGCCCACGCTGAAGATCTTTGGTGTGACCTATCTAAAATGTATTCTGGGTTTACACACGTAAAAATACCCGTTGTCCGGCTTGGACTCATGTGAGTAGAGTTGTAGTTGATCTCTCCTGTGCTTCGAGGGTTTTTCGCCGGGTTCTCCGGTTCTCCTCCCTCCATAAAATCACAAATCAACACCTAACATCTTAGCTGTGAACTGTGTCGTTGGCGGCTGCTTTAAGCGCCTTTGATATGCCTCGACACGCGGGCCACGTTGATCTGCGTCCTTCGCAATTCAGCCGCAGTCCTTTACCTTTACTCCGCAGACACGAGATATCAGTAAAACATAGAAAAGACGAGAGAATAATAAGACACGCCATCTTCTTGAGAACAAGAAACTAGTCTACACTTCGTCAATCTCATGTAATCTCACGATCAAACCAATGCAAAAGACACAGCTAGAGTTAACAGCAAAAATGCCTCCAGGCTCGATCCTTTGGTCAGCTTAATGTATTTTCACAAGTTCTTATTTATTCACGGAAACCCGTCACTTAGACAAACAAAATGAAAGCTCTTTAGCTCTTTTCCTTCAAACTACAGACGTATAATACGGCGAGAAAACATTTTCCAAACTGTCCCGAAATTCCTCCTTAGCTTATCCACGAGGAACTTAACACTTTGAAGCCTGAAGACGAGTCCTTAGTATTTTATTCTGGCTAACGCCAGACGATTTTATTCAGCACAGGGACAGAGAGAGGCCTCAAAGTGTAAATAAAACTAAAAATATAAAGCAATAAAGGTACCATAGAAAAGGTTGAAACATCAGAGAATTTCCTTCGTCTCTCGTTCCACCATCACCAAAGGTCAAAGGATAGAAACGACATGAATTAAATTATATATAGTTGCACCATATTAGGGAAATTAAATCACACAGGTCAAATAAGTAGACGAGAATCTTTGTAATAAAGTATAGAACATGTTGTGTGCAAATAACAGTGAAGGCTAACTGAGATAAAATAGATAACCTATAGAAAGCTTAAACACGAAATAAAATTATATATGGCTGTATCTTATTATAGGGAAAGAATACCATACAGTGCTGCATTATATAAGATCATAATCAATAAGGAACGGTACTCTTAAAAATCTAAATATATGCAAACACGATGTACACACTCAGTTGTATATAAACTATCGATTAGATTTACCTCTTGTAAAAGTATGATTTCACGAGCTCGATCATTCAACGCAAAATATGTTTCTATAGTCTACATAGGTCTTAGCCAGTACAATTATCAGAATATCAATTAAGAATTACTCCAATAACAAACATACCTTATTATATAAAATGCTTTAGCTTCATACAAAGCTTCCCAACATGTACTAACGTGTAACACTTGTTATACGCTATTCGTAGTACTTGTGTATACGTCAATATGGCTTTATTAGCCAACGTTGTAGACACTTAATATTTTCTCACAGACGGATCATGGATATTAATCGCGCTATCTAATCACGACTTTGCTTACTAAATCCTAGAGATTGACCGTCGGATATACGGACACAATGATTTTAGTGAAAACAAATGTTAACAAAGTGAAGTCTGTAAAGTTTATTAAACTGTCCAAGACTCAAACGATAACTCCGACTAATGCAGTATTGTTTACACAAATCTTATACTGTATATTAGGTTTACAATATACTGTTGATATTCAAATTGCGTAGGGTCGACCTTTTAGTGGCTAAGGCCGCAGTTCAATATCGCATAATCTATTGAATTTTGCCGCAGATTTTGATTTTATATTTAGGCATGCGTAAGCAATTCCACATTTCAAACAAAAAGCCTTAGCTGGGTATACAACCTTGATTTTCATTTTACGACTGTTCTACTTTGGGCAAAAAAGGAACAAATATGCACTATAGCAAAGAACCCAGGATAAAAAATGGGACTGTGAGAATTAGACTGAAAGCCAGCCGCCGATCTCATCTCGTTCTACACTCTCAGGAGTGAGAACGAGATGAGATCGGCGGCTGGCTTTGAGTCTATGTGAGAATTGGAAGTTTTGAATTGAAAAGGGGAAAGGTGCCAAGTGTAACATACTATATACAAACAGTTATTGCGCTGTTGGTTATGATTGTGCTGTTACTAGTATCACCACATGCACGAGTAGAAGCATTGTCATCGCTATCACTATGGAGTGTAAATGTTCTTCCAGCTGTTACTCAGAGAAATTTCCTGAGTTCCTATAAGCGGGACTCGGGAACCCACAACCTTCTGATCACTGGTGAGACGCTCCAACCATACTGGGACTTAGACGATTTGAACGTAGGTTGAGTTTGATGTACGACATTATATCCTGCTATGTGCAAGTATATTATAACATATATGTTGCAGCATATTCAACTGCTGTAGCCTTCGAGCTGAACCCCCTAGCCATGTTCTACTACAGCTACAGTACTGTTACCTGTACCTGCTTCAGCCCTGTCCTTGTTACACGTACAGTTAAATAGTTACTGTTATTTTGTTATTACTACTGATGTTGCCGTTACTGCTACAGTATACTGTTATATTAACCCATTCCTGCCTGAGCTGGCCAAAAACAGTCCTTTTATTGTTTTACTGTCACAAGATGATTTTACGCATCAAACGAAGAACCCGGTTAACTTATCATATACAAAACAAAAATAAATTAAAAACCTCAAATGCTGTTTTTTGTCCACCTTGAGAACTGACTTGTTGGCCGTTTACAGCTTGGGGATCCGCATAACATGACATCAAATCAAATATTATCTAATTACGAGAATATTGCGCAAATCAAAGAGTTATTAAAACTTTATAGCAGAACAAAAGATATATTCCTGATTAAACGAGTCAAGGCAGAGCAGTCAATACGGTGCCATAGACAAGCACAAGGCAGGAAATGGATAATGGATTGTACAACACACTCAGTTGATGATGAGGACAACTTTAATTAATATCGATACGTGTCAATACATGCTAGAAGCAATTATACTGCATGGTTAATTATGGCATGCTTAACTTTCCAACACTGTGTATGTTTGTAGTGTGTGTACGCATGCGTGCAATGTGTAAGGTGCGTTTGTGGGCGTGCGTAAAAAAATCTAAACGGTTAAATCTAATCTTGAACGGTTAAACCTAATCGAAAAATCTAAATATAATCCTTAAACCTGATCATAAACCTAATCCTTAAACCTAATCATAAACCTAATCATAAAAGCTAATCCTTAAACCTAATCCTTAAACCTAATTGTAAACCTAATCCTTAAACCTAATCATAAACCTAATCCTTAAACCTAAATCATAAACCTAATCATAAAAGCTAATCCTTAAACCTAATCCTTAAACCTAATTGTAAACCTAATCCTTAAACCTGATGATAAACCTAATCCTTAAACCTGATCGTAAATCTAATCCTTAAACCTGATCGTAAATCTAATCCTAAAACCTGATCGTAAACCTGATCGTAAACCTGATCGTAAACCTAATCCTTAAACCTGATCGTAAATCTAATCATAAATCTAATCATATAACCTATAATACTTAAACCTACTCCTAAAACCTAATAAAAAAATCGAATAATAAAAATTAAGTTTGTCTCATTTGAAAGAACTCGTCAAATGGTATAAGACCTTTTACAATTGTTCCGTATCTGTTTTGGTTTTGGAAATATTTCGACCAAAGACAGCGTGCTGTCCGCCATCTTGTTGTAATATTGGGTCTAATAGGAAATTGGTGACGTCACAACCACTCCGTGCATGTGATATCATAACCAGGGTAGTCACCCATATCGAAAATAATTCCAAGATGGCGGACAGCAGGCTGTCTTTGGTCGAAATATTTCCCAAACCAAAACAGATACGGAAAAATTGTAAAAGGTCTTCTTATACCATTTGACGAGTTCTTTCAAATGAAACAAACTTAATTTTTATTGCAAATACCTTTATTAAACTTAATTTAAAACCTAATCTATCGTAAACCTAATGAATAAACCTGATCATAAATCTTCATCAAAAACCCAACCAAATTCTAACCTAAACATCAAAACTATTCTTTAGCCAGGATAATTCAGCCAAGATTAATCAGAGGAGACAACAAACAGTGTTCTTTGCATAATGCTAGGCGTCTTAATAATAAAATATTAATAATTCATTTCTACAATAATATTTTATAGTAACGTATTACTCGAGGCGTTAATATTTACAACGAATGACAATGCTTAAAAAGTGTACCACGATTTACAATGATAAAAACCTGATTAGATAAAGAAAAGTTGGCGCAATATTATAAAAAGACAACAGTTCTTTAGCTAAACAGACGACATACATAACTATATTAACTCTGGATAGAGCAAAGCGAAATAGTAGTAAGAACTACGAAATACTAACGTGATGATGGTGATGATTGATGGTGGTGATGATGATTATGGTAATATGATAATGATGATGATAATAATGATGATGATTGATGATGATGATGATAATAACAATGATTAGTGATGATGATGATCATGATGATGATGATGATGATAATGGTGATAATGATGATAATAACGATGATTAGTAACGATGATGATCATGATGATGGATGATGGTAATGGTGATAATAATAACGATGCTTGGTGAAGATGATAATGACGATGATGATAGTGATAATGATGATGACGATAATGATGATGATGATAATGATGTTAATGATGATGATAATGATAATGATGATAATAATGATGATAACGATAATGATGATGATGATAATGATGATAATGATAATGATGATAATGTTAATAATGATACGGTGATGATAATGATGATAATGATGATGATAATGATGATGTTAATAATGATACGGTGATGATAATATTGATGATGCTAATAATAATGATGATAATGATGAAAATTATGATACGGTGATTGATAATGATGATGATGATATTGATGATATAATGATGATGATAATGATGATGGTGATTGATGATGACGATGATGATATTGATGATGATATTGATGATGCTAATGATGAGGATGATGATGGATGAAATACTGATGTTTCGAGCGGCGCCTTCACGTTTTACTCAGATGAAGGGCTCCTCTCAAAACGTCAGTATTTCTTTCTAAAAATCTCGCCAGTTTACCATCTTTTCACTTTGCTGTATCCAAAACATTGCCTACGCAGCACTCTAGTTTTTTTATACAAAGTCTGGATCACGATTACATTCTGCAATCCTAGGCACAGTCGTACTTTTAAAAAGATTCGTATGAATAGCGTTCTGTGATCCAACCGCAAACATGTAAGACTCTGGGCGCGCAACGGTTGGTTGCAACGTCAGCGCTTTCCTGCCTGAAGCTTTTTGATCTGTTCTTAGATTTCCCTCAGAACTACAAAGTTCGTCGTCTGATTCATTTCCTTCAGATTTAATCCGTCGTCTCAGTGAGGTGTCATTCAAGGCTCCTTCCTCGAGATCAATGTACGAAATAAACGAAGATCTTTGGCATTGTTTTAACGTCTTTTGCTGCTGCCGCGCACTAGTTTCGCTAACTTTCCGTTTTTTCGTCGTATTTAGCGCTGTGTCGCTCGCGTATTTTGGCGACGTCGCTCTCCGATCTCTCTCGAGGCTATCAGTCTGACACGTTGATGCAAACTCTCGTACAAGATCAAATCCAGCCGTGGGAGCACCACAAATATCGGACGAAGGAGATTTCTTGACTTGCAGTAACTCGGTGGGGGTTCTTTTACTTTGTGTAACGGTGTTTTTCACAGCAGGGGAATCACGGGCAAAGGTGTGGCTCGCAATCTGAATGTGAATGTGGATCAAGGCTACCCTCACTTTGACGTCTACAACGGACGGGTCTTTGACTCGACCTATAGGCGACAGTCACATCATTTTAAAACATTGCTCTATTTATATTATAATACCCTGATTGTCAGAGAGGAACACCGGAGTAATGGATACCCGGGAAAAAGGACACCTGAATCCTGGATTCCCAAAAAAAACACAGATTAGGGCCATTTATATTGGAGAAAATAAGTCGCGACTTAATTAAGACGTGTCCTTATTTAAGTCGCGAACACACCCGTATAAACGGTCAATTTCTAATAAGTCGCGACTTATTTTGGATTAGCTTTCAACCCTGTTCTTATTTTAGTCGCGACTTACTTTAGTCCTGAACAAATTCACCATTTATACGAGTATGTTAAATAGGACGCGTCTTAATTAAGTCGTGACGTATTTCCTCCCGTTTAAATGGCTCTATTCTTTCTGAAAAGAAAATGCACCGATGGGAAAAGCTTAATCTATTTCGATAGATCATGTCAAAGTACAGGTCATCACAGAGACTCCAAAATTCTTCTGTATATAAGGGGAAAATTTGTAAAAGTGCTTTCCTTTGTAGTATAGGAATTAATAAGAAAGAAACAAGTAAGAAAAATTTCTATTACCTTTGATTAATTTTTCTTTACTTTCAAGAGCGTCGTAAGCTGCTTCAGCCTCTTGAAGACGAGCCTGAAAATGTGAATCGAAATATAGTAAGGTTTGAGTACTGCCGAAATTATTGAACGTAGTTTCTAACGTTTCGAGCGAAGGCCCTTCGTCAGAGAGAAACGTAAAGAGTGTAAACAAACAACGAGCTTACATAAGAAAGATAATCATGTGACCAAAAATATAAGATGGCCAAGAAGTAAAAAAGACTTTGTAAAATTTGTTAAGCTGTAAAAAAGTATATTTTTTTCTCAAAAAAATCTTGCATCTTGTGTAGATTTGCAATAGTATTTACCTTTAAAGCCATAAGTCGGGTTGATAATCTCATTCTTCGAATAGAGTCTTTATATATAACAACAAGTCTATGATGACAAAAAATAATTATAAATAACGTATCCTGAAACTAAATAATCCAAACCCAAATTTCTGCACAACAAATATTTGTACATACCCTGCGAGCAGAGCCTTCTTTTCCTTATTTCTTCGCTGAGAGAGAGGAAGAAAAGTAGGCTCTGTTGTATTCGTGTTTGGCTTCGTCCAAGATTTAGGACGAAGTAACCCGTTTAAGACCCGTTTAACCGGTTCTCGTTTTGTTTTCTGCTCTGATTGGGACTGGGTTCGAGATTGTAACCAAGCAACTGACATGCATGCGCAATGGAAACCAGTCACGAATACTCTCTCTCAGCGAAGAAATCAGGAAAAGAAGGCTCTGCTCGCAGGGTAATTTGTACACCGTACTTCCACACACAGAATTTCTACACTTTAATATATTATTTTTCATTTTTCGTTAGTTTCCTACAATTCCTTTCTCACAACATGCGTTATCAAAATTAAAATTAAGTATCGTTAAAGGGTATTGGCAATAAAAATTAAATTTGTCCCATTTGAAAGAACTCGTCAAATGGTATAAGACGACCTTTTGTAATTTTTCTGTATCTTTCTTGTGTTTTGAAATATTTCGACCAAAGACAGCGTGCTGTCCGCCATCTTGTTGTAATATTGGGTCTAATTAACTAGGAAATTGGTGACGTCACAAGCAGGGTAAACCTGATGAAACTACTCCGTGGATGACCAAATTTCCACGGAAGACTTTTTAAATGGTGTGGGTCAATTTAAAATGGAAATAGCGCAACAAAATCGAGTTTCTAGCTCATTTTATCGGCAAGATAAAAATTTCACTTTACCCTGCTCATGTCGTCACATGCATATCGAAAATAATTCCAAGATGGCGCACAGCACGCTGTCTTTGGTCGAAATATTTCCAAAACCAAAACAGATACGAAAAAATTGTAAAAGGTCTTCTTATACCATTTGACGAGTTCTTTCAAATGAGACAAACTTAATTTTTATTGCCAATACCCTTTAAAAGAGTGGGTTCTTCTTTCCAAGTGCACAACTAACCTGACAGTAACACCAGCATTTTTTAAACTATCTACAATCATCTGCTGATCATCATCTTCTACAGTTACATTTTCTACTTCAATAATCACATCACCTGCATTAAAATAAATAAAATACCATTTTAACATGACAAACACAAAAATAAAATGCAAAAACAAAAAATAAATAAACACAATACGGAGGTAGAGGAAAAAGAACTTGAATACTTGAAAAAAGAAGAGAAAAAGATGTCAGGAAATGTAGGGGAAAAAACGAAATGAAAGAGAAATAAAGGAAAGAACAGAAAAAAAGAGGGAAAATAGGAAGAAAAGAAAAAGGAAGAAGATGGGAAGAAAAGAGAAGAAAAAGAAAAAGCAAGAAAGAGAAAGGATGGAAAAAAAAAGATAATTAAAGAAAAAGAAACAAGAAAGTAGAAAAAGGGAGAAGATAAGTGGAGAATAAAACAAAGAGAAAAGGAAATACATTAGAAGGAAGAGAGAAACGTTTCAAGTTGGAAATCATTCCCATATACAAACCTGGTCGCATCCCAGCAAGGTACGCTGGACCATCTTCAGAAACATTTGAAACAAACGTCATGGAATCACTATAAGCACCAGTCTGCACTATTGTATGAGTCTATAAAACAAGAACAGTGTTGATTATTAGAGAGCGCGTGGAACGGTCACCGTTTTGTGTGGTCAACAGAAAAATTACTGATACAGAAGGTCTTGTATACTTACTTGTAACACAAATCCAAATCCTTCATTTTCTTTTCGAGTCATTTGTAGAGTCCGCCGCTGGTGGAGTGGGGGTGGAATTTCATGACTAGTAAAAAAGAGCGAGAGGGAAAAAATTAATAACAATAAATAAATAAACAAACAAACAAACAAACAAACAAACAAACAAACAAACAAACAAAGAAAAAAAAACAACAAATAAACAAACAAACAAACAAACAAACAAACAAACAAACAAACAAACAAACAAACAAACAACCAACCACAAACAAACAAACAACCAACCAACCAACCAACCAACCAACCAAACAAACAAACAAACAACCACAACAAACAAACAAACAAACAAACAAACAAACAACAAACAAACAAACAAACAAACAAACAAACAAACAAACAAACAACACAGTTGAAACTCTTCTTGCGACCACTCTGTGATTTTCAAATAAGAACCTAACTCAGGCTGCTGGTATAATAAAATGTAGGTTCTTAAAATGTTTACTGTACTCAAGTAAAAACTACAGAATAATTAAAGTAAACAAACGACAATACCACATGTGTCTACACTACCTTGAAAGAGGCTTGAACTGTGCTTGGGTAACGCTGTTTCGAACTGGTAATCCATAACAACTGTTTCCAGAGAAATCTCGGAGTAGATCATTATTTACCGTCGGTTTATCAATAATTACATTTCCTCTGTACATAACAAAATATAATAAATATATATTACAAAACTTCCAACAAAATACCCTCGCAAAATTATCTCCAGACTTCAGTTGTCAAGACAGATTTTGTGAACTTTTTCCCCTTCCGCTATGCCAAATATAAAAAGCTGACTATGTGAAAAGGTGTGTCTCGCAAGTAGTTGATAGTACGACTAAGCTGTGAGATTATAGCTCCTGATTTGGTACTGATCGCTTACTTGTCTCCATTTGGCGCCTTTAATGTAGATTTCGGCCCTGAAACAAAAATAAAACGTGTAAAGGATACTGAAATACAGGAAATGCTATTTGAAGCATGGCCAAATTAGGCTTATAATCCATTTGAAAATAGCGACTTACGATAACCTTGGTATTCCTTAGACATTACTTTCTAGAAAATACATCCTATGGCTTAGGGACGAGTGCCCTATTTATACAATCGACCCCCTATTAATGGACACGCCTTTTAAGCGGACACCTCTCTTGTACCATAGGGAAGTGCCTTAAAGGAAAGGATCAAGGACACGCTAAGTGTGCTAAGATTAGAGTGAAGACTTATGATGTCGCCTACGAAGAATTGCAGTAGGAACAGATGTTAACCCAATGCTGCCTAGGATGTCTGAAGGTTCTCTCTTTGATGAGTAAACTCGTCTGGTGTTAGACAGAGAAGGTTCTCTCTTTGATGAGTAAATTCGTCTGGTGTTAGACAGAGTAAAACAATGAAGGGACCGTTTTTGGTCGGCTCAGGCAGAAATGGGTTAATCACTTGTTAACTCAATGCTGCCTGGGATGGGCAGTCAAAAGGTTGTTTCTTTGATGAGTAAACTCGTCTGGTATTAGACAGAGTAAAAAAATAAAGCCACAAGGGATCGTTTTTTGGCCAGCTCAGATCACTTGTTAACCCATTGCTGCCTGGTCAGTCTGAAAGTAGACAGAGTAAAATAATCTGGCGTTACTAATAATATAGACAAATAATATAGAAACAAATAATAATATAGAGACAAATAATATAGAGGACATGACCGGATCAGACAGAAATGAGTTAAAATATTCTGTGACGCCGTCTTAAGGCGACATTCAGAAAGGATTAAATATATTAACCCTTTATTAGTCAGGTTTCCTGGAGCTCTCCCCTTCACGAGTAATCGTCTGGCGTCAGCCAGAGTATAATAAGTTGCCAAAAAGCAACTGTGGTCAGTAAAGAGTTAAAGGAGATAGTTTTTAACCCTTTATTGGCCAGGTTTCCGGGAGCTCTTCCCTTCACGAGTATAATCGTCTGGCGTTAGCCAGAGTATAATCGTTTGGTGTCAGCCAGAGTATAATAAGTTGCCAAAAAGCAACTGTGGTCAGTAAAGAGTTAAAGGAGATAGTTTTTAACCCTTTATTGGCCAGGTTTCCGGGAGCTCTTCCCTTCACGAGTATAATCGTCTAGCGTTAGCCAGAGTATAATAAGTTGCTTGCAAGTAAAGGGTTAATATGTCAAAACGTCAATATTATGCCGGCGTTAATGGCCTCCGTGTTTGCAGATCTGCAAATAGTTTGTCGCAGAGGAAATCAGTTCAAAAAAGGAAAAGTTTAGCTTCACGCGTCATGGAATCATACTATAAAAAATGTACACTTAACTCTCGTATTCGTGTTTGTTCAATTTCGTGCGTGTATTTCAAATTACGAAACACATTTTCTATATTTCTCAAGTCTCAACCAACGTTGCATTCCCTCCATTTCCGCACAATACCGCAAGACCTAAGTCAAAGTTTATTTGCACAAATTAAATCTACATTACAATTACAATTAACATTAAAGAAATTAACAATATATATTTACAACATTTACCGGCAATAACATTAAAGAAATCGTGCGCAGTAAACAAATTGCCCACAAACATTAAGTCCCGCAAGATAGTGTATGATTCACTCTCAAACTATGAACGAACTCGCTTTACATTCTCTGATTGCCCACAAACCCCAACCAGTTGGAGATTTCAACACATACGTGTTCCCTTCCGTTCTTCTGACACTTTACTGACGTCAAACGCCACCCACCCTGCCCCCAACGAGGCACAGAAGAAATGAGAACCAATAGAGCGTGGGAGAAAAAGTACCCACACATTCATTGACAACATTCGGTACATTATTTTTAGAAGACGACTTACGTCAATTCAGGTCAAATATGAATTGATATTAAATTAAATCTGAAAGGATAGTTAATGTCATTAATTAAATTGTTTACCAATAACGCCTATAGGCTTGCTTGCTGCGAGAAGAGTCTTTTTTTTTGGAGGACCGCCAGAGTAAAATAATAATGGGACTGTTTTGGGCCGGCTCGGGCAGGAATAGGCTAACCATTGCTATACCTAGGATGTCTGTGGTTCTCCATTCAAGGAGTAAAATCGTCTGGGCTGTTTCTGGCTAGCTCAGGCAGGAATAGGCTAATCACGCGTGTTAACCCATTGCTACCTAGGATGTCTGAGGGTTCTCCATTTGAGGAGTAAAATCGTCTGGCTGTTTCTGGCTAGTTAACCCATTGCTACCTGAGGTTTCTCCCTCCCTTTAATGAGTAAAATCGTCTGGGCGTTAAGTTAAAACAATAAAGGGGTCATTTTTGGCTGGTTCAGTTAGAAATGTGTTAATCACGCCTTAACCCATTGCTACCTAGGATGTCCAAGAGTTCTCCCTTAGATAAGGAAAATCTTCTGGCATTAGAGTAAAATAATCTAGCGTTAGACAGAGTAAACCAATAAAAAGGCCATTTTTAGCCAGCTCAGACAGGAATGGGCTACTAGCATATTGTCCCCTGGACGTAGATTTCTCGCGTATTAAACCAGAAACTTTATCATAGTCAGTTTCAGCTTGCTTTTGAAATTCGTTTGTCAACATTCGTTGGAAGGTTGGGAACTTGGTACGGAAGTTCGCGAAGTTCGTTGTGAAGTTCGTCGTGAAGTTCGAATGTAATAAGCTTTGAATTGAATTCCTTTGGTAAAATCACGGAGAAGAAGATTATTTGTTGTATAGAATATAATAATAGATACTTGGTTAAGCAGAAACAAATTGCCGACTTAAATTTGTATCTACCTCGCAACGTAGTTCGGAACATTGCAACGTAAGTTCGGAATGTTCATTTCAATTATACGTATCGGATTTCAAAAGCAAGCTGAAACGGACTATAAGTTCGACTGCTGGCTTACAAATGTCGGCAAACATCGGTCATATTTGCACGATTGTGATGTAGGTTTCGTTTGTCAGACATTGTTATATCGGGAACAATGTATGTGGGAGAGTGCTGCGATACAACGGGGCCGTTTTTGGCCAGCTCAGGCAAGAATGCAGACATCCACATACATATAACATTACATAAGAACTTTATTCAAACAACATAAATACCAGATTTGGTATATAAGATACATACACTCATAATGACATATGAATGGTGTTATTGTTTTCAAAGTTAATATTTAGCAATGTTCTCCAGACTTTATAGTAATGCAATGTACTCCATTAATGGTCTAATGTATTTATTAAATTGTTAATTCACTGTCCTTGTTATATCAATAACATGTCAACGATTTTCAAAACGTTTTAATGAATTAGCGGCCACGAGTTTTGAACGGAAATCAATCCGGACAAGGCAAATTAATAAACGAGATTCGTGGTCAGAAAAACTCCAGGACTTCTTAACCTCCTGACCTGATGTCACTTAAGTAACTATGGCAATAAGCAATACACTGGTAGAAATGTTTGCCAGAAGATGGTGTAAGCTTTGTTGTGGCGTCATTTTCGGCATAGTTTGTGAAAATAGCGGTTGTTTTTAGCGAGATAAGATCAGGGAATGTCATGAAAACAGCAGTTTGTGTTACTGTTTTTCATAATTTCCGAAGTCATTGACAACATATCAGCGACGAAGCAGCCCAAGTTTCATCTTGTAAGCGGCTGTTTAAGAATATTTCGTTAATATAGCCAAGACAATATGGGAAGTTGGCAGTGCAGAAGACAGGAAATATTCTTTACAATTTTAGTGTTATCTTTTGACAATTGTGTTCACAAAAGGTTAACGTTATCGGTCATAAGAATCAAAATGCCTTAAGTTTAATTAATCGCATTAAGAATAAAGACAATATGTTTAGTGGTTAGAATGTCACTCCAACAAAGTCAGGCTTCGTTATGAGTGCATGATGTACGTATACATGTTGTGCATGTGCTATACGTTTTAATACAAGCTTGGTGTAATGTAACATACCACTCAATATTACTTTAATTACGTCATCTCATATGTGCAAGTGACAACTACATGCGACTGTATATTTATTTGATCAACAACATCAATACCAGCTTTGGTATATAGGATACAAACGTGACACTAACTACAACTACATGACATACATATTACATATATATAAAGTTAATTTCTATTATCTACGTTAAGTTATCAAAAATTGTTAAAACATCGAAACAGTATTTCCCTGCCAAAGCCATAACTGTTCTGTCTTGCATAGACATAAGGTACATAAAAATATCTTGGGAATTAAACAATTTGAATGAACTATTTACTTTATATAGGTTATCAATAAAATTTACTCTGAGATCGGCGAACTTTGTGTTTGTACATGACGTTAAAAAGTGTTCTTCATTCCCGATCTCGTTAAGATCGCAATGTTTACATAGTCTATTACTGTATGAAACATTGCTGTATCGACCAGTTTCAACAGGTAATCTATGAGCTGAAATCCTTAATTTTGTGACAGCTTGACGGTGTTTGAAATTGTGAATTTCAGAAAGGTATTTTTCACAACCAAAGTTAGTTTTCAGTTTTTTGAAAATTCTTAACATTCTTTGATGAATGATCTAGAAACGAACATTTCCCATTCATTACTTTACTCTGGCTAACACCAGACGAGGGGAAACGCTCCGGCAAAGTGGGTGAATTATACGACTCCTACTAATGGGGATTCAGTTATAGCAACTTAATAGCTATAATCTGGGATACTCTGGTTCAAAAATATTGTCATCATTGTTATGAAAGGGATAACGTTCATAAGATTTATGGTTGAAAATTGCAACCATGACTACCACACAACAGAGTAGCTATCAAATTCTTATTTAATAACTATAGCAACAATGCTACCGGGAAAATCGATTTCGAAGTTGAGTTTGGACAAATCTTCGTAGCTATAATCACAATATCGTGACCGTAGACGTGATTATTAAACACACGATAATGCAAAACGATAACTTAGATATATAACCTATATAGGATCAACTTACATACGGTATATTTAGATAATAGAATCATTTTCACATATGTCAACATCTGAAGACATACGAGTTACAAGCAAATAAAGTTATTATAAATCTTTAAAACCCACCGACGAGTTTTATCTTTAGACCCTGATATAGCTGTAGGCACAAAGTGGCGCTGTTTACAGTCGACAATAAAAACGTTCTCACGAATATGCATGATGTTGTACTCTTGCAGTTAAACCACGGTCATGTACAAACAGACACTCCTCGGATATGGCTAACTATAGATTGTGATCCCGTTGTCAACCAGCAAGTTCACAGTGTGCAGCAGAGAGTGGTCAAAACAGTAACAGCATGATAGACGTAAAATAATCAACCATCCAATCTTTCTGGAAACCACAATTATTTAGCCATCTCAAGAGTGGATTATCGTTCCCTCTTGGTCTAAGATTCTAAGCCAAAGCGACTTTGTCTGAGTTATGTATAGAGATGAGCTCCGAGTCTCTTACGCCAAACGACCTTGTCAACTTGCCTGCATAAGCTCTATAAAGCCTATACACCCACAACACGACGACGTTCTCTTAAAAAACTAGAGTGTTGCGTAGGCATTGTTTTACATAGACCAAAGTGAAAAGGTGGTAGACTGAATAGTTTTGATAGCGAAATACATACTGACGTTTCGAACGGATCCCTTCATCAAAGTAACGTTATTTAAGCTTATTATCCAAGTTTGTTAGTTTGTTTGGTACGTTTGCCTAAAGGTCATCGGTTTCGCACAAGTCTAATGTTCCACGTTCAGCTTAAGCTAGCCTTACGATCCATTCTTGGTTAAAGGATGAAATGCAGTTTTAATGGCCTTCAAATATTCGCTTGCTTGGATAACAGTTATATGCCCAGCGGGAAAAGCATGACATTTAGCGTAACAATTATACATTATTTAACGCTAAACCAAAACCTCATCTGGTATCTCAAATGACGGTTTACCTACAACCTCAAAATTAATCTAGCCAGCAAAAAAAATTACCACCTCATTTAAAACACAATTTTTTACTGTGTCATTTTTCAAAGCGTTATATTACACTACAAATTCAGTAATTATAACACAAGCGATTGTATTGCGCATGGACAGCAACTAAATAAAATATACCCCATATACTTCCAAGTATATTTTTATATATTTAAACCATATTTTGCACGGCTGTCTGGGGAAACCGTATGTGGCTATGATAGAAAAAACAGCTGGTTGAGCTGCTAGCATCAGAAAATCAAGGCGTCTGTTTATTTATCTAAAGCAAGTTTATGCTAATGATTATCATTATAGTCTGAAGAAATTCATTGACATGCTACGGGACAACGTTAGTAAGGGTTAAACACACGTGGGGTTTGGTAACGTTTGGCTATCGTGACTGGAACCCAAACAGATTGACTCCAAAACAAACTCAGACGCACGTTACGAAATCAATTTCGAGAGTTCTCACTACACACTTTAAATATTTACAAGAACAAACACGCAGGCTTACAATTTAAACACGCACAAGTAGAACTATCTTCTCACCTTTTAAACCTTTCTCCGTTAGCTTTTCCTTCGATGCATGGAGTTCCTCGATCTTCCTGTAACATGAAAACAAATTACAGGTCTTCATAATTTGCGAAATCCAAGTCATAACGAAGTCGACACAACTATATTGATGGTCTGTCTATTGCAATAGCCTTCCCGTAAGAAACTGCGAACAGGGTAAGCTTTCCGGCTTTTAAAATGCCTGCTTGAAAAAACCCTCTGCGCCGAAATTCTGTCTAACCATAAGGCATCATCCGCTATTTAATACCACAATTTCCTGTTTTTGTCTCTCACCATATAGACCGCCGCACGAGATTGTCAGAAAAAGAAACCCAATAAGACCCTCCCATGTTATTTTCCAATCAATAAACAAACCCATATCATCTGTCGTTTCGATAACACACTGGAACTCAACAAGCGTTTGGAAATACGTTAACAGCTTTAGTCATGAGCAGTAATTACCAGACATGGTGAAACAAAAAAATACCGAGCCTTTTCGGTACGTTTTTAGATTACATTTTCTAAGGCGTGGGGATATAATTAGGGAATAATTAACTCGAATCAAGTGGATTGAATTAACCTTTTAACGAATTTAGCGGAAGTGAAGAACATATATTGCAAGTACTCGTGCAAACATCTACTGTTGGAAGAAGATAAACGATTTGTTCCGGAAACTAAGTTTAATGATATTTCGCCATTAATTGAGAAAAGCGAACTGCATCATCATCGGGTACAGTATTTGCACAAAGGCTTTGAAAAATTCCGTTGGAGACCACAGATGCGTGACTCGACAATGCCAGTCTGTAGAGCGCTCAGGAGATGAAACAAATTCAAGAATGATAACACAGACGAAGTGAACAAGGTCTCAAAACTCAAACGGACTCTCTCTTTTGTTGCGGTTGGCGAAGGCACGCGATAAGGAAGCGAAGACGCGCGTTTTACAATTTAAAGAAGTCACGGTTAACTGGGGAAGAAGCGAAGGCGCGCAGCAAGTTATAAGTATGTTCCCGTATATGTACTTAATGGTAACACTAACAAAGCGAAGGCGCGCAGCAAGTTATAAGTATGTTCCCGTATATGTACTTAATGGTAACACTAACAAACCATACAGTTTCTCCGTTGCTGACCTAACCAATGACATTGTATCTTTATCATATCTATAACAAGTAACAACAAACTGTTTAGATTCAGAAGACATGTATATAACTGTACATTACGGGTGCTTTCACCAGTGGTTCTTTCTCCCATTGTAGTAACCGCAGATATTTTTCTAAATGAATTTAAACCGGATTAATCGGACTGTGGGCGCAGCTGAGCCCGCAGTGACATTACAAAAATAGAGCAGAATAAGGTCAGCGGTTGCTACCATGAGAACAAGTGGCAAGCTAGAGCCGGCTCATTTGGAACGATTGGGCAGGAGTAAGTATGTAGTGCAAACACATCTTAATATAAGCTGAATAGAACAGTTCTGGAACAATGCTTATATGCATGCATGGAAGTTTCTTTTACAACATGTGTGGTTGTTTTCACAAGTACTTGAAAGAGCTTCCCTCCCGACCAGACCGACGCTTTCACTCCGTACCCTTCTTTCTCTCCGCAAGCCGGAAAGTTCTTTGCAATAGCACAACGACTGAAATACTTGAAAACTAAAATACAAAACACAAACGAACTAAACGGAAACAGGAACTATAAAGAATAAATACTAAAATCGATTATATCATCTAGTTATCTGCCGAGTTAGAGTATTTGTCCTTCCTTTGATCTTGTATTAAAACTATCCAATTACTGACTTTAATTGCGGTTAGCTGATTACAAAAGCCATCACAAGCCATTTGTTCGTGTTAATTTGAAAAAAACAACCTTTTCCGTTTGTAATTTCATATATTTGGCCTCGATCCGAACTTCCACCCAAAAGACTTTAAAATACTTTGAAAGCTTTACGTTCTTTTAGCGTACCGAAAAAGATAAACGAAATAGGAAGGCCTTCTTAAGTTGCGCTTTAAACAACTTATCCTTGTGGGAAACTTATCTGCAGTGGACGTTCATCAAGCTCAAATACTCGGAAAATGTTTCTGAGCCTCAGGCAGAGAACGAACCTGCAACCTTGTAGTGTTCAGTGGCAGTTAGACGCTCTAACCATTGAGCTACTGAGGCTTGGATGGAGAGCTACGGTTGCAAATTCATAGTTATATACGTCTTCCTAAGGCCCCTAAGTGATAGCGTTTGCATGTGAGATGCGCGTAGCAGTCATCTGATCATGGTGTAGGATTAGTTTAGGTGTTGTGTGAAGTCAAATCTAATCATATCATTTAAATCTATCGCAACGTTTTAGTCAAATCAATTATTTAAACCAAATCTTTATCACAATCAGTTCATCATCGTTTTGCTTTCCTATACCCAAGATGCAAAATACTGCCTATACAGCTACATTTTTGTCATAAATTAAATTAATTAAGTGTGAACCGTCTAATTAGGTCCTTCACTGAAGAGTCCTCAATGCGATGAAGTACCAAACTGCAATAAATCAATCAAATACTGACATTCTGAGCGAAGGATTTTAGTCAAAGTCGTCCACAGAACTCTAGATTTATTCTTTTATGTTGTCTAAAATCTGTTGTTACTCAAGCATGCTATTTACTATTTTACTAGTGACTGGCAATGTCTCTCTTTATTACGAGTAAATCCATCTGAAGTGGTGCCTTTGCTAACCTACACCGCTATTGGCAATAATCCTACTACACAGAGGCGCCCAAAAAACCTCTAATCCACCAACTGTACCGTGCAGGATTAATGTAGATTACTGTCAGAAGAGTCATACTTAGTTTCTACCGACAAAAATAGCGCTGATGGCGTTTTTCTTTGTATAAAAAGGAAGGAAGTTCCGACTTTGATAAAAATTTCAACCTACTTAACTATTGAGAGTTCTTACATAAAGTGCTTTTTGTTGAATTTAAAACTTATGATGTAACATGATCACGCGTATAGCTCTCGTTTCAACAAAAGAGTACATATCTTTATGATCCACGAATAAAACTCAATTTGCAAATATATATCGTACAATAAATTTCTTTCTTTGTGTCTTTGGTCAGTTTAAGTTTAGACAAGAAATGAAATGAAATCCGACAAACATTGCCAAACCAAGTTTTAGTGAAAGCCAAGACAAATGGGGGGAAGCAGAAACTTATTTACCATGCTTCGAAAGACTTCAATAACTTACACAATAAAACGAAAACTACGGACTCGCTACTGAGATTTAAGCCTGGTTTCCATATAGCCGTAAGAGTCGGCGGCATGGCTGCTGCAAGGGGCAATGGTCCAATCGCATACAGCTTTTTATTGCTGGCTAATTCAACACTGTCTATGATTGGACCATCGCCCCTCGCCGCAGCCATACCGCCGACTCTTACAGCTATATGGAAACACGATGGAAATCAGGCTTTAAAAGACTACTTAATACACAAATTATCAATAACTGACTAATTGACCACGACTAACTGATCGATCGACCAACGAACTAACTGACTAAGTAATCCACCGTCAACTTATAATATTGTTTAAATTTAGTTGAAATTTGTTATATATCTTTACTGAAAAACACTTCGGCGAGATGGGTATCCTGTAGAAACACCATTAAACCAATTAGTTGTTTTACCGTACAATAGATGATCCGGACAGTCCCCCTTTAAGCTTCACACGTTTTGATTTTGAGCCGATTCCGCTTGAAAACAAAGAAATTCGTAAAGTCGGTATGCAGCAGCTTTTCTCTTGCGGTTTTTAATATAATTGCATCGTGTTATGACTAAGGATACATTTATTAAAGTGTTTTTAAAACATTCACACAGAGCGTTCCGAATTCAACCATTTGCCACAAAAGATTCACCCGACGTCAGGACTCCCTACTGATCATAGAAAACCTCACAAAACAAGTCAAAACAACTTAAGAATGCTTCCTCATGCCAAAAGGCATACCACAAATTCCATTCATAACTCGCCATATAAACAAATTCTAGTTACCTAAAGTTTACTATCGTTCTGAAAATCATTTCACGATCAAAAGAGAAAAAAGTCTGACTATCTTTGTCAAAACTAAAGTAGATCTGCAACAAAAAGGTGAATATACGCGACTTCATTTTAAAAACCGACCACAGTCGAGTATAGAACGTGGTTACTTTTAACCCCTAATCAAACGAGAACGCAAGTCATCGTAAGTTGGCAGTCAGAATTTCTGTGGCGGTCGTCGAACTCCCCAAATTAACAAAATAAAGGTTTCATGAGTGTTTTAAACAAGTTTTAACTTTGTCACGGTACATGATATTTTCGGGAAACTATTCAGAGCGGCTGGCTGAGATGACTTGCGTTCTCGTTTGATTAAGGCTTTAGACAGAGTAGAAATAAAGGGACCGTTTTTGGCCAGCTCAGGCAGGAATGGGTTAATCACTTGACTCAATGTTGTTTAGGATGTCTGCCAGAGTGCATTCCATGTCAACCCCACGCCGAAGATAAGCCACTGGTGTTCAGGTGCTGCGCCAAGGGAGGTCAAGACGAACGCCGGCGCCGGCACCACCCACTGACTTGTATAGTTGTATGGCTATATATGTGCGCCGACCGCAGTGTGATTGTGCACCAGCACGCCGAGCACTTTTGAAACTCACGCTGAAGATCTTCGGCATGACGTACATGGAATGCACCCTGGGATGTCTGAGAGGTCTCTCTTTGACGAGTAAGAGGGCTGTTTTTAACCAGTTCAGGCAGGAATGAGTTAACACTTTGAGGCCTTGGACCTCTCTCTGTGCTGAATAATAGCCACTGAATAAAATACTAAAGACTCGTCGTCATGCTTCAAAGTGTTAAAGTTATAGAATATAGAGTATAGCAGACCGCGCAAATAAGCTTCCGCTTGCATGGATTCCTGGGATTTTCGTTTGTCTGATAAACAGGTTTGTTATGATGACTCTAAAATCATTCTCCGCAGGTGCCCGCGGCGTGAGACGGAATAATAAGGCAATGAGTCATGGACAATGTGGCGATGACGAGTAAATTTGGTTATTGCTTGCTATTCCAAAATGACTTGTCAGCAAATTTAGAAAATAACAAGCAAATAACCTTTTACTAAACCCAAACCCTGAAAAAAGGCTTTTTAGAAACAAATGTACTAACTTCGCTTCTTTGCATCGAAACGAACGAATAACATTTATTTACCTTGAAGGACTGGGATTCGTTTGGTTGTTCTGACTTTTATTGATTTCTAAAATCGAAATAATGCAGACAGTGTGTTAATGCGTACATAAAAGACAGCTGCGTAAGCAGTGTGGTATATAATGAACAAGCTATAGAAAATCTTAAAGGTGGTGAGCTGTTAAGATTTTAGAGAATGATACATGGACGTGTATTTAACAAATAGATTCCATTTTGCCGTTGTCTGTTCAGTTATAGATGCACAGATGACGTCACAACGTGGTAAGAACAAAAAAGTGGCCCACGAGACGCAGTCGAGTGGGTCACTGATGTTCTTACCACGTTGTGACGTCTTCTGTGCATCTATAACTGAACAGACAACAAAAAAATGGAATCTATTTGTTTTATACAATAAAAATTTAAAAGGTTTTTGTCGAAACTCTTGCCGGATTTTGGGGCATGAAGAAGGAAAAAAGCAAGTCAGCTGACGTGATCTGACGTGACCATGTGTTTGTCCCACTGGTCTGTCCTCTAATAGATCATGGCCAACAACCAATAAAAACACACATAGCAACCAGGGTATTGTATAAATTGTAATGGAAGTGTTATGGCAGTATGTTCAGGGCCGTCGAGAGCCAGAACGGGCCCCGGGTCATAATTTGCGTGCGGGCCCCCTCCGATATTTTTACTGGGCCCCAGCGCTAAGTTTTTGATAATTATTATAATATATGATATATCTTCATAGACTGAATTTTTAGTGGGCCCCTTCTGGGACCGGGCCCCGGGGTAATTACCCCGCCTACTCCCCCCCCCCCTCTCTAGTCACCTTCCTTTCTTGGTTCGACGTCATCCTCCTCGTCTAAAAATAAATATATGAACAACTATCGTGAGAAAGAATAACAACAACAGAAGCAATAACAACAGCAGCAACGACAACAGCAGCAGCAACGACAGCAGCAACAACCACAACAACAACAACAACTTTACCTTCTGAAGAACTTGAGGATCCAACGACTAAACTAATTCCTTTGGCGTGTAGTTTTCTGTAAATATGAATATCTCGTTTCTTTCTTCTACGAACCACGCCAGCTAAATAACGACGACAACTTCATGACACATGTTTACTCATTTCGATGTTACCAGTAATTCAGAAATATCATATCATGGTCCCGCGTTATTTCTACTGCAAAATTCTAACAGAAGCTACTGTACGAATAATAGGAATCTGAGCGCAAGACCAGAAAGGTTATGTGAAATGGCAAAGAATGGTAGAGGCAGTGGGAAGAGATAGGAAAGGATGAGAGGAGAGAAGAGAAGGGACGGGACGGGACGGGACGGGACGGGACGGGACGGGACGAGACGAGACGAGACGAGACGAGACGAGACGAGACGAGACGAGAAGAGAAGAGAAGAGAAGAGAAGAGAAGAGAAGAGAAGAGAAGAGAAGAGAAGAGAAGAGAAGAGAAGAGAAGAGAAGAGAAGAGAAGAGAAGAGAAGAGAAGAGAAGAGAAGAGAAGAGAAGAGAAGAGAAGAGAAGAGAAGAGAAGAAGAGAAGAGAAGAGAAGAGAAGAGAAGAGAAGAGAAGAGAAGAGAAGAGAAGAGAAGAGAAGAGAAGAGAAGAGAAGAGAAGAGAAGAGAAGAGAAGAGAAGAGAAGAGAAGAGAAGAGAAGAGAAGAGAAGAGAAGAGAAGAGAAGAGAAGAGAAAAGAAGAGAAGAGAAGAGAAGAGACGAGAAGAGACGAGACGAGAAGAGACGAGACGAGACGAGAGGGAAAGAAATGAGAAGAGAGGAGAAGGAAAGAGATGAGAGGGAAAGAAATGCGAAGAGAGAAGAGGTGAGAAGAGATGAGATGAGATGAGATGGGATGAGAGGAGAAGAGAAGAGATGAGAAGAGGTGAGATAAGATGAGAAGAAATGAGATAAGATGAAATGAAATGAGAAGAGAAGAGATCGGATGAGAGAGAAGATGAAAGGAAGGGAGATCAGATCAACGGCCCACTAACAATAACCCACAACTTCTCTTCATTACTATTTCAAGTTTTTGACAACAGCAGCTCTAGGCTTACCAGACTGTGAACCACCAGTACAGGAAGAGTCGTCATCTGAAACTAACTCCAATCTTGAACCACGACTCATATCCGTACTATCATCTTCCTGACTTGAGGTCGACGTCCTACTGCAAGTTGACACAACCGAAGCAACCCGCGAGCGTGGCGTGAGTAGACTGAGACACTCTAAAGCCTGGTTTAAATCAGACATGGCTGATGATACCGTTTGCGTTGGAGTATCAGGGAGAGACATAGGCGATGTAGGAGACTTTGAGGATGAATCAGAAGGAAGAGTGACCCGCGTGGAGACTTGGTCTTGGTTTCCAGTGGTCAAAAGTGTTGTCGGTCTGGTTGGCGGAGGACTGTGATTAGCTGTCTGGTCAACAACAGCTGACCGTTGGTGATTGGAGTATGGTTCCGATGATAGGTGTGTAGCACGGGTTGATGGAGGGGAACCTTTAGGAGTGACATGGGGTGATGTGTCTTGAGGAGGGGTCCTGGGCAGAGACACATCTGAGAGGCTATCATTGGATGATACAGACAAGTTGTCAACTAGATCTTTGATGCGACTTTGTTGACACAGTTCCACAATAACACTTGTTGGTACGCTTCCAATTAATGGATAGGGATAGATCCCTGAATGATCCTCACTACCACTGATATCCTCATTGTGATCCTCATATGGTGCTTTAACTTTCTTAGAGTCATCACAAGATGTTCTCTCTTCACCCTCTCTATCCACAAAACACCTCCAACGTCCATTTCCAAGGCGACCAAATACAGAGAAGGTCTTTCCAGCTGTTATTAGTGTCTCTGGTCGACCAATTACTAAATAATAGCTCTGTTTAGCTGTGGCTAAGAATTCAATTCTGGTCATCGTGTCTGAATGGGAAAAAAAAAGAAAACATCATTTACTGTAACGAATGTTTGTGTGATTTTGTGGATTAAATTTTGATTTAACAAATAAAATATAAAGCTGCGTGCATATGTACTCTTTAATATAAAGGTTCGTCTGACGTCATTTGAACACGACAGAAGTCGAGTACACTTTACACTTCTTTCGAGTTCAAATCACGTCAAATGAACCGCAATGGGGAGCAACTAGAAAATTTCGAGGGCAGGGGTTGAACGCAAAAAAAGGGCAAAGTCGTTCAGTATTCTAAACAATTTGGGACTAGAAGCCAGTGGCGTGGGAAGCGGAGATTCTAGGGGGGTCCGGGTTCACGCCCCCCTGGAAAATTTCTGAATTTTGGATCTCTGAAACGGCATTTCCTGCATTTTGAGGACGCTTTTCTCGTATTTTCGGTTGCGGAAATTTTTATTTTGGTCTCGCATTATTTAAAATTTATCATAATTATATTCAGCCTAGCTGACGCCCGGTCCCTCTGCTAGAAGCCTCCGAGTCTCGCCGGATTTGCGGAGAATTGTATTGCGTACTACAACAGACGATTAATTATCTGTTTATCTAATGTCTAACCTAGTATTAGAGGTCTCACAAAAAGGGCAGGGGTTAAAAAGGGCGGGGGTTAAAAAGGGCAGGGGTTGCAACCCCCCCTAGTTGCGCGCCTGCCTTTGTAAGAGTACATATACACAGGAGCGGTATGTTTTATTTGTTTCATAAAAAAGAAGGAAAAACACAAGCTAGAGGGTGTCCATTTTGAAATTTGGCTAGCTTTTCTGGCCAGCTCACGCCATTCTACGCCATTATCCACGCCATTATCCACGCCACGTTACGTCATTCATGTTCATACTCTTATAAATGCATGGAGGAGCCCAGTCACAGAATAGAAATACAACCAGATGTCCAACTCGAGTGACAACTTGTCCGCATTTCTTCAATGCGCAGGCGCGATATTTTACTCTATCCACGCCATCCTACGCAATGTCCTACGCCATCCTATGCAATACTGGCAAGTTCCCCCGGCAGTTTTAACCTTCTTTTGAAGGTCCAAACTGCCGGGGGAACTTGCCAGGATTGCGTAGGATGGCGAGGAATCAAGATGCGCGAGGCGACATGCGCGAGGACATGGTAAACGTCAAAGGTTCCGACGCGAGTTGGACTTCTGGTTGTATTTCTATTCTGTGGCCCGATCACAGCGAGCGTAGAGGACACACCTTATTTTAAATTTATTAACCAAATGCAGTCTTAACAAAAAGTATTTGCTCTGTTCTCGAATGGGTCCAGAAATTGTACATCACTTATTTACGATTCACAAAGACAAAATTGAAGTACCTTCATGGTTTACTTCGTCTAGTCCAAGAAAATCCTTTTCTTGTTTTTCCAACTGACGTAATAAATGCCTCCGCTCCACTAGTTTCTCCTGGGTAAGCAAAAAATAAAAATGAACAGGTAGGTATTGAAATTTTGTACCTGGGGTGGTTATTGGATAATTACAGATTGTACACGCATGAATATCAATTTTTTGAATTGCATATTTTTCACCAGAAACAAGTAAAATTACACTGTTAGGGTTAGAGTTTGGAGTTAGGATTAAGCTTAGCGTTAAAGTCAGGCAGCTAGTTTTTCTATAATTAATTTAGGATATGCTTACAACGAAATTTAGGGCTGCAAAAACATGCCTACCTTTAACTTAATAATACGAGGATCACATGGAGGACGCTCAGGTGGAAAATAATCATCTACACAAAACAAATTATATATATAGCATGCAGATTGAACTGTAGCACTAGTACATATATGCCATTGATGTTATCCTTCTCTTCCTATCCCCATTATTATCTTCATTACCATTCTCAATTTCTCATCATCTTCTTTCCTCCTCCTCTTTCCCCCACTAGTCTTCCTACTCCTCCTCCCTCTCAGCATCATCTTTCTCATCATCTTTCTCATCATCCTTCTCATCATCCTTCTCACCACCCTCATCATCATGTTCTTCCTCCTCTTCATCCTTCTTCTCTTCCTTCTCCACTTTATCATTTTCCTCCTCTTTCTCTTCATCCTTCTTCTTCCTTTTCCTTCTCTTCATCCTACTCTCCATTCTCCTCTTCCTCTTCCTCTTTCTCTTCTTCCTCTTCCTCCTCTTCTCCATTCTCCTCTTCCTCTTCTTCCGCTTCCTCTTCTCCATCCTCCTCTTCCTCTTTCTCTTCTTCCTACTCTTCCTCTTCTTCTTCTCCATTCTCCTCTTCCTCTTCTTCCTCTTTCTCTTCTTCCTCTTTCTCTTCTTCCTCTTCCTCCTCTCCATCCTCCTCTTTCTCTTCTTCCTCTTCCTCCTCTTCCTCTTCTCCATTCTCCTCTTCCTCTTCTTCTTCTTCCTCTTCTTCATCCTTCTCTTCCTCTTTCTATTCTTCCTCTTCCTCCCCTCCATCCTCCTCTTCCTCTTCTCCATTCTCCTCTTCCTCTTCTCCATTCTCCTCTTCCTCTTCTCCATTCTCCTCTTCCTCTTCTCCATTCTCCTATTCTTCCTCTTCATCCTCTCCATTCTCTTCTTCTTCCTCTTCATCCTTCCTCTCCTCCTTCTCTACATCATCATCATCCTATTGGTTAGTCGTGTTAACCTTCTTCAACAACTGGCTTTTGCACTTCTGGGTAAGTCCTAAAAATAAATTGTAAATGGAAATTAATACAATAGTAAATACATTTACTGCAATTTAACTACATGTACTTACGGCTCAGGAGGAACATAACATCTTTGTCTTTCATAGATGGCCATTTTAGCATCAAGTAACTTCTTATCTGAAATAAACAGAAATAAAAAACAAAATTAAATAAATTATTAGTGTTTTCAGCTTGAGTTGGTAAAGTTTTTTCATATTACATGTACATACATGTATCACGAAGAAAAAAATTTAAATACTTTTAAAAGACAAATTACTGCAATCATACTGCACTACATGTAGTTTTCTTACCATACAACCTCTGTTGCCATACAATGAGTGAACAAAATAAATAGAAAAATAAAACAAAAATTAGTCCATGGGCATGAACAAGGTAGTGTGGGATGCTGCACAGGGCAATACAATAGCATAAACTTAAACTCACATCTGGGACATCTGCATGATCAATACCACACTGAATTTTAGTTCGCCTAAAAAAACACAACACACATTATTGAAAGAATTTAACCAAGATATTGAAATCAATCACTACAGGAGTAAATGTTCCCACAGTGCCTGCCCACAGGCAACAGCTATTTTGAAAGAATATTTCTTATAAAATAAGAGCCATTCTTTGCAATCACTCCTAGATGTCTTAATAAACTAAACAAATAAAAGTACTTACCATCGATAAAGAGCAGACATAGTTGGAGCTTGTAAAAAATACACAGAAGAGTCAGCCAAATTAATCTGTAAGGTATTCTTCCTGCCTAAACTGGCAACTTTCTGTTTTTTAGCAAGTTTCTGAAACTGAAAAGAAAGTGTCCAGTTCAGTCAACATAACAAAAATACATGTACATATGGTACTTTAAATAACATAAACACAGCCTGTCAAAATGATAGATAATTATGAAAACTATCTACAATACATACAAAGTCACAAGCATCAAAATCCTTTATACTTCCATTTCTTAAGCTGAAGAATGCATGCTTTATTTGGTCCTAAAATACAGAACAACAATGGTATACTAGTAGTAGTGTAAATGCTGCATAATTTAAACACAATTGTTTGATTAATAATAGCTTTTCATTCACTTTATATTACCTCAGGTCTTGGTCCAATCATAGTCACTGGTGGATAGTGGTCACTTGATGGTAAAGATACATCCTAACGACATTACAAGACACAAATAAATATTAGACTGAAGGTCACTCTACACTACACAGCATACACTGTCTGCATGCTGAAGCCTGCTGCAGTAGTCCAAGCAATAGGTACTATCAAAAGGAAGAAGCACCTTGTAAAGACGCAAAGTAGAGCCGCAAAGATCAGCCCAAAATGTTTGCCATGAATACCTCTAAATAAAGAGAAGTAAATTAAGAAAAGATTTAGACTCTCCTGGTATTACAGTACATGTATGTACAGAATACAGAGCCTAAAATAACAGTCGGACATCAGACGATTTCCGACCAAATTACAGTTTTTCCGACCAAATGGTCGGAAATTTTGTCCAGACAAATCTTCTTGTTAAAAACAGTGCAATTAGTTAGTGTTTGGCATAAAGAATACTTTACTGCAAAGCGGGATTTACCCAACCGAGGGAGTCAAATAAAAAAAGTATGTCCAATCAAATTTCATTTTGGTTGGACATTTTGTCCAGGCAATTTTTGACCGTTATTTCAGGCTCTGGTATATGTATTTCTAAAAACCATTTAGACTGACATGACTGTGATATGATTCCACTTGTGTAAAATACAGCCAGTCATTTGTTTGAACTAATTTTTCATGTCTAGTAACGCCTTACCTTCATTCTTTTGCCTGCAACATCATTGAACTGCATGATGTTGAGGTAGCCCCACTAAAACAACAGAAATATCACATATTATTTAACAATTTTATATAAATAAAGAGTACTGTACAAACATACTGTAAACTAAAAAATAATACTGAGACTTAATCTCCAAGTTAAAGCAACACACCATATAAGGTAAAATTCAGAATTCTAGGACCTGAAGTCAACACAAAAATTTAAAGACCACTAGTAGTTTAAGATTAGAGCATGCACCTAACTGTATGAAACAACAATAATTATTATTATACAGTTATTACACATAGTCACTTACATGAATGCAAGATAAGTCCTCATTATCATCAGACTGTACATCATCATCTTCCATTATTATCACAAACTTGGTTAAAAAATAAAGAGAAAAAAAACATGTTAACCCTTGATATAGCCAAGACCTTCCATGTACAGTACTGTACTGCACTGTAAATGTACTAAAATGTACTAAAATGTACTAGAATGTACTACACTGCACCGCACTGCTCTACTCTACTTCTACTCTACTGTAATAAGCCCTTTTATTATACAACTGCATTAAAAACTGTTCAAATAACGCTAAAAATGAGTGCAAATATACAGCGATATTTGGATAGTTATTTGCACTGTTTGTTTGGATTGTTAGCCAATCAAATTTATCACACGGGAGACTACTTCATGTATGCTTATTATTTTGTCCTGGGTGCAAGTCACGCTACTTCTCTAGCTGGCCTTTTTAAAGTTTACTTTTTCCATAAAAATTTGTTGATCAGAGCAGTTGTATAATAAATCTCTTATTAGATGTTTTGGTGTGTAGTATCGCTGTATATTTTTACAAGTTGTGCTGTATTTTGACGAGCCCGCAATATATGCCTACTACAGTACTCTTAAGGTTCACATAAACTTTCAACTTCCCCTAAACTTTTATGTTTGCATGATCAGGCTATATAAATACAGGCAGCCATTTTCTACTTCTTAAATAACACATTAATATAATTCATGAATGCATTTAACAGCAGTTAACAGCAGGCCAAAGTGTAGTTTTAACTTTTAATTGTTTTCTAATCAGAAATGTGGTCTTCCCACAATTACAGAGCAGTTGGCCAAAAGTTGCAATATTTCTTATATTAATACTCACGGGACTGTGAGAATGGTTTTATTTTGCCCTTGAGGAAATATGAAAGTGAGAAGCAGATGCCACAGTTTGTCTAATTTTTATTTATGTTCCAATTTGTCTTCATATTTCTTCAGTTTGTCTTTATTTTAATTTACTGAATATTATATACTTTCTAGTTATTCAACCTCTACACGATCACTAGCACATTGGCAGAACAGCGTATTTTTCAACCCCCTTCTACAGTACAACAATACCCTCAGCTTTACATTGACCCCAAAATTGTAATAAGTGATAACAAAAGTGCATTTCCCTTGGTGTCATTAAAATAAAATATAGACAAAAAAGCTAAAACAAGCGTCAGAATACTACTCAATTCAAAAATTAACATTTTAAAATTATTATTAAATGAGTTCTTTCTTTTGAAACCAAGAAATTAGGGTAATTTAGACCAAAAAAAACTGAAATTAAACTTCCTCAACCCGGAAGCAGTACTAGAGAGAAGAAACGCGTGCTTCCTTCTATATAATTTGTCACTGTGAAAAAACCCTGAGCGTTGACAGATTTTTACACTAATGATTTTCCAAATCTTTATCCGGGCACCAAACTAGGCAAGTTTGGTCACAAGATTTCCGCAAAAACAATCAACGATATTTTGTTTGAAGTTTTATAGACACAAGTCTGTCGAAAGACATAAACAAATAGTCTTTACCTGTTGAAGCAGTCTTGGCAGTTTTCAAATATCGTAAGCTTTCGTTTTTGATTTCAATGAACGTCATTGTGATATATACTATACTAGTATTTAAAACCGCAGCAACCGGAATGCTTTCTGCTTATTTCTTTCGAGTATTTCACGAAGACTAATATTCGTCAAAGTCGATTGTTTGTATACTTTGCGTTCATATTATCGGATATTGCTTGAAAATACACACAAACTCTCAAATATTTTGACACAATATTCTACTAATGACCTACTTAAACAATTTTAAAAATCCCAGTCTGTTTTACTATTAATGACTGAACTAGATAAAGACTTTTTTTGAAAGACATATAAAGAATTAGAGAAAAGGAAATGGTTAGGATTCTCAGACAGACCGGTTACAGTTCTATATTGTCCAAGGTTTCATTTTAAAGAGTTTGAGGAAGCTACACCATAAATTACATAAAAAGCAAACAAAATAGAAAGTATGGAAGTATGTACTCACTGCTTGGATGGTCTACAATCAAAGTTCTTCGTCAAAAGGAGTTCAAATCGAGGTTCAAATTCATGAACTCTTGTACACCAGTATTCAACTCCACGGGACCAGCCATATCTCGAGTTTCTGTTTTGACTCGATAAAAGTGTCGCTAAAATGGCGCTGTAAAAAATATCCAGACATTTCTGGGTAGTCTCTCCCCAGGCCTTCAGACAAAAAAAACCCCTGCGGGCTGCTTCCACTCGCTACATCGTGTATAGGCGAGTTTCAGGGTGTTGCGCGCGCATTATTTTTCAAAAAAACTGGCAAGCTCCACTCAAAGTAAACATACTGTTTAAAATCAACAAAGTATAGATGCAGTTTCTGGATGTTTAACACTATTATTCTGCTGTTGTTGGCTCGCTAGCAAGTCTGTTTGCCATTGCTTAATTTGTGGGGAGCCCGCCAAGAGCCCGCCAATTCCATTCCAAGATGATGCGCGCGCAATACCCTGAAATTCGTCTATTGCTTTGTTTTGTCTTGCTTCTGCTGTTGTTATTGTGATGGTGGTGGTTGTGCGGTTGTTGTTGTTGATGCTGTTGTTGTTGTTGGTGGTGGTGTAGTTGCATGTTGCTGTTGGACTGTTGTTGATGGTGGTGATGGTGCTGCTGTTGTTGTGATGGTGATGGTGCTGCTGTTGTTGTTGTGGTTGTTGTTGGTGGTGGTGATGGTGCTGCTGTTGTCGCGATGGTGCTGCTGTTGTTATTGTTGTTGTGATGGTGATGTTGTTGTTATTATTGATGCTGTTGTGGTGGTGATGGTGATGGTGCTGCTGTTGTTGATGGTGCTGCTGTTGTTATTGTTGTTGTGATGATGATGTTGTTATTATTGATGCTGTTGTTGTGGTGGTGGTGATGGTGTAGACTTGCTCCAAGTCCGCCTCTTAGCGCTGGTTTTTGTGGGCGGGTGGAAAGGCGGGAGAGCGGAAAAGCGGGAGGAAAGAGACGGACTTGTTTCGCCTGCAGGTTTTTAATCTTATTAAATATTCTGGCGGGAAATCGCTGAAATGTACATCGCCCTGTTTGACGTGTTTCGGTTTGTCGTACATGCAATGGAAAGTAGTTCTACCCCTACTAAAACGTTTTCAAGAGTCTGTTTAACTCCAACTTCCAAAGATAGCACTTGCATAGCAATTTAGCCTGAATATAATTACTTCCCGAATGACGTCACTGGTCGAAAAATTCACCGGTGAATTTTGGCGCGCTACAGGTGGGAAAAGTCCTTTTCAACGAGGAACCGAAAGGTCAAAAATGTTTGAAAAGGACTTTGAGAAAGTCTAGTGATGGTACTGCTGTTGTGGTTGTGGTGTAGTTGTTGCTGTTGTTCTTGTTGATGGTGGTGGTGATGGTGCTGCTGTTGTGGTTGTTGTTGGTGGTGGTGGTGGTTGTTGTTGTGTAGTTGTTGTTGTTGGTGGTGGTTGTGGTGTAGTTGCTGTTGTTGTTGTTGGTTGTGGTGGTGTAGTTGTTGCTATTGCTGTTGTGGTTGTTGGTTCTGTTGTGGTTGTTGGTTGTAGTGGTGGTGTAGTCGTTGTTGTTGTTGTTAGTGGTGGTGGTTGTGCTGCTGTTGTTGTGGTTACACTGTAAACAAACAAGGAAAAAACAACCAACGTGAACACACTGAAACTTAGTTTTGAAGTCTTTTATTTCTCTAGACTCTAACAATTAACAACATCGTGTTTGAACAATAGACCTTAATACTGACTCAGTTTTGCATGTTCCTGACAATCCAAGGTTTGAGATTACTAATGTCAGCATACACACCGTAAGATTTCTCTCTAGCGCAACCAACACCCCAACTAACCGCTCCCATCAAATGCCACTGATTACCCGAACCACATACCAGTGGCCCACCGCTATCTCCTTGACAGGCATCAATTCCTCCTTTAGCTAATCCTGCACATTTCATCCTTTCAGTGATAGTGTAACCATGATTGAGAGCGTACGCTGTTTTGCACTGTTGGTGGTCGACAAGCGGCACCTTGGCTTGGTACAGCCTCTTAGGAAAGTCTCCCAGTTCCTCTAGTTTCCCCCATCCTGTGACGTAACAATCGGTGCCGGTTGGAAAGTCCATGCCGTCGTCGGGAAGGCAGACGGGGCGAACACGTTCTGTGAAACGAATTTGATCACTCAGCTTTAATAGGGCCACATCGTAGTCATACATTGTTCCTACATTGTATAACTCATGAAGAATTATTTTCTCAATCTTTATTTTTTGTTCATGGCCTTCATTTTGACTGATATCGAAGTCACCTTAAAGAGACAGCAAGATTATTGCGATATACTCCTATCATCCTTTTAAATAGCCTCTGCACCAACTAACCAACCAACCAACCAACCAACCAACCAACCAACCAACCAACCAACCAACCAACCAACCAACCAACCAACCAACCAACCAGCCAGCCAGCCAGCCAGCCAACAACCCAACCCAACCCAACCCAACCCAACCCAACCCAACCCAACCCAACCAGCCAGCCAGCCAACCAACCAACCAACCAACCAACCAACCTACAACCAAACCCAACCCAACGCAACCAACCAACCAGCCAGCCAGCCAGTCAACCAACCAACCTACAACCCAACCCAACCAAACAAACAAACAACAATGCAAGCAACCAACCAACCACCAGAATGAATTGCACATTATGTTCAACTATTACATGAACTCAACCCTACCAACGGTCAACGCGTAGTCTTCTGGTTTTTCACTGTTCACAAAGCAATGTGCTGCAGTAAGAATCCAGTTTGAAGATATAATAGAGGCACCACACCAGTGACCCTTGTTGAAGGTGTTTCCAACCCAATCATAGGTGACCTGCCAGGGCCAGTCCCCAGGAGCAGCAATATCTCCCCCAACAATACGAGTATGACTTCTGCCTTTGATTCCACACATCGGAGAGTAGAGAGGAGCAGTAGTAGGAGAAACAGCTACAAAATATCAAAACATTCTCCTCAAAAATTTTCTTTCCGAAAGTTGCGATCACCTAGTGAAATAGTAACGATAAAGATGATGGTGGATGATGATAAGAGGATGAGGAGGAAGAAGAAGAGAAAGAAGATAAGGAAGAGGAAGATGAGAAGAAAAAGGAGGAAAATAGGATGAGAAGGAAGAGTAGGATTTCAAATGATTATTGTGGGAGAGTGAACTCGGGTGGAGAATATTAAGGTGTTACTCCGAGTGACGAACCATTCCAAGAGAAAACTCTACTTGGCCAGGGTCGGATTTAGGGGGAGTGGACTGGGTGGCTAGCCACCCCCCTCTTTGGTCTAGAAAAAATTAATAAAAGACCGCTAAATATAATTATACTGTAAGTACAAGTAACTGAAAAATATAACCTTTTTTTCTATACTACGGAGTGCTCAAACGTGCCCTCAAATGGCTCTCAAAATGCAGGGAATGCCATTTCAGAGACCCAAGAACTCAAAACTTTCCGGGGGAGCATACCCCGGACCCCCCTAGAAGGCTCGAGCTTCGCCCTCGGCCACCCCCCTTTCAACAATTCTAGATCCGCCCCTGACTTGGCCCGGCTGGGATTTGAACCCGCGACCTTCGGTTTACTAGTCCGATACTCTACCGTCTCTACCAAGTCTACAGGTCAAGTTAGGAGCTGAAGGTCGAATGATATATAGTACTTAGGCTATTTGATATTTCGAAACAGAGTAGTTTCTTCAATATCTAGACAACATGCAGTCTTCATACATGACGATTTCGAATCGGATTATTGTGGGACAGCTAGAGAACTCGGGTGGAAAATAATATTAAGGTGTTACTCCAAGTGACGAACCATACCGGGCAAGTAGAGAGAACACTACTTAAGAGGAGGAAAGAGTAGGATGATAGAAAAAAGGAAGATAAGGAGAAAGAGAAGAATAAGGAAGAAGAGGATGAGAAGGAAGAAGAAAAAAAAGAAAAGAAAGAAAAGGAGAAAAACGAGAAAGAGGAAAATGAGAAAGAAGGAAGAGGACGAAAATGACATGCAATGATATTTATTCACAATACCCAAATCACCGAAGTAGTTTAACGTCGAGTCCTAGGACATACAGCAAAATACAAAAATATTTAAAATAATGTAAGTACACACTACTCACTGCAAAATCCACAAGTTTTTGAACAGTAGTTTGTCATCCAATGTTTCCAACCAGCGTCTACTACATTACAATGTTTTACAAACTGACCGCATCCAGTTACATCATCTTTGCAAGCTTCGAAAAAGACAAAGGGAAAATATGTTAATAAAATATTAAAAAACGGGTAAAAAGATTTAGGATGTTGCCAGCACTCATACGAAATATTACTAACATGGTTTATAATAAAAATGAACTCAGTCTATTAATCTTTCTCGGTTACTCAACCCAAACAAACCTTTCCTTTATAGTCAGTAAAACTGAGATGACAACGAATCGTAATTTCAGGAAAAAATGTTTTGGCTAACTGTAAAATATATCAAATGTGTTTTTGATAAAATGTAATTTCCAGACAAAATTTTCGAAGAAGCTATCTTTTTCGGCGAAGTGAGATTTTCGCGATGAAAAGAGATTTCGGTGAAATTTTTGGGTAAAACGGTATTTCGATGAAATGAATTTTCGATGATAAATTAATGTCTTCGTGAAAACGCGGCCTCTCAGGTTACACGTATCATTATAAACATTGATTTAGACTAGTTTGAAAAGAAGAGTATATTTTTAGCTATAATGTCGTGATAGAATTCAAATAACTAAAAAACTGATAACTAATTTACTTACTTTGACGCCTTCTGCGAGACTGTACTCCAATAGTAACACATAACAGAAGGATAATGATAGATTGCATTTTCTTCAACAGACGAGTCCCAGCTCAATTTGTTGTATGTACTGCTTCAAAAGGTGATGTCTAATGACCCTAACTACCCACTTCGGTGTATTTTTATATCGTTATAGCCCAATTTGAACTTCAGGGGGGTTCGCAAAATAGATAAACGACTGTGCACAAGGCAAGATGAGAATGTACGTGCGAGAAAAAAAGATTGAGCGAGATTTTCACTGCTGTTATGCCACGCTTTAAAATCTGAACAAATGCAGGCTTAAAAATCATAAAATAATAAAGATTTTAAAGATAGAATATCCGTGGTTTTTTAAAAACGCGCGTCCTCAAAACCGTGTATTTCATCAGTACTTATTTTCTGAAAACTTATTTCTTGAGTACACGGATCGAAAGCTCAGGAATTAAAACATTTCCAAAGTTTCGCATACTTTCTAATTTTGACGTTCATTTTCTCGTGATTAAGTTTATTTTTTGAATTTTATTAGCCTTTTAACACTCAATTAAAGAACCCTCCTTAATTTCTAAAATCTAAATCGTAACTTAAGAAGCTATTTAATAAATATATAACACCTTGAAGGCTAGTTATCACTCAGGAAAATCTTCCGCAGGACAGGAACGGACAGGAAAGTTTCCTTTGTGTTAAAATCATTAGTTCCGACCGAGAGCTCACAAGACAAAGAAAGAAAACTTTCCTGTCCGTTCCAATCGTGCTGAACATGTGGTTACTAGCCTTAAGACTATTTAAACAAGAAACTCTTAAGCCCTAATCAAACGAGAACGCAAGTCATCGCAAGTTGGCAATTACAAATTTCTGTGGCGGTCGTTCGAACACCCAAATTAACAAAATAAAGGTTTCATGAGTGTTTTAAACAAGTTTTAACTTTGTCACGGTACATAATATTTTCGGGAAATTATTCAGAGCGGCTGGCTGAGATAGCGTGACTGCCAACTTGCGATGCGGACTTGCGTTCTCGTTTGATTAGGGCTTTATAGATTGGTTTGGTAAAACGTAGCGTCTTATAATGGCGAGCGTTCACTGCAGTATACATGCATGCAACCATATTTACTTCATGCATATAACAATATACGACTTTGGGTATCTTCAATTCAATCTTCATTTTGCTTCAACCCCCGGATCATTTACCACTCGCATGAGAAATAGTGGGCGTAAACCTGAACAAATATCGACACAGCAGAAATAAATAACAAAAACCATTATATAGTGCACCTTTGATGTTGCCGTTCACTTGAATTGACTGAACTGGACAACGATCTTTTCGATTTGGAATGCGTCATCGGTTGACTTAGTGGAAGAAAATCACGGGTGCTTTGTTTCTTGTGTTTCTGTCTATTTTGATATAGAATTAAAATAATTTTGCACATTCTCAATTGTGGATTGTTGCGATTAAGTTAGAAAAAAACAAAACAAAACTCGCCTCCAATGGCGGTTGACTAGCTCGATAGCTCATGCAGCCCCAACATGCAAGAAAAGCTGGACCAGCATCCCAAATGTGGGAGTTCACTTGGCTGCTGTTGGGGTGTCGTTTTATCCAAAATGTCCGTCGTATCTTTGTTTTTTAAATATGACGGTTTCAAATCTCTCCCTTTTAATTTAAAGTGAAAACGCATCAAAATATTTACGTTCACAACATCCGGTTTTTGTATCGTATTTGTTCGTCTATATATACCCATTTTTGGTGAAAACAGAGATTTTCTAACTCGCTCATCAGTCAGTGTTGACGTGTAAACGAAAGGCAAAAATTGACTGATAAAACCCTGTTTAATTCTTTTCATGAAAAAATCTATACGAGTGGACGCGGATGCTGTCTGAAGAGACCTGAATGACAGTGATTTTCTCGGTCATGCCGGCTGAATAACTACACAAGTGCTTGCCCCGCGTTTACAAATAATAGTTTAATCTACCAAACTACCAGTCATTATTTCAAATTAATGTTTCCCCAAATAATTTCACGCCAAAATAATGAATTATAAATACAACTCATAAGTTCATATCAATTTTTGTCCACAAAGAACAAAAAAGGGGTACTTAAAAAATCGACATTTTTCCTCGAAGCTGTTAATGTATGCCCTGCAATCTACGCTATATATTTTTTTTCTTTACCAAAATTTAGAACAAACTAGTTTATCTAATAAGAGCCGTGTTTTTGTTTTGCTTTTTGCTTTGATTTGAACGGAGTATACAAGATTGTAACAAAGCAACTGATATAGTCAAAGCATGTTCTAAGGATTTTGGGTGAAGGAAAATTCGAGTGTAAATATATATTATATAGAAGTATATAGTCAAAGTACGTGCATAATCGAGTCTTATTTTCGTCCCTCACTAAAAAGCAAAGAAACAAAAAAGGGCTCTGCTAGCTCACAGAGTAGATAATCATTAAAAATTAACCTTAACGCCGGACTTTCCACACACTACAAAATAACGAGAAAAGAATTTTGATTGTTTTGCTGTTCAAACAATTTATTGATTCATATATCGATACCCTCAGCCGTAGAATACCAATTTTAAGCAGCATTTTGCTATTGCTTTAGTTTGGAAAATAAAACTTGTGAATTATCTTATTATCTGTCATTTAATCTGGTTTTCAGTTTGTCTAGTTTCATTGTTTATGTGGTAAAGGTGTTATAGATAAATGCCATACTCGTACTACTCAATGAAGAATGACGTTAGCTAGGTGAGAAAAGACCGTCCATCGTTCATGACGATCGTTACCACCACAAAGCATTGTTATCACTATTTCCATCAACCACCATCATAGCACCACTACCACCACATCATGATCATCAACATCTTGGATCATCATCACTATTATATTTACTGTCATTAGCAGCAGTACCACCACCACCACCACCATCATCATGACCATCATTATCATCACCATCACCACCCTCACGATCATCACCATCACTATCATCATTACCATCATCACCATCACATGCCCATCATCATCATCATCACCATGACCACCATAAACATCATGATCACCATTACCATCAACATCACCATCACATGCCCATCATCATCATCACATGCCCATCATCATCATCATCACCATCACATGCCCATCATCACCATCACCATCACTATCAACATCACGATCACCATTACCATTACCATCAACATCACCATCACATGCCCATCATCATCATCATCACCATCACATGCCCATCATCACCATCACCATCACTATCAACATCACGATCACCATCACCATTACCATCAACATCACATGCCCATCATCACTATCACATGCCTATCACCATCACATGCCCATCATAATCACCATCACCACCACCATTACTATCACCATCACAACTATCACCATCATCATCACAAGCACCATCACCATCATTGTCATTACATGCCCATCATCACCATCATCAACCATCATCATCACCATCACCACCATCCTCAATGTACAAAATCATATTACATGGTAGTAATGATACCACTGTTTTCAATCTAATCATCAGAGTCAAAAAGGAGACTTCTTGTTTTCATCTGTTGAAATAAAATTTGCCATCAATACTGGTGCAGATTCTCTGCCACTGTGTTGTTATCTGTCTACTGTCCAACCATCAAAATGGTGTTTTCTCATAAACCAGTTAACAGCTCAATATTCTCAACACTTCTTTCATTTACTTCAACCGAAACAGCCCGAGGGCTAATCAGTGTAGTTTCTGCAAATCCTGGAGATTTTGTCGATGATGCTCCAGGGGATGACTTCCCAATGGAAACATTCCCCCAGCTTTTGGTTTTCTTTGGACGACTGTCTTTGAGCACTTTTAGTTTTGCACGTTCTGTATCTTTTGAAGTGGACTGTAGTGGTGTGCTATCAACTTCTAACTTAGCAGGTGCAGACTTCTGAGCAATAAGCATCTCATAAGGACATCGTCGTTTCCACGATGTAGTACTTGTGTCTAAACATTGGGGTAGTTTTTTGTCTAAAGAATCTAATCAATTTAAGGATATAAGAAAGAGATGAGGAAACAAGACTGACAAAGTGTCATTATGTGGAATAGTATATGACATCTTAACAGCATAAAATGTCTACCTATTTGCTTGCATTCTGAAGATGTTGTATGAATCGAACGTCTCAGTGGCATGTGCAGTGCTTGATCACCATCTGATTGCAATAAATGTTCGATCGAACAAGTTAACTAGTAATGTAAAAAAGAATACTGCAGTTACAGACAGGCAGACAGACAGACAGACAGACAGACAGACAGACAGACAGACAGACAGACAGACAGACAGACAGACAGACAGGCAGACAGACAGACAGACAGACAGACAAATGGACAGACAGACAAATGGACAGATGGACAGACAGACAGACAGACAGACACAGAATGGATGTTGAAATTGACAAAAGGACAAAAGTAAGTCAGCAGGCACTTCAACCACAGTTCTACATACCAGATATGCTTGAGAAAACAGACCATGTGCTGCTCGAAAATGAAGAGCTTCAAATGCACTCTGGGCAGGCTTAGAAAAACCATTGAACCTATAAAATACATCATAACATCAAATAAATCTCAGTGGCTAAACAACATCAACTACAACGCCATCAACACAGTTAGAAACCTGGAAACTTACATAGCATAATGGACGATATAGACCAGTTGAATTATACTTGCATTATCTAATGGTATGCGAGAACATTTTGAAAAGCTTTCCAAAAGCTCCCCATCATCATTCTTTTGACAAAGATTTTTAAATCCACAACTGGCAGTTCTGTAGAAATAAAGACTTATGGTAGAATGGGAATTATACAATAAAAAAGTTCACAAGAACAAGTCAGAATGAAAGTACTGACCTTAAAGCCATTTTACAAGCTGCCTTAAGTGATACCTCACCCATGAAAGCAATATACATGTTGTACTGCTCAAGGACAAAGGAGATAACAGCAAACCTATTAACCAAGAACTCACTTAAACTTTGCTGAAACAATCAAATCATGGCAATAGATAAAAAATTTGTACTTTTTGCCATTGCTTTCTAGATAGGAAAAAAATTATATTTCACCTGTGACAAGCTGGAATTCTGGTCAACTGATGCCCTGGACCAGCCAGTCTGTAAACAACTTCACTTTGCTCATGGCGACTTAAAGCACTTTCAGTTAAAGTGGATGTTGCAGACTTTCCAAATGATGGCTGTGAAAAAGATAATCTTGTGTCAATTTGGCTTCTTATTTACACTTTTTGATACAGTAAATAATGAACTATAAATTGAATATTCAAATTCTAGATTCAACCATATTCAACGTCAAGCTATCTCAATATACACACCTCGTGATATAAAGATGGACGAGAAAGAGATGGTAACCTAAATTTCTGATATCTTGTTTCACCATCTTCATCTACAACTTCCTAAATAAAATTGTATTATTCCATTAATATTAATCTAATTTAAGGTAAATATCAGCAAAAGTCACTGTAGAGCCATGGTATATACTAACTGCATTGTAGATAGCCAGCAAAACTGCCTCTAACTTGCCATATCCCTGAAAGATATAATGAAATTCAGCCATACTGGTATTTTTTGTTTGTTTACGAGAAAGAATTTACAATAATCTCTGAAATCAGTATACAGTACATATATCAGTCCTCACATTTTTTTCATGATTTGAAGACAATAAAAGATATTCCCACACCAGTGCTGGGAGGAAATGAAGAACAAATGCCTTTTGTAGATCACTGCCATCTTGGTACAAGGCAAAAAGACTGCTATAAACCAATTCTGCAATCTGCAAGTCAAAATAAGCAAGTCTTACAAAGAAAATAATGCTAGTATAGATGTTTAATACTTAATAGTGGTTTTAACAGGGCCCATAGCAAATAGAAATATAGAGCCCTATACCAGTGCCAAACCCCATTTAACTCTTTCACTCCAGAATACGGAATTTTCTGTACTTTATTATTTTACTCTGTCTAACACCAGACAATTTTACTCATCAATGGGAGAGCTCCCAGAAAGTTGGGAGTGAAAGAGTTAAAGAATTGGATCTTTTTCCTGTCTGGATGGAATTCTACTTTACCTCACTGTTCTGTTGGCTCATCAAACCATCAATTATTTTACCAATAGTTTGCTGGTCATTCTCCAGAAGTTCTATAATCTTTGAACTTGTTCCCTCCTACAGTAAATAGAATTACAGACTTAGACACTTAGTGTACTATATTGTAATATTGTACTGTTTTGTATTGTGCTATATTGTACTGTATTGTGCTGTATTGTACATGTATTACACTGTATTGTATTGTACTATATACTGTACTGTACTGTGTACTGTACTTATGCTGTACAGTACTGTTACTACTGTAAGTATACTGTACTGTACTGTGTATACAATGTACACAGTACAGTACAATGCAGTCATTAATATTTCAAACATTTCTCATAAAGTTATTAAATAACTATCTAAACAGACCTTAACGCTGTTAAAAAATTCTTTAACTTGGTGCGGTTCCATATCTAGACTACCACGTGAAAATAAACGATATTAACTCTCAATTATTAACATTTCAAGCTCGATTTCAAGGACGTTAAGTGGGGGACGCCATATTGTTTTTTGTTTACAGAAAAAAAGAACGAGATTAAAAAGACGAGGTAAAAAAACTCGAAATATTCGCAAAAGACGAAAATTCAAGATGGCGACTCCATGGTCAAGTGTGCAAAAACTATTCTACAGAATTCCAGGTAATACACTCATCGCATTAGGAAAATTAACTTATTTTTATATTCTACATGTAAACTAAGTCAAGCTGTACTTGTATTGAAGGTGTGGGACGACAGAAGACGCTAGTTTTACGTTTTGGATCAAGTTTTAACATGGCGCAAAGTTGCAAGGCTGGACGGGAAAGATTTCGTAAGGTCAAGGTACAGTGTGCTGTTGGGACTAAAATTATTTTATTTTTATTGCTTTGATAGTGTTTGTCAAAATATAATCACTGAGATCTGGATATGTCTTGATATATAATGATATATAAATATTTACCACAAATGTATTTCCTTTTAGCCACGAGAACATAAAGAAATTTTGGCTGCTGAAATTAGAGAACTTTTTGACAGCCATGCTATGGTAGCTGTCCTTAGTTACTTTGACATGAAGAATATTGAATGGACTGAGCTTATTTACGAAGGCAGCAAGAATGACATTCATTTTCGTTTCTTCCCAAACAAGATAGTGCACAGAGCATTAGATAACACAGCTTATATTAACATTTGTCCTCTCTTCATAAGCACAAATGTCATTGCATATTCTAAAGATAGTCAGGTGAAAGGGTTACTGGATACATTGAAAAACCAGAGAAAAGTTGAGTTGCTTGGAGGGAAGATTGACAATCGTTTGTTTGCAGTAGATGGATTTAACTGGTTATCAAAATTGCCTCTTTTGGAACAACTTCATGCTGAGCTTGTCTCTATTCTCGCACAACCAGCACAAAACATTATGCAGCTTTTGATGAAAAATCAGCAAACATTATCTCAAAATCTAGAAATGCTAACTAGTAAAAATGAAACTTGAATATTGATATAAAGACCTATTTTAGCATTTAACTGTACAGCTTCTGTAGCTAGGTAGCACTGTTTTTATGCTTACTCTTGTTATCACTGTACAAAATATAAATATAATGATGTGGGTAAAGTATATATGGTATGCAAGTATTAATATTAAAGGTGCTGTCCAGCCTGTTCTGCACATGATCCGCATCTTTGTTTATCGGGACCCTCAAACATGACATTCGTAGATAATTACATGAAGTACTCAGCTCAATGTAAACCATTAGAAGCGACATGGCAGAAAACCAAGTGATTCGGTGAGGATATCTCTTCGGATTTCTTCTGAAAATGTTTTGTTTCAAGTACAAGTAATGAAGAAGAAGCAAGAAAAGCTTACAATCTTCAATAAGGTATCAGTAAATATTTTTATAAATTAAGAAGTAAACATTAGTTTTGTACATGCGCAGAATGGACTGGACAGCACCTTTAATATTAAAGGTTGTTGGAAAAGCAAAGTGAAAATGTGGTGAATTGTTATGATTTATAAAAAGTTCCAAAATACTGAGAGGGTTTTTCCTTTGATGCCCAAAATCATCTAGTGTTAGAGTAAAATACATGTATTGTTATAGTCTGATAGATGTATTGGGGAGTTTGGCTGCTGGGCTCTCCAATCTCATTTCCAGAGCCTGGGTACAAGGTTGGTTTGGTAAATACTGACTGGGGGAGGTGTATTTTCAATCCAAGTACAATTTATAATTGTATTTTCCTCTTCCCTCACTGTGTTGTGGGATGTCCATGGTTCTACCCCAGCCCCTACATAGTTGATATCCAACCATTGAAGATAGAACCATATACAGTACCGCTCAGAAATAACCTAACAGTGCAGTTGAGGTTAAGTTAAACAATGATAGAAATGGTAATAAACTTTAGTAAAGCACAATAAAATTATCTAGTAATACAGAAAACAGTCCATATTTTGATTCATAGTGATTTACAGACAGTTTAACTAACACTGAACAGAGTTATATTACGATTAAGCTGAGGTTAAACCTAGGTTTGCCTTGGTTTTTGTTAGGTTACTTCTGAGCAGTACTGTATTAATAAGACAGAACAACAAAATGTGTTGACCTTTTAAAATTTTAATTAAAATTAATTGACACACACATAAATAGACAATAATTGTATATTATTATTTTCCAAAAAAGAAAAGTCTTCTTGTCCAAGCAAGCCAAAAGTTGTAATGGTCAGAAGTAACCAGTAATTTGAGTGGTCAAAAGAATGGTGGTTGCCAAAAAGATGGTCAATAAGTTCCATGTAAAAATAAACCCTATAGAAATCCAGCTAGCTCACAATCTTCAAATATTAAATTCAATGTATACGCATCAATGTACACAAAATATCTTTGTATTTTTGAAAAGTCTATCAGATGATGAGATTCATATATATTTTTCAGTCATATTAAATATCAGTGACTGTTCCCTTGGCTGTGGCCATGATGCTCGTCAGGTTTTGCAAACACTTTCTCCAGTACACAAGCAACAACAAAAGCTCCAACTCCCCAAGCAAAACCAGGAAAAAAATAACGAAAATTAGCCTTGGAAGAGAAGATGGGATGGCTTCTCCAAGCCTCGTGTCTTGCCCATGGATCTTTCGTGGGGACTTTAATTTTCTTACTTGAATCCATCCAATTGAAAAAACAAACGATATTATGCTTCACTAAAATATGTACACTTTACAAAATCACCTCCAAAGGAGAGCCGGCTAGTGGAATGATTTCTTTGAAATCTCACAAACTGGCAGCCATATTTGAAGTATTTTTCAAGAGGTTGTCACTAAAAGAGATCACTCAAAAGGACCCTCCCCAGTCTTTCCGCGGCTTTTCTAAAAAATATGATTTTTCAAAATATGTTTTTTTCCCAAAAGCTAGCCAGTAAACTAGATTTCTGACTGGGGATAGGGTTTTTGTTGTAGTTAGGTTATACAAAAAATTGCTAAAATCTTGTGACTTACTAAAGCTTGACAACAAATCTGGAAAAATAAATTTGCCAACATATTTAATTTTTGAGTCATCCAATTTTAGCGAGGACCTTTTGCGCACTCGGAAATTCGGAATGTGTCGTTTTGTATCGGTAAAAGTTCGGAGTTAAAACACTTTGAATGTTTTGATCACATTCAGGTTCCAAAACAAAGCACAAGAAGAAAGATGACGGTTGAATTTGACCAGGTTCTTACTCTTCTCCGTAGCCATTTGAAACTAGAAAGAGATCGTGGTCTAGAACAGTTAAAGGAAAGCTTAGAAAAATTTCAAGAAAGCATTCAAGATACAAATGACGTCATTGGAGATCTCAAAACGAAAATTCTTTCTTATGTCGATCCATCAACGGATTGTAGTTGGGAGACTCGGCAAGGTGGTTTACTGGGCGCAAAAGTGATTATTTCTGCTAGGCTTGGTGATCAGTATTTCACAGATGAAATACGAGTGATTGCTTTGCGTTTGACACATGACGAAGAGCCAAGAGTGCGCCAAGCAACAGGTTAATAATGATGGCTTAAAAATATCATTTTCTGGCGGAGCTCATTCTGGTTTCCTTCTGCTAGATCTGATGAAGCATCAACTTTATTTATTTCAACCTCACTCACTGCTTCCTATTTCCCATTTTCCTGCATCTTTTCCCAATTCAATTATCTTGCCTCTTCTTCCTATTTTCTTTCTTTCCATCCCATTCCCTTTCTCAATGTTCCCATGGTTTTTAAAATTCCTGGAAAGTATAATAAAGGTAGAAAGGGGAGATGAAGGAAAAACGAATCTGGAATTTTTCTCAATTTCAATAAAATGAGAAAAATTCCAGATTCTTTGTTCCTCCATCTCCCCTTTCCTCAATATTATGCACCTATCAAAGTTAGGCCCCATGGTGGGTGGTGGGGTTGGGTTGAGGGGGGGGGGGGGAGGGTGGCAACCCAAGGAATATTGACTGATCGATATATTCCAAGACATGGAAATTTGACTTTCTTGACAAGCCCAAGGGACAGGATTTTTGACATGTAAAATGATCTTAATATTATATTTTAGCACTTGATATTTCCCAGGGAGGGGTATTTTGACCAACAAGGCTATTCTACCGCAAGGGAATTTGATGATTCCCCCCCAAGAAAGTCAATATCCCCATGGGTTGCCCCCCCTGGGGCTTAACATTGATAAGTGCATTATACTTCCTTCAATTTAGTTTTCCATTTTGCACTGCAACTGGCATTTTAACTTCATACTTCCATTTATTTCTGAATTTCTTTAAACCAGGTGAAGTTTTGGGTGCTCTTTGTCGGAAGAATGTGGTGTGAGTGTGTATGAGAAGTGTTCCACTGAGTTATTGAAAAGTGTGGAAGAGAACATAGAGAGACATATTCCAGGAAATGATACCTCGGAAGGTCAATGTTTCACTGACGAGGCTGTTCCAGTTGATGTAAGTATGTATGGAGTGGAATACTAGCCCATTGCTGCCTGGGATGGCTGAGGGTTCTCCATTTGATGAGGAAAATTGTCCTGGCATTAGACAGAGCAAAGGGGCCATTTTTGGCCAGCTCAGACAGGAATAGGTTAAGTTGTAGTCTATCAGGAAGAATTAGTGTTGAAATGATTTTTTATAAGTACAGTACAAGCTGGGATGCAATAACCCACCATCCATCAGAGGACAGATGCATGGATCATGTGAGCTGACTTGTTTTATAAAAATTCATTTTTTGTTAAAAAATATTGTATGTCATCTAGCCACATGAAGAGAAGATTTTACAATTCTCTTACTCTCAAAGTCAATAAAAAATATGTTGACTTGAGTGACTCTTGAGCAGAATTTGAACTCATACCTTTAACCTTTAGGATTTTTGACCACTTAATATAGCCATAGTTTGTCTACATTTGGACATTTCATTTATTGTAGATAGGAAAGGCAACTTCCTTTCAAGTTGTCCATGAGTCTGCAGGATGGCATCACCTTGAAACCAGCATGAGGTAAATGGTATACTAACAGCAATATTTGAAAGTCAAGAATATCAGGAATATTCCTTCCACTTAATATTCACTTTTCCTCCCTTCTCCTTTCGCAAGATGTTTACAGCATGTGATTGAAGGTTGTGGTTCATCGTTCAGCAAATACGTCACCCCAAGACTACTAAACCTCTTGTTTCAAGCTCTCGATCACACAAACAGATTTGTGCGAGAAACAGGGTACCAAGTCATCGCTTCTCTCGTCAGTTTAGGCACAAGTAAAGGTAAGGTGGACCGAAAAACAAAGAAATGTAATGCCAATGATACAACTGTGAATTAACTTATAGAAATTTACAAAATGTTGGTACTGTTCACAACGTTTCAACACCCCAACCTAGTGTCTTCATCATCATTGGAAAGGTCCCATATATATATACTCTTATAGATTCACCAATGATGACATTATCTATCAACAAGATGCTAATATAGCCTTCTCCCAATGATAGACCATGCTCATCGCGTTTATAGTAACGGAGCGTATGCTCTGTTGATATGCCATGCCTCTATTGATATGCCATGCCTCCAGATAACGTCTTTGATGGTACCGCAGATTTGTGGTGATAATTTTTTAATTCTCCCGCGCAGTCTCGTGACTGGTACGCGTGCTTCGATCAGGCAAGCAGAAGTTTGTATTTTTGGAGCAGAAAACAGCCTGTTGATGCTCTTTGAAATGCGTATCACACTAGCTGACAGTTGGTCTGGCCACTGATGTACTCCTGATTACAGTCATTGCGCGGAATGGAAGACAGCGTAGGACAACCTAGACCGAACACAACTTTAATAGGCTGAGTTTTCTGTCTTGCAAGCTTTTAATATACAAAAGACGGAAACTTTTAGCAAGCGTGAAGGAACCGGCTTGTGCGTATAAATGGTAAACGCGGCTTCGCGCGAGTTCTGTCACCTTTGTGTCGCGTGTCAGCGATATGTAGCGCATGCGCTATTAATAATAAGCTATTGGTGACGTAACAAAGAGAGTGAGCATTGTTGCGTTCGTTATTTCAGTGCGTAGGTACACAGTTTTCGCGAACGAGTTTAATTTTTGGAAATTTGACAAGTCTAAGCTTGTTTTCTTGTTCGGTTTTCATGAACAAGATGGTGCGAGAGCAACAGTTGTCTTTTTTGAAGCAAGACAAAGAATTTTCTGGAGAACTAGGAAACGTTTTCCAAAAAACTGAAGACGAGGTGACGCGAGAAGTGGAAAAACAGGAGGATGTCGTGTTGTGGCGACTTTCTAAAAACGAAGGCCTTGGAAATTGCGAAAGAGATACTCGTACACGTCGTCCAGTTACACCCACAGTTCATCTCGTTACCAAAAAGAGATTCCCCACAGCGGTTTTGAACGAGAGAGGCGAAGATAGTGAATGGAAAAATCGTGTAAAACTCGCCGCTCGCTCGAGTGATGGCAACATGTTCAATAACCGTACTCATTGGAGCATGCGTTGTAAATTCTTAGAAATTGGATTGCGAATGAGCGGCCTGGACACAATTCGTGAAAATCCCGATCAGATTTTCGAGAAACCAGAAGGCGGATTTTTCATTTATATTCCCGTTCATCGAAATAAAAATGACATTGGTGAGTTCTCAGAATGTGAGACAATGAATCACAAAGATGAGTTATACAGAAGTAATCAATCACTGGAAAAATCCGAAGACTGTTCTAAGACGAAGAATGCAAGTATGTTACCCAAAGAGAATACTGAATACGTCGAGATAAAAAACGAAGCTCTTCATGAAGCACCAAGTTCAAAACTTGAAACATCTCCCAGAGTTGATGATGAATTAGTGCTTGAAGATGTAAGCGAGAAAGATCTTGTTCCAGAAATATTATTCCCTTCGTCTCGCAAATTAATTTACGCTAAAGATGCTGTCAGTGCTTCCATGTTATCTGCCTCTTCAAACCAAACTGAAGTTTGTGAGAACGAGGGTCAGCCGCAAGTTGAAAGATCCGAAGCCGAAGTCCGCGTGTCTTTGTCGAGACTAGAACGCTTGAGAAGAAGAATATTGAACTTCTTAAGTCGTTTAAGAAGAAACAGAGTTCGACCTGTATAGACAATTATTGCACAACTGTACTTATATACTGTTCAAATATTTAACGTGACATACGAGATATTACATGACTTTGTGAATTCTTTCTATAAATTTGTAGAAAGTATATTTAAGATACTCCTGTGTTAGAGGAGATATAATGTTCGTGTATTCACATATACTGAATTGTAGTATTATAAAGCTATGTTGTTTTATATATATATTAACAAAAATGGAGTTATTTGTGCATCAGTGTAGTTCTCTCAATTGACCGTACCGAAAAATATGGCGTCTTGTACATTTAACCACAATCCTTAATTTCCGCACATTAAATATTGTTTCTTGCAGAATAATCGGAAGATAGGGTTTTAAAACGATCAACTTTGGTAGGAATGAAGTTCTTCCTTGTTTAATCCATTTTAGCATGATAAACAATGTTTAGTTGCTATTTGAGCTGATTTGAGGTCGCAAATCCATAAATGCTTATGGTTAAATGTACCGCCGCCATCTTTTTCGGTACCGTCAATTGCGGCTAGACGGCATACGGGGATGTTTGGTTATACAGATGTTCAAAAGCGCTTGGAAAACCGCGTTGTGAGCTCCCCCCCAAAAAAAATATATAAAGAAGACAAACAACGAACAAACAAACAAACAAACAAACAAACAAACAAACAAACAAACAAACAAACAAACAAACAAACAAACAAACAAACAAACAAACAAACAAACAAACAAACAAACATCCCGTAGTTTCACAAAAATAACGATTATCCAACTCGGAAGTTTCGCTTCAATTTCTCTCTCTTCAAAATTTAAAACGAAATCTTCATTTAGATGCCAAGCTGTCGGCACCACTCTCCCCAGAGCAAGCAGTTGAAAACAGGCAATCGGTTCTTAGCTATGGTACCCAGTTAGCAGATTATCTGAAAAAAGGTTTGGCTGACAACTGGAGCCAGGTAAGAAATATAATCTTCAATACTCCCGATCAACTTTGGCTAGAATTCTTCATACAATTACAATATGTCTTACCGTGATCTGTTCAATGTGTTATTCCAATACAGGTGCGTTTGGCTGCGTCCTGGGCCACCAGGTCATTTCTTGTTACTTTGGGTGACGACGACGCCAAAGAGCAATTTTATCCAAAGCTTCTTCCTCCAATGTGTTTAAACAGGTAAATCAAAAGATGAGACTGCAATTCAGTTTCTCTGTCTCTTCAATTAATTTGATGAAGTTCGTTGAACAACATCTATAGCTTTGAATTTGATTGGTGTTTGACCTATTGGTTGTTCAAAAACCACAAACCAATCAAAAACAGGAAATTTCCAACGATTCTAATCAAATAAATTGGTCAGGCTGAAGAACTGAATTACAACAATATCTGGGAAGGGGCTTAACTCGTTTGGGTTACAGAAAAATACGCTGAGTTGATGAATCAGAAAGAAAGAATAAAAATATACTGTCGATATTCTTTTTTTTACCAAGATATTATGTTGCTGCTGGTGTGCGGATATATTCGCAAGAAAACTGGAAGATAATTACTGGTAACGATGGTAAATGTTTGGTGGAAAAGTTTATCAAAGAAACAGTAAGATATTGTATTTTCTTTGTGTCTTGGAAGAAAACCTATGCAGAGCGTTTGAATCAACGTTTGCATGGTGACAAGTTGTAATAGCAAAGGATAATGTGTTTGTTGCATTTCTTTAGGTTGAATTTTACGTAAGTCAAACCAAGGCTGATAACCATGCCGTAAGAGAAGCTGCGTGCGAGTGCATTGCAGAACTCGGGATTAAGGTGAATATATTTACTGTGGCGACATGATGTGCTTTGAAGTGCTTTTATCTTCATGCAACTTTCAAACATTTCATAACAATATATATGCGTTTACTTTTAGGTCGCACCAGATGCTGTTCGACCGTATGTTGGAGTTCTTTTGGAAGCAATGGTTGAATGTTTTCGAGACGAAGGCTGGCCAGTCAGGGATGGTAAGTTCTGCCTAAAATACGAGTTTTAAGAAGTTTTGTTTGCTACGAGCGCTGTTAAGCCCTAATCAAACGAGAACACAAGTCGTCGCAAGTTGGCAGTCAGAATTTTGAACACCCAAATTAACAAAATAAAGGTTTCATGAGTGTTTTAAACAAGTTTTAACTTTGTCACGGTACATGATATTTTCGGGAAACTATTCAGAGCGGCTGGCTGAGATAGCGTGACTGCCAACTTGCGATGACTTGCGTTCTCGTTTGATTAGGGCTTTACATGTAATTTTGCCACCTGAAAATGTTCTTCATTCTATTTCCTCTTGTGTTATAGCTGCCTGTCTGGCCTGTGGCAATTTCGTGCAGTGCTTTCCAGACGAATGCAAGTAAGTATACCATTCCTTAAAGACCAAATAGATCTACGATTCAGGGTCAAACTCACGTAGCGTGAAAATGTGTTATTCTTTATATTCTAATAGATCCTCACTGGATACTTTATATGAACTGTTTTTCAACAATCTTTCTGATAACATCCCTTCCGTAAGACAAGGCGCGGCTTCCGCTTTGGCAAACGTCATTAACACATACGGTAAGTGTTTAGGAACTCTGTGTTAAAATAGACAGACAGACAGACAGACAGACAGACAGACAGACAGACAGACAGACAGACAGACAGACAGACAGACAGACAGACAGACAGACAGACAGACAGACAGACAGACAGGTATACAGACAGGTATACAGACAGACAGACAGACAAACACACACACAAACTGACAGACAAACAGACAGAGAAACAGCAGACGAACAGACAGGCAGACAAACAAACAAACAGAGACAGACAGACGAACAAACAGATAAACAAACAGACATACGAACGGACAGACAGACGGACGGTAGTGGTTGCGAGTTGAAAGTAGATGTGGTAGGGTAATTATGTTGTGTGGTTATTCTAATGGTGGAATAAAGCGATGGCAAATATGGTGGCACTATTTCCCCTTTCTATGTTCAGGATGTGAAGCAGCAGAGTTTGTAACAAGTAAAGCAAGAGAGAAGCTTAAAGAAGTAGAAAAACAAGAAAATACTGATGACGGGTAAGTGGACAAAAACTATCAAGGGACCTTCTTCATGCTTTGGTTGCTCTGGTTGTTCGCTACAAATACATTTAACTTCCTAGCAAATTTAGTGGCCTGGAGAAAGGAGCTGGACTATTTGGAGTAATCAAGCGACAGAGGGATAACAATTATGAATTACACTCAAACCAAACGGTTAGTGCTATTTCTTTTCTATTGAGCGCCAAAGCCGTAGACCAGTTTGCTTTGCACCAAGGAGCAACTGCGTGGAATTTTCTGCGTAGCGTAAGAATATAGGACGATAACTATCCGGCACTCTACTCACCAAGACTGTTGTTCTTACCTATATTATTTGATCAGATGTACTCTTGTGGATCCCTGGCTCCCAAAATGGGCCGTGGAGGATGTTCCAACAGTCACTTTAAGCGCCCATCACAACCTTGGGAAATTACAGAGGGGTATGTATGGTCAGCCGTAAATTGTAGTGGTAGAAACATAGCATAAGGCCCCGCACAGACGGCCAAGTTTTCCTTGACAAGTTCCTTGGTAGCTTTCCTTGCTCGTGTGTACGATGAACACGTTTTTTGGAAACAATTTTCCTTGACAAGTTATAATTGCTCGTGTGTACGGTTGGACAAGTTTTCCTTGACGGCAATGATCGCGTAAGAAGCTTAGGAGATGATCTTGTCAAGTTTTCCTTGACGACTATACACATGCACGAACAAATTTCCTTGTTCAAAAGCTGGCATGACCAGCTTTTGAACAAGGCTCCTTGTCAAGGAAAAACTTGTCAATTTGTGTCGTACACACGAACAAGTAAAACTTGTCAAGGAAAAACTATGAAAATAAGCTAGATATTATTTTTCATGCAGCTGTATATACCTCGTTGCTGAGATGTCCAAACTTAAAACGGCGTTGGAACAAGTGAAAAGTTTAATTCCTTTGATGGCAGAATCCACGAAACACAGACATTACACACAGTATCTTCAGCTCTACGAGTCCGTATGTAAACAGGTGAGGATCTGTCAACAGGTCAAAGCATGCACGCATCACAATTTGGAGTAATGGTCACGTAAAGTAAAGCTTGAAGCCAAAAACCTAACCCCACTCTTGTTACCTGCGCCAGGAGATTGTTTCCACCTTTGTCGCTGTCTGTCTGTCTGTCTGTCTGTCTGTCTGTCTGTCTGTCTGTCTGTCTGTCTGTCTGTCTGTCTGTCTGTCTGTCTGTCTGTCTGTCTGTCTGTCTGTCTGTCTGTCTGTCTGTCTGTCTGTCTGTCGCCAAGATATCTCACAAAGTGCTGCACTGGTTTTCATGAAAGTTTGTGGAAAGATTGATGATCATAGACCAAGGACCAACCCATTAAATTTTTGTTGAGATTTGGATGAGAATTTAATAAAAATCTGACCACAAGATTCTCCGTGTAGAAGAAATGCTTGATTGCGCTCATCTTATTTTATGCAAACATTTTTGCATAATTCCAGCACGAGTGCAATGAAGCATTCTATTCATTCATACATGCATGTGTTGGTCTCGTGAGCTAGCCTGGTTAGCGGGATGGCTCGTTTCCCCTTTAAACATCTCTAATAATCATCTGCTGGTGGAGGTATATGCAGTTCTGAGTGCCCCCTCTTGTGTAATAGCATAGTCAATCGAGATATGGTCTGGAAACTTGGCAAACTTCAAAGCGTCTATAATGAGCTGGGATTTTATGTTGAACCGTACCTTACCGCGCGCACATCCTTTGTTTTAGGTTTATTAATATTTAAATAGCACGGTTGAGTGATTGAACTGAAACGTTGCTATTGGACAATTCGTTCATTATACTAAAATACAATGTGTTCAGTGACCGTGCACCGTGCACAAAAATGCATAAAGGCGAACAAAAAGATAGACCAAAGACTTTAGTTTCCAGACCATATCTCGATTGACTATGCTAATAGTTATAATTTTGTTTCAGTTGCCTGTTATTGCCAAAGGTGTTGGAAAAAGGACATTCAAATCCTATCTCGAGTCATTCTTTGATGCAATATTTCACAGTTTGGTGAGCGACTTTGGTCCTTCGAAATTATCATGTAAAATCCTCACATATTTACGGGAACTCATGCAATCGTCTCTTTTCTAGACATGTGAAAATGCTCTTACTTCTACTGCAGCAGCTGAATGTGTTCAAGAGTTAGCTGTGTTTCTAGGACCATCGATTTTGCGCGGAAGAGTTGAGCTTTATAATCCTAGGTAACGTTAGTAATGGACTGCGTTATAAGACGTTACGCTACAATGTTAAGATACGTCGATAAGACTTTACGCTGCATTATAACACGTTCCGCTACGCTATAAAACGTTCCGTTATGTTGTAAGATGTTCCACTACGTTGCAAGACGTTACGCTACAGTACGTTCATTGTTAGACTTTACGCTATACGTTCAACTTTTTCTTCAAAGTTCTATTAAAGAACATAATCTGTTTTCATTTCTTTACAGTTATCTCCCGTTGTTGGATAACCATGTTCGCAGGATATAGTTGGTGGACGTTAGGCGATCTTAAACTGACTGTCTTGCGACAAGAATGTTTTACTCAGAAGTCAAATGAATATCTTTGTTCTTATTCGACAAGGTCCCTGTGGACACTTCAAGGACAATAATACTTTTGATATTACGAGCACTAACGTGTCGACTACAGATTCTGAAACTGAAACAAGTTTAAACAACGAATGACTCTCGTTCTTTTCACATTTAATTTTCACGAAAAATTAAATATTAATTATTGTACAATTCTAACTAATCATATACATGTATAAACACAAAAATTGACTTTAGTATACAGTATGTTCAACTAGTAAACTTTGCATAATTACTAATCACTATATCTTAAAAACATGCATGAAGAAAAAACAAAGGAATACCACGAGCCTGAAACTCGGGTGTATGCCTGACGAGGAACAAACCAGAACCTGCTGGGCTGTACGCTCGTGCGACGTGGAGTTATATAAATCTTTAGTTTCAACGAAAGGACAAGAATCGCCACAGAGTTTCCAACATGGCGGACATATAAAAGAACCTTTATGAAGCCATGACTTCTTGTCTAGAAGTTCCACATGTACTACTTCACCCCTAAATGAACATGGGTACGAGTGCTCCAAAATAGATAGCACTATACCCCTCTCGGTACATGTGTACAAGTAACAACCGCTTCCCCAGTCGACTGCAGTCACTGACCGTGTACACGACTTTCTTGTCCAAACTTGGCCGTGTAAAAAACACGATGAACTCCCCCCGTATTCCTCGAGTGCGTAATTCTGCTCAAAACTAAGACTGTTGCTAAGATGTTTACAGCTTGAACCACGAATAGTTTTGCCGTTCTTTTTCCAGTTCAATTCTTGGATATACGGACAGTAGTCGGCAAGTGCCGTCGCACCGCCGTAATAACCAGCGTCGTCCACACCAGGCAGTCTATTAAAATACCTGTAATAATAAATAAAATATTTGCTAAATTTGCAAAAATATCACCTGGCCTACAGCGTTTCAGGTTTCTGCCAAAGGGTCTGGAGAATGAAATTGATGACCCGGAGAATCAAGGCCAAAGGCCCTGCATGCTCCGGAGGACCATCCTGCTAGGGGTTGCTGGGGCATGCCCCCCGGGAAATTTTGAAGCTCTCAAATGCCATTTCAGAGGTAAAAAATGCCATACAACTGAGTCGGATATAATGCATTTTTTCTTAGAATAAATCACTACACTTCAAGGTTGTCTGATTACTATCCCTTAAGGTTGACATAAAAAGTGTAAAATGTGAAAAACTTCATTTTGAAGTATGTATACTTGTATAATCAAACTGCTCAGAGAAATGGTAAAAACAGACAAAATATAGGTAAAGTAATGGTAGATCGCAGACTCTAGCGCGGTAGAATTCAATATGGCGGGAAGAGCAAGTTTACTTCGAACATTTTCACACAAAACGGGTTTCAAAACACGCGTTGGGGAATTTAAAATCATTCATGGATTATTTATTTATGCAGCGACGGCGAAATACGATGGAGACACGGCGAATTTGCTACAAAATCCGTTCAACCACCAGCGAAAATCTGAAGGACTGGGCCTAATGTAGAACGTAGCGTAATGTAGAACGTAGCGCAATGTAGAACGTAGCGTGTAACGTCTTTAAATGTAGCGTAACGTTTTAAGGTACTGTATGTAGTTTAACGTCATATAACGTGGCGTAACAACTTATAATGTAGTTTAATGTCTTACAGCCTGGCCCTAGCGCAACGTCTAGTACAGTAATTGTGAAATTTTTTTAGAATATGAAAGAAAAAATCTTGTACCATATCTTAAAAGTGTTTAATTCATTCACATGTCTAAACCACACAGGTGTATAAACCGAATGACGTTAGCTTTTGGAAAAAAGTTGCGGTTTATACATGTAGTCCTGAAAAGACAGTACTATAGAAATATTGTACCTGTAATCAGCTGGTAGACGTGACTTGTATTTCCCAAGATTACAAGTGCCTACAGCTTCATAATCATGAGTACACACAGTACGTGTGTGATTTTCTGGTGCAATCTGGGCACAAAAAGGTAAAATACTTTCATTTTTCTTCAATTTATAATCCATCCAAGCCTTGCAGCTGTTCTTAGCGAACAAACAACCAGCATTCTTTCCCCAGTCTAGGTCCTCAGCCATTTCATAGTTAACTTTATACCATCCCGTATCCTCCATCAAAGTCAGCGTAATCCGAGAGAATACAGGTTTGTTGGTAAACACTCCCGTCATGGCTTCGTTCTCAAAAAGTCGTTTCTCCCAGTGACTTAGTCTTTGTCCACTCAGACCCTGATTTTCAATCTCAGCACCTTCTAACGTTGGACAGTTGAAGTGAAAACGAGCTTCTTTTAAAACACGAGCTGTGACTATCATCGTCACTGTGTGAGCAATAGATGAACCAGCAGTGTCACTTACTTTCCAGTGCTCTCTCACAACATTTTTTACAACCTAAAGACAGGAACATTAATGCATCATAAGTGGGGTACTACCATTTCCCTCATGTCATGGCATTACTTATAATAATACTGAACAGGACACACTACATGCTATACTCCCCCCAAGGTAAAAAAAAAGGACAGTCTACCTAAAATCTAAATCATGTATAAGTGAGTGAGTAGATCACACAATGTTTGGCTAATGTCCAAAGGCATTGTAAGTCTCCACATATTATCCATGCACTTCATGTAGAGCTGGACCACCCCCTTCCCACCACCACCATGTGCATTTCCCACACCCACCTACTAACCTATATATAACTGGACTGCAGGTGCCCTATATCAATGACTGGCAATGGGTGACCAATCTAAGATGGTCATTTATGGGTCCTTTCTTCCATAGTTGTAACCGCTGACCTTTCTCTCATAAATGAATTTATAACTGAATTGATCAGTCTGTGGGTGCAGCTGAGCCTGCAGTCAAGTAAACATATTGGGCAGAATATGGTCAGTGGTTACTACCATGAAAGAAGGCATTTCCCACTACCTTTGTTTGGTCACATTTTGGATGGGACCCGTGGTCCAGTTATATACACATGTAGGTCAGTGGGCCCACCCCACTAATTTCACCTACTATTCCATGACATACTAACCTCACCAACCCCCAATGGTCTCCAAGACTGTTCTCATGAAAAGTTTAAATCCATGGAGACTGGAGAAACTTGTAGAGCGGGGAGGGGGGGGGGGGGGGGGGGGGCAAGTGAGTACACTAATGTGTTATATATTGCAGGCATGGATATGCTATAAATTACAATACTAAGGGTCTATATAAAATGCCTCCAACTTGTTTTTACATTAATGACTTATTTATAAATAAATCTAAAGATATTCTGATGTGTATCATTCTATGTTCTGGTTTGATTTCAACAAAATTATGTAATTTATGGTTTTCAGATTACTCTTAAAATACTTGCCTCAAAATGCAGGAAAGTGTTTCAGGGACCCTAGAAATCCAAACTTTTCTGATGGAGCATGCCCGCCACCCCCTTACACCACGAAAGAGACTAGTCTCTACTTACACAATTACCTTGTCACTCCCAGTTATGTTTTCTGGTCTACCATCTGGTCGACGAGGGGTCAGAGGTGTACCATCGTCTGCACGATAATAACCGTACAAAGAAGCAGAAAATCCAAGTGCGTGAAAAATCTCGTGTTTAAGAATCGCCAACAAGTGCGTATAGTGAATGCTATCCGAAAGCTTCTCTTGACAGAAATTCACAAAACCAGCCACAGGTCGATCTAATGATTGTTCCAATTGACACGATGCAGCATAAGCCAGAATATCAGGAGTTTTGCAGTGCGAGGTTGAAACAGCCGAAATATATAACACAAAATCTGCATTTCTCACACCAGTTGTCGTTAATGATTCATTCAGACAACGCGTTTGAGCCGAGTTACAGGAACGGCACACGTCAAGATGTGATGCAGGCACCTGGACAAGGCCACAATACGTTGAAACATCGCATTCACCAATACAGAAACGAAACAGACCGCCATTTATTTGTTTCATTACAAAAGACCCGCTTTTGCATTTTCTTTGAAGTCTTAAAGGCATTGAAGCTCGCCGAACTCGAAGAGTTTTAGCAAAATAAGCAACAGCTTCAGGGAGGAGTCTGTCAACTATAAGCTTCCGTTTGTTCGATTTGAGTTTTGCAATACTGGATGACTGAGTGTCAACCTTTATTCGCAATGATTGCTCAGTACTTCGACGTTTTAACGAATGCTTACCGTTCGTAAATACACCTTGGATGATTTCCTCAGGTTTTGGATGATAATGACAAACGTAGGAAGGAGAAAGAAGCAGAAATGTGAACAGCAACGCTAAGTTGAGTTCACGACCAGCCACCATGATGGAATCACGACAAACTAGTTCCTAGTCCTCTTTTCTCTAACGTATTTTGGTGACGTCACAGAATAGGGATCGAGCAAGAGGACTAGCGGAAAATGTTCATCTTTATCTATCATGAATCCTGCTGGAGCTCGGATTCTTTAATCTTTATGAACGAGGGCACTTAAATTGGCTCTCACAATTCGGTCTGCCGCTCGACGTTAAAAAGAGAGGCCTGGGAACCAGGCTGGAATCACGAGAACAGTTGGCGCTGCAGGAAGTCTGGTACCGAACTCCTTCCTCCGTTTCTCCCTCCCTCCTTCCTTCCTCCCTCCCTCCCTCCCTTCCTTCCTTCCTTCCTTCCTTCCTTCCTTCCTTCCTCCCTCCCTTCCTTCCTTCCTTCCTCCCTCCCTCCCTCCCTCCCTCCCTCCCTCCCTCCCTCCCTCCCTCCCTCCCTCCCTCCCTCCCTCCCTCCCTCCCTCCCTCCCTCCCTCCCTCCCTCCCTCCCCTCCCTTCCTTCCTTCCTTCTAATTTCAGTAAATCTCACTTTCAAAGCTTTATAAAAGAACATGTAGCTCGTGACAACATTTATTTCAAAGAAATAAGATTTGATAGCTAGCTATCTTCATGGTTTGCTTGTTAACTTCCCGAATTCGAATGACATTACCACCGCAAAGAAAAATAATTTATTTATGCCAATAGAATACAAAGATATTTATAAGTAACCTTAAATCAAAATTAAACAAAAATTAAAGCACTAGATATTAAGAAATAGCAAAGCTATGAATCTTGATCAGTAGCAAGAGTTATACAAGAGTCTCCAATGGTAACGTATCAACAAAGAGCCCCAGATACGACGGTTTGCTAAGTTTCAACAAGTTCAACAAAAACGCTAAGTCCTCCGAATCGACGACTTTAAAGGTCTGCTCTCTCGCTTGAATAAAATTTCGATTTTGCAAAATTTCCCATGCATAATAGCATCTAACAAGCACGAAAACCGAGTAGAACAGAAGAGAAATTTCAACCGAAATAGCAACGAACCAATAAAACGTGGCAAGCGGGTATAAACAAATGAAACAATCATAAATAAATCCTGGCAAAATTTCATCAATCCTGCACTCAAAGCATTCTTCACTTTTCACGTAAACGAGGAAGAACGTGTGGGCAACGACGAATGCCCAAAAAGTTATTAAAACTTGTAAGCATAACTCAAATTGGTAAAAAAAGCGGCATGAATTCTTTCCGATTAATTGAGTGTCAAATTCTTTTACTTTTCTCCGGAGATCTGAAAACGGAGTAATGTTTTCAGAATATTCGCAATTGTAACACTCTTTCACCAGAGCGCTAAACTGATCAGTAATTGATGCACATATCACAATCCAACTGTTATGGAAAACCAAACAAGCGCCCACCGCGAAGAAAAGCATGTTAGGATAAATTTTAAAAACGGAATGTACACATATTTTCTTGCATTCGAAGTTGACATAGTCAAACAGATTGCGGTCTTGGTATTTAGCCAAAATGGTAATATCCCAATCAGCACTTAGCTTGTGTTCGGAAGTGTTGTAGTAGGCTGCACAGATCTCTTGTCTCACCAAATCATTGTTCCTCGCTGGACATTTTATAACAGGCGTGCATATAGGATCTTTGGCGTAAAGACTGACAACGCCTGTTACAACAGCAATCATGACCAAAATAAGGCTGGCATAGTCGATGACTATATCCCATTTTGGTTTTAAAAACTCAGCTTTTACTTGAAACTTTGAATAATCACCAAAAGCAAGCATTGGGATTGTTGTTGGTAGTTCGCGAAGAAATCTAAGCAAATATTTAAAAAAAGAAAGAAAAGTGTCATTAGAAAGAACAGCGTCGATAAAACCATTTAATAATATAATTATAAAGATTTATAACAAATAATTTGCCTCTTTTGCCAGCTGTGATTGGTCAGCGTATATATATATATATATATATATATATATATAAACAAACAAACAAACAAAGTGTCGCCGGTTCGCGAAATGTCGAAAAGTGCTCAGTACCGTAACTAAAGATAGAGCGAATATACTATAAGTGGGCTTACCTCAAATGTTGATGGTCGCTACTGTCGACGTCAGTTTCACGCTGGGCGATCTTCAGGCAGCTGAAGATCGCGAACAACACTTTGTTTGTTTGAATAAATATATATATATTACACACAAGACTGCGCAACACGGTTGTCATCAGAATACGTTAGTATGATTCCTTCAACTTGGAGCTTGTAATGTTTTGTTAGTTCTTGCTGTACATCTTAAGTTTTCCAGAGTTTTAGCGTCTAACGACAGCTTATACGGTATGGCACTGAAGAACTTATTTTATAAATTAAAAAAAATAGATGATACTTACAGTGTTAACCCTTGGGACAGACAGCTCTGTTTTACATACATATAGCTTTCAAATCGGTCTTCCAACCTCTGGCTCTCTATCGTGTTTGCTTCGTTTTTTTGTGGATTTTTTATATGGCAATGGCCAACTGAGAAATAACCTTAGACTGTGCGAAACAGATTTCCTATACTCACATCAACAGAAAAAGACACAAACTACTAATCACTTACCTTATTAATTTTGGCTTCGCACAAATCCACTCATGTCTCAGTTCTTATCAGTGGCGAATGAGTGTTTACTGAAAATAGAGCAAAAACGTATAAAAAACGTTCTTACAACAGGAAAAATACCTGAATGACAACTATAGTGACGGCAGAAGATATTTTATATTGGATCGACTAAAGTGTGTATTTTGCCCCCAGCTAAGTCGATAGTTAGAAGACATTGTACTCCTCAGTTCTTTATCTGCAAAAACAAAATAAAACTTATAGGCTTTAGATTAAACGTCGGTTTGGACGTGTCGAACTAGAGTTTATCAGAGTTTATAGAAGCAGGTTTACTAATATCTATATAGATATATAAATGTAAATGTTTTTGGTGTTGCCCGCATAGAAAGATTTAACTCAGGAGTCAATATTAAATATAATAATGTAAATGACTACTTACTATATTCGGAGATTTTTTGTATTTTTGGATATTTTTCTGTGAATACATCAATGGGCTTGTTTAACCCCCACGTGACCCCGACCTCTTCGCTTACTGCGATTGGTCAGTTATAGCAAATGCAGAGTCTCGTGTGTGTGTGTGTGTGGGGGGGGAGGGGGTTAACACGCCATATTACGTTAAAATGGGTTGAATCACAGTGACGAGACAAATTCCTGGCAAAAGTTAGTTTGTCCTTGTTTTTTTCAAACGGCACACAGAATTATTAAACTACTAACAGGAAACATGTACTTTCGAGAAAAATCGTGTAACTTTTACATGAAGTTGTAAACACCATTCAAACACTTCAGAACAGGAAATTGATTAAAGCATTAGGTCACTTATACATTTGTGAAACATTTCGCTATAACGCGATATTCTTTACAAAGACCTTTCCTTTTCTTTCTTCTTGTAAATAACAGGAGTGTGGGAAAAATACACCCAAAGTTTAAATACATGCAGTAGCTATGCAGTTAAAGCTCTCGAAAGCGACAACCTCGGGGATGCTGGAGAAGTGGAAATTTGTTGAAAAAACAAATGGCCAATTTGTAAATCCCAAAGATGGTCGTTGTGTGAAAGCCGCATGCAAGGAGGGCTGCAACTGTATACCAAATCCTGAAATCCAAAGCAGAATTTTGGTGCGAGGACGCGATTGGCCGGGTATGCGGACTCTTTGGTATACATTCAAAGAGAAAATAACAAACGATAACGAGTGTTTCGAAAGAGACAGAACAGTTTAAAGACTACTACAGATATATTATAGGTTTAATGACAAATTAATACCAATCTTAGTCTTTGTCAAAGTTTGAGGAGCGTTCATGAGTTAACAAGAATGGAGACAGATAAAACGCGAGTAGACTTTAGTAGAAGCGAATCTAGGATTGAAGAAAGGCTAGCCAAAACAAAAGTCAAGTCTGCTAGGGAGGATACGCCGCTTAAAATGTTTATATATTCTTAAGTCTATATGCAATGGAATTTTTTGTTTTTATGAAACGTTTAAAAATAATAGTAGTAGCTGAGTTAAGAATTAATTTCTTTCATCGGCAAGATGTATAAAAAATTTAGCTTTCTTCACCGTCTTCTACTCCAAAGCTGGCGCCACTCAATCGACCATCCCTAAATCCGCCTCTTTCTACGTCAGCGTAATTTTGGAAAGACTGTGTTGTTTTTGCTGTAAGTGACTGACATTTCGACGTCTCTCCCAAGTTTATACCTAACAATTTTTCTAGGCTCTAAGCCACGGTTTTATGCACGTACGATTTATTGCTTGTACAAGCAATGCAACGTTTTGAAACTGTCGCAAGGTCAGAGCAATGTTAGAAAGATTAGCAAGCAAAATTTGAAAGAGCACCATTAAATCGGTGCCTGACATGTTATACACTTTTATTGTGCGACTGTTGCGGACTTTTTACATTGCAAGTTTTTGATTTCACATTTGTAGTGTTTCAGGCAACACTGAGGAACGGACAAGCTCTACGTCTTTAACGCAAAAGGAAATTTTCCTGTCCTGAAGAGATTTTTCCTGTGTTTGAAACCAGCCTTATAACAACACGACAACCATTTTCGCTCACCCTTTTCATTGATCCGCGCGGCGGACAAAAAATCGAGGAAGGAACGAAGACGTAAATTAATTCTCGCTTGCTCTAAACGTAATATTACACGGAACAATTTTCTAACGCAATATTTTGCCGCAACAAAATGTCTACACGCATCATGCGGCGATATGCTGCGTTAAAAAAAATCGGCGTTAAAAAATCATCCGTGGAAATTGTCCCGTGTAACATCACATTCTTACCATTATTTTAATAGATAAAAAAATAAATTGGACTTGCTAGTCCTCCACTAGTTGGAAAAAATAACTACATGCATATTCCATTCCTACATTGTATCGTCGCGGTTATAAAATTAAGAAACGCGCGCCTTATACCACCTTACCAGAGCGGTTTGTTTACATCAATTGCCCAGCTAGTGTATTAACACCAGCAAATAAATTACAAGTTTCTACGATTCTATGATCCCATTTCATCCGAGTTAATGTACGAGAATTTGCTAAACTGCTCGTCAGCCTCTTCTGGAATGCCGTCCAGAGCATCTATAGGGTATAAGAAGGAGAAATACCCAGTGTTATATAAAGCTATTTGTCAGGAACACTTGCCTAGCTATATCTATTTAACAAATAGATGCCATTTTGCCGTTGTTTGTTCAGTTATAGATGCACAGATGACGTCACAACGTGGTAAGAACAAAAAAACTGGCCCACGAGATGCAGTCGAGTGGGTCACTGATGTTCTTACCACGTTGTAACGTCTTCAGTGCATCTATAACTGAACAGACAACAACAAAAATGGAATCTATTTGTTTTATACAATACAAAAAAGGTTTTCATCAAAACTACTGGGGCATGAAGAAGGAAAAAAGCAAGTCAGCTGACGTGATCTGACGTGTCCATGTGTCTGTTCTCTAATAGATCATGGGCAACAACCAATGAAAACACGCATAGCAACCAGTAAAGACCAGTAGAAAACTAGGCATGAAAGACATGATATAAATGTATAAAAACAACTTACCGCTATGATCTGGAGGTGTGAGTTGGGCTGGCTGCTCAGTAAATTCTTTGTCAAAATACGACACATCTTGATCGTCTCGTATGGTAGGGATATAAGGAGGTTTGTTCTGTAAGGGGGAAAAACAAACAAAGGATGTAAAGTGACCAAATACTACTCAAATCAGTAGAGCGAGACCTAGACGATGTTTTCATCGCTTCCGAAGCGACAGTTTCGTTAACCGCAGATCAATTTCAAAGCAATCACGAGGTGTATTCTTATGTACCACGTGATAGCTTGTTTACAAGCACGATCGGAAATGGCGGCTGTCGATGCTGGCGAAATACGCGCTGACCCGTATTAGGTACGCATGCGTAGAACGAATATCTTGCGTGTAAACGTCATCAATACACGGCTGACAACTCACTTGAGCCAGCACGCACGTGGACTGCGAACTGCCCCATGAAAGTGGCCGATTTTCTATGCGATTTCCGATCGTGTTAACAATTGGATGTTTATCACGTGGTACATGAGAATACACCTCGTGATTGCTTTAATATTGATCCGCGGTTAATAAAACTGACACTTCGGAAGCGATAAAAAAATAATCCATGTCTCGCTCTACTGATTTGAGTAGTATGCGAAGTGTCCGTTGGTCTGACTATAACGAAATATCAACTAATTTGAGCAAAAAAGGTGAAAACAAATACCCTTTTATTAAGAACATCGTCCCAATTCACGTCGAGGAAAAATACATGTTTCTTGATCTGATGTGCATCAGAAATATCTCCGCCAAGCCTAAACGGAAGACATTATTAGAGCGTCTTACCACACCAATCAGGGTCCCACCCACTTGGTGGCTAAGAAAACTAGGAGAAACCTCTTTTTTGGATTCTTATCAAGCAGGCCGGTGAGCACTGATTTGGCCATATCTGATAACCGGTTTGGAAATTTAACGTCTTCCTATAAAAATAATTTATTGAATTATTAATGTAATGATGGTGATGATGATGATGGTTATGATAGTGATAGTGAAGATGATGGTAATAATGGTGGTGATGATGATGGTGGTGATGATGGTAATGATGGTGATGATGACGACAATGGTAATGATAGTGATGGTAATGATGGTGATGATGCTGGTGGTGATGATGATGATGGTGATGATGATAATGATGATGGTGGTGATGGTGATGATGATGATGATGGTGATGGTGGTGGTGATGATGATGATGGTGGTGGTGGTGATGCTGATGGTGATGATAGTGATCAGTGATGATAATGATGGTGATGACGGTGATAGTGATGATAATGATGGTGATGATGGTGATGATAATCATGATAATGATGGTGATGATGATGATGATGGTGATGGTGATGATGGTGATAGTGTAATGCTAGTGATGGTGATAACGATGCTGCTGCTGCTGATGATGATAATGATGCTGCTGCTGATGATGATGGTGATGATGATAATGATGATGGTGAGTCTTTCTCTTCGACGTCTTTCCAACATTAGCCTTCACAATAAGAGGAGCAATTAGACCTTGTAAAAAGAGAGACTGTAATTCGCTTTGATGAACTGGCTGAACAGGCCGCGATCCTATTTTTCTCACGTCCTAAAAATTCTCACCGTCAGTATAAGTTCGAAAAGAACTTCGTGATCCCGATTGTAGAAAGGTAGTCGACCACACATCATCTCGTACATGACGACACCAACTCCCCACCAGTCCACTGAGCGGCCATAATCACTGTCCTCTAGCACCTGAAGTAAAGTTAAAGAAGAAAATAGAGTGACTATAATAAATATTTTAAACTTTTGATAATGGTGATAACGATGATGGTGATGATGATGATGGTGATAATGGTGATGATGGTGGTAATAACGATGATAGTAATAATGATGATGGTGATGATGGTGATAATGATGATGGTGATAATGATGATGGTGATAATGATGGTGATGATGGTGATAATGATAATAATGATTGTGATGATGGTGATAATGATGATGGTGATAATGATGGTGATAATGATGGTGGTAATAACGATGACAGTAATAATGATGATAATGATGATGGTGATAATGATGGTGATGATGGTGATGATGATGATGGTGATAATGATGATGGTGATGATGGTGATGGTGATGATGATAATGATAATGACGACGACGACGATGATGATAACGAAGGTGATAATGATAATGGTGATTATCCTCTGTTCTGCCATCTTCACTACTCGGCTATTTCATTTCCTGCTTTTCTCGTTCATTCCCCCAAACTCCATTGCCCCAATTCTATGCTGACCACAAGCGTAGCCAGTTCACCTTATTGGGGAGACCACACTTCATGTCAACAATCTATTTTTGCCTGATTTTAAGTATTTTCTTTTATTATTTTGTTCATCGTCCACCACAACCTTCACCAACTTCAACCCTTACACGACCTTCTTCTTCCCTCCCTAACTTCATTTGAATTCTAGGCTAGACTGGCCATTTTGTAAAGAGCAATGCCAGAGTATTGTATAGAGCAATGGCCAATACAAACGTGGTGAATTCTTTAAAACCAACCTCAGGAGCTAGGTACTCTGGTGTGCCACAAAACGTCCTCGTTGTGGCACCATATGTTATCTCTTCCTTACACAATCCAAAGTCGGTAATCTTTATGTGACCTTCATCATCCAACAGCAAATTTTCTAACTGGAAAAAGAATATAGAAGTCTATTTCAAAAACTCAAGAAAAGTATATACCATGTCTGTGGTTTTATATCTAATAAACTGAATCCTTCTGATTTATATAAACTTTACCTTTGACTTTCTCGGCTTAGATTGTCAACGTTGTTTTTCAAAAGTAAGACTTACTACGCCAATGAACTTACTGAATGGGTCGTTTTTAAAGCTATTCAAAACATTCGCAGTATCGTGTTTTATCAGATCTAAAACACTCGGCTATCGTCTCGTGTTTTAAATCTGATAAAACACTGCTACTTATGTTTTAAATAAAAGAAGATAAGCAAGTACAATTTTCATTGGATTGTTCAACTGATACTTTCATAAAACATACGTTTTTACGTGTGTTTAAATACGATTCTACTCAGTGGTAGGAACCTCTGTATGATAATAGTAAAGCTTATGAAATAAAAAGTACCTTCAGATCCCTATAAACAACATTTTGTTCGTGCAAGTATTGCACTGCTAGAATTATTTCTGTAGCATAGAACTTGCTTCGTTCTTCGCTAAAAACACGTTCTTTTGACAAATGAAAGAATAACTAAAATAACGAGAAAAAAAATGATATCAGTGCACATGTATTTCTATGTCATTAAAACATGCTGAATGACAGCAAAAACGTAAAAGACAAATTAAAAAAAAGTTTGGTTCCTATGGAAACTATTTATCTTTGGCTCTTAACTTCGTATAAACATCATACGTCCATATACACACGTAAAAATCTCACAGCTTGTCAACAGGATGTGTTCGCAACATTGTAGCAAGGCTGGGAACAAGTTGTAAAGCCCTAATCAAACGAGAACGCAAGTCATCGCAAGTTGGCAAGTTGGCAGTCACGCTATCTCAGCCAGCCGCTCTGAATAGTTTCCCGAAAATATTATGTACCGTGACAAAGTTAAAACTTGTTTAAAACACTCATGAAACCTTTATTTTGTTAATTTGGGTGTTCGAACGACCGCCACAGAAATTTGTGACTGCCAACTTGCGATTACTTGCGTTCTCGTTTGATTAGGATTTAACAATGCTGTTCATTCAAGAAGCTGCTACAACCTTGTTAGCATCAATCTGTTAACAACTTGTTAAGTGCAGAGCGGTAACAGGTTGTTGGAACAACTTGTCATCAGTCTGTTGGAGTCATCAGCCTTGTTACAAGTTGTCAACAACCTGTTACAGACATGTTAACAGACTGGGACAGCCAGTGCGAACACATGACGGTGACAGCCTGTTGAACAGCCTTGTAACAACTTGCTTGCAGGTATGTAAGAGCTTGTGCGTTTTTACATGTGTACCCTGCAAGCCAGAGCCTCTTTCCGACCTTCCCCCGAAGCCTGCGTAGGACGGAAAGGGGCTCTGACTCGCAGGGTAAGATCCATCGTGTTGGAATAGAAACTTTCTTCAGGCAATTAATTTCTGATACAGACTCTATGTACAGACAATGTTTTCCATTAAAAAGGTATAGTAATTAGTATATCCATAGTCGTATATCGTAAAATTACCTCTCCGCCCTTGACATACTCCATGACAAACACCAAACGATCTTTTGTCTGAAAAGAGTACCTAAGTTCCTAAAAGAGTAAAATGTTAAATCTCTCTGTCTGTGTGTCAGCGGTCTGCCTGCACTTGACTGCTGTCTGTGTGTCAGCTGTCTGTCTGTGCATCTGCCTGCATGTCTGTCTCTCCGTCTGTCTGTTTGTCTGTCTGTTTTGTCTGTGTGTCAGCTGTCTGTCTGCGCTTGTCCGCTGTCTGTCTCTTCATCTGTCTGTTTTGTCTGTCTGTCTGTCTGTCTGTTTGTTTGTTTGTTTGTTTGTTTGTTTGTTTGTTTGTTTGTTTGTTTGTTTGTTTGTTGGTCTGTCTGCACTTGACTGCTGTCTGTGTGTCAGCTGTCTGTCTGTGCGTCTGCCTGCGTGTCTGTCTCTCCATCTGTCTGTTTTGTCTGTCTGTCTGTCTGTCTGTCTGTCTGTCTGTCTTTCTGTCTTTCTTTCTGTCTGTCTGTCTGTCTGTCTGTCTGTCTGTCTGTCTGTCTGTCTGTCTGTCTGTCTGTCTGTCTGTCTGTCTGTCTGTCTGTCTGTCTGTCTGTCTGTCTGTCTGTCTGTCTGTCTGTCTGTCTGTCTGTCTGTCTGTCTGTCTGTCTGTCTACCTACCATCAGTGTTTATTTCTATAGAACTGCCAGTTGTGGATTTAAAAATCTTTGTCAAAAGAATGATGATGGGGAGCATTTGGAAAGCTTTTCAAAATGTTCTTGCATACCATTAGATAATGCAAGTATAGTTCAACTGGTCTATATCGTCCATTATGCTATGTAAGTTTCCAGGTTTCTAACTGTGTTGACGGCGTTATAGTTGATGTTGTTTAGCCACTGAGATTTATTTGATGTTATGATGTATTTTATAGGTTCAATGGTTTTTCTAAGCCTGCCCAGAGTGCATTTGAAGCTCTTCATTTTCGAGCAGCACATGGTCTGTTTTCTCAAGCATATCTGGTATGTAGAACTGTGGTTGAAGTGCCTGCTGTTACTTTTGTACTTTTGTCAATTTCAACATCCATTCTGTCTGTCTGTCTGTCTGTCTGTCTGTCTGTCTGTCTGTCTGTCTGTCTGTCTGTCTGTCTGTCTGTCTGTCTGTCTGTCTGTCTGTCTGTCTGTCTGTCTGTCTGTCTGTCTGTCTGTCTGTCTGTCTGTCTGTCCATCTGTCCATTTGTCTGTCTGCCTGCCTGCCTGCCTGTCTGTCTGTCTGTCTGTCTGTATGTCTGTCTGTGTGTCTGTCTGTCTGTCTGTCTGTCTGTCTGTCAATCAATCAGTCTGTCTGTCTGTCTGCTTGTCTGTCCATGTCTGTCTGACCATAATTTTTAACTTACTGTGAGGAAGGGATGCTTGCAATGCTGCAAAACTCTGTTTTCTGTTAAAGTATGGACCACTTCATCCTAAGAGATAGAGACATGTTTCTTGTAAATCAGAGAATGTAAACTATTTCAGGAAAGCTATAAAAAGTTAAAAACAACATATTTGCCAAACATACCTTTGCCACTATTACTTCTTTTTTTAGCACTTTAAGAGCAAAAATATCTCCTGTATTTTTCTGCTTTGCAAGCATCACCTAAACAATGAAAGACTCAATTAAAGAACTGCTAAAGATACAATGTCGTGTAAACGTGACAAGCTCAGAATGGTCAGTTAGACAAAGGCCTTTTTTGGCCAGGTTAAAGTCCAGTAAGATAAAGTATCAGCTCACCTTGCCAAAGGTCCCTTTGCCAAGTACTTTCAAGATGGTAAAATCTTCCACAGACTTAAAAAAAATAATAGAAAAAAAGTGAGGCAAATATCAAAATAAAGGTCCCACTAAGTAGCAAAGTATAAACATAAGTAATCTAAGCATGAATAATACTAGGATACACAGTCAGTACTGTACCAATGTCGCTGGTTATTTAAAGCCACAGTTAAAACTGAGCAATTTCTGTTGCTGGTGTATTCATGAGTAAGTGGCTATTTTTGTGATAAATACAAAGATCTCTATTTTGCAACATGACTTGGTCAGGTCCTAACCACATACCATTTTACGTCCCTCAGATATATGCTTTTCCTCAGGCAAGGCTGCCGCTTTTGCATGGATATTATTAGAAACCTCCTGAATACATTTCAACCACTCATCTCTAGAAATATACAAGTCAAAAACATACTAGAAATACAGGGCTCAAAATAACGGCCGGTCACTGGTCAATGACCGGCCGAATTTTTAATGTGACCGGTCAAATTTGTATAACGCTGATCATTTTGACCGGTCATATTAACTTGCAATTAATTTTATTACTTCCATTTGAAGGAACTTAAAATGATTGTTGTTGTGCTGTTGTAGACTCGTTTCATAATGTCTGATATATATTGAAGTGAACTATGCATGCATTTCCTTTTTATGACATTGAAATGTTCGTAGCGTAGAATATACTTTACATGTTTTTTTGTTGTTGTGTTGTGTTTGTTTGTTTTTGTTGGGGGGGGGGGGGGTGGGCATCATGAAATTTGACCGGTCAAAAATCGCCTTTGACCGGTCACAATTAGAACTGACCAGTCACCATGACCGGCGTAACATGAAACGTTATTTTGAGCCCTGGAAATATATAAATCAATTTAATCATTCAACCCAGAACTAATATTATTTATATTAACCTTTCATGGTTGGTATCCACATGAAAAAGACGTTCGATAAGCGTTGTCCACTGGTAGCATCTAAACAGGAAATAGTTTAGGTTAAAAATAAGATAAGAGTCAAGACTTATTACTCGGGCTACTTATCATACACCGCGTCTAGGTTTCGGCTTGGTTTTTCCTCTTTTTTTGGGTGTCATGATTTTGCATTTTTGCACATTTTACTTCTGCTACTATTCATACTTCCGGTGAGTTGTTAGCCGTGTGATGGGTGAGTCTGGGAGGCATGTTGTAAGTTCTTTGCTCCTTTCGCTTTTGGAGTTGGAGAAAAAGTTGAATAGCTTTGCCTTTTGATCAAGGTGTTCTTGCACGTTGTAAATATGTTCACCTCTGTGAAGCACCACATTCACCCTCCAATTCAGGCTCTGCACCAAGTGCACCGAGCCTGAACAAAGGATGATTATAGTGCATACTTCACACAAATGAACGTGACTTGCCAGTATGGCAAAGTACAGCAGTACGTACATAGCCGGTAGACTGAGTGAAGGCCTGACCCAGGCATCTTGTTCAATAATGGACACCAATGACCATCCTCTAAATTCCCATTCCTGACTAGACATCCTTGCTTAAGTCTTTCACTGCCAGATTTCTCTTCTCTGGCAGACTGGCATGAGCCAGAGTAAAATAATGATAAACTTTAACTTCTAAGCAAGAATTGCTAAGTACAGTACAGTACATAATTAATGGAAAGCAGTACTGTACCCACCAAAATGCTACTGAATATACATATTCTATAAAATACCTGACAAAAAAGGAATGTGGCTTTGGTTTTTCAGCCCTCACAATTTGACAATCTGCAAAGAAAAGCTAAGTACAATAAACTGCTGCATATTAAAAATCATTTATAAACTAAATGAAATTTGCTTAGCTAAAAACTAACTCTGGACAGTGAAGTTATTCAACGGTTCTAACTCATTAGTCTTTGGCTGCTCTTTATAACCCAAAAAACTGCCATCTGTCCAAAGTTGAAAATATCTCGGTCTCCAGTTTTTTATGTATTCGCCTAAATCAAGAAAAAAAACACTTAAAAATTAATGGCTTTGACTTGATAGCTTTGTATACTGTACTGTATGTAAGTGTTGCAGGATCATGGGTTTGACTTTTACAACTATATGTATCTAATACTCAAACAAAATTAAAAGCTACTGTAGTCTACCTCGTTTTTGTACCCAACCTTCTTTTACTATTTTTGCTCCAGGTGAACGCTTTTCAACTCCAAGAGGCATGGTCTGCTTAAAAAAGAATTAATAATTGCCATTTGTTTATATGTACAGTAGCAGCAAATGTTGAGGAGGCGGTTGATCATCATATAAAAATATTCTACAGTACATTAAAATTTCAAATATTAAGAAAAATATGTTGTTATATTTCTTACTTCCCTAAGAAATGAAATAAAGCTAACAAAAGCCAAAAATGAAATTGTACACAATTACCTATTTTTGTAATTATAAACAAATAATCACAAAAGTATAGTTTATTCAATCACTGAACTACAGTACTGTACATGTACAAATTCCAAATTTTATCAGAAATTCCTGACATTAAAAGTTGAATATAAAAAACTAAATTCCATTAGATTCTTGGTCAATTGGCTGGCACATTTATCGAAAAATATGTCTGTGCGACACAAAATCAGTCGAGCAATTATGTGAATCAAATAAATTTTTTTAAGTTGCCTAAACAACAAATATTTTGCTAACAGTGTGTACCTCTAACACAAAGTGATATCGCTTTGGAAACATAAAACTTCAGCCAATATTTCAACATTTGAACACCAAATTTGGCTTCTAAGCTGTAGAGTGTAGCTTGTTGATAGACTATTATATATGGTCTACGAAAATTATTATCCAGTAAGAAAATTATTTTTCCAGTATAAAAATACTGCAGTAATAATTTCCTAGATTTTGTAGGGATTCATATAGATATATCAATATTTAGTTGTAATGTCAACTTTGTAACAATTAGCCAATCATTTGTTTATCAACTCTGACAGATATCAGACTAAACACTATATTTATACATGTCAGTAATTAAAAATGAAACACAAACAGAAAATAGGATTTTATTGACAGAACAACATAACAAAGAGATTACAACTTCAGTAAGTTATAATAAAATAATTATCAGCTAAAAAAATAAATAAATAATCTTTTAGGATCAACAGCTAAACATGATTCTTCATAACTGGATTAAATTACCCCTTGATATTCATAATAATTTTCGAAGGCTGCAATTGTACTCAACGATTACTGTAAAAACTTATATATAAATCTTACAAATCATATCAGGGTTAAAAACGTTAGCCAAAGAAAGAGTTGAAAACCTTTTCTAATCTACAAGTGCTGATCGTAAGCTGTGGGTGTTTCATCAAAAGGAACAGGCAGTGATCACAAAAACGCAATGTCTATCTACTTGACTGCATCTTCGTATTTCATATCTAATCCCCCTTTGATCTAATTTATTACATGGAAACGTCTCGAAAGTTCAAATAATTTAATACATTTTAGTCAGATCGTCTGAGAGGACTACAGATCAAGAATGGATTGGTCTGTACTGTAGGTTGACAGACGAGAAATCAAATTTACAATTCCTATTTGCAACAATTACATACACAACTGTCTGTAAGAACATGTACAGCAACTACGAACTGTTTTTCGTAATAATTCATCATTCTTGGCCTTAAATATCATATTCCCTTCTCTTTTACAACACAATCAGATAAAGATTACCGCAAAACGTTATGTTATTTACAACCGAAGCAAAAGCACATCATTTCATCCAGGAAGTACATCTGAAAGACCAGCTTTCTGTATTTATGTCAGATCCCGCATGTTAATACACGATCTGATGACAAAACCCATCCCTCCGAGTTTTCAACTAAACCTATCTAGTTAAGACATACCTTTAAATCTTTTAAATTCGATTCCAAAGCGACGTATACAAAGCCCCAAAAACTACAGGAATCTAAAGTAATTATATTTTCCACCCGAGACGAGACGATCTCCTGGTTTGTTGAGCATTTCACGCGTGATGAACGTGCGCGTGACGTGTCAGGATCGTATATCCGACACTTTCCGACATTGGCGCGACAATCCAAAGAACATCTGCCCGATCAGAGTAATTTTGCGCACGCGGCCCCCGCTCTACGCGCGTAAAAACACTATCCTGAGAATACAGCCGCTTCACATCTAACGTTGCGCGCCACCCCCGGCCAAAGCTAGGATATGCATATGCTTGCTAAACCGACCCAAGTTGCGCATGTGCGACAGGTGCGCGGGAATAAGCCATTTGCACGATGACGTAAAATAGCGTTGGGTGACTACAACTACCAGAATTCTTTGCTAGCATCCTAGGGCTTATAAATGGAGCATACTGGCAAAGCATTCTGGTAGTTGTAGTCACCCAACACTATTTTACGTCATCGTGCAAATGAAGAGTATTGAGCGCAGATGGAAACAGAAATTCATTGTACTGTCTATAAATTAATAAACCCATGTATTAAACTAAATAGAAGCTAAGTTGATTCTACGTTTGAATTTTGATCATTTTCTCACATCAAAATCATGTCAGTTGATAAGCGTAGGAGGTTTGTTTGACTGATTAAAAACCGAGTTAAAAACAACAACAAACCGAACAGGTGATTTCCAATCTTTGATTTGAAATAAATTATCTTTGGACTTTGGTCTTACTTATAGAAAGCGAATTCGGAAACCTCTTCAAGTCAACATGTGTTTATTTGCATGTGAATAAAACTATTTTTACACACTTTTACGCAAACAGTTTTTAAAAGAGTTAATACAGATGTCTCTACTAAACCAGCAATATATATTTTCCAGTGTTTATTTTTGAGTATGAATGCCTCCAAGTTTACGTAATAAGTCGGAAAAAACTTTAGTTTTATAACATATATAACATAATGCTCAGTGATTCATCTGTGAAAAAATTAATTCAGCGCCGGATTTAGGACTGTGGAGGCCCCTGGGCGGTCACTGACCAGCACAATATATCAATTCTATTTCTGAACGAGATAATTTTGCTTTACGAACTAATACAACTTCGAAGTCACAAATCCCACACTGAATCAGGTTTACAATAACAACTTGTCAACTCCATCCATCAATCTGTCCTAATCGTCATAGTATACACTTTTAGAAGTGACCCTTTATCATCCATATATCTTTTGTCTTTTATCATTATCTATTTTGGGCTCTCAAGATTTTTTTCATTTCAACACCTATTTTTTCAACTTTCAAGACATTTTTGTGGAGGCCCCGCCTTAAACATTATTTTGTGGGGGACCCTGGGCGACCGCCCAGTCTGCCCTGTCCTAAATCCGGCACTGAATGAATTAAAATCCAGACACCGTGATTAAACGTGATTCAAACAGATTATTGTGGCAATAAATCTACAAATAAGTTTACTAGTTATTGTATACCATGAGGAAACCCGCTGCTTTATCAGATGAATTAGTTCCATCATGCGTTTTAATATTTCTAGGTTTTTGATTGACAGACAGCAGCATGTGTTAATTGGAAAAAAAAACTCGTTTGTATTAGTTTACTAATACCTAAAAGCAACTATATAGATGCGCAGTAGACTCAACTGATAAGCAATCGATTTTTTTGACCATTTTGTCGGGAGCAGAATTGCATCCGTAAAAAATTCTGTTGATTAACCTTGCATATCCGGCACGGTGTACCCTCCCCCCCCCCCCCCCCGCCCTCAAGCCAGGTGGTAGCTAGGAAGTAGCGTGGGTGGCAACCAAGTGCCGCCAAAAGCAAAAGTGATAATTGAAATGCCGCCCATGCACGAATATTTAAGCCGAGTTCCCGGCGTACAAGAAGCCATTTAAGCTACGGAAACCATAATTAAGTTCTGCTGCGGCATAAAAAATTTGCGATATGAATATGAAACAAAGCAAAACAAAACAAAACAAAACAGAACAGAACAAAACAAAACGAAACGAAACAAAACTGCTAAACTGGCTAAACTAAACTAAACTAAACTAACTAAACTAAACTAAACTAAACTAAACTAAACTAAACTAAACTAAACTAAACTAAACAAACTAAACTAAAAAAAATAAATTTTGGAGATAAACTTTAAATTTCCGAAAATAATGCGTCCCAAAAAAGGGAAAAAAAGAATAATTTCGCGAACTATCATATATCCCACTTTAAAATTGAGCACTTATATTTATTTAATATTCCAGTAAAAAAGGCTTCGATCGACTCAAACCGAGAAACGCATCACTTGAAAAAACCTTTTTTCAAATTCTGACGAGAAAATCTCAAAATCTTTCTAAATATTCAGAACTGATCGCCAACATCCCTTAAAAATAAAAATCTCAAAAAAATCTTGAGAAATATACTGATGTAAGCCTAAGATTGCAAGGAAACCGCTTAAAGTATTTACAGAATGGCATACACCATTCAATTATATAGAGCGATGTGTCCTTCAACTCGACCGTTACAGAATTCTGTATTTTTTCCTTTAAAATCCCAGCAGTTTATACGATCATTAATTAAGATTTTCTTTACATCGTAAAACAGCCGCTTGGCACTCTACTTTTCTTTAATTGTATGAACTTAATACTGTATATTTAGCGTTGATGGGGTTACGCCTTTTCAGAGTTGGGAAAAAGTTGCGGGTATGCGGGTACCACCCGGAGGAAGGTTTACTTTAGTGAGGAAGGTTTAAAGTGAAAACACGTGAAACAACACATTCGGTAATCTGAGAAAGTTACAATTGATCAAGCAAGATGTCGAGAAGAAATGCGATTTGCAGCAAAACATTGGCTAAATAGAGAATAATACATGGATGTGCGGAAATATGAAATTTATTTCGAGTGTTGACCAGGATATCTCACGAGCGAGCGAAGCGAACGAGTGACATATCCTGTTCAACACGAGAAATAAATTTCATATTTCCAAGCATCCATGTATTGTTCTGTTTATTATATAAAAAAATTGTCCTATTGCCTTGCAAAAATTGCATTAAACTATAATGCTGATTCAGCGATAATCGTCACATGTGTGATTATCATAAATAATCGCACATGTGAGATTATCACTTTTAATTTATTAGTGGCGGAAAAATAAATAAAACACTCTATTTTATATAATAACCAACAATTATGCAGCACTGGCAGTGGTAGCAGTTACATGTGTGGGTGTCTGTATCTTCGCAGCAGTCGAGGGTAGTTGGCGGGCTATCAGTCAGCAGCGGTCAGTTATTAGTAGCTATTGCAGTATGCCAAAGCTTACCTAGAAAAACCTAGAAAACCAAGGTACTGTAAAAGTCACGCAGTATTTATGAACGTTGCAAAACACAAAATTCTCACTGTATATTTTGAGGAAGGTTATCTAAACTTAAAAACCCATCCGGAGGAAGGTTGAATACTTTTTCCAACTCTGCGCCTTTTAGCTCAGAATCAACAGCTCAGCGAAACGCAACGCGAACAGTTCACGAATATGACCCATGTTACATAATTCCTGTGGTGAAATAGCGGAATTTTTACAACTGATTATCAGGCGTGTTGACAACTATAAACAAGGCCGCAATGTTACGTCCACAGCCATAATTACGCAACGTGATTGCTCTGTTGTGATTGGCTGTTGTAGAAATTAACAACATGTACCGTAAAAAAGAAGAGCTAGTAGCTTCAAGCAAGGAAGAAGCGATAAAGCTTCTGTGAGAGACAGCAGGCCGCAAGGATAAGGCTAGAAGCTTTGGAGAGGCTTACAACGATACGTCGCAATGGAGGAGTCCACGTGTTCAAAACAGGGAAACCATCAGAGAGTTCTAGACGATCCAAAACACACATCAAACTCTAGCTCGCTGCCTGATCGTAGTAGCGACGATCCGTCCGCTGCTTGGAAGGAGAGTTCTATGCACAGAAGCAAGAATAACGAGTCTCTGAACCCTAGAATAAATGCCGACAATGATAAAAAAAAGACTGTGAATGATTGTACTGGGCAAACGAACTTTCTTAAAATGCAATCAGCCGTGGTGGCACAAGACGCGCTCATCAGGGCAGGATACGATATGCAAGGCTTTTACGGTTGGCTTCCAGGATTTGCTCCCGTCAGATTTCCAGCATTCATTTATCCGCCGTCTTTCTTTGGATTTGCTCCGAACGTAGCGTTGGATAAAAACGACAGCAGCAGTGGCTCACACCGGAATACTGCAGCTGATCAGTGGAAAGACGGCAACTACGACGAGATACCAATAAGTGAAGAGGCTCAAGACACGAGCGAAGAGTCGGAGCAGCAGAATGAGGAGCACGAATTAAGTTCTGTGAAAGATTACAGCACTGACGCCTTAGTCAAAGACATTAGGAGCGACGAAGATGAAGGCTTCGGATGGGAGGAGACCGATTTGGAGAAAGCTCCGAACAGTTTGAAACGGGGAAGGTCTTGGGAAGAAGATGAACATTTCCAACCACAGAGGCGAGTTGTCAGTGTTATTCAAGAAAATTGTTCGTTTCAAAAACCTATGGAAGACTCGCAAAGCGATACTGCAAGCCAATGTAGCAATTTCTACGAACCGACTAGACGAGGGCGCGCCTCCACTCGCCAAATCGAAAAGACTGACCAGTACTGGGACCGCAGGAAGAAAAATAACGTGTCGGCGAAGAAGTCTCGTGATGCGAGACGACAACGAGAAATCATTACAAATCAACGATCTTCTATGCTGGAGACGGAAAATCTACGACTGAGAGCCGAAGTGGCGACACTCAGAGACAAAAATCAACGAATGAAGAAAGAAATGAGTAAAATTATGTAATTTCTCGAAAGCAGTAATGGTGACGCGTGCAATTCGCTTCGGCGTGAAGACCTTGTCTCGTGCTGGTTCGGCTCCTATTCGAAAGTATTCGCTTGGTACTGTTAGGTTTTGCGTGCTGGCGATAGAATAACTGTGATTTTTAATTCCTATTAATCTTAGAATTAGTACGGAGAGAAGTGACATTTGCCAGCCTTATTTTACTGTCGTGTACATAGACTTCGAATGGTTAATAATAACACGCGATAACTCGTGGCTTATTTGCCAAATACAGAGTTGTAAAAATCAAACACGAGCTGTCAGACAAGCCTTAAGGGAGAAAACGATCTAAACAAGCAAGCAAATCATCTTCACACAAAACTCATGTTTACAGAAAACTGTCTCCTGGCAAATCAAAAACATTCGTAACGAGGTTCTCTTTTGGCCTCTAGTCACGTGAGGTATTGTTTATTTACCTTTCTACAATCTGCACCTGTGTTTGTTAATTATCTCCCCCCGATCTCCCCGGGGGCAAGGACTGGTTGGTGTTTATTTTTGTTCTATTTTTGGGGATGTTAAATTCGGTTTCATTTGTTTTGGTTTAAAAGTAGATGATGGCCTGCCTCCTAGGCAAGACTAGCCCTGTTTACTGTATACATGTGGGCACTCTCCAAGAAATTGTACAGAAGTTATTGATTTCTGTGAAAACATAGGTATTGTAAATTGACTGTTTTCTTCTGCAAACATGCATAAACCAGATGCCTACTAATAAGTACCTTGAAATCATTACAAATAATTACTTTGCCTGAATCATATTTTTTTATCCAATTTTTATCAGACAAGCATACTATTTAATTTTAATGATTTCTGTCAACACACGGTTTTTGCCAGAATTTTCAGGATGGGTGGGTGTGTGTCTCAAAGGCTAAAACCTGAGGTGTTTACTACTTTTAGTATTTCAGGGGGGTGCAAGTCATGTAGATTGAAGAACCTCTGTGAAGAATCTTGATTTGATGTAATATATACACGAGGAGTGTTTCATCAGGATATCCAAACACGGAGACATTTGTTCAAAACCGAGGTGAAGCCAAGGTTTTTGAACAAACTTCGAGGTGTTTGGATTTCCTGATGAAACACTCCCCCCAAGTGTATGATATAGCATCTCAAACAAATCAGTATTTTAAGAGAAAATCAAGATGAAAGTTTGCTTAATTTATGTAATTTCTTCCTCCGATAGCGAGATATAATGAGAAATCCCACCTCCCCATCCCTTTTCTGGCAGAATTATGGTATTATATTCGCATAACAGATCTACATTGTCAGTGGGCAAAAAAAATGTTGAGCTGAAAACTTATGAACACAAGTTTTTATTTGAGCTTAAATATTTGATTTGATTTCAGTAAAAACATCAGTAGAAGTTTGAATTATCAAATAACAGGTGCACTTAACAAGCTGCCGTAGAACATTAAGTTTATGACAAACCAATCTGACTGGTGCATGTAAATATTAAAACGATAAAAATTAAATTCACTGCTTTTTTCCCTGTAACAGTGATAAAGTATGTGAATAGAACAGACAAGAGTGTAAAAAAGTAGAGTCCTGTGTTAAGGCTAATTGGATAGAGGAAAGTGAAAAGGTGGTAAACCAATGAAGTTTTTAGTAATAAACTTTACTAAAGTTTAAATAAAATAAAGTTTTAATAAAATTTACTGATGTTTAGTGTGCAGGGCTAGTACTAGAAATGTCTGTAATTTTATTACTAAAAACCTTGGCAGTTTATGAGCTTTTCACGTTGCTCTAAATAGAATATACATTTCAAAGACAACTGCTCGATGACTGGTTAACCTGTGATGTTAAAACTCCATAGAAACATGGGTGTTGCACATAAGTCAGGCTAACTGTGTGTCACGAAAGTTGTCACAGCATTCAGGCAGCAATGCCTTAAAAAGTGTAAATATATTATATATGTATATATACAATGTGGTAGACCACAGATATATTATCAGAATTGATATTAGACCTACAAAGATTAAATGTTAAAATATTACATCGTATATTTCATTTGTGCATTTGGTTATCTAGCTTTCACCTATTCAATCACGTGACCTTTTGCTTGAGATTTCCAGATGGTGGTCAGGCAAAATAAAATTAGATCGATTTGTGCAACCTAGCACAACGCAAACATACGGCATTTTCAAACACGAACGTAAACAACTCTAAAGTATTAATATCCTGTAAATATTTTGAAAGCATTTGCCCTTTGAAGGCAGATAAAATCACCATCTAGGCAGCGATGTTTTGCTAATTTTAGAAGTGGGGGGACGCTCTTGAAAATCAAATGGGCGTGGTCACTCGATTGGGCGTGGCCAATGGCCATGAAATTAAACAAGCGGGGGTTTAGTCTAATAGACATGCTTGTTAAAATATGTCACATTTATTCTAGTTAAACAAACAATATATTTGATAATTATATATTACATTCTGCTTATGAACGCAGGCGACAAACTGATTTGTAATTTAAACTACTGTTTGATGTAAAAATGTCTAAAATGTCTGAGCTTTAAAGTAATTTCCAGACGGCTTGCTTCGTAGTTGTCTCTTCATTATCTTCCAACTTGCGTTTCTTTACTCTTTGATCATCTGCTGAATCATGTTAATGTTCTTATTGAATCATTTTATGTTCCCATTGATCATTTTAATGTTCATTTTAATGTTTAATTTCGCGATTGCGCGAAAGACTATACTAATTATATCCTGCTGGCCTGCTGGGCTGCTGCCTGACATTATCCGCGCTTATGACAATAAGTATTTATCTAAGCGGACGTCAATTATCAGACTCTAGTATTTTTGTGCTAGTCTGCTAGAATTTTCTGCAAGTATATCAAGTTTCAGGGAGATTAAAATAGTGACAAAATTACGTTCTGAAGTATTTCCACGTAGGATGCTGAGCAATTATTGCCAAAAATAACACGTATGTAGAACAAGTGATAGCCAAAATTATTTGGACGGTGTCGAACGGCGTTCACTGAACTTCACTCATATTTAATCCCTGCCAGGGGGAACGGCGTTCCCCCATGTTTGATTTTGGCAGGGGGGACGCCGTTCCCCTGGTTAAAAAGGTGGGGGGACGGCGTTCCCCCGCGTTCCCCCTGGAAAACATCACTGCATCTAGGCAGATAAAACGGAAGTGACATCACGTGAAAGTAAAGAATTTGGCAGAGACACCACGAAAATTATGCACCATTTAACTCTTTTCACAATTAGGCTGCCCAAAATGCAGGAAACAGTGCAACTCTTTTTAAACTCGCTGATTTTACACGTTGGTCTCTCCAACTTCACAGATTACTGTATTTTCGAAAGACAAAGTGTGTTTTGGACCTTTTGTATCCACTGCAATATCTTGTTTATCTAAAATGTTAGAGAAAAAGTTGTCAAAAAAAAATGGAAGAGATAACCACCTAGACTTTCTGAGGTCGCGGTCTTCTTTTACGTAAAAAGTAGAGCGGTAGTGATTTAAATAGAGTATTTTTGAAAAGTGGTAAACTGCTGAGAATAGTTTTGATAACGAAATACTGACGTCTCCAGCGGAGCCCTTCGTCAGAGTAAAATATGTTGCTCGCTCGAAACGTCAGTATTTCGTTATTAAAACTAATCTCGGCAGTTTACCATCTTTTCACATTGCTCTATCCCTGGTCTCCATATAGCGAGCAGCCATGCCGCTAGCCTGGTACCCTGCCCCAATCAAAGAATATGGGCCAGGTAACCACTAAAGACTTCTGCTTTCCTATTGGTTAAATTTTCGCGCGTTTTTAGTGGCTATGAGTAAAACTGCAATCGTCATAAGTGGATTTAGCCCTGATGACGCGAGAATGAGATTAGTGGTTACCTGGCCCTTATTTCTTTTGAAATTGGGCCAGGGAACCAGCCTACCATGCCGCTAGCCTGGTACCCTGCCCCAATCAAAGAATATGGGCCAGGTAACCACTAAACCACTTCTGCTTTCCTATTGGTTGAATTTTCGCGCGTTTTTATTGGCTATGAGTAAAACTGCAATCGTCATAAGCGGATTTAGCCCTGATGACGCGAGAATGAGATTAGTGGTTACCTGGCCCGTATTTCTTTTGAAATTGGGCCAGGGAACCAGGCTACCATGCCGCCGGCTCTTACGGCTATATGGAAACCAGGTTGGCACTGGCTACGCAGCGCTCTACTTTTGTACACTCTTGTGTTTATAATTCAAAGGAGTTTTTACACCAGGACTTTAGTTTCTCACCTTTGCTTTTGTCGTCGCGCCTCCAACTGAATGTGCATAGTTTGGCAGCGGTTTGCTTTAAAGTGCTCAAGACCTTGGGCGTTGTAAACGTGTAGAGCAATGGATTAAACGCAGAGTTTATCGACATGACGCAGACTGCAAACCACGCATAGATGGCATGATCAGGATCATTAACGTACCCAGCTAATGAAACATAGACAAGAATACCCACAGGAAACCAGCAACAGAGATCAGTGAGAACGACAAAAAACAGACGCTTAAGAAGAGACGATTCTTCCTTGGTCCGGTCCACCGAGAAACTTCCTGTGGATTTTCCGATGGAGTAGAACATGGCACCATAGACGATTGTGAGATAGAGGCAAAGCAGGACATTGAGGCAACCGAATATAACCAGCCCGTACTCCCAACCCTTGAACTTCTCCGGTCCAGGAAGCTGGAGGGGGAGACAGACCGAATTACGCTCGTAGTAGCCGAGAGAGTCCTCCTCAAAGTACCCCTTGTTTAAGAACGGTGCGACAGAGATCATGACCCCTAGAGTCCAAATCCCAATCACGATTACAAACGCGGTTTTCATAGAAACTTTTCTGACGCGCATTGGAAAAGAGACCGATAAGAAACGGATAGTGGAGATGGCAGTTAGACAGAAGACAGATACTTGACTGGACAGCATTGAGATAAAGCCAGTTAAGTTACATGTGAAGCTTGAACGCCAAGCTTGGTCGTGTTTGAAGTAATTTCCACGCCAACGGAGATCAACTGCAGCGATGATCAATAAGTAAATACCGTTCAGCAAGTCACTCATACCTATAGGATGACTTGTTAACGTTAGTGAAAGTTAAGTACACAACGCAACACAACACAACGCAACGCAACACAACGCAATGCACTGCACTGCACTACAACCCAACGCACTGCACTGCAACGCAACGCAACGCAACGCAACGCAACGCAATACAATACAATACAATGCAATACAATGCAATGCAATGCAATGCAATGCAATGCAATGCAATGCAATACAATACATTATACAATACCCTGGTTGCTATGCGTGTTTTTATTGGTTGTTGGCCATGATCTATTAGAGGACAGACACATGGTCACGTCAGATCACGTCAGCGGACTTGCTTTTTTCCTTCTTCATGCCCCAAAATCCGGCAAGAGTTTCGTCAAAAACCTTTTAAATTTTTATTGTATAAAACAAATAGATTCCATTTTTTTGTTGTCTGTTCAGTTATAGATGCACAGAAGACGTCACAACGTGGTAAGAACATCAGTGACCCACTCGACTGCGTCTCGTGGGCCACTTTTTTGTTCTTACCACGTTGTGACGTCATCTGTGCATCTATAACTGAACAGACAACGGCAAAATGGAATCTATTTGTTAAATACAATACAATACAATACAATACAATACAATACAATACAATACAATGCAATACAACGCATCGCAATACAATACAACACAGCACAGCACAACACAACACACCACAACGCAACACAACGCAACACAACACAACGCAACACAACGCAACACAACACAACGCAACGCAACGCAATACAATGCAATACAACGCATCGCAATACAATGCAGCACAGCACAACACAACACAACACACCGCAACACAACGCAACGCAACACAACACAACGCAACACAACACAACCCATTCTTACCTAAGTTGGTTACAAACAATCTTTGTACTTGGTTACATTCTTTCAATGTAGTTCCAATGACTATGGAGCAGAGGTTGCCAACAACTGCAAGCGAGATTATGATCCAAATGATGATACGAAGGACGTTGCCTTTCAGTAGATCTTTACAACTGGAGAAGGCGTTACTAGGAGCATCACACGTAACGCCTGCTCGCAGCTCTAAGGCGTAGCAGCATAAAGGGATGTAGTGGCTTGCTTTGCTGAAATTGTATGAAATAGAACAGAGAGCTCACTTACATCATCATCACCATCACCACCATCATCATCACCACCACCACCATCATCATCACCACCATCACAACCATCATCACCACCACGATCACAACCATCATCACCACCATCATCACAACCATCATCACCATCATAACCACCATCATCATCACCACCACCACCACCACCATCATCACAACCACCACCACCATCACCATCATCATCACCACCACCACCATCACCACCGCAACCATCATCACCATCACAACCATCATCATCACCACCACCACCACCATCACCACCACCACCACCACTACCACCATCATCACCACCACCATCACCACCACCACCACAACCATCATCACCACCATCACACCCATCACCACCACCACCACCACCATCATCACAACCATCATCATCACCACCACCATCACCACCACCACCACCACCACCACCACCACCACCACCAAACAAAAAGGAAAGAAAATTATATTTTAAAAGAAAGATCAGCTTACAGGTATTCAAGATTTTCGAGCGAACTTAGAAAGTTCCAATCATATTCAATAATTTTGTTCCTTGAAATATCCCTGAAATGAAGAAAAAACACACACTCAGCCAAAATTACAGGAAGATGACTTCACTACACAAATAGTAAAAAGGTAATACGCAACTCACAGATATATTAGCTGTTTCAAATATTTGCTCCAATCTCCCATTATTCTATCAATTTTATTTCCTTGGAGCATTCTAAGAAAGACGAAAACAGTATGTAAAAACACAGGAGCCATTGTCCTCTGCCATATTTCTGTGATAGGCTGGTAGGCAAGTTGTTGTTTCGCTCAGGAAATAAACGAAGTAACTTACAGTTTTTGTAGTTGGCTATTGTTTCGGAAGGTGTCGTTTGGAATAGTTTGAATGTTGTTAAATGACAGATCTCTAAGGAAAAGGAAACGTTTAAAATGCATTGTTAAGAAAACACAGAAATGTTAATGAAGATAGAAAGTAGAGGAAAAAGAGAGAAGGAATGAAAGGATGGAAAAAGAGGGGGAAGGGACGAAGGGAAGATGGAAGATGGATAAAGAATGGAGGAAGGGGAGAATAGAAGGGGAAAGAAAAGACAAAGGGAGGAAGCAAGGGAAAATGAATGAAGAGAGAAAGTAGAGGAGAATGAAGGGAGAGAGAAAATGAAAGAGGGGAGAGAAAGGACGGAGAGAAGGGGAGGATGGATAAAGGGAGAAGGAAGGAGGAAGGAAGGATGCAGGGCGGAAGAAGAGGACAAAGGGAGGGAAGGAAAGAGGAAGAAGGGATGAAGCAAAGAGGGGAAAGAGGGAAGAGAGGAGTGAAGGGAGGAAATGCGGATGGAATGAAAGAAAGAATAGATGGGAGGAAGAAAGAGAGGCGGGGGAGGAATGAGGGTAGAATAAAGAGAAGAAGAAAATCGTATTTTCATACTTACAATACAATCAATTCATTCAAATTAAACAGCAATCCGTGAGGAAGCTCTGTGATTTTATTATGTCCTATTTTCCTAAGAAAAGCAAACAAACTATGCTTGCTAAGCAGATTAAAACCGTCCAGCGTTAGCCAGAACAAAAAAATAACTGCAGTGGCAAACTATGGGAGCTGTGGAAGTTGTGCTGTGTAATATCTAAAACATGGGTTTTCAACATGTATGAAAATGGACTGAATACAGAGTGCGTAATTTAATAGCGCCTTCGTCCCTGGGACAAGAAATACAGAAACCAAACAGAGCCACCATAAAGCGCTGAAACTATATGTGAAGAGAAACTTACAAATTCTTTAACTTCGTATTATTGACAAAAATATCAGCGGGAATGGTGACAAATTTATTGTATGACAAATCACTAAAAAAGTTAAAGAAGAGTTCGAAGTTAATATCTCAACAAAAGAAAGAAAAGAAATAAACAAATACGTTTTTTTTTAAATATAGAACAGTTTATAACAAAACAAATTAACGATATGAAAAGCTTCATTAGGACGTGGTTTATCGAATTTCATGATGATACTAACAGGTCAGTCAGCGACGGATAATTTAAGTCCCAATTCTGTAATGTTGAAATACGATTGTTCGCCAGGTTCAAACTATAGAAGAAAAAAAACAGATTCAGGTAGGGATAAATTAATTAACAAAACTGTTTGGCTACCTTGTTATTTATCAATAACATATTAGAAATTTTTACTTCAACATTCATTGCATACCTGATAATTTTATCTTTGTCAAAGTCTTCTGGAACCCATGGCATAGATTTCAATTTAGCACTTGAGCAATCAATGGACGTATTCTGACATCGGCATGCTTTACAAAGCATATCACCTGAAAATAAGAGCATGCTTTTTATGGGATTGGAATAAAAAATATACGCCATCGCCACCACAATCTCTATCGCCGTCATCATCGTCACCACTACAATCGTCGTCATCATCATCATCACTACCACCATCACCACTACCATCAGTACTACCACCACCACCATCACGGCCACCGGTACCACTGTCGTCTTCACCATCACCAAAACATTACTAATACCATTCTCATCGTGATCGTCGTCGTCATCACCACTACCACCACACCATCATCACCACTACCATCACGGTTACCGGTACCATCGTCGTCGTCATCGTCACCACTACAATCATCGTCGTCATTATCACCACTAGCATCACCACTACCACCACCACCACCATCACGGCCACCATAACCATCGTCATCTTCACCAAAACACTACTACCACCATCGTCGTCGTCGTCATCATCAGCGGCACCATCACCTTGCGTCTCTCTGTAATGATTAACTATAGATTTACCCGGCACACCGCATGTTACACCAACACCATGCTTATTATAAGAACAACTTGTACTGTTATCTTGTTCGTATGCGCATTTCAGTAAGGACTCTTCATTGCCGTTACAATCGACATTTCGCATCCATACTCTCTTTACTTCAGGTACTGTTTCTTGAGTATAGTTGGCTAAAGTCAACGAAAAACCAAGTTCTCGACAAGAAACACTACAAAAAAGAACAAAAACCACTCAGATTATTTAACGATACTATCACAAAAACGTGACGCTAACGTTAATTCAATTTAAAAAAATATATTGGAAAGAAATAGACCTTATTCCAAAATGGTGGACACTTTAAGATATAAACTAAAGGTACGGGAACAGAAGTAGTAAAAAATAAAGTGTTACGTAGGCAGTATTTTGTATATAGGGAAGTGAAAAGGCGGTTAACTGCCAAGATTTTCTGATTTACTGACGTTTCGAGCAGAGCCCTTATAGACCTTATTCCAAAATTTATATCATTCGACCTTCAGCTCCCAACTTGACCTGTAGCTCAGTCGGTAGAGCATCGGACTAATAAACCGAAGGTCGCGGGTTCGAATCCCAGCCAGGCCAAGTAGAGTTTTCTCTTCTTGTCCGGTATGGTTCGTCACTCGAAGTAACACCGGTAGAACATAGGCTGTCCATTGTTCCAAAGCAAAATGACACAATGACTAGTCCAAGGCTGCAGTGAGTACATAACTGGCATTAATTTATTATCGAGTCGGTTTTCTTTGTTCTTCCGAGGTCTTTATATCGCATAAAGACCTTGAATAATAATTAGATACGAAATGAAGAAAAAAACAAGGAAAATCTTTGTCCAAGGAAGACAAAACTTTGTTGGAAAACCTCCTCGATAATAAATTAAGTCAGATAAATCCCTCGAACGTCGGGATGTATGCGATATAAAGCATATATAGGTTATATAGCATACATCCCTCGTTCTCGGGATTTATCTATTACTTATTATATGGCTTTGTAATATCCTGAGTTCTGATTGGTCAACGCACGGTCCGTAAAAATGCGTATCCGGACCACGGTCCGTCTTTTTCCGTATCCGGACCGTTGTCCCGGATGTTGATTTTGCTCGCGTGGATTTCTAAGGTTTTCACACTAAGTTTGATACAATAATTATCGAAAAACTTGAAATAGCCATATAATAAACGCTTTATTAACCTCGTTTACTCGGTCTGTACGGGAAAATATCAGACCTCGGTCTTTTTTGTACCTGTCAAGACGTCGGTCTGATATTTTCCCGTACAGACCTCGTTCTCGGTTAATAGTCCTTATTACTTTGCATCGTGCTTCGTCCAAGTGTGATCATCACAAACAACTCCCCATTCATGATTTTCGTAAATTTGTAATTGTCCGCTGGTGAGAGGATAAGTTGCGTTCGCTTCCATTCGACTCCGAACCAAACGTACCCCTGAACAAATAAAAGCGAATCTTTGGTTAATAAACAACTAAAAATTATAGGGTTAGGGTTTTTTTGTGGTTAGGGTATCGAAAAGATTGCTAAAATCTTGAGACTCGCTGAAGCTCGACGACAAATTTGGAAAAAACAAATTTGACGACATATTTTGGAAAAATCGCGAAATGACTGGACGGGTCCCTTTGAGTCATCCCTTTTACAGTCATTTCCAACACACTTTTCACCAACATATTTGGAAGTTCGTTTCGAAGTTCGCAAGTTCATTGGGAAGTTCGCAGTTCGTTTTGAACTGCGCATTTGATTGGCTAATAGGAACCAAGCAACCAATCAAATGCGAAGTTCAAAAGAATCCTTGTGACGAAGCTGCAAACGTCCGAACGAACTGGCCAAACATTTTTGTGAAAAGTATGTTGCAAATGACTGTATAACCTCGATATATATCTCCGCCATCTTTGGTCGGTCACATTTTTAGAGACAAGGCCCGCAGTCGAGTCAGAGTCGGACTAGCTTCGTATTAGGGGCGGTGCCGTTAGGGAGAGGGGCGCCGTCAGTTAATTTTAGAGTCTGAAATAGCATTTCCTGCATTTTAAGGGAGGTTTGAAAGAGTTCTGAAGGATATAAAATACCAAACAAAATATTCAAATATACTAATTTTACATAGGAATACACCATAACATGCAAGGCATACATCATGAGGACATGTCGTCATACCTGGACAAATCAACTCACATTGTGTGTACCATTAATTAGGTGACTACTTCATGTCAGGCGTGAAGCTTACTAAAATATTATTTAATCGTAATATACTATTAGCTGTACCATACTGATTAAAACGTAAAACGACTATAAATCCAAAAGGTGTTTTTTAAATAGGAATTGCACTACATATCAAATATAATATTATACAACAGGAAAGGGGCGCAGTAACGGCATTCTAAGGGGGAGCATAAGCCATTGGCACAATGGCACATAGGGCCAGTCCGACTCTGATTCGAGTTATGCGTAGGTCAGTGGTTCACTTACGGCGCTTACAGAGAACTTTTGCATAAACACATGGAGCATGAGAAGAGGATTGAAACGTTGAAAAACGACAATACTCTAGGCTTGGCTCATCTCCATTACAATGCACGACACTCTTACAGTTACATGTCTTTTCATCATTAGTTGCAACCAGCGCACGTACTGCTGAAGCAAAGCCATTTTGTCGGCAGACAACATCAGCAGTTAGTTTGGTCCATTCATTTGGTTCAACGCACAACGGTTGCGATTTGCCTTTGTCTTGTTTCAACTTGATAATACCTTGACGTCCGTTGTCGTTACTGCCGTCAATATAAACTAGAGAAGATATAATGATATAAATCTATCATGTCCTAGCCTGCGAACCCAGACCTATTTTTCTGCCCTCGCTGTTTTCGCGGGAGGCAACGAGGCAGAAAAATAGGTCTGGGTTTGCAGGCTAATCATGTCCTAGCTGAAGCTGAACTTATTTCCATAGAAGCAAACAAGAAAACCATCTTAAAGATTTTCTATATATTATAACACAGTACCACACACTGGGATGTTGGTAGCACAGTAGTTAATAGCATGCCTTCACCTTTACGACCCGGGTTTGATGGCTGTTACTGGACCTCTAAGGAGAACAGTTTAGATATGACTGATAGGGTTATGCAATATAAATAAAGTTAGTTTAGTTTACTCTGGTGTTAATTTAGTTTACTCTGGTTTCCTCCTGTAGTAACACTGGACCAATGAAGGATGGTTCTTACTGGACCTCTAGGGGGAACAGTTTAGATACGACTGATAGGATTATTCAGTATATATAAAGTTAGTTTAGTTAGACTCTGGTTTCCTCCTGTAGTAACACTGGACCAATGAGAGATGGCCTTTACTGGACCTTTAGGGAGAACAGTTTAGATATGACTGCAATAGAGTTATCCAGTATAATTAAAGTCGGTTAAGTTTACACAACATGGTTTACTCTGGTGAAATGCTTTGGCTCAAAACATCGTCCTTTAAAATACACACACTCGAACCCAGGCCTTACCCTGACGCTGACATTCAACGTGGACTTCGGACTCCTCACTAACATTACATTGTCCAAGAACGTTTTCCCATCCAGGGCACAGTGGTAGTAGACTTTCTTCGCCAAGGCAAGACACGGCTAGTTTCCAAGCTCTTCTAGTTGAGTTCAATGGCACTCGGCTGACTGACACTGCCATGGAATATCCAATATTCTTACACAAAACGTTTGCAGTGCGTTTGTTCCATGCTTGGTCGCATATTACACCCCACTGTTGTTCATGATAGATTTCTATTCTTCCTTTATGGCGCCACTGTGCATGGAATAAGCGGAAATCTACATAAAGAAACGTAAGCAAACTAAGGCAAAGTAGAAGGCAAAGCAAGACAATGCAAGACAGGGTAGATCAGGAAAGGGTAGGGTAAAGTAAGGTAAAGAAGGTTAACAGAGGATAATGTAGGGCAGAATAGGATAGATATAGTAAGGTTATCATCAGATATCCCCTCCTACCCTCACTTACCCTCAGATTCCCACTCGTCCTCAGATATCCCCACTTACCCTCATATATCCCACTTACCTTTAGATACACCGACTTATCCCCACTTACCTTCAGATATCCCCACTTACCTTCAGGCATCCCCACTTACCTTCAGATACCCGCACGCACCTTCAAATATCCCCACTTACCTTCAGATACACCCACTTATCCATAGATACCCTCACTTACCATCAGGTATCCCCCACTTATCCTCAGATAAACTCACTTACCCTCAGATACCCTCACTCACCTTCAGATACCCCAGTTACTCAGATACCCCTTACTCTGAGAAACTCCTCACTTACCCTCACTCACCCTCAAATACTCCCAGTTACCCCTACTTACTCTCAGAAACTCCTCACTTACCCTCAGATACACACAGACCGAATGATCTACAGTAAAATCTCACCTTGTTTGCAGTTTACTTGAGCTGCAGAGCATACTGCCGCATTGGTGAGTATGCGTGGACACTGGTGAATATAATCTTCTTTCCCACTGCAATTAAACGCCATATTACACGAACATTGTCTTGAACGTTGACCTACCGCATCGCTCAGAGCTCCAGGGTGACCAAGCTGACGACATATCACCTGACTGTTATTTATTCCCCATTGGTGACCACACAATGGTTTCCAGCCTCTCGCGGTTTCCACTTTAAGGTTTCCGTTTTCTTCATAAAGAAGACGAACTAGAGGATAACGATAAAAAATTATTAAGTAATTAAAAGCCGCAGTGTTTTATCAGGTTTTAATCAGGTTTAAAACCTGATCAAACACGTGATACGAGTTTATTGAACGGCTTAAATTTAAAAAAACCCGTTTCGTTATTGCATGGTTGTTAAATCATTAGTATTCTTTATTTCAAAAATCATTAATAATTCTCGTGAATTATTAATGAGTTTTTGAAATACAAAAAGGAAAATCATGACCGTGACGTGTCTCTATATGTGATAGAGACACGTTCGCTATTTTCGATGAACTTTTTCTTCGATTTTACGGCTCAGACAACTTCAATTTTCAAAATTGATTTCTATATGTGCTTATTATATGGATAGTTTTTGAAGCCATTTTTTTAAAACATTCGCAGTACGTGTTTTATCAGATCTAAAACACTCGGGCTGCGCCCTCATGGTTTTAAATCTGATAAAACACTCCTGCTCGTGTTTTAAATAGTACATAAAGATCGGCCGATCATTTTTTAGCTATACCACATAAAATTGTATGTTAGAATAAGCATTGTACTACGGGGTTCCCAAAAATATTTTAAGTCCCTACTTTCCAGAAAGAGAAAAGAAAAACAACTTTAAGAAAGAAAAAAATGTATGAAATGCAAAACGTAAGAAAAAAGGGAAAAATCAACGTGCATGCATATATTCGCAGCTTATCCACACTTGAACGTTTATAAAAATTACGCCTTATATATTTTTACAGTAAGGTTATCATCGATCGCCTCGATTGCTGTTGGCAAAAACGTAGACATTTAGCTTTTTTATATGGATTTAATTAAACAGAACCACGTACCGTTTATTCGGCAGCCGAGTTTAACGGCTAGCTTCGTTCGACATTCATGTTCTCTTACACTCAATCCCCGGCAGTTTTGAAAGCTAGTTTCTTTGCCATTGCAGTCAGCTGTCACTTCCGTGGTGTAGTTTGTCTCTTGTCGAATGGAACTAACACTTACAAGTTCACTGAAAATTTCTTGAGAGAAACCCAGCATTTTGCAAGCAACACGTGAGTTATTTCTGCTCCAACGTTCGCTGCATACGACTGCCCAACCTTTCTTGTCACGTATTTCTAAGAAGCCTTCGTTTTGATAAACGCCATCCACTAAACGGAATTCTTAAAAAAGTACAAATAAAACAAAAATACTTTGACTAAACTTAAATTTTCCGTGCCACCTGCAGTCGCAAATAATAACAAAAGATATTCGTTTCGTGTACATGCAGTGAAATAAATAAAAACAAGGACGAAGATTTAGGTCCTTAGTTTCAGAAAATAGATTTTAACCTATATGTATAAAAATAAATATTGTGCGCTCGAGTTTTCTATAAACTATATTGTACAAACTGAATAATAATAATAATAATAATAATAATAATAATAATATTTAATATTTATACAGGAAAGCCTTATCAGGAAAGCCTTTATTCAGGAAAGCCTTATCAACAAGAGTCCTGTATTTAGCAAAAATAACTGATAAAATTTAAATTATAAAAATGTATGTGTTATTGCGTATTCCATGACCGCTATCAATAACATCAAAGCAGTTTTCAAAGTGAAATTTCGCAAGTTTCATTTTGCAGGCATTTGAATGTTAGACAGCAAAGCTTTTTCATATGAAGATTTTTAATTGATGTAATTTTGACCTTCGAAGGATCTTCTGTTCCTAGTACGATATTGCGGGCTTTGCTTTTAAGTCTATTCAACTTGTTTCCCCGAGAAGGACACGCGACCAGGGGTTAACAAGAGAACAATACGTTATATACAACTGGGACTATCATCGTTTCGTACACTGTTGCTGCCGCGCGGGTAGTCATTGATTGTCTAATTTTTAGTAACAGTCTAAGCCTTCCTGATGCTTTCTTGTATAATCTGTTGAAGTGTTCAGATAAGCCAATAAAACACCTTCTTTCTTTCTCTAAGTGTGTAAAAAAAAGTAGTGTGTTATTGCGAAGGAAGTGCTTTAGATAGAGCAAAGTGAAAAGGTGGTATGCTGACGATGTAAACATGTTTATGCATGGAGGTGCACACTATGGGGGTGCACCCCCATAGACACATGTAAACAGCCCCATAGACGACTGAAAGAGTTACTACGATTCTAGCCAATAACAAAAGTGAAGGCGTGAATATTTAACTCCTTATAGTCAGGGTATAGTACTTTAACCCTTTCAATCGCATTGTTGTTGAATGTTGGGGAACAACTTTATCTTTTTAGTCTGTCTCACACCAGACGATTTTACTCTGTCTAATGCCAGACGATTTTACTCTGTCTAACACCAGATGATTTTACTCTGTCTAACACCAGACGATTTTACTCTGTCTAACACCAGACGATTTTACTCTGTCTAACGCCAGACGATTTTACTCTGTCTAACACCAGACTATTTTACTCTGTCTAACGCCAGACTATTTTACTCTGTCTAACACCAGACTATTTTACTTTGTCTAACACCAGAGGATTTTACTCTGTCTAACACCAGAGGATTTTACTCTGTCTAACACCAGACTATTTTACTCTGTCTAACACCAGAGGATTTTACTCTGTCTAACACCAGACTATTTTACTCTGTCTAACACCAGACTATTTTACTCTGTCTAACGCCAGATGATTTTACTCGAGACGTCTTGGAAAGCCATTCATGAAAGGGTTAAATTCAAGCTTAAATTCTAGATAGATATCGCCAACAGGCGTTGCTGATAGATTATGTTAATATATAGAAATACATTTCACCAAGGGGCTGTTTACAGGCTAGCGCGATTGATTAGGATCTCACTCTGGTTTAGAAACTCGCATAAACTAAATGTACAAAGAAGAATTGCTTTAGTTTAGATGTAAACGAATCCTATAACGTTAATTCAAATTTTTTTGGGGGGCCGAGGAAAGATTCTAATCAATCGCGTGAGCCCGGTTAGCCAGGTTCATGTAAACAACCCCTAAGAAAAAGTTATTTTGAATTAAAACAGAAAGATAACGCGTTAAGATCTTCGACGACGAAGATTGAAGCGCATATATAATAATTATAATGTAATAGAATTAAAATAAGTCGTTTGAGCAGGTGCTTGGTTAAAAAAAAATAAGAAAATTTGTTTTCCAAAGTCATACTGCATGTCATGTTGAAATATAAACAAGCTTATATAAGGCATATACTAACACGGTCGTAGAAAAGCATTACATGTTAACTCTTCACTAACATTTTGTACGACAATGCCCTGTGCTCTTTTCGAAATTTATAAGAAAAGGAATGAATCAGGACAGAGAACTGGTCGTCTTTTTGCAGTCGGTGGAAGATTCTCGAAGGACGCAGATCAACGTGGCCGAGTCGAAATCAAAAGTACTCCAGGCACCCATATAATACATGTCAGATCACAGAGCACAGCTAAGATCTATAGGTGTTGAATTTACGAAGGGAGGAAAACCAGAGAACACAGAAAACTCAACAGGGTTATCAGTTCCCAATCACCCACCCATCCAAACTAACAGAGTGGGCCTAACTGTGTATACCACAATAACAGTGCGAGGCGGTGTGCTTAACAACACGTCATTTGCGCGCTTTAAAAATAATAAATATAGTACACATGTTTGTGAAAGTTGCTCGTCTGTAGGTTAGTGTCTTGAGGAAGACTTTCGTAGTAGTACAAAGTACTGACGCTTCGACGGCTTCAGGAGTCTTTCTCAAGACTACACTAACCTTGACGAGCAACTTTCCTAAACATCTATACTGATAATACTCCTAGGTTCAAACAATTTTTAAAATATATATAGCAATAAAAACACAAGGAATGCTTACCCAAAGAAGAGCAGTACTTTTGGAAAATAGTCAATAGGAGAACAAAGAACTTTGATAAGGATGGGAATTGTGTCCATTTAGCCATATTCTTCATAAGCCAAAACCTTGAATTATATATAAGAAAGAAGGTCAGTGCAGAGTTGTGGAAAATCAAATAGTGTTAGTTTACGAGATAAACTAGATGCATGACCACATATACTATATAAAGTATGAGATTTAAAAAAAGGAACGCATACGCTTCGATAGTAATAAAAACTAACCACCTAATTCATTACGTGCATCTGCATCTCAAACTCATTAATAATTCATGAAGAAAACACAAAGGAAATCAGTACCGTGTCAGTGGTTTGGATATCGGAGGAAGAAATTACATAAATTAAGCAAACTTTCATCTTGATTTTCTCTTAAAATACTGATTTGTTTGAGATGCTATATCATACACTCGGAGGAGTGTTTCATCAGGATATCCAAACACCTCGAAGTTTGTTCAAAAACCTCGGCTTCGCCTCGGTTTTCCAGAAACGTCTCGGTGTTTGGATATCTTGATGAAACACTCCTCCTCGTGTATGATATATTACATCAAATTAGTTTACATCTGCCCTGATCTGCATTCTAGATAACTTGCGTCCTCTATATCGGCCGTCGATCATATCAGCATAATTATTGTTTTGTTCGCCAGTTGTTTTTTTTAACACTTCAGTAAACAATATCAGAAATGCTCAATAACATATCATTAATATTCGTTTTTGGTATGCCACATGAAAATTACTACTCAAAAAAACTTATATACCAAAAAGAACAAAACCCAGCCTAACTCTTTCTGGTCGGCATATAAATAGTAATATTTAATTTCCTTTACATATGGGGACATCCCTGGACATGGTTAAGTTAAATAAATAAATCAAAGTCAGCACATGCCCTTGTACAAGACAATCATATTGTTCTTTTTATTCCCCCGAAAAATCCAATTATTTCTCAAAAAAAATTCAAAAGGAAAATTTCGAGTATAATATATACATTATAAGACCAAACTGGGAAGTTACGAAAAATGCAATAGCAAAGCCTTCCGGCTAGGAACCCTGCGATGCTCTCTGACCATTGAGCTACGAAAGTCGTTGCCAAGAGCTTGGCCACGAATTCTGCCAGTATATATGATGTCCTAATGCCGGGAGTAGAATTGGGTATATTACAAGTAGTATTTGGCATTTAATGATTTATTTAACGTCGCAAGCACAGGATGTGGTCGCCCAATCATCCAAGCCATGCAGGGGCTCATGTTAAAGTGCACGACATAAGCTAAGACCTATTTGATTTTACGGAGGGAGGAAAACCGCAGAACCCGGCGAAAAACCCTCGGAGCACAGAAGAGACCAACTAAACTCTACTCACATGAAATTCAAGTTCGAGAACGGGGTTATTCCCAGACGGTCACCCATCCAATACTAACCCCGTCCAACTGGGCTTAACTATTGGTGAGAGGCAGCGCCCTAACAGCACACGCCACCCATGCTTCCCTCATTCGATTTAAGGTAATTTGGGTGAAGGAAAATTTCGAGTGTAGAATATATACATCCAGTTTAATCGAGTGAAATGCCAAATATCACTGGTTTTGCTAGAGTGCTTGATATCAATTACGGTTATATTTTCTTTAAAAAAAAAAAAGCCGGAAGCTTTTTGTATTTTTCGCTCCCATGGTGACGCAATGTGGAAACAAACCCCAGCCACGTCGCCCAAAAAACTCATACTTGTTCCCAGGTCCTCGTCGGTGAAATTTAGAGTTGCTGGCAAAGTATATTTAAGAATTATTCTCCGAAGGCGAGGTGAATATAAAAAAAAATTTTTTTAAATATATATATAAAAAATATATATATATATATATAAAAAAAGTGAATTGATATCAATTACGGTTATATTTTCTTTATTCTCAAAAACGCCTAATATGCTTAAGCTATCTATTGGCTGACGACCATTTTGAATAATCACCTGTGTATTTATACTAAACGGAATTACAGTAAACACCCGCGTGTAAGAACCTAGTGATTTAAGAACCTGTAGGCAAAAATTTTGGATTTTAATACCCCAAAATATAAGAACCTGTTTAGCCAACCAAAGCCACAAGGTTCTTATATGAAGAGTCACTCTGAATAATGAAACAGTGCTGTAGCCAAAATGTGGGACTATAAAATATAAATTTGTTATATATTTGGCCCTTCCATAAAAATATTATTACAGAAATTACATACATACAGTATAATCTCTCTATAACAAAGTGGTTTATATATCTGGTCATATAACAATTGCATTTCCCTTAAAGAAATTTTAAGAACCTATTAAGAACCTATTTTGTCTAAATTGTCAGTAATTACCCCAAAATATAAGAACCTATTTTGCCAGACTTGAAAAAATCTAGGTTCTTACACGTGGGTGTTTACTGTAGTTGAACTAATTGAGCATTAAATTATTTAGACCACGCTATACATATGCATGAAGCAACATTAGAATTAAGTTTTAAGTGAATAATTCTCTAATACATCATTTCAATAGACTGCCTTTTTTTTGTTTTCAAGAAAAGAGCATCGTATATCACCTAAGGTACTGTACTGTACTGTACTGTACTGCACTGTACTGCACTGTACTGCACTGCACTGTAGTAACTGTACTGTACTGTATTGCATTGCACTGCACTGTACTGCACTGTACTGTATACTGCACTGCACTGTAGTAACTGTACTGTACTGTACTGTACTGTACTGCACTGTAGTAACTGTACTGTACTGCACTGTACTGTACTGTAGTAACTGTACTGTACTGTACTGTAGTGTAGTAACTGTATTATACTGCACTGTACTGTACTGCACTGCACTGCACTGTACTGTACTGTACTGTACTGTACTGTACTGTACTGTACTGTACTGTACTGTACTCCTAACACAATCTTGCAATCATAGTGAGTTTTCTTCTTATCTGATAATTTTATGAATCATTTTTTTGACGTAGTTCCTCTCAGTTCCTTTTTTACTCCAGTTGTTCTCTTTGCTTTCGAGTTGAGTACGTTTGAATTAGTAAGTTTTTCGCTGTTTTTCTTTGCAGAATGTTTAGGTGCGTCGTGCTCGTTGTTCTCTGGTACTACGTGTGGAAGATCTGGTTTGCTAAAAACAAACAATAATTGTTATTGTCGGTTTCAGCTCATTTTTCAACGGGCGGTTCGCAAGTTCGTTGGCAAGTTTTAAATTACGTTTCTAAATTCAGAAGTTCATTACGAAGTTCGATTTGATTACCTTGGTTCACTTGAAATATCAGTCTCTGCTAGTTTCATATCTTGACCAACGACAAGATTATTCTTGGACACAAACTGCATCATCCATTCAGGCATCTCGCCTGATTTTGTTGCAGGTTTAGGGTGCTTTTGTTCTTTCGTGGCCTTGACTTTTAAATACGAGCTCCCGTCACGTGAGTTTGTTCTAGCTGGGGGAGTTGGTGGAGGTGTCGTTGAGCCAATGAACGATACTTGAAGCTTGGAGCCGACATGGTAAAATAGAATAAAATAGAATAAGTTATGTTTGCATTAAATGTTGCAGAAAGCAGATAACTGGTAAAATTTAGTCAAAAATAAAGCTTGTTTCTTACCATTGGTTGCTGCTCGTGTTTGTGATTTGGATTGGCTTCGGCAACAGGAAGTAATCTCGCCATGGACCCTGTTTCTAGAGTAAAGTAGAGTGAAGTGGAGTACAGTGAAGTAGAGTGAAGTGGAGTACAGTGAAGTAGAGTGAAGTGGAGTACAGTGAAGTAGAGTGAAGTGGAGTGGAGTAGAGTGAAGTGGAGTAGAGTAGAGTGAAGTGGAGTAGAGTAGAGTGAAGTGGAGTAGAGTAGAGTGAAGTGGAGTAGAGTAGAGTAAAGTGGAGTAGAGTGAAGTGGAGTAGAGTGAAGTGGAGTGGAGTAGAGTGAAGTAGAGTGGAGTGGAGTAAAGTAGAGTGAAGTGGAGTGGAGTAGAGTGAAGTGGAGTAGAGTGAAGTGAAATAGAGTAGAGAGTAGAGTAGAGTAGAGTAGAGTAGAGTAGAGTAGAGTAGAGTAGAGTAGAGTAGAGTAGAGTAGAGTAGAGTAGAGTAGAGTAGAGTAGAGTAGAGTAGAGTAGAGTAGAGTAAAGTCCAGTGGAGTGAAGTGAAGTGAAATACGATAGTATAAATCAGAAAAATAATCAAACTCTAAACATACCTTCTTTGGGAACATATTGGTCATGAAGGGTAGAATCCCTAAACGAAAAAAAACAACTCTAAAATATCACAACTAAATTCAGAGAACTAAAAAATAAACATAATTAGGAGGCAAAATATGAATAAAATAATGAAAAGAGACATCTAACCTGCTTGACGAGTCTTCCGAAGTTGTGCTCCCAATGCTCTTGAAAGTATTTAAAAATACCAAAAGTTAATACACAAGCACAAAGAACTTGGCTATGACTGGACATAAAAATGTTTCTACATTCACACTTACGGTCTTTTTGACATCTGTTCTGAATGATTCTACTCTAGATTTAGCTGAAGGTTAATACACAAGCACAAAGAACTTGGCTATGACTGGACATAAAAATGTTTCTACATTTATACTTACGGTCTTTTTGACATCTGTTCTGAATGGTTCTACTCTAGATTTAGCTGAAGGTGTTCGTAATTCAGCACGCATGATATTATTGAGCTCTCGCATCTGTGAAGACATAAAATAATTGAAGCTGTTTAAACCTGTATATAGGGCCAATTGCAGAAACAGTGATTTAGTTAGACAGTGTTTAAGGATTAGACAGTGAGTAGCTAAACAAGATATAACCTCGGATTTAACCGTCGTCGACCACAACACTGGCGAGGTTCAGATCACACTACCACTACCGCAACCGTAAATATAATTAAGCATGTCAAATATTGTTTTTACGTTCAGTAATGGTCGCAGGTCTCAAACCTAGTGCAAAAAGAAAGCGTTTTACGGTACTAGGATTAAAACCAACTACGACTACAGGACGAAAAAACGAACATTACACCAGTTTAACGACATTTACGGTAGCGGTAGTGGAAGTGGACGTGTGATCTGAACCTCGCTATTGCAAAACCAAGGACAATAGTTAATTCAAATAGTGAAATAAAAGTAGTGTGCTGCGTATAGGCAGTGTTGAAATACAAATCGAAATATACTATGGTTTGAGTACTGCTGAAATTATTGAACGTAGTTTCTAACGTTTGGAGCGTTTCGTTCTCTCTGACTTCTCTGGCCTTCGCTCAGAAACTAACGTTCAATAATGTCGGCAGTACTCAAACCTTACTATATATTTTGACAATAGTTAATTGTCGATTAACATAGCAAACATTTTCGCAGCTTTTCTTGGTATTTTAAAACTAATTTAAACGCTGATTAACTCTTTTACCTCATCTGCGTTCATAATTGTCATATCACCCAAGATTTCCTTTCTCCAGTCGCGGCTCTTTTTAAACTTCATCTGAAATAAAAAAGCAACGTAACTGTGATTAGTTTTCAAAGTAAAGCGGCGAAGGAATGTTAAATGTGGGAGTAAATACCTTAGGCTGCTTCACGGCAGGAGAGTGGGGTCGCCTAAAATGATTGAAAACACGAAAAGTAGTGGTCTTTTCAGGCTGGAGTTCGTTAGTTTTCAGTACTAATATCTATAACAACAGTTTGTACTGCAAGAACTAATAAAACTTTACGACTTGTTACAAAATCTACCATATTTAAAAATGTGCTTTCAATTTTCATATTACTATTACTAAATTTTATTTTTATTATTAAACTGTTCTATCTAGATGTTCATCAGTAAGAGCTATTCCTGGTTTGTCCAGTGTTACAAAAAAAAACAACCAACTGGGTCGGTTTGTTACTTACGACACGTTGGAACGATTGTTGGGTTCGCAGCCGCGTGAAAACGTTCGGCTCCGTTTGGGCCAACCAAGATTAGAGCTCTGAAATGAAAGCGTAAGTTAGCTTCTCGCTACAAAATATATAAGAACTGAGCATCAGAAACAGTAGCAACACCAACGACAACAAAACACCACCACCACCAGCAACAATACCACCAACAACACTATTAACACCACCAACACCACCACCACCAGCAACACCACCACCACCAGCAACACCACCACCACCAGCAACACCACCACTACCAGCAACACCACCACCACCAACAACACTATCAACACCACCACCACCACCAACAACAACAACAACAACACCAACAACAACAACAATACCAACAACAAATATACTACATCATCTACCTCATTTTCGTCTAGAAATACTGCATTATCCTTTCCAGAAAGGAATGACGAGCTCGACAGTTTTTGCGAAGACGTATTGTCGGTAGTGTTATCGGAGTTATTTCTTCCCTGGTTGTATTCTAGTGAAGTTCCTGATTTGTTGTGATACTCGGGGATTGCTTTAGCCATTTTTGCAGTGACGTGAGAAGCTGAACAGAAGATTAAGAATAAGATTAAGATAAGTTTGTCAAAATGACTTGTAAGATCATCGTCGTCGTAAATCCAACAGAAGGAACAATCACTATCACCATCACCTCCATCATCACGACTATCACCACCACCTCCATCACTTCCACTATCACCATCACCTCCACCACCACTATCACCAGCCACACCACCTCCACTATCACCACCACCGCCACTATCACCACCACCCACACCACCTCCACTATCGCCACCACTATCGCCACCACTATCATCATCACCACCACCCACACCACCACTATCATCATCACCACCACCCACACCACCACTATCATCATCACCACCACCCACACCACCACTATCATCATCACCACCACCCACACCACCACTATCATCATCACCACCAGCCACACCACCTCCACCACCACCACTACCATCACACCATCACCACCACTACCACTATCACCACCAGCCACACCACCTCCACTACCACTATCATCATCACCACCACTATCACCACCACCCACACCACCACTATCATCATCACCACCACTATCACCACCACCCACACCACCACTATCATCATCACCACCACTATCACCACTAGCCACACCACCTCCACCACCACCCACACCACCACTACGACCCCACCACCGCCAACACCACCAACACCAACACCTCCACCATACACAATAACAAACAAAAACCATCAAAAATCATAAATATACTCTTACCTGGAAACCATCCACTTTTGCCCTTACATTCTCCTTGCCACCAATCGTCCAACTTTTCAAATTAAAAATCAAAGAAAACAAACAGTAAAGGAATGTAAAACTGACAAAAAAAAGGCCAAACAATCTCGTCTTGTTATACCTGTTCAGTTACCATTACTTCATCTCCAACACTAAGATTCAACTCGCCTTTCCTGAAAGCGCAAAAAGCTGTAATAACTCGAACTATTTCATCTGGCTTTAAAGATTCAAGTTTCTCCGAAGAACTGAGCCGAGCTTTTTTCTTTTTCTTCATTCTTTTCTTTAACATCATCTCGCGCTAAAAAAAATAGAGAATATTCTTTGGTTATTAAGGGTCTTCCTTAAAAACAAACGAACAAATAAGAAATTTAATTCAATGATTATAAAGAAAATAATTATTGCATAATTAAGCCCCGCACAGACGACCAAGTTTTTCTTGACAAGTTCCTTGGTAGCTTTCCTTGCTCGTGTGTACGATGAACACGTTTTTCCCCAACAATTTTCCTTGACAAGTTATAATTGCTCGTGTGTACGGTTGGACAAGTTTTCCTTGACGGCAATGATCGCGTAATAAGCTTAGGAGATGATCTTGTCAACAGCTGGCATGACCAGCTTTTGAACAAGGCTCCTTGTCAAGGAAAAACTTGTCAATTTGTGTCGTACACACGAACAAATAAAATTTGTCAAGGAAAAACTTGTCAAGGAAAACTTGGTCGGCTTTAGTCGCGTAACAAAATTATCGTCTTAAACATCTCTGAGTTACCTTTTGAGTTATTGATAGGTTGCTCCAGTCTTCAACAACCTGTTCAAAAATCAAAAGAGAAAACCCCTTTGAATTTTCTAAACTTTCCCGGTAGCGGTGGAAGGAACAGAGAGCCTTAGTGGAATAAAAAGTGTTCCATTTCACTACAGTTTTTGGTCAATATTATATATCTTCTTTCGGCATTGAGTCTGTAAAAAGGAAGGACACGGGACATGAAAAGTCGCATGGTTACCTCGTCATCTTCTATTGGTGTCTTTACTTTCTCTGGAGGTTTAAACTCAGATATCCGAGACTAAAGTCAATTTAGAAAACAGAATATTACGGCGGATTATTATTAACTATTATTATTAATTTGGTCTTATCAAATATAAGATAAAATTCGAGTCTAAGCCTCAAGCTATGAGCTAAAATGAAAACATGTATCTTGAATTTTCCTCTTACCAATTGAACTGTATTGAAAGGATTAGCAATTGATCCTGATCTGGTGGTCTTGATAATTCCAGGTGCAAGAGATTGTCTTCGAACACCAACGTTCTCCGCCTAATTAAACATTTTTTTGAAAAAAGAATTAAATTCTCAATCAGATTTTAAAAACTCATTAATAATTCAAGAAGAAAACAAAAGAAATTCATGTTTAATTGAGTGTATGTAAATCGCTGGATTTTACGGTTAACACAAGGTCAATCTTCAAAATGTTTACATCATTCAATAAACTTACGAAATGGTTCGGTTTTGAAGTCGTTCGATAATGTCGCAGTTCGTTTTTTATCAGGTATTAAAAAACTCATTAATAATTCATGAGGAAAACACAAAGAAAAATCATAACCGTATCGTGGTTTTATATGTGATAAAACATTCTCCTGATTTACATAAACCATAAACTTTAGCTTTGATTTTCTCGCCTTAGACAACGTTATTTTTCAAAATTACTACGCCAACGAGCGCACCAAATGGTGATCGAAATACTCCTGCTTTAAATATTACATAATTGTATAAAGCTGCTGTTTACTAAACAGTACATTAAAATCCAATCGTGATCGACAACAATCCCAGCCAAAAATCTTGGGAGACTTAAGTGCAAAGCGTTAAAAACAGCAAAGTGTCCCAAGAATTTTAGCAAAGATTGCCGTCTGCCTTCCATTAGGCTAGAGTTCCATATATGCAGATATACACTTACTCTAGTGCTACGAAAAAGTTTGCCAGCCACTGAACCAATCATATGCAGCACCATGGACGTTTTATTCTCCTGTGAAACAAACGAAGAAAAAAATAGATGACAACATACAAGAAATATTCCACCAAGAGCAAGTTTGGTACAGAAACATATATCTTATTAGGTAACGTACATTTTTTAAGACAGATGACTGCCTTTTCAGCTCTTGAGAGTCTCGGGTCACCAGTTTATTGAACGCCTCGATAGCAATCGCCACGAAAACACTACAAAGAAAATGAAATTACAGAAATTGAAAGTGGAAATGGCCATAATAAGACACAAGATAAAATTCGCAGATATTTTTTCGCACTTTAAATATAAGAAAAGGAAAATGTTGTTTTATCAATGCTTACTTCATCACAATCAATGTCATCATAATGTACGAGACAAAAAATAACAAAATGTACCACTTGCTTCCGGTACTTTCCACAACCTATCAAAACAATACCAAAACAAATAAAGCGAATCAAATGTACGCCCACACAAAGAGTAAAAAAGGCGAGCAATGCGTGCAAAAAAACGTCATATTATATTACTTTCTCAAACTCATTAATAATTCATGAGGAAAACATAATGGAAATCGGTTACCGAGACGTTGTTGTGAAATGTGGTAATAAACGCCCATAAATTAAGACAAGTTTTACCTCAAATTTCTCTTTAAATACTTATTTGTATGAGAAGCTATAACGTACACTCGAAAGCCGTTTATTATCTGATTTAAAAACGCCTCGAAGTGAGTTAAAAACTCGGCTATCGCCTCGTTTTTCAACACACTTCTCGGTGTTTTCAAATCAGATAATAAACGGCTTCTCGTGTATGATATATTACGGTATAAAACGTTTTTATATAATAACCTTGTTCATTATTTCATGCCAATTGCTTGTGCTAAGAATTTGAAACATTGTCAGACACGAACACCTAAAAGATAGCATAAAAAACAAATACTTTACATGTATCTTAAAGATGATGAACTGCTAGAGATGTTAGAAAACAAAATACTGACGTTTTGTGCCAAAGTTCTTCGTCAGAGTATACAAGAAGTGTGTATAAAACATCTTAAAAGTAATAAACTACTGAGATTTTAGTGAACAAAATATTGACGTTTCTTCGCATTGGAATAAAACGCAAGTGATGTACTCGAGGCTTTGGCTTAAAGCATCAGTTTTTCGTTATCCCAAACCTCAGCACTTCAAAAGCACTACAATTTAATGTGATTACCAAAAAGTTTGAAATCCTAATCCACACCCAGGGTACTCTTCGGTATTTGTCTTTTTGTTGTGTAACAGCTCCATGCCAACCGTCGATAAAAGATATCTGTCAATAAAATTGCTAAGAATCATCCGAGTTCCTTACATCTCTTCTCATGTCTTCTCACCTCACCTCACTTCACTCCACTTCACTTTCACTACGCTTCACTCTACTTCACTTCACTTTACTTTACTTCACTTCACTTCACTTCACTTCACTTCACTTCACTCCGCTTCAATCCACTTCACTCCGCTCTGCTTCAATCCACTTAACTCCACTTCACTTCACTCCACTTCACTTTACTTCACTTCACTTTACTTCACTCCACTCCCCTCCACTCCACTTCTCATATCTAATTTCACTCCAATGCCCATACATCAATATTGTGAGCAGCAAAATCAGATCCAACATGACTGGTGCAATAATAACAAATATTCGAACGGCTTTGAGGAGTTGGGTAGAGTTGAAAAGTAGACGACCAAATAAAACCACACCAGAGACGATAGCTGCATACTGACGAAACCAAAATACATCAGGATAGTTGATGTACCATAAAATATTGAACAGAAAGCCGATGATAACCTGAAGAAAACGATACGCGATAGTTTTTGAGTTACAATTCTTTTTGTATCAAGGGGGATTAAGTAGTATATGAAGAGACTTTTGCTGACTTACTAAAACAGTGTCGACCACTTCTATGGGTTGCAAGATTTGATTACGGAGCGCAATACATCTAGCAATGACTTCAAACTAGCAGAAAAAGATCATAAAAAGATCATTGTTTAATAGTCTGAACTAGTTAGTATTCTCTATACTGTAGTCATCAACGAAAATGGTCAGAAAACAGGCAGAATTTAATCTTACGATAAAAATAGTCACAATGACGGTCTTGAGTCCTACAAGGAAGAGAAAAGTCCTGATTAAATGTCACTGCATGAATAACACGTATAAAAGTACGCCAAATAAACTAAACAAACTATATATTTATTAAAATATACACAGGACTACGTTTCGACCCGTCTACGGGTCAGCCAGTTACGTATAAAGGGTCCAATAAGGGTTATGCCTTATGTATAATACAATAAGTATTACCCTGAATAGTAATTACAGCACTAGATGAACTGTCCTTCCAATGCAGACCAAACAAAATGCTAGAATGACAAGAAAATACTGTGAGCGCCTTTATGCTTATATACTGTAATACATCTTTAACGTCGTTAATAAGGTATGTTTGCTAATCATGTTATTTAATTAAAAAAAACACGAGATTACAAACCAGTGAACGTTGATGAGTACAAGAATGACATAAGAGAAAAACACGGACTGAAAAAATAAAGAAAGTAAAAGAGTTTAGTAAAATAAGAATACTATTCAAAAAAGCTTAAGCATTAATCCTGTACCTGTGTAATTCTACAGCACAGTTCTCGAATTAATCGCAAGCACTTCATTGAAGGAATCTTGAAAAGAATAATAAAAGATAACAAAGAGGGCAAAATGTTGTAAGCATAATAAAAGCATTTCGTCTATTATTATTCTTTATTTAAGGAGGATACGTTTTTCAGCAGAGCTGGTGGGGTCCTCCATTTACAGCTAAGACCTATAGGTGTTGATTTTACGGAGGGAGGAAAACCGGAAAACCCGGCGAAAACCCCTCGAAGCACAGGAGAGACCAACTAAACTCTACTCACATGAGTCCCCACCCCGAGAACGGGGCTATTCCCAGACGGTCACCCATCCAAGTACTAACCCCGTCTAACCGGGCTTAACTATTGGTGAGAGGCAGCGCCCTAATAGCACACACCACCCGTGCTCTCTGTCATGGTTACAGCAAAATATTGGCACTCACTGCATCGCCGTCGTCGTCGTCAACATCGTCTTCTTCAAATTCGTTATTTAAAACCTAAACAGGAATACAACAGTTTAGATTCTTCAAACTTCTTCCACTTCTTCATAAACCTTTTTAAGTTTGGTTTTAAATATTGATGCATGAAGAAGTTATACCTGACTTAAGGTGGTTGTCCATTCAAATGAATCAATTTCGTTGTCGTTATTAGCATCAAGCATTCCAATAAGAACCTGATTCTCTTCGTCCCTATTCTAACAAAGCCACCAAAGTATAAAGTTCTGTGTTATTAACTCATTGCTGCCTAGGATGTCTGAGGGTTCTCCCTTTGATGAGTAGAATCATCTGGTGTTAGACAGAGTAAAACAATAAAGGGGTCATTTTTGACCAGCTCAGGCAGGAATGGGTTAATCACTTGTTAACTCATTGCTGTCTAGGATGTCTGAGGGTTCTCCCTTTGATGAGTAAAATCATCTGATGTTAGACAGAGTAAAACAATAAAGACACTGTTTTTTGCTGGCTCATGCAAGAATAGGCTAATCACTTGTTAAATAAAAGTAGTGTGCTAGTGTTGAAATAACAATCGAAATATAGTAAGGTTTGATATACTGCCGAAACAGAGAACGTGTAGGAGGCTAACGTTTCGAGCGAAGGCCCTTCGTCAGAGAGAAACGTAATCACTTGTTAACCCATTGCTGCTCTTTTTGATGAGTAAAATCATCTGGTGTTGGACAGATTAAAACAATAAGGGGCTGCTTTTGGCTGGCCGCAGAAAAGGGGTTAATCACTTGTTAATCTTAACTCTTTATGTCCTATACAAGTGCTTCTTTGACCAGTAAAAATGTTTACCTTTGGTTTTAAGATACGAAACAATTCAGTAAATTTTTCATCATCAATACTCATAGTTCCTAACAACAAAAGTACGAGCAAAAATTAAGACGACAAATAAAGTCAGAGTTTGGACGGAAAAGTCCCTATTCAAAGTTGTCATTGATATTACCATACCATGGCCTAACGGATCAAGTAGGTTCCAGGCTTTAGCAAGCTCTGCTCGTTCTCTAGCTCGCTCCTCTTTGACACTCTTCTTTGCGAATTCCCTGTTAACAAACAAACAAACGATATATATATATTCAAACAAACAAAGTGTTGTTCGCGAAATGTCAAAAAGTGCTCAATACCGTAAAGATAGAGCGAATATACTATAAGTGGGCTTTGACGTAAAGATAGAGCGAATATACTAAGTATATATATATATATATATTTCTAAAATTCATTAATAATTCATGAGGAAAACACAAAGAAAAATCATGAGCGTATCGGATCTATATATGTGATATAGACTCGCTCTAAGTTTCTCGCTGGTTTTTAAAGGCTGAGATAAGCTTAATTTTCAAAATTACTACGCCAATGAACGTATGAAGTGATTCTTTTTAGAAGCCATTTAAAAACCTTGCAGTACGGGCTTAATCGGCTCTAAAACACTCGGCTATCGCCTCGTGTTTTATATCCGATAAAGCCCTCCTGCGCGGTTTATAAATAGTACATATATATATATATATATATATATATAAATTTTGTTTAAAGAGGAAACCACCTTAAAATCGATTATAGTTAACTGTCCATTAAACAACTAGACAACAAGCCTGAGGTGTCAATGAGCAGCAGTTAACTTGTTTCAGTTAGAACTTACCAATAGCTATCTACTATAATGGCCAGAAGAATAGCTGTGAGAAAAAATACACCAACAAAAATAAAAATCCCTAGAAGTGAAAACAGTATATAATCAATGTCTATATATAGCTAAATTACATGACATAAAACCCCCAAAACTTCGTATAGATTACCCAATCTCGTTCCCAGAGCCCCGTTCCCCACCCGGGAAACGAGACTCTGGGATAATCCGTTTCAAATCGTTACGTTATTGGCTGAATAGTGAGCATGAGTTGGTCTGAAGTGACCGGAAGTAGAATTAATAAACCAAAATAACAAAGATGTCGGACGACAAGACTCCAGTGAAGACGTTGCCGCGATCGATATCTTCGCCGTATGTGTGTAGATGCTGTAATTCGAGCTTCGCCAGCAACCCCATTGACTTGTTTGGGGAAAAGTCAAGCAAGGACAACATACTATCCCGATTCCGGTCGGATATTTACGCATGCGTACCTCAACCGGAATAACAAGAATCCTGTGATTTGAAATGGATTATCCCAGAGTCTCTCGTTCCCCGGGTGGGGAACGTGGGCTCTGGGAACGAGATTGATAGATTACCCAGAACCAAAAGCATAATATAACTTACCAAAAAATGCGAAATAAATATAATGAACTCTCAAAGATGGTAGCATGACTTCCTAAAACATTCAGAAAGACGAAAGCTAACAGTTTTACAGAAAATACAAAATGGTCATCAGTGGCGTAGCCAAAGGGGGGTTACCGCAGAGTGTACGTTTATTTTCATATTTATACTCTTTCTTTACTTTGCTAGTCTCTTTCTTACTGGATAATTTTCCGTGGAAAGAAGTACAAAAAGTCTTATCATGGAATCCAAAACATTGTTAAATGTTCTACAAAAAACAAAAACAAATTATTTTTTAAAATGTCTTTTTTTGTTTACAAAATAATTTCAAATCATATGCCATTTTTCAATGTATTAATACATACCCTTTGTAAATTATTTCTTTCTGAGTAATAAAACATTTTGTTTTCTCCCTAAACCACATGAAATAAAATCTTAATGGTAAATTTTATGCCACGGGTCTAAGCTAGAAAGTTTGGTTGAGTTTCCCAGATTATTGCGTATCAAACTGGGTAATAACTTAAGATTTGTACAAGTACAGCACAGTACATTGTATTACATTACATATTACGTTACATTACATTACATTATATATTACATTACATTACATCACATATTACATTACATTACGTTACATTACATTACGTTACATTACATTACGTTACATTACATTACATTACGTTACATTACATTATATATTACATTACATTACGTTACATTACATTACATTACGTTACATTACATTACGTTACATTACATTATATATTACATTATATATTACATTACATTACGTTACATTACACTACATTACATTATATTCACACCTACCCATGATGCATCGTCGTCGAATTCTTGTTACCAAGGCTACCGTTACATTCGTATTCGTGCATAAAAAGATGAATTCCAATGCAGGCGAAGAAATAAATAAACACCAAATAAACGAAGAAGACCTAAACCATAAAGCATTTGACTTGAAACTTTCTCTTTATGTTTCTCTGGGGATAATTTTGAAAAATATTATATCATTAGCTTAATCACCTTAATAAGTCTTATCCCAATAGTTTTTAACACCTAATTAAATGTTAAGAAAACACTTAGTTAGTATCACCAAATATGTAATTAATATCTAAAAACTGAAAGCAAGAACGCAATAGGCCTTTTGCACGATGACGTCAGATGGCATTGGGTGACTACAACTACCAGAATGCTTTGCCAGTATTCTAGGGTTTCGGCTAAAAGGGATAGCCCAAAAGGATTCGTCTGGTCCTTTTGCGGCTTTCCCAAAATATGTCGTCAAAATTGTTTTTCCAAATTTGTCGTTAAGTTTCAGTGAGTCTCAAGATGAACCCAAATCCTAAATCTGGTTTACCTCCTAGCTTTTGGAAAAAAAACATATTTGACGACATTTTGGAAAAGCCGCGAAAGGACTGGACAGGTCCTTTTGAGTCATGCGTTTTAGCCGAAATCTTAGAATACTGGCAAAGCATTCTGGTAGTTGTAATCACCCAACGCCATCTCACGTCATCGTGCCAATGGTTTATTTGAAACGTACGTCAAATATATGACGAATATTCTTTGATATGCATAACAGCATCGAGAGTCGTAAACATCGAAACACTTGAGGAAAATACTAAAGAATAAAGAGAAAAAACCCGAAAATATGAGGTTATGCATGAAGGAAACTTGAAATAGGCAAGCAGTTTTTATCAGTTTTCAAGTTCTCACCTCCCCCGCCAGCCAAGAAGAGATTAAAATAACGAAGTCCACAGTAAAACAACAAACCAAGACGAAACGAACCCTTTGCAAAAAAAGATTTGTTATTTGAAGAATTATTCGTTTAAAAACAACAACCAATCAACTAAGATTGTCAATGACGTAAAAAATAAATAGAGTAAGGTTTGATATACTGCCGAAACAGAGAACGTAGGAGGCTAATGTTTCGAGCGAAGGCCCTTCGACAGAGAGGGGCGAACGAAGGGCCTTTGCTCGAAACGTTATCAATAAAAATACTCTTTTATATATAGTCTATATGTATATACAGTTGGGTCTTACCCGTTCCAATACTTTTCGTCACCTTGTTTTGACCAAAACACAGTCCAGTTTAAGAATGTTATATGAATCACAAGATCAAAAGCATAAACTAACAGACAGAGGAGATTGACGACGACAACGCTTGAATGTAAACTAAACGGAAAAGAAATAAACGGCATTGTCTCGCACGGTGTCTGGCCGTTACACAGAATTTTCACGCTGCAATGGTTCATGCAACTCATGTCTCTCAACAACCATTAGCGAGGTTCAGATCACAGTTCCACTACCGCTACCGTAAATGTGGTTAAACTGGTGTAATGTCCGTTTTTTCGTCCTGTAGTCGTAGTTGGTTTTAATCCTAGTACCGTAAAACGCTTTCTTTTTGCACTAGGTTTGAGACCTGCGACCATTACTGAACGTAAAAAAAATATTTGACATGCTTAATTATATTTACGGTAGCGGTAGTGGAAATGTGATCTGAACGTAGCTATTCTCGCTGCGGGGCATGTTGCATGAAAAACTGGCTTTAATAATAGAAACGTTTAAATTCAAAGCACCTGCCAATATTATAAGATGGAGGTTCCCAGGAAATCAAAAGCGAATGCACCAAAACGTTGAGAATGATAATTTTCTGAAACCAAGGATTACTGAGGATATTAAAACATCTGTAAAAACAACATTAAAAACGAATCAATGTTGTTTTCTTTTTTGCTTCGTCTGCAATTTCCATGTAAAACCCCAACCGCGGCAACATATATATATATATAGACACAAACAACGAAACCAACCAACCTTTGTGCTCGTTTAGACTTGAAATACGATCTTGCCTTGCCATAATTTCCTCTAAAAAAGATTTACGAACGATAGTTATATATTCGCACGAATAAACTTCCTAAAAACGCCTGTAGTGTTGTGTGGTGCAGTGTGGTGTGCGACAGTGTGGTAGGTGTGTTGTGTTGTTGTGTGGTGCAGTGTGTTGTTGTGTGGTGCAGTGTGGTGTGGCGTGGTGCAGTGCAGTGTAGTGCAGTGTGGTGCGGTGCAATGTGGTGTAGTGCAGTGCAATGTGGTGCAGTGTGGTGTAGGGAAGTGTAGTGTGTTGTTGTGTGGTGTAGTGCAGGAAAGTGTAACTATCCTTTACTAACCACTCAGTTGTTTCTCACCTTCCTGTCAGTGCGTCTTCAATGTGAGCGGCAGCTAACTTAAGTTCCTTGTGCTCGCCTTGGAGATCATGAAACTGCTGCGTCAAAGAATCACACTAAAAGAAAAAAGAAATGTTCAACCTTTCCAAAAACTTTCATAAAAATATGTGCAGTACTTTGTGAGATATCCTGGCGACAGACCTCTGGCGACAGACGGACAAACAGACAGGCATACAGACAAACAAACAAACAAACAAACAAACAAACAAACAAACAAACAAACAAACAAACAAACAAACAAACAAACAAACAAACAAACAAACAAACAAACAAACAGACAGACAGACAGACAAACAAACAGACAGAGGTGAAAACATAACCTCCTAGCGGAGGTAATTAAGTGGCAAATATTGAAAGTATTTCCACTTACCCTATTTGCATACGGCAATAAAACTAAAGCTGGTGTAAGTAGACCAAACTGACCAAAGTTCTCGACAGAAGATCGCCTCTTTAGCGTACGAATACAAGGCAGTTGATTGACTCGTTTCTTTCCCGAGTTTGACCCCGCAGGACTCTTCGGATCTGCATTGATACCTTCGTGTGTTGCTGGGACATCAGTCTGCTGCTCTGATTGGTCTATGTTGGTGGAAATTTCAAACTCCATGTCCACTGTACAAATAAATATTGTTCACATTATAACCAGCTTCGAAAGTTCCGAATTAGAATGGAATATAGACAAGAAAACCTGGAATGGAACGAAAGTTTAACAAATGCACTCGTTCATTAAGCTTAAATCCTACAATATATACATATAATAAACTGGCAAGTTGTAATATTTGAGGCGATTCTCATCAACGAAAGTGACATGAAGTAACGAATATAGAAAATTAATCCCGTCTCATATCAACACTGCGGTGGGAAAACCAGTGTTTGCTCTACCGACCAGGAACTCATCATGTACCGCCCTAAAAGTCAGGTAACTCGCTTTCATATAAACAGAACGTAAAGTTTATCCCGGCAAACCAGGTAACTCGGCTGACCGAGTAACTCGCCTCCCTATAAACATACCCTTAGTCCCCAACTGGAAGCAAACCTACAGCAACCGTCTCATGACCAATGAGACTAATCATTGAGCTGCCAGAACTCAGAGGGCTAACGTATAATAAATGTACCGTTTAACCTTCCAATAATCACTGAGACTCTCTAATCCTAAACTACTGACGACAAGCAAAGGTTATAAATGATACCGTTTAAATGTACCGTTTAACCTTCCAATAATCACTGAGACTCTCTAACCCTAAACTACTGACGACAAGCAAAGGTTATAAATCAAACGTGCGTGCATGCATGCATGTGCTCTTCTTTGATTGTTAGACGTATGATCGATGTTCTCTCCAAAATCCGGTATGGCTATAGTAAACCAACGTCTATATAGGGCTCTGGTCCAAAGACATGGTTCAAGGGCTCAGGGTCTCTAAAAGTTCATGCAATGACTCAAAGCCACGAATGTTAGATCATCTCAACACTCATCACGCAGAGTACGGTCCAAGTTTGTTGTTCACTACCATTTTACATGCAGAAGCACCAATTAACGCAACAAGAAGTCTGTTATCATAGCTACAAAAACTCGTACTCCATGCAAACGTTAACAATTTATCAACTCCTCGTCCGGGAAGTCCAGCTAAGAATAAAAATATCTTATATGATAAAATACAACTGAAATTACTAAGATATTTTATTAACTAATATAGTTCACTATAGATGAGTTTTCGTCAGATGCTCCCCCTAGATGAACAAAATCGCCTGGCGTTAGTTAACCAAGATAAAATGCTAAAGTCTCCCCAAACAAGAAGGTATTGTAGATATATATTAATACACGACTCGTGCACATTGTCGTTGAGACAAAATTTACTTCTCGTTAATTAATCAAGTGCATTGCTAATTCGTTAGAAAAACCGTGCACTTCCCTTACCAATTAACAACCCTTTTGAAAGACGTCCTGATCTTCAACGATCGTCGACAATATCCAAAAGAAACACGAAGATTCCTGCTCTCTCTTCATCTCGTCTTTAAAAATCTCGGCAACACTTCACTTCTTCAGTGTGTCGCCACTATACCGGTTGCCATGGCTGTTTGTCGCTTTCAATGAATATATACTAGGAAAAGTAATTAAAATCTTTTACAGTTATACACGAAATGACGGTATTGATCACACACACTAATATAAGAACCACAAATTGTGAGAAGCTGGTTGAGATTCTAGGCGGTTGACTAAAGAAAGATTGAGACAGTTTATTAAAATAAGAGAGTGAGTGTTTGGTAAGTATTTACATTAGGAGATTGTATTGTTATCAAATAACACATTAAAATGACTGTCATTCAGCCGAGCAGCTCGATCAATAAATACGACATTTACGTCGGTTGTAAATTACACAAAACGACATTTTGGTAAACAATCAACAGCAATCGGTAATGGTAATTGGCTGTTTCTATATGAAGGAGGAGGGATTCGTGTTATGGATATACGTTTGAGACGGAATTAAAGAGTTATTGAAATATAGTAAGGTTAGATATACTGCCGAAACAGAGAATGTAGGAATCTAACGTTTCGAGCGAAGGCCCTTCCTCTGCAGAGAGAAACGTTAGATTCCTACGTTCTCTGTTTCGGCAGTATATCTAACCTTACTATATTTCGATTGTTGTTTCTACACTGCCTACGCAGCACGCTACTTTTATTTCACTTAAATAGTTATTGCTGACTATAATCGATCACTCAGTTTTATGATCTCGACAGGCCAAGAATGCGTTACATTAAGCCTATAATCCGAATAGAAACAAAAAGAATTACGAGTACGGTATGATTTTGACAGCAACTTCGCTATAGAAATGAATATAGCATTCTGGTAGCATATCTGTTAAACCGCTGGTGCGGACTAGAGATTAACGCGAAGGCTCTGCGACCGGCCAGAGGTCGTTTACTTTCCTGACGAGTAGTATAAGCTTTCCTTCTCTTGAGTTTCGGACCACATGAGAAAAATAAGACAATCATCCTCACCATAATCAATTGAGATATATAGTCTGGAAACTTGGCGAAAGTCTTTGTTCTATCTTTTTGTTCACGTTTATAGAAACTTGTGCATGGTGAAGACCATGTATTTTTAGTATAACAAAGCGATCGTCCAATAGCAGTGTTTAGGCTCAATCGCTGAACCGTGGTGTTTAAATATTAATAAGCGAAAAACAAAAGATTTGTGCACGGTAAGGACCGTCCCCAAAAAAATCACAGCTGAATATATACGTGCTTTGAAGTTTGTCAAGTTTCCAGACAATATCTGGACCAATCTCGTTCCCAGAGCCCACGTTCCCCACCCGGGAAACGAGAGACCCAGCTGGGATAATCCGTTTCAAATCGTTACGTTATTGGCTGAATAGTGAGCATGAGTTGGTCTGAAGTGACCGGAGGTAGAATTAATAAAACCAAAATAACAAAGATGTCGGACGACAAGACTCCAGTGAAGACGTTGCCGCGATCGATATATTCGCCCTATGTGTGTAGATGCTGTAATTCGAGCTCCGCCAGCAACCCCATTGACTTGTTTGGGGAAAAGTCAAACAAGGAGAACATACTATCCAGATTCCGCTCGGATATTGACGCATGCGTACCTCAACCGGAATAACAAGAATCCTGTGATTTGAAACGGATTATCCCAGAGTCTCTCGTTTCCCGGGTGGGGAACGTGGGCTCTGGGAACGAGATTGTATCTGGACATAAAACAGAACAAGGAATAAAAGTATCTTCCATGTATTTGAATTTTACATTTGTACATTCTGACAAGTGGATCATAGAATTTGTCCCGAAGGAGCAAAATAGTTCTTCTACACGCCAGAAGTGTTCGAATGTGCGTTTTGGTGGCGTAAAGTCAAAGCTGGTGTGTGTCTCGTGATTTTTATCACTAATATAAAGCCAAGGATACGACGTCGAGGGATTTCTTAACGTAAGGCAACTTCCACATCTCTTTCAATACTCACGAACTTCAGAGCATCCATGGCGCTGTATCTGGATGGATTAAAATAAAAGAAAAAGTTCAATGAATTGGAATTCCTAAATTAATTAAGCCAAAGAAAAAACAAAGTTCGCTTGTGTTTGATTGGTAAACCTGTTTTCCTATTGTTTATTTTTACCTGTAGTCAAAGAAAAGTTCGTCACCGGCTTCGATGTATCTTTTTGCAAAAATGGCAATGCGATGGTCGCCATTCACCATCATAACTACAACATAACAAATAGTACTGTTATAATAATAATCACCATTACCATACTCTTCATTCTAACTATCACCATCACCACCATCACCACCATCACCACCATCATCATCACCATCACCATCACCATCATCACCATCATTATCACCATCATCATCATCACCACCATCATCATCACCATCATCACCATCATCATCATCATCACCACCATCATTATCATCGTCATCACCACCATTATCACCACCACCATCATTATCATCACCATCATCACAATCACCATCATCTATCTAAGTTGAAACAATGTTTTAAACATAATTATACCTTTTGCATAGCAGTTTGGATTTATTGAATGGTTTGCAAAGCGCATCTTGTTCCCCTTTCGTGTAGCATCAACAACGTGATCTACGAGAAAATATAATCTGACATCAAGCAGAGAACGTCATCCAAAACACCATTTAAAACCCGTCTCGGCAATACGCACAGAAGACAAAAAACATATAAACAACATTTTTACACGAAGACGTCTTTACCGTTATTCAAGTTAAACAAAAAGCTGCACATGTATTTGTCGTAAACTTTGCCTCTTCGATCCGCCTCGTCTTGAGAAATCATCTGAAGTTATAGAACAGAAGAGACCGTGAAGAAATAATATTACTGACAACATAGTGAAGAAAATAGAGGGTATAGCTATTCGCATGAAAGATTTCAGTCAAGTGCTTCACAAACCTCGCCACAGTATTCACCAATTAATTCGTTCTTCTGACAAGGTTCTCTGATAAACACTCCCCATCCTGCCACGTCAGATGGTGCAAAGTACATGTGCTGAAAATAATTATTTATCAATCAGCCTATCAGAATCAATCGGACTGTTCGTCCGTCAGGTATGTCTGCCTGTCCATTCGTCCAGTCAGTCAGTCTGTCCGTTCAGTCTGTCTGTCCGTTCGTTCAGTCTATCGGCCGTCAGTCAGTCAGTCAGTCAGTCAGTCAGTCAGTTTGTTCGTCCAGTCTGTCTGTTCATCCGATCTGCCTGTCCGTCCAGTCTGTCTGCCTGGTCGGCCGTTCGTTCGTTCATCCGTCCGTCCGGTCGGTCTATCAATTCGTCCGTCTGGCCCGGCCGTCTTTCAGTCAGTGAATACCGATCGTCACCTAACGATGTAACATAGTCCTCCCCCCCACCTTATTATCACCACGTTGTAAGCCAACATTTTTACAACACACAGTATCACTGGAAAAGTTATCTGCGCCACAAGTGCGACAGAGGTCTGGGTCACACTCTCGCACGGCCAGGAAGCATGGACACTGCTTCGTCACACACTGGGCCTTGCACCGACATCCAGGGAATCTGTTTTGACCTGAAAAACGAAACACAACACGTAAAACAGTGATAAAAAAATCTTAAGAGAAGTGTACTTAGAGCAGAACCCATAAAACGTCATGTGACGTATTTTACTTCAATAAAGAGCTATTTAAGATAACATATTCTAATGTGCACGCACGTAGACTTACAATCAGGGCTGCACTGGCAAAACTTCTCGCAGAAATTCTGAGTCGCAATACAGATACAAGACTGGTCACAAGGCTGTCCAGGATGATCACACGGGATGTAATTGTACACGTGATTCGTTGTGCTGTCTAGAAACAAAAAACAAAAAAACAAAGCAAATCAGATCATGAAAACAGAAATCGTGAAAGGTCAAAAAAAGGAACACGCGTTACCTTTCTTTAATTGAATCTTTCTACAGTGTAGCGACCACATCCTAGATGACATCAGCAAGAATAAAAAGTATATGTCGACTGTAATTAGAATTCATCGAGACAGCGAGAAGATGAGAAACGGAAAAGTGGAAAAAATGATAAACTGTGAAGTTGAGATGATGTCAATACATTGAGAATTTAAGATCTACAGTAACTATAAACTGCACATCTGAAAAAACCTGGATGATACACAGGTTACAGGTGGTATAGTGGTGGTAGCGGTGGGTGGTAGTGGTGGGTGGTAGTGGTGGGTGGTAGTGGTGGGTGGTAATGGTGGGTGGTAGTGGTGGGTGGTAGTGGTGGGTGGTAGTGGTGGGTGGTAGTGGTGGGTGGTAGCGGTGGGTGGTAGTGGTGGGTGGTAGTGGTGGGTGGTAGGGGTGGGTGGTAGGGGTGGGTGGTAGGGGTGGGTGGTAGGGGTGGGTGGTAGGGGTGGGTGGTAGTGGTGGGTGGTAGTGGTGGGTGGTAGTGGTGGTGGTAGTGGTGGGTGGTAGTGGTGGGTGGTAGTGGTGGGTGGTAGTGGTGGGTGGTAGTGGTGGGTGGTAGTGGTGGGTGGTAGTTGTGGTGATGGGTGGTAGTAGTGATGGTGGTGGTAGTGGTGGGTGGTAGTGGTGTGGTGGGTGGTAGTGGTGGGTGGTAGTGGTGGTGGTGGATGGTATCTGCATGTGGGTGGTAGAGGTGACCGTGGTGGTACCAGTGATGGTGGTGCTGCTGGGTGGTACCAACTGACGACAGATCAACAGTGGTTGATAGTTGCAAGGTAAACATGACTCGCCTATGTTTTCTTTTTTTCTTGGCTTTCTGATTGGCATCTTCAAGTTCAGGAAGGGGATCTTCTTCTTGACCTTCATGAAGAGAATGATCGTACACCTTACAAAGTAACAACGAAACAATGTTTAAATATTTAAAAATGGTGCAAAGTAACACAAAGCGTTGAAAATGCTCTAAGTGGCGTTGTATAAAGAATGAGGACGGTGTTGAAATTACTCTTGGTTCTAAAAATCATTCATTCTCTTTGTTTTTCAAAAATAATTATTTTGTTTAAAGGACGCGTCGTTGAGGTTGAAGTTGTAGATCTTAAAGTCCTTATTTTTATGTAAACTATACGAAGAAGATAAATCCATTAAAATAAACCACCTCTTGACATGACTTGGTTTTAATCAACTTTGCCATGGTACAAAAGTTGCTTTGATAAATAGGCCTCAACACGCGATAAAGAGAGCTCTCGGCACCATTCCATACAATAGGTTCACCACTTAACCGTCGTTTCTTACTATCCTGAAAAACAAAAGACAAAGTATGCAGTAGGTGATAGAACAGAGTACAACGTAATAATAAAACAGTTTTCCTGTTGGCGTCTTGTTCGCGCAAAACACTCTTTCTTTTGTTTTACCTGTAAGAATGATTTCCAGTTTTGCGTTGTTCTTTCGTTTTTTTACGTACATTACACGTACGTCTGCGCACGAAAGCTTCGTCCGCGTAAACAGACAAGGCGAGCTTGGTTCAACTCGTCCGTTTGCGCAAAGTAAGCTCTCTCGTAAACCGGTTTGCCAGTTTGCGCGCATTTTTTGCGCCAAACGACTCTTTTGTTTTATAAGATCTTGAGCGAAATTAATTCTAAATTTATATAGAAATTTGGCCACAAAATTGACCGTACTGAAAAAGATGGCGACTTGTACATTTAACTTTTGCGTGCAGAAATTTTGCTTCTTACAGATAGATTTTGCATATTGAAAGATTGGTTTTAATTAAAACGATCAACTTTGGTAAAGATGGATTAAGTAAGCAAGAACTTCATTCCTGCCGCTTGAGGTTGTCGCTTGGGGTTGCCGCTTAGCATGATAAACAATGTTTAGTTGTTATTTGAACAGATTTGAAGTGGCGAAGCATTGTGCTTAAATGTACCGCCGCCATCTTTTTCGACACCGTGTAAATTGAACCATATACCCCCATACCGGCTTGATATGCATAAAACACATCTCCCCACAAGGACTGGACTCTAGTAGATCATCTGGACTCTAAAGGGAAAAAAACAACGGAGCAACTATGAATTGTAATTGACTAAAGACTAAAAGGAACTTGCAAACGGACTTCTAAACATTTCTGTGAATGGGATTTTGTACTGTATATATAGCCGCTCTTACACGATGCAACGATTTGTGAAACCTGTGTGGCAACGCTATTGCACGACAGGTTCCAAGATTGGCAGATTGCAACGTGTAATGAATTTGTGAGTTTCCATTGCGAGAAATGTTTCACAAACCGTTGCACGACGTTCAAGTGCATCCTACTTTGGTGAAACCTGTGTGGCAACGCTATTGCACGACAGGTTCCAAGATTGGCAGATTGCAACGTGTAATACCCCCTCGTTTTATGAATTTGTGAGTTTCCATTGCGAGAAATGTTTCACAAACCGTTGCGTGAAGTTGAAGTACATCCTACTTTGGTGAAACCTGTTTCGCAATACAAAGCGACACACCGCATTCATAAACAATGGAGTGTAAGGGTGTTACACGTTGCAATCTGTCTTGAAACATGTCTCGCACAGGTTCGCCTTACTTTAAAAAGCAATGCATTTAAAAGAAGACATGGTAAATAAACTGCTGTATTTCATGTTTAAGCTTGTTTAATGACTTTCAAGACGCTCCAGTAAAACGGCTGCAGTGTCTGAGCTAGACTTGTTCCAAGTCCGCCTCTTAGCGCTAGTTTTTGCGGGAGAGCGGAAAAGCGGGAGGAAAGAGGCGGACTTGTTTCGCTTGCAGGTTTTTGAATCTAATTAAATATTCTGGCGGGAAATCGCTGAAATGTACATCGCCCTGGTTTGACCTGTTTCGGGTTGTCGTACATGCAATGTGGTTCTAAAGTGGTTCTACCCCTACTAAAACGATTTCAAGAGTCTGTTTAACTCCAACTTCGAAAGATAGCACTTGTATAGCAATTTAGCCTGAATATAATTACTTCCCGAATTACGTCACCGGTGAATTTTGGCGCGCTGCAGGTGGGAAAAGTCCTTTTCAACGAGGAACCGAAAGGTCAAAAATGTTTGAAAAGGACTTTGAGAAAGTCTATGTCAGAGTTGAAGTCAACGTTAGGAAACAACTCTCACGTCTCTGCGTGTTCGCGTCGTTCTGAAGACGTAAAAATGCTGAGAGTGCATGGCGTTGTTGTTCACAGAACGAGGACCGAATTGATATATACTCTTGGTATTACAAATTATTCATTCACTTTGTGAATGATTGTGCGTCTCGAGCTTGCCGTCCTGGATCTCCCTTCGTGTCTGTCATTCACGGTCCGCTTCAGCCGGCCACTTCCGGAAATCAAATATTTTCCAAGAATTTCCCGCTGTGTTCCGCTTCGGAACTTTTACTTTCAGTTTTTCACTAGCAGCATACGTACGTTTCAAACGAGAAAAAGATAAAGATTTGCTAGCGACGAAAAGACTTAAGAATCCTATAAATGCGCAATTCAAAGAAGTCTACTTCACAATCTGCTACCGGTAGTCTACAAGACATGGCAAAGTACACTAGACTTCATGAAGAACATGAACGGCCCCGAGCTTTCAAAGTGTTTATGTACAAGGAAGAAATGGAGAAGATCTGTGAATGGGTACTGATGAAGGACGACATCGAAACCGGTGGGGATCTATTTGGGTTGTGGATTGATCAACACACGGCCGTTGTACAATTTGTGTTAGGACCGGGCGAGAAATGTCGGCGCACAAGAGCTTCGTTCTACCAAGACGTCAATTATCTCGACAAAGCAGGCAGCTACCTGACCAAGACACATGGGATATGCAACATAGGTCAGTGGAAATTTCACGATTTTCTTATTGGGTCTTAGAATACCAATGGGGCTAAGCTTAAGAGGGTTGAATTGAGTGAGGTTTGTAATCGGAATACAGGTCTTCCGCGCGGTTTCTACTAGTACTAGTACTCAGATCAGCATGAGAAGAGTTGTGCAGAGCCCCAGAAGGGACACGTAACGCAAAAACTTTAAAAAATTGCCACTGGCAAGTTAGTCAGTGGCTATAAGTAGCAACTAGCACTGCCTAATACTTCAAGTTTTTGCATTAGGTGTCCCTTCTTGACTTGGAGCTCTGACTGTAGAGCTGTAGAGGGTAATATATTTCGCCCGTTGAAGACTGTCAACTGACAGTAGAAAGCTCGCAATAAAAATCATTTTGGTCAGAGCATATTAATTAAATATTAATTTAATTAAATAGAGAATACATGAATGTGCGGAAATATGAAATTTATTTCGAGTGTTGACCAGGATATCTCGCAAGTGAGCAAAGCGAACAAGTGAGATATCTTGTTCAACACGAGAAATAATTTCATATTTCCAAACATGTATTCAGGATAAGTTTTGTACAACACCACGTTTAATATTATATTTATTTGCTTAAAGCTTTCAGCCTGTTGACTCAGGTGTTCCACAAAACTTATCCTGAATACTATTATCACCATGCAAACTTTCAAAGAATTATCCATGTATTGTTCTGTTTATTATAATTATACATAAAAAATAGTCTTATTGCCCCACAAAAATAGAGCAATTTATTCTAATACTGTAATTAGCTGGTTATAAGCCCCCCCCTGGATATAAGCCCACTATCACATGATTCTATATGATTCTATGTAGCCAATATCCATGAACGTATACCACATGACATGCATGAGTTTTGATACCCAATGAAAACCTGTAGGAAACTTCCCAGTGAACTGGATCACATTTCTTAATCTGCATATTGAAATCACTGAAGAAAACACTGCGATGTGAATATATACTCGTTTGAGAAGCAAGATCTGCAAATACTCGTTTATTTCGTTTCATCAGGGCACTCCAAACACCCAGGGCTACACCCTTGGTTTTCATTTCTTTTCTCGTGTTTGGAACCCCTGATGAAACACTCGAACTTGTGTTTTATCTATTACATCTCAAACTCACTAATAATTCAAAGGAAAACACAAAGGAAATCAGTACCGTGTCTGGTTTGGATATCGGAGGAAGAAATTACATAAATTAAGCAAACTTTCATCTTGATTTTCTCTTAAAATACTGATTTGTTTGAGATGCTATATCATACACTCGGAGGAGTGTTTCATCAGGAAATCCAAACACCTTGAAGTTTGTTCAAAAACCTTGGCTTCGCCTTGGTTTTCAACAAACGTCTTGGTGTTTGGATATCCTGATGAAACACTCCTCCTCGTGTATGATATATTACATGATTGAATAATCACACATGTGAGATTATCGATTTTATTAGTGATGGAAAAATCAATAAACCACTCTATTTTATATAATAAAAACCATTAACAATAAAAAATTATTTTCGTATTTCTCATAGGTCAGTGGCATTCACATCATCGCTTGAGTTTGACTCATCCTAGTGGTGGAGATGAGAATACGGTGTGGGGAAACATGCCAAACCTTGGTTTAAATCGTTATATTGTGTTCATTGCCACAATCAAAGGCTGGGGAACACAAGACAGCAAGGCAAGTGTCAAATGCTTTTTGTTTGAAATACAAGACAATCAAAAGCTCCCTGTGTTAAAAGGAAAGTTTGCCAGATTGGAAGACAGCAGTCCACTACGCATGAACTCAGGAATTGCTAGTATAATGGAAGATGGTGCAGAAGTGGAAGACGTGAAGAAACAAGAAACAAAACATGAAAGATGGAGATATAATTGTCACTGCCCTCATATAAAGGCAGCAGGGATTGGACTGATTATTGTATTAATTATTGCTATTGTGGTTCTGTTGCTTATAATGTACAGAAATTCTTTGCCTGATATCTAAATATGATGGTGACTGTATTCACATGCTAGTACTGTCCATGTATTATAGGAGCACATTTAAATTAATATCACACCAAGCACTTAACCCAGGGATGTAGCTGGGGGCTCCCCCCTTATGAGATATAAAACAACAGACATGTAACTATGAAATGAACAAATGCATGATATGACATTTACGCATTTTGCATGACATTCTTTAACCTTCAGAATTTTTTCTCGTCACACTACTGCATTTCACAAGATTTCAAAATTTTCTTGGCATGGAACCCCCTAAAAATTGGTTGGCTCCCATGTCCCTGACTTCACCAAGCTAGTGATAAAAATATATATATATCTCTTTACCATAATTATTATTTCTTCAATTTAACATGTACTTTATGTAATATGTATTTCCAAATAAAGTTTACATGTACCTTTTGTCTGACTTGGGTGGGTAGTGGTTTCCATGCTAGAAAATTAAAATAAATGTTTACAAGAACAACATAGATGTACAGTGGCCAAAAAAATGAAATCTTTAGGTTTCCTGTCCGAATTGGTCTTTAGTATATTATTCTGGCTAACACCAGACAAAATGAGTTAAGGAAAGTCCACGAAAATTTGTGTAACCTACCATGAAGCACACAGTCGTATTTAAAACATCGTCGACAGAACAACATGTGAAAGGAATGCATTGTCTGTTCTCTGGATGCTGATTGAGCTTCATCACTAAATTAAAATGGACATGTTTATGACATGGAAATACCTGTCAGGGCTTATAGTATAGGGATAAATGTGCTAATATAGGTACCAGTAATTTAATTCACCTGTCTATGTTGGGAGTACATTCCTGTGGGGCCTCACCACTTTGGCGTTGTTGCATTTCTTTGTACCTTGAAAAATAAACAATATACAATTTAACTTAAGTCAATAACCAACTACTAAGCAAGTTAACATTAGTCATTAACCTAAGGTATCTCTTCTGCCTGAGGCAGCCAAAAACAGCCCTTCTACAATTTTACTGTCTGACACCAAACTGACAAACCTAGCAATGTACTCATGTACATGTACTGGCAGTACACTTGATGATTACATGACTGACACGCTGAGCTAGTATCCATCCACAATTTATAATTTAAAACTAATTCTCTGTTCACCTGGATTTAATTTCATCCAATGTCCAACCCTTTCCAGGCCATAAATTTAATATAACTTGAAATATCTTGTCAGGAGGCATACCATTACTGTTTAGTTCAACCAGACAAGTGGACAAGTCTAAACAAAACAATTAATACCATTTATAAGTTTTAATTACATTTATAAGTGATGAAAAAACCTTACTAAAAGAAATATTTCAAAGTTTTCATTACAACCACAAACCTTTCACTCCATCACTGGTTGAAGGCTCCTCAGAATCACTTGTTAAGTTGTCTTTAGGGACGCTTGATTTTATGAGGTTGTTTATAATTTCATACAGCATGTCATTCGTTAAGCTACCATCATCTATGACTACAGTAAAAACATATAGAAACATATATTTATATATAAATTTATATATAAAAACATATATATTTACAGTATTACTTATCAAATTCATGAAAAATTCATGAAAAAAATGAAGAGATGAAATGAAATTATCTTATTATCTTATCTTATCTTTAATCAAGATCTGTAAATTGCAAACAGATTCGTCCTGATTTACATAAACTTTTTCCTCAATTTACTTAGCTAAAATTACTCCAACTTGAAAAATAGTTTGAAAACATGACTATTTAGATGCGTCCATTTGATAAGTACAATAAAGAAATTTGCAGACGATCTGTATCTGATTTACTATGGCTCACTTGCAGCTCACCTTGTAAATCAGATACAGATCACTGCTCATGCTTGATCTATTACTTAAAAACCTTAGTTTCAGTTACAGTCGATCATAGCATATAACTCAAATCATTTTAATTCAGATTTTTCTTTTCTTACATTTACGATGTCGATCTATCAGTGCCACATACAAATTTCTCCTGTGCAAGTTTCATGCCATCATGTCCAACAAGCTAATAAGTTTCTCTCTGATGAAGGCTTAAAACATTAGATTCCTATGTTCTCTGTTTCGGCAGTATATCTAACCATGTTTCTACACTGCCGACGCAGCACACTACTTTTAATAAGCTAATAAGTTACCCTTTCCCTACCATGGTTGACCTTTTAGTATAATTAATTTTACTCTGGCTAATGCCAGATGATTTTACTCGTCAAGGGGGGAACTCTAGTAGGGAAAGGATTAATTTCCTACCATGGTCTGGTGTTCTGTGCACTTTCCCATCATAGTTTTTTATAAGTTCTTCAATAAAAGTGCCATCTTGATCTAGAACTTCTTCTCCCATGTACGGAATATTGTGCAAAACAGTTTCATCTTCAACCTAAAAACGGCAAACATTTCCTTTTTCATCCCTTATTTGTTATTCTTTTTTGATGTTGGTAGGATTCAATTACTGTATTTTGTTCCTTTTTTCTGTTTACAGTATTTATTTTTGAATGGATATTTATAATTGGTATTTCAAAATAATGGAAAAGTAATGTAACTCTGGACAGTTTTATAAAGATATTTTGCTTAATATATAGAATGTAATCTCTGCATTAATTTGTACTGTACATATTTAATCCCTTTTAAAATGGTATTGATTTAATTAAATGGTATTAATTCAACATTCAAAAACTCATTAATAATTCATGAGGAAAACACAAAGGAAATCAGTACCATGTCCGTGGTTTTATACCTGATAAAACTTCTTGACGTCAGAAAGAATACTAATGAACATACAATTTTATATAAAGAATACTAATGAACATACAATTTTATATAAAGAATACTAATGAACATAACATCCAATAACAAATCGTTTTTGAAGCCATTCAAAACACTCGCATCACGTGTTTTATCAGATCTAAAACACTCAGGCTGCACCCTCGTGGTTTTAAATCTGATAAAACACTCCTGCTCGTGTTTTAAATATCACTTAATTAATCAGACCAAACAATTTCAATTACCATATAGTTCTGCTGCAAGGAAACCCAGGTGAAGAAAGGAGGAATAGGAGAGACTGAATAAAGCATACGCAGACTGGTGTACTGAGGAGGAAAATTCACACCTGATTTCACACTAGCCTAAAAGTAATACACATTAACATTAATTACTAACAACATGTACCAATTAATTATTAACTACATGTTACCCATATTTAACTATCCATACTGTATAAATAACATATCAAATGATATTAAGTATTTACAACATGTAAAATTGAAATGGTGTAAGTTATATTCCAATGTGACTTCATTTGTACTTTTGCAAATTATATGGTTGCAATTGTGTTTGGTTTAAAAGTACAATTTAAAAAGTTTTACAAAAGGTGGAACGCGGCTATAAAGCTGCCACAGAGTCCAAAAATGACCATTTTATAGTTGCACCTGTTCTGCTGAGAGTAGTCACTGCTGAGAGTAGTCATGGACATAGCACCTGTCCTGCTGAATTATAATGTATATAAATATAATAAATAATTTATAAAAAATAGTGAAACTATATGGATCTTAGTCAAACAAACCTTTCTTGTTGTCTGTATATGACCAGTGATTGGAGCAAAACTAACAGACTTAAACTCTTTTGGTCTTGGCTGACATTTTGATAATGTTTCCAACTGTTCCTTAATCTTAAGCCTATTTGCTGAGAAACTTTTCTATAATATAAACAAACTTGTAGCATATCAGACTGCTTGTTGTAAATAGGGAATTTCATACAAAGAAAGCAAGAAGACAGTTGAATTATACCAGACACAGTCAATGCTAAACAGCCTCCCCTGTTTCAAAAGGTCATGTTAAAAATATTGAATAAAAAATGTTGCTTGCTATCAACTCCTCCCAAAAGAACAAATAAACTCAGGTAGAATATAAAGCTACCTGAGCTGAGTGGTAAAGATTAAAAACTGGAGTTTAGCAGACACCAGACTCATCCACAGACTCCCTGAAAAGGTGTCTATAAGGGTCAGGGTTTATGGTGGGGTTGAGCCTTCAGACTTAGTGTTTGATACTGGCGCCCACTAAACTGTGATTATACCAAGTTCCTGACGAGAAACTAATATTCAAGAAATAGTGACCTGGTGATGCATGGTACAGTCACAGAATAAAGAACAACCAGAAGTCCCACTCCACATTGGCACCTTTTATGTACAGGTACAGTACCTGTAAATGATGTATGCATGTTACCTCACATATCAAACATCACCATTCTACACCATTCTGGTACGTTTCACCAGCACTTTTTATCCTCTCAGCATTTCAATCTTCCTTATTGTGTTGCAATCACTTGTCATATTATGCCATCCTGGTACATGTAAGTTTCACTGGCAGCTTTGACCATCAAAAGTGCTGGTGGAAATTACCAAGATTATGTAGAATGGCATCATTGAGAATAAGGGGGCAAATTTTCACGCAAGTTGGATCTCTGGTTGACCCAACCACCCCCATTGACAGACAGCTCCAATATTTTGTACTTTTATACCCAATTGTCAATTTAAGTCCAAGAGATAAGCGACCAAGTATAATAAAGACCAAAAATAAGAATAAACACATCGACTGATTCTTGACAGATAAACTAAAACTAAATTTGATATCAAAGTTCAATTTTAGCGCGAAAATTTAGAGCCAGTATCTATCTACCTTAACTTCTTCATCAGCTTCTTGCTTTTTCAGTTGTTTTAACCGAAAGTATTCCCGCTCCACTGCTTTTGTTAAAACTTCCATATCCATGATAATTCAAACGCTAAAATGCTTTAAAGAAAAGGTGAAAAATAAACCAGCAAATGGTCAAATTGTTGTTGTTGTCACCAAAAAAACGTGGTCCGAACGGTACCGACAGAAGACTGGGTACAAGTTAAAGTAAACCGGAAGTCGACACCGGAAGTCTATTACCGAAAGTGAAATATTTAGCGCGGCCGACAAACGTGAGCATTGAAAACGAAAATGAGGCAGATATTCCGTTACAGTATTTCTTATTCTGCGATTTTAGCTATTTCGGGAAAATGATTATAAATGTATAAAGGAAATAGGAAATACCCAAAATATGGCATGCATTTTACGAGATGTATGGTCAACAGAGTTTCGTTTGTGACGTAATATAATGACGTCACAGTGACGTCGTTAAAACAAAAGCGGCAATTTTATTAAGTGTGGACTGGGATATCGATTTGAACCCAGAGAAATCAACTTGGTTCCTACACCAGGGCACATTTATTTTTTGTTTTGGTATGTTTGGTACTTTTGTACCATATACAAAAGTTAAAAAACACAGCTGTCATCGTATAGATCGATATACATTTTTGTTTTAGTATATTTGGTATATCTGTACCATACAAAAAAGTTGAAAACAGCTGTCATTTATGGATATTTTAGTTTTGGTATGTTTGGTACTTTTGTACCATACAGAAAAGTTGAAGACACAGCTGTCATTTATGGATACAGTCTCTTTTTGTTTCGGTACTTCTGTACCATAAATCCATGTTAAAAATAGCTGTCATTGCACGAATATTTTTTTGTTTTGGTACGTTTGGTACCTCTGTACCATATAATATAAAAGTTGAAAACGCAGCTGTCATTGTATGGTTATATTTATTTTTGTATGTTTGGTACTTCGGTATGTAGAAAAGTTGAAAACACAGCTAGTGTCAGTGTATGGGTATTTTTGGTTTTAATTAATATGCTTGGTACTTTTGCACCAATTAGAAAAGGTTGAAAATGTATATTTTTTATTGTAATATTTTTTTGTTTTAGTATATATTTTGGTTTTCGCAATTATTCGTATCGTATCGTTTCTTTTCGGAAAGGGAAAATGCGTTTTAGAAGAATAACATTCAGCTTTGTTTAGCATTCTGTGTTCGAGGATCAAAAGACGGGGCGGACCTCTGCGAAGACACCACTAAACGAATCATGGGGGAGGGGGAGAGAAGGCATTCAAAATATTTTGAATAATAAATAACGCTGCAAGTTCGAATCAGCCTTAAAATAAATTTTAAATGAACGACTAAACTAATGCTAAATTGTTATAAATTTATATTACACTACACTAGTCGCCAGAAGCGTAAATCAAAACTATTATAAAATAATTGACCATTAACAGAACTATATGAATTTACAAATTGTAATGAATCATTTGCTCTGATCCAAGAAAAACTTCATTTAGAAATTTTTTAAAAATTAGCAGATGGTATCTTGCACAATATAATCACAGTAATAATAACTATCGTTTCAACAATTGTTGTGTTTTTTTTAACATTGAAAAATGTGCTTTATTCTTGAGAGTCATTGTGAATTATCCCAAAACTATCTTCGAATAAAATATATAAATAGGATATACAATAGACCCTATTCTCGGTTTTCACTCACGTGATCGCTGGCCCCGTTGGGGTGGTGAAACAATACAAAATATTTGAATAAGAATAGAGTTAAATTCCCATAGGATAAAGATTGTGCACCAACATGGTCGCCATTTCATTGTTCCTGTGCACCAACATGGCCGCCGTGAGGTCAGATGAAAACCAAGAATTCATAAACAACGATTTTATATTCTTTTAAGTGCGTTTAAATAAACCTTTCGAGCCTCGTTGAATAGGCGAGTTTCAAGTTGTTGCGTGCATCGTTTTTCAAAAAACCTGGCAAACTCCACTCAAAGTAAACATACTGTTTAAAATCAACAAAGTATAGATACAGTTTCTGGATGTTTAACACTGTTATTCTGCTGTTGTTGGCTCACTAGCAAGTCTGTTTGCCATTGCTTACTTTGTGGGGAGCCCGCCAATTCCTTTGCAAAATGATGCGCGCGCAATACCCTGAAATTCGCCTAATATAAACACAAGAAGGTTAATTTAAATGCACATAAAAGAATATTAAGTTGGTTACTATTTATGAATAAGGTCTATGGAGATTGCTATTTTCCCGTACTTTTAGTGCGACAACAATAAATGTTCTTTCACCCCTATTGTTAGAAAAATGGCAGACAAGATATTTTGTTTTGTGAGAGAGGCTTGCTCAACTTCGTTTAACTCGACAAGACGTAGAGGTTCGAAGGCGCTCTCAGGTCTTCTGCTGGCTTGTTTTCTACGACCACAACACTGTAGGAAAATAAATAAATAAATGAATAAATAAATAAATAAATACATAAATATATATATAAATACATAAATAAATAAATATATATCGAAATATAGTAAGGTTAGATATACTGCCGAAACAGAGAACGTAGGAGTCTAACGTTTCGAACGAAGGCCCTTCACTCGAAACGTTAGACTCCTACGTTCTCTGTTTCGGCAGTATATCTAACCTTACTAATTACTATATTTCGATTGTTGTTTCTACACTGCCTACGCAGCACGCTACTTTTATTTCACTATTTGAATAAATATATAGATAAGTAAATAGATAAGTAAATAAATAAATAAATAAATAAATAAATAAATAAATAAATAAATAAATAAATAAATAAATAAATAAATAAGTAAATAAATAAATAAATATATAAATAAATATATAAATGAATATATAAATAAATATATAAATAAATGATTAAATAAATAAATAAATAAATAAATATATAAATAAATGATTAAATAAATAAATAAATAAATAAATAAATAAATAAATAAAATAAATAAATACCTTTCGGAACAGAGCAATCTGAAAATTTTGTTAGCTTCGTTAACGTTCGCCGTAATCTACGTGAATAGAAATAAAATATAAAATAAAGATAGGAAGTACGAGAACTTTACATAGCTTTTACGCATGTAGTTTTACCTGTCCAGAAGATAGGTTTCTTCCTTCCATACCATGCGAATGAAAACCTAGAATACTTCCTTGCAAACAAACTAGAATAAAAAGTTGCGTTTCGGTAAAAAATACATCCATAGTACCCATCTATTTATCAAATGTAGGCAAATTATAAAAATTATGTGGCAAATTTAAAAAAATGTAGACTGGTAATTGATTGCGGATCACAGCTTAAATCCAACATGGCAGAAAGTATGACGGTCGAAAATAACAGTTTTTGCTTCTGATATTAAGTTGTGCATTTCAAGGACTAGTACTGAAGCCATCATGATACATTGATACTTTATCCCTTACCAACGAAATCTGGTTTATCTTTAAACTGAATGTCAGACAAGTGCGTTCTGTCGTACTTTGCACGACCTTCAATGTCGATAAATTTTGCTGTATCTAAAAAGACAAAAACGATTCAAGGTATAAAAGTGTATATATTTAGAGTATAAATTTACATTTACTTGTAATTGACAAATGTGGCCAGTACTGCACACAACAATTTAAACATGTGAACGATGTCAAACCACTTGTGCCGCTCATAAGTCAAAAACATGGCATCGTAAATGACGTCATCAGTTAGTGACGTCATCAGTTAGTGACATCTCAATCAGTGACGTCATCAGTGAGGTCATCAATTAATGACCTCATCAATAAGTGACGTCATGAGTTGACGTATCAGTAAGTGATGTCATTATTTAGTGAAGTAATCAGTTAGTCCTCCCAAGAGATTACAAAAACTCACGGTCGAATGAAATTAATATAAGATCTTTCTGCAACTGGGCAAATGTTTTCAAGTCCAATGTTCTGTCGTTTGCTAAAATGAGAAAAGCAAAATAGTGGTCAATATCTCCAAACTAGTCAATATACGGCAGTAAAATCTCGATACGCTGTATGTTAAATCCAAATATGTGTTACGCGTTGATGCCATGGTGATAAAATCTGACGCGAGGTTAATGCTAATGATAGCTACTTACGGTCACTTTCAAGGAACCAGTTTGTCATTGAGTTCAAATTGAGAGTATCAAAATGTATTCTTCCATCCTCACTATCAAAGAAATGAAACGTTTTTTCTGTTTGCAAATACTTGAACAGCTACTATTTCTACAACATACAACATCTGTAGTTGTCTCTTTATTTCACTAACCTTTGTTTGGCGCCAATACAAATCAAGGGTAGTTCCATATCACTTCTGACTATTGGCTCAAATATCGTAAGAGTCGTTGGAAAATCGCAAGGAATACTCTAAGAGCAATGAAAACATATTTGATTATAGACGGACGCAAACGCAGACGAACAGACAGATGGATTGATGAATGAATAGGTGGATGAATGGATGGATGAGTGGATAGGAGGACGGATAGACGGTTGGATGAATGGATGGTTGGTTGGATGAATGGATGGTTGGTTGGTTGGATGGATGGATGGATAGATGGTTGGATGGATGGATGGTTGGATGGATGGTGGTTGGTTGGATGGATGGATGGATAGATGGATGGATGGATGGATGGATGGATGGATGGATGGATGGATGGATGGATGGATGGATGGATGGATGGATGGATGGATGGATGGTTGGTTGGTTGGTTGGTTCGATGGTTGGTTAGATAGATTGGATGGTTGGATGGATCACGATAGATGGACGGATGTATAGATAGGGAGGAATCCCCAAATAAAAATTATGAAAAATAAAAATAACCATTTCATTCTACCTTAACTTTCATAAATTTTTCCAAAGGTTCATACCACTGCATCAACAGTACACTCTTTGTCATGGCCACACACAAATACTCTTGATTATCGTACGGATTATGAACTACATCAAAACAAACACAGCTGGATAATTTAAAAAAGAAACTGGTAACGAAAAATAGCGACACGTATCAAACTGACAAACTTTCATTACTGTATACGCAACGTTCACATTGGTCTGTTCAAGACTATGAACGGCAACTTTGGGCATGTTTCCACTCGTACCATTAAATTGTATAGTTTATTTATGTTTATTCCATAAATATACACAACCTTAGTTTCATATTTGATCTTATTAGAACGTATACGTATACCGTTAACAACCTCGGACAAGCTCTAAAGCGTGGGTCAACCCCTTGGTACTTGGGAAATATAGAGACTTATTTAACAAGTGTGCACCGGTCGAGGTTAAAAGAGATGACTCGAAACGACCGGTGCAGTCCTTTCGCGGCTTTTCCAAAGCATGCCGTCAAATTTGTTTTTCCAAATTTGTCGTCAAGCTTCAGCGAGTCTCAGGATTTTAGCAATCTTTTTGATACCCTAACCACAACATAAACCCTAACCCGATTTACCGCCTAGATTTTTGGAAAAACATATTTGACGACATATTTTGGAAAAGCCACGAAAGGACTGATCCCTTTTAGCCGAAACCTTGTGATGTAAGTGTCACATACCAACACAGCATTTGTTACAGCTTTTTGTGTCAGGTATTCTAGTTGTGTACGTGTCTCTGTAGGAAAACAAAAAAGAACAATTCAGTGTAAAATTCACGCCCTTGCAGATTTAAAAAATAAACACAGTTGCCTGCCTCCATGCTTTTTACTCTAAATTATAATCTAAGAGAGCAGACTAAGAATCCCATGGTTGGATCCTTCTTCTTGAAGACCATCGTTCTGGTCTTGGCCACTCTCTACGTATATTATCATATATATATATTATATTATTAACTAGACTGGTGGCCATTTGGTGCTTACCTGGTCAAGGATCTAAGTGGGAAAAATGCTGGTTGACGTGAATGAAGAGCTAAGAGGTTATGCATAAACAAGAAAGAGACACGACCTGTTTTTGATGAAGAGAAGAAATGAAATCAATGTCGTCATTAATGGTCCTGTGAACTGTTAAAAAGAATTAACACTTTGAAGCCTGACGACGAGTCTTTAAGGTTTATTCTGGCTAACGCCAGACGATTTTATTCAGCACAGGCAGAGGTCCAGGCCTCAAAGTGTTAAGAAGCAACCAGAAATGAACAAGAAATCGACTCTATTTGCATTTGTTGGGAAACAACTGAGAAGCTTCGTGCAGTACATCAAAGAATGTGTTCCTACCACATTGCCATTGATTTATTTTCAACTTACCGGATACAGATATTAAAAGATTTTTGAAAACGTAAAGCCATGTGCATCGCTTAGAGAAAATCTAAAACATAAACAACACCCAAAGAAAATTTTCAACGCCAATTTTCAAACAGCGATCTTCCTAAGAATCGTTTCAAGTGCGGTAACTGTAGTCACTGATAAGTGTGGAAACGGGGTTTTGAGACTACTCTCTTTGAAAATCGTACCAAAAAAGTGAGTAACAAACCAATACAGGACAGAACTAGTAAGTAAGGATCTTACTTGTTCCAATTCTTTATCGTTTTGACTGATATTGAGAGTATAGATTCCTTCGTCTGCTCCAATAATTATGTGACGATCTATTTTCAACAAAGCAAAACGTCAGTGATGATTTATCAAAAACTACAAGAGCATCAGTACACAACAGTTAAAGAAACAACAATAATAGTACGGGTACAGCAACACGAACACCACTACCACCAACAGCAACAACAGAATCACCCAACAACAACAACAACAACATCACCACCAACAACAACAACAACAACACCACCACCACTACCACCACCAAGAACAACATCACCACCACCACCACCACCAACAGCAGACAACAAGAACAACATCACGACCACGACCACCACCAACACCAACACCAACACCACCAAAATAACCACCACCACCACCAACAACAACAACAACACTACCAACACCACCCAACACCAATACAAACATTGCCACCACCACCACCAACAACAACAACAACACTACCAACACCACCAACACCAATACAAACATTGCCACCACCAACACTACCACCACCAACAACATCACCACCACCAACACCACCACCAACAACGTCAACGTCACTGCAACTTCAAACCTTGAAATTAAATAATTCTTTATAATCCTTTACTCATACCTTCTGTTTTTGGATGGGTCCAGGCCGAAGCACAATTCACATGTAAAGGACATTCACTAAATATCTTTGAAAAACATGTCACCTAGAAATCACACCAAGATCAATTAAAGAAACATCCTAACCAGAAAAGACCGTTACGTTTTTCTATTGCTATTGTAATAAAACTTTTGTTAAACGAAAATCAATAAATTATCAATTTTAAATCACATTTCCCAAACTTTGAAAGTAAATAGACTCTAAAGTTGAACACACCTGAGAAGTTCTTACACCACGTTGAGCTCCACATACCCTAGGTGGGGGTCTCTAAAATAAGTAAGTAAGTAAGTAGGTAAGTAAATATAAGTACAGACAGACAGATAGACAGACAGACAGACATACATACATACAGACAGACAGACAGACAGACAGACAGACAGACAGACAGACAGATAGACAGACAGACAGACAGACAGACAGACAGACAGTCAGTCAGACAACAAAACAAACAAACAGACAGTCAGACAAACAAACAAACAAACAAACAAACAAACAGACAGACAAACAAACAAACAAACAAACAAACAAACAAACAAACAAACAAACAGACAAACAAACAAACAAACAATATATCTGAACGAATGAACAAACGAATAAGTAGTCACTAATTTCCAACTTGGAAATATGTTGAGGAATTCTGTCCGAAGTGTCCGACATATGCTATTGTTACTTACAGGTGGTGGTACACTTGGTGGTGCACTGGACGTACCACTTTCAGAGTAAGATCGTGGTGGTAACTGTGGTGGCTTGCCTGGCTTAGTAGGACTGACCAGGTCAGTTGGAGAGCTTGGTTCTGAACATATTGAAAGTCTGGCTGGTTTGGGAGGTAACCTAGGTGGAGCGTCTCCTCTTTCTTGATTGGGTATCTACGAAATGGAAGAGTTAGCTCTTGATAACTTCTCAAACTCGATAATAATGGCAATCTTGATACTTTCCTGCTGGCAGAGGTCTCTATAGGAAAGGGACCTCTGACAGAAGGGAATCTTGATACTGTCTTCACAAAACTCATTAATAATTCATGAGGAAAACACAAAAGAAATCAGTACCATGTCCGCGGTTATTATTTATATCTGATAAAAAAATCCTCCTGATTTACACGAAAATTAGCTTTGATTTTCTCGGTTTAGACAACGTTTTTCAAAATTACTAACGCCAATGAACTTACTAAATGGGTCGTTTTTGAAGCTATTCAAAACATTCGCAGTACGTGTTTTATCAGATCTAAAACACTTGGCTATATCGTCTTGTGTTTTAGATCTGATAAAACACTGCTGCTCACGTTTTAAATATTACATCATATAACACTTAAAATTGTTCTTTATATCACATTACCGAAACCGTAACTATATCACCTCGCGATTTTTAACTCACTTCTCAGCGTTTGATACCGTAAGAAAGAACGATTTATTGTGCTCATAGATGTACAGGCCCAAACATTTCTAGGGAAACAAACAAACATTTGCCGCAATTTTGTCTAACCTTGGGCAGAGGGCGAGGGCGAGGACTCACGCTGGGTTCGACCCGTTTCAAAGTTCCCTCGTCCTCATCTTTGCAATTTAACTTTGGTTGTTCTTTTACAGTTCCCACTTCTTTAGTTCCATTACTCGTTCCATTGATTCTAAAAAGATAAAAATTACCATTTTTACATAGTTGCTTTAATATAACGTCATAATTGCCATGGCAATTAAAGAAAGTTTTAGTACTCTAAAAAATCATATTTCCCCCCTAATGATCACAGTCATTATACTTACCTTGCAGCTGCATTTGGAGCGGCATCGTGCGTATCAAAATCATTAAGAAGTTTATTGATAAGGTCTTCGTCATCCTAAAATCAAGAAAATACATAATTCGATAAACTGAGGCGGTTAATCAGCTAAAACATTTTTTTGAAAGATTAATTTTATCGGTGTTCTCTACATGGAAAACAAAAAACTGATAAACAGATTTAAAATAAAAATGGAAATCAATTACCGAGACGTTGTTGTGAAATGTGATAATAAACGCCGATAAATTAAGACAAATTTCAGTTTAAATTCTGATTTGTTTGAGAAGCTATATACCATGCATACACTCGAAAGCCGTTTATTATCTGATTTAAAAACACCTCCAAGTGAGTTAAAAAACTCGGCTATCGCCCCGTTTTTCAACACACTTCTCAGTGTTTTCAAATCAGATAATAAACGGCTTCTCGTGTGTGATATATTACATACAATACAAAACAATACAATATGATACAATACAATACGATACAATACAATACAATACGATACGACACGACACGACACGACACGACACGACACGACACGACACAACACAACACAACACAACACAACACAACACAATACAATACAATACAACACAATACAAGATAATACAATACAATACAACACAATACAATACAATACAGGAAAACCTTGACTCGCTGTACCTCAGGGTATGACGGCTGTATATCTGGTTGTGTTTCTCTTTTTATTAACGGATCAAGTTGAACCATTCCTACTACAAGAATATAAGGTGTTTTTTCCCCATAAGTATATCAGTTATTTATTATGAGGTACGAGAGAATACTATATATCTACTGCATCAACTTACAGTTACAGTCTGAATTGGTCCTCGACACTTTTTTCGCAGTAGTCTTTTTCGATTTGATTCTTGTCAAAACGTTCATTTCCTAGAAAAATAGCAGTTATATGACGTAGGCTGTTTTCATCTGAGGCCATATTGGTGTACCATCTTTATCCTATTGGGAAATTTAGCTTCATTCTTAATCAAACATTTCGTCAACCTCAGCCAAATATTTTCTTCTACAAATCTCGCACTCCAACTCAACTCAATCTTATTCATGAATACTGTTTCCATACAATGAAATACCAACCTGTTTATCTTCATCTTCATCCTCCTCCCCCTCACCATCATATTGTTGGTACAAAGATTTCTCCTCCTTTTTACTCGCGTATCGATCAAGTAAGCCTTGACCTTCTCTACGCGTCAGGTTTTGACAACAAAATGGATGCTACACAAAGGTTGGATATGTACCGTTAACAATCAAAACGTTGATGTAGGTATTTTGTTGTTGTTGTTGTTGTTGTTGTTGTTGTTGTTGTTGTTGTTGTTGTTGTTGTTGTTGTTAATGCTGTTGGTGGTGTTATTGTTGCTCGTGCTGCTACTGCCGCTGTTATGGTTGTTGCTACTGATGTTGCTACTCCTGTTGCTGCTGTTATTGTTGCTGCTGCTGTTGCTACTGCTGCTGTTGTTGTCGATTGTTACTGCTGCTGTTGTTGCTGTGCTGCTGTTGTTGCTGCTGCTGTTATTGTTGTTGCTGCTGTTATTGTTGTTGTTGCTGCTGTTATTGTTGTTGTTGCTGCTGCTGTTGTTGTTGCTGCTGCTGTTGTTGCTGCTGTTATTGTTGTTGTTGCTGCTGCTGTTATTGTTGTTGTTGCTGCTATTGTTGTTGTTGCTGCTGCTGTCATTGTTGCTGCTGCTGTTGTTGCTGCTGTTATTGTTGTTGCTGTTGTTATTGTTGTTATTATTGTCGTTGTTTCTGCTGCTGCTGCTGCTGCTGCTATTGTTGTTGTTATTGTCGTTGTTTCTGCTGCTGTTATTGTTTCTGCTGCTGTTATTGTTGCTGCTGCTGCTGCTATTGTTGTTGTTATTGTCGTTGTTTTGCTGCTGCTGTTATTGTTGTTACTGCTGCTGCTATTGTTGTTGTTATTGTCGTTGTTTTTGCTGCTGCTGCTGTTATTGTTGCTGCTGCTGTTGTTGTTATTTTTGCTGTTGTTATTTTTGTTGTTGCTCTTGCTGCTGTTATTTTTGCTGCTGATGATGCTACTGCTGGTGTTGTAATGCTGCTGTATCTGCTGCTGCTGTTGCTTACCGTAAGCAACTTATCAGCAGGAGGTCGTTTCTTGGGACTTTTTTGTAATGACGTTTTGATAAAATGATGCATTTCTTCAGTCCTATGGTAGCAAAAAAATAAATTATTCCTTTTTGGAGGGCAGATATTAAATAATACAATATACAAAACAAAAAACAATATATACCGGTACAGTACACACACCATTTTGCCTTGTACTTGAGTGTTGGTGGAGAGTAACTTTTTTTGGATATGAGATACAGTGCTCTGGAAAAAATAGAAACAAAATATTTAAGAATGTGTAGATAATCAACATTAATTTTGTACACACAAGTAGTAAAATTTATTAAATTAGACTGAGAAAATCGTCAGTTAAATTGTTTGTTAAACAATGCCTTGATCTTAACCCATCACTACCTAGGCTGACCAAGATTTCTCCTTTTGATGAGTAAAACAGTATGGCGTTAGAGTGAAATAATTAAGGGTCTGTTTTTAGACGACTCAGGCAAGAATGGGTTCATTGAAAAGGCTGAGGATGTAGAATAATATATTGGTAAAATATTACCAACAAAAAATGCGACCCTAATATAAACCATGGATAATGAATTGATAATTATTTACATTTTTGGTGGATATTGAATAAGATCAACTGATCGATAAGGTGTTGCTTTACAAAATTCATCTTACTTTAGTTGCTTCATATCAGCTCATGGTAAAATACATGTAACCACCAAAAATGGGACCCTAATCATTAATGAGTTGAACAGTCTATTTGTTGATATGAAGCAACTAGTGTGAATTTTGTGAAATAAGACCTTATCTCAGTTGATCTTATTCAATATCCATCCAGAACCATTAATCACTTAATTTCAAAATCTGCCCAATTAAGGACCCATTTTTGGTGGTTTAATTTTACCATGAGTAGTGATATGAAGCAACTAAGATGGATTCTGTAAAGCAAAATCTCATCTCAGTTGATCTTATTCATTTATTTAAACTTGCCTCATTGGATGGAGATCAAAAAGAGGAGGCTGAAGTTCAGCTAGTTCAATGGCAGTGATACCAACAGCCCAGATATCACACTGAAAAAAGAAAAACAACAAATAAAAATAACTTAAGAAGAAAAGTTATGAGGAATTAATTTAATTAAAACTTTTCAATATTTCCCCCACCATATGAGAACATAATCTGCTGGTTTTAATTCTACCTTCTGATCATAACCTCCTGTTCTCTCAACAGCAGCAACCTCTGGAGCCATCCTAAATAATACAAAAATTTTAAAAGTTCAATTTAGTGTGAGCTTTTTAGTGATGCTGTCTAGCTAGCTAGATTGAAAATGTTCTTTCTGTTTTGATCAGAGCACTCCTAAGAAACAAATTACCAGTAAGGAGTTCCAATAAATGATTTTCTTTTAGCAATACTTGCAGTGATCTGAGCTGATATGCCAAAGTCACCTAAAATGACAAAAGAACACAGAGACATATAAGTATTGTACAAGAGGCTGTGGGTGCCATCCCGTACTGACATCATACTTTTGACCACCAAGCAATGGGTCAAAAGAAAAATAGAGGTTTCTAAGATATGCTTGTACCAATATTAATGTTCATAGGTTACAGTAAGCCTCTGACAAAAAAATTCATTCTGAAATTATTGTTGCCAAATAGTTGCAAGTAATACTGGTAATCCAATTAATTTAAACGACAATTTCTTTCTTGCACAGTATAGAAGAATATTAATTCAGAGTCTTACCTAGCTTAACATCTCCTGAATGAGTCATCAAAATATTTGCCCCCTGAATTAGAAAAATGAAGATTTAGATATAATCTAGACTACAGGCAGATACATGTAACTATATATAATCTGACAGTTTCAACCTGCTGTTGAATTAAGTATAATAAATATCATAAAAAATAATCTAGTTTATCATAAGATAATATCAATTACCTTTATATCTCTGTGAATAAGACTCTTTTTGTGAAGATAGTTCAAACCCTGTAATAATATTAAACCCAGATACAATTACATGAATACGACAATAAATAGATAATAAATAATATACATGGAGTAAATATTGGTAAACAAAATAAACCAGTTCTTGTTTGCCACAGTTGTTATAATTATTGTTGTTGTTATTGCTGCAGTTGTTACTGTTGTTGTTGTTGCTGTTATTGCTGCCATTGCTGTTGTTTTTGCTGCTGCTGACTTACTGTTGTTGTTGCTGCTGCTGTTATTGTTGGTGCTGTTGTTGGTGCTGCTGCTGTTGCAGCTGCTGCTGTTGTTGTTGTTGGTACTGCTGCTGTTATTGTTCTTTTTATGCTGTTATTTGTTGTTGTTGTTGTTGCTGTCGTGGTGGTGGTGATGGGGTGACATTGTTGCACTGCTCCATTGTTGCCATTTTTGCTGTTGGTGTTCGTGTTGATTACATTACTAAATTACAATTATATCACCTTATTTAAATTTTACCTTGAGTGTTTCAACACACATATAAGCTATTTGTTTTTCAGATAGAGGTCCAGTGACTAAATAACACACAAAAAATCATTCAGACTAAAATCTTAATAAACTAAATACTGATAGCTAATTATATACATCATTTATAATGCACTAATTACCATTATATATGTCTTGCAATGATCCACCACTACAAAATTCCATAGCAATCCAAAGCTTTTGTTTCCTGTTTTTGAAGAAAAAAAACAAGGAAAAAATTCAACATGTTATTGTACAGTAAGTCATGTCAATATTAATTAATACTGGTAAAAGTTAAGAAAACTTAATTTTTCTGGTAAAATTTTTAACATTGTACATACCTTAAATAACTACCTATATAATGTACTACATTTTCATGGTTGCATTCTTGCATCAGAAAAATTTCTTGTTGAATGATATCAAAATCATCTCCTAAAAATCCAATTGTTAAACCATTAATCCACTCTTGCCTAAGCTACTGTAGCCAAAACAACCCCTTTAACTCTGTCTATTAATGCCAGATGATTCTACTCATCAAAAGGAGAACCCTCATCAGTTTGTACATTCAGTGGTGTAACGTGACCATTCTGAGCGGGGGGTGTACCTATATTGCGCTTCCTCAATTACTGACCAACTCATTTTTATGACCAATTTACCGACAAATCATGTTTTTCTCTGCAAAATCTCTGTTTTACCGACAAGTTTTCCAAAAAGTGGGGGGGGGGGGGGGGTGGTCACACCCCCCTACAGTCCCCTGCACCATTCCCTTTAGAGCCTGAGGGGGGGGGGTTGTGCCACCCTATAGGGTATGCTTTTCGAGCTCTAGGATAGGGTATACAAATTGTCTATTTTGGTCTGAGATAGAGTATGGATGCCAATTATGTGACACCAGTGCTGGATTAGGGTATTGATTTTTTTAGGCCTGGGAAAGGGTATAGAAATTAAATTGTCTTTTTAGGTGTGGGATAGGGTCAGGACTTTGAGGTCATGAATGGCAACACACCCGTACCCAAAAATTACCAGAGTAACCCCCCCCCCCTCCAGGCATTAAAGTTAGCCATCAACTAGCTGGGTGCATCTTTAAGGTAGGTTGTGTAAAAGATCTTTGGCATGGACCTAAAAGAGTTTGGTGTGTGATTGCAGTGTTTGACATACACGCAGGTGTAGTGATCATGTACTACCGGTAGGTGTGTTTTCAAAGAAATGTGTAGTGTCAGTATTTAAGCAGTGTACCGGTAGGTGAATAAGACCTCAGCATTCTGTGTGGTACTGCGATGATCATAAACATTTACATGATTATTCTATTGGCATAGCGTGGCATTTTGAAGATAATTGGTGGAGCATATATGTAGATAATGAAGGGGAACTAAAAAAAATATAGGAAACTTAAAACGATGTTACAAAACTGGAAACAATGTTTGCACAACTTAATTGCTATGGTAATTATACACTTATAAGCAGCTACTGCAGCAACGGGTGGTCCCACATGGACAGGAGCCAGGATCAGCTTTTGCTGAAACTATACAATAGTGTAATAGCACTTAAGTTCTGATGTTAGCTATATGGGACCACCTGTTAGATGCATTAGCTGCTTATAAGTGTATAATTATAGCGAGTTGTGCAAACATCGTTTCTGGTTTTGTAAGTTTCCTATCTGGCAGTTCCCCTTCCATTATCTATGGGTGGAGTACATGTATTTGGAAAGCCTTGGTATATCTGCGGTGCAAGCTAGATTACAAAGGAATGCACCCTGACCATGAAGTTCACTCACTGACTGGTTGGATGTTATTATTACGATAGCCAAAAAATATTTTTAATTCATCCAACATATATAGTACTACAGGTACACCTGGTATACATGTAACTATCATTATTATATAGCTTTGTAAAATCCTGAATTCTGATTGGTGAATGCAGGATCCATAAACCACAGTCCCTCTTTTTCCGTAATTGCAGTCCCAGATGTTGATTTAGCCAATATGAATTCCTAAAGTTTTTACACTAATTTTGATACAATAAATATCAGACATCTTGAAAAAGTCACATAATAAACGATTTATTAACATCGTTTACAGCACTTGGTCTGCATGAAAAAATATCAGACCTTGATCTTTTTAACCATATCACATGTACTGTTAAGACCATATACTCTGATATTTTCCCATACAGACAGTTGATAATCTCTTAAGTCCAGCATACACTGAAACAAGTTTCCAAAACACGTTAAATTTGAAAAAGTTTCCAAAACTTGTTTCAAAAAATAGAACTGGTTTCTGAAACAATGTTTTGGAAACTTTTCCATATACATGTTAGTAACCCTGCGAGCAGAGCCTTCTTTTCCTTATTTCTTCGCTGAGAGAGAGGAAGAAAAGTAGGCTCTGCTGTATTTGTGTTTGGCTTCGTCCAAGATTTAGGACGAAGTAACCTGTTTAAGACCCGTTTAACTGGTTCTCATTTTATTTCCTGCTCTGATTGGGACTGGGTTTGAGATTGTAACCAAGCAACTGACATGCATGTGCAATGGAAACCAGTCACGAATACAGCAGAGCCTACTTTTCTTCCTCTCTCTCAGCGAAGAAATAAGGAAAAGAAGGCTTTGCTCGCAGGGTACATACATGTACACTGGAAACTTTTGTTTCTGAAACTGTGTTTCGGTTAAACTTGTTTCAGAAATTGTCTCTAGTGTACGCTAGGCTTTAGTATTCAGGCAATATCCAGAAATACTACAGTTTATTAGTTCATCATAGGTTCAGATTTACAATGTGGAATAACTGAATTAATTAATTAATTAATTGAAGATAAACAACTCTAATTTGATGTTGCAAGTATAAATATGTACAAATTTAGGAATATCTTGATCCTTATAGACTTTAGAAAACAATGCTCATTTGCTTCTATAAGCTCTTAATAAAAAGGAATTCAGTTTTATAAAGCAAAACTGACAAGTTGAGTAGACAATTGTACGACAAAAGGCATTTATTTTTAAGCGGAAGCGGCTCCAAGAAAACTGTATCACTGTTAGACTGTGCAATATTTAAAAAAAAACAAAAAAACCCTACTGTCTGGTTTATAACAAAACAGCTCTAGGATTGATCAGGTATAGAGCTGAACGTGGGAAGAACATTGAAGATTTTGCTGTCAAAATACAACGACAGACTTGGTAATTTATACGAAGTTTACCTGGTTCGATCTTGACGATTTTGACAGCGGCTAGTTCGCCAGTGGCAATCACACGAGACTAGAAAGATGAAAGGGATTAAGGACATTAAAAAAGCCACTTGAACTAAGAACTTGTGGTCTGATTCGGAAAAGAGAATAAAAAGAAGGATAAACAGAATACAAGAAGTAAAGGTTGAGACGTCATATTTGGATTTAGATAGCCCATAAAATAGGATCGTAATTGGTTACATGGCCTCCGACAAGGAACTCACCTTGTAGACATCGCCATACGTGCCACTGCCGATTTTCAGAATCAGGTCGAAGACCTTGCCGGGGTTTTCTCGGGATATTACAGCACGATTCATGGCCATGAATTGCGGCAATGGTCAACAAAAAAGCCGAGGAAGTTCAGTGGTTCAACCCATCCTTTTCAACGACCAAATGACTTGTTACACAGGCGAAGAGACTCCCCGCTCTCGTACTTCCGAGTTCCGTCCGGCTTGCAAAGCCCACTCGGTCACCACGGGGTCATTTCTCCCCCTCAAAATGGCGAGCAATACGTTCAGCAAAGCTGATATTTTATGCCGAAGAATAATACGAAACACCTTCTTCAGTAAAGGCTGGGGTAGCTTAGATATGTATAGAAATATGAAACGATTGAAACGTGACTTGTTTGACGCCGAGAAGTTTAAAGAAATGGTGTCTGTGAGTGAAAGTGTCAAAATTGACAAGGTCAGCAAAGTGAAGTCCAAGCATGAATCTTATTCTGTTGTGGATGGGCATTTTGTGTCGCCGTTAGTGAAATACTATCCGGGATTGCTTCCTAAAGAGAGTGAAGTAGCTCAATTTCAAGCAATTGTTCCAAGTAATCGTGGTGAGAAACCACCAATGTGTGTTCAACTTGCTGGTACTGGTGACCATGGTTATTGGCGGAGAAGAAACCTCATTGCCAAACCACTGATGAGAGATAACTCAATTGGCTCCATCATGCTTGTCAATCCTTACTATGGTTCCCGAAAGCCCAAAACACAAACAAGATCTAGTTTAAACTATGTTGTAGATCTATTTGTGATGGGTTGTGCTTTAATTGCCGAGACCTCGGTCCTCTTAAATTGGTGTGAGCACCAAGGCTTTGGACCTCTGGCTGTGATGGGTGTGTCACTGGGTGGGTACATGGCTTCACTGGCAGTGACGTTTGTTCCAAAGCCAGTGGTAGTTGTACCTTGTTTGTCGTGGACTACAGCATCTTCTGTTTTCACACAGGTAAGATGCCAGGAGATTGTGGAGAACAATCCATTCTATAAACATTTCTGCACAGCATGGTAAAAGGTCACACCAAAAGGTGCAGCCCAATCTAGGGAAGTGGCATGCTAGCCTCCTACGCAAATGTCATTGGGCTTATATCTGACCTTTCCCTTCCCTTTTAGGCTGTGAGGGAGACTACATGTAAGAGCGCACACTGCCTCAGAAACATTTTGGAATCTAAGGTTATGTGATGGAAACATGACATCCTGTATTGTACAAGGCTTTTCAATGAACTTAACTTAAGCATCACAGTGTGTAGGGTGGATCCAGGGGGGTTGTAACTTCCCTTCAGGAAAAATACTTCCCTTCAGGAAAAATACTTCCCATTTGGGGTCTATAATAATGAAGAAATAGCCCATAAAATTATAATGGGTCTCGCTGTTGCTGTAAAAATGTCCACAAAATGTAGGAAATACAATAGCATGGACCTCCCTAGACATTTCTTGTTTCTTTGGTGGTCTATATATACAGTGTATATATTAATAGTGTTAATAGTGCTGTGTGGGCAATATATATACTGCGATTTTCAGTTGAGCTTGGAGACTGGAAGTTTTATTGAAAAGTTTGATCGTTTCACAATTTGACAGGTTTCCATAGTGGTTCAATGTTTGAGCAGTTTGACCAATATAAATTAAGGCATTGCCCAAACTTTTAAATTTACCCATGACAACATTCAAATTCTCACATGACAACTTGTGCATTTCAACGATCAAACTTTTAAATAAAACTATCTATCATATGAAAATCGCAGTATATATATATATATATATATATATATATATATAGTATACATACATACATACATATATATATATATACAGTACTGCATATTATATCACTTTCTGTTGGCCAGGGTGTACTTAGCAAAGCTGTTGCATGGCCGATTTTGGAACAACAACTAGAGGATGAACGTTTTGTTGAAGAACTCCGAGATATCTGTCACATGGTTGAAATGGATGGCATCTTCTCCAGGAATCCCCCAATAGTCGATACAAAGACAAACAGCTATTCCTCCTTCCCAAATGAATTATTGAATTTCAATAGTGACACAGGGTACCCAGGAGTGGACTTTCATATGAACGTTTCAAATAAGAGTTGTATGTCTGAAAATTGTGAATCAGTGAGTGTAGGAATGCATGCTGGATCATTGAAGGAGCAGTTTGGGAACAACGTTAAACACAAGATGCCAATGGAAATTCCTTTTTTGAAATCTGGGAAATACGAGGACCAAAAATACGAGAAGGCTCAGAAATTAATGAAATATATTATGGATATTACAACACACCTTGCGTACTACAAAGAACCAGTGGACCCAAGGCTTGCTGTGTTTATTGAAGCACAGTACGATGGCTACATTCCTAGGAAAGATTGTCCTACTCCTCTGGACCTTTGGCCTGGTTGTCAAGTGAAATACACGCAGGGTGGTCATGTTTTTGCCGCCTTGTATAAACAGAATGTGTTTAGAAAGACTATAGCAGAAACCCTGAATAAGTTAGAGGAATAGGTCGAGTATTATTACATTAGTAATATTGCAATTAAGAACTAGGAAACTGCTCTAACTTGTGCGTTATGCAACAAAATTCTAATAAAATTACTACGCTATTTTTGTCCCAAATACTTATTGATACTCTCTCACGTGTACATACCTTTCATCTAGAGGTCAGGCGGTTAAGCATATCGTAGGCTACAAGTGAACAAACAGACAATTTATTCCCTCAGGGAGGTATGTGACCCAAATACTTATTGATACTCTCTCACGTGTACATACCTTTCATCTAGAGGTCAGGCGGTTAAGCATATCGTAGGCTACAAGTGAACAAACAGACAATTTATTCCCTCAGGGAGGTATGTGACCAAATACTTATTGATACTCTCTCATGTGTCATACCTTTCATCTAGAGGTCAGGCGGTTAAGCATATCGTAGGCTACAAGTGAACAAACAGACAATTTATTCCCTCAGGGAGGTATGTGACCCAAATACTTATTGATAGTTTGATACTCCTTTATTACATACCTTTAATTTAGAGGTCAGGTGGTGCGGCAGATCATAGGCGGAGCACGGTTGGCGTGTGCTGTTAGGGCGCTGCCTCTCACCAATAGTTAAGCCCGATTGGACGGGGTTAGTACTTGGATGGGTGACCGTCTGGGAATAACCCTGTTCTCGAGCTTGAGACTCATGTGAGTAGAGTTTAGTTGGTCTCTCCTGTGCTTCGAGGGTTTTTCTCCGGTTTTCCTCCCTCCGTAAAATCAACACCTGGGGCCGGCTTAGCTGTAATTCTTGGCCGATATGTGTCGTATGGCGGCTGCCTAAGCGCCTTTAATATGCCTTCGACTCGGCCATGTCAAAAATTATTGTAAGGCGCATTTGAAAACCTTAAAGTTGAATTTGCGCACGAAGTGAGCAAACAGACAAACATCGTCGTCATACCATTTGTCCCCTTGGGTAGCCGGGTCTTCTCGTCCTTCTTGCAGTCTCTTCTACCACATCTAGATCCACTGCTCTTCCATTCTCCTTTTCACCATCCATCTATCTCTTTCACATTTTATTCTGATAAAGGGCTCCGCGTGAAACGTCAGTATTTCATTGCTAAAAATCTCAGATGTTTAATACCTTTTCACTTTGCTCTATCTAAAACACTGCCAACACAACACTCTACTTTTTTTAAATCCTAAACTCCCTCTTGGAATTCTACCAGTTTCCTCTCTTTCTGCCATCCGTCATCTTCATCACATGCCCAATACCACATCAACCTGTTCAGCTCTCTTGTATATCTTGTCCCTCGGAGCTGACTAACGTTTTTCTGCTACCATATATCTTTATTTCTCATCCTACATTCCTCTGATAAACACCTCGAAGTTGGTTAAAAAACTAAACTCGTTTTTCAAATCACTTCTCGGTATTTTGGTACCGTGATAAACAATGCTTTCTTGTGCTTACATCACAGGTCAGTCATATGTCCGCCTGGTTATCTATTTACACGCGCATATCAAAAAGATTTGACAACTAATTTTATTTGTGGTATAAATCACACAAAGTTATAATTTTCTTTATATATATATTTCTATATCCTTCCTGTTCTTTTATGGAGCCGAGTTACTCGGCAAACAGAGTTACCCGCCATGTATAGAAATTCAATGCTATCCCGGCAGAGTGTTTATATGAGACAGGCAGGTAACTCGGCTAGCCGTGATCCCGGCAAAACAGCCGAGATCTCGGCATGCTGGGATGAAAATATTCCCATATAAACACTCTCTTGCCGGGTAACTCGGCTTGAGCCAAGTTGAATTCGTCACAACAGCGCACGCGCCACTTATGAAGACAATCGGAAACCACTCATGGAATGAGAAACCATTATAATGCGTGGACGGGTTTGCCGAGTAACTCGTCTCATATAAACACTCATCTTTTTTCAACTCGGCTTGCCGGGTAACTCGCCTAGCTAGGTAACTCGGCTACATATAAGCAGGCCCTAGAGGATTGTCTTGTAATTATTCCCGAATGTTGGTTTTTCCAGGTCATTCCAAAACAAAGCGAATTTTTTAGTTGGTATGCGAGTAAACACTCTAAGTAAACAAAACCAAATCTAAAACTAAACATTAAAATAATTTGTCTGCGGGATTTTAAAAATCTGACACATTAATTAAAGCTGATTTAATCCGAATGCGTTGGTTCAAATGGAACATTATTATGCATAAACACATTTTAATGGCGAAAATGAAATTCTGGACGACGGTATTTTAATTTATCCCTTGCAACTATGTTCCGCACTGTATTTTGGAGAATTCAGAAGGGGAAAATGTTAGGAAAACGTCGATACAGAAGTCATTACAGTGTAGGTGCTGATTTTCAAGTTCGCGAAGGTATGCTAACAAGCAAAATTATTTGAAGATTAATGGTATTGTTGTCCAATCCCTTTTGACAACTTCTCTCGATTGATTCGCATAGAATTTTAAGTATAATCTATATCAGTATACATTAGCATTAAAAGTCAGTCGGATCTGATATAGTTGGTGAGCACTGGCAATGCGAAGGGAATAAATGGGGAAAATCGTTCTCAAAATTGAAGACGAATGCTTTAATTTGTGTGCCTTTAACTTGAGATGTCAGTGATTTGACTAATTCATCTGTACGCCTTAGATCTCTATACTACCACATCAATTCAGGACTTAAAATGGATAAAAAATCTGGAGCTACTGCGACTGTTAATCGCGGATCACAAAACAACGGCAATTACTGGAAATCTACGCCTAATCCCGAGACTACGGATTATAAGGGTATTAATGATGATCGTGAAAGATCTGAAGGGTACGAAGATGTCAGAACTGAAACGGTTCCCGAGAAGGATTCTCTCCGGGAAGAACCACTAGTTCCTAAATCTCGTAGGAACGACACGATAGCCGAGCTTACAAAATCAAGAAAGTACTCGCGGGTTCTTTCAGAGCCCCACGTTGGATACGGACCGCTGGTGACTACATCAAGACCGAAATTAGTCAAACGTACATTATCTGCCACGGAGTTTCGAACTCGTTTGGCGTGTCCAAAAGGACTGTTGATCACCACGGAGCCTCCGAAATCAGGCGACTCGTATCGACGTCGGTCGAATACAGATGTTTTCACGACGACGAGGACAACTAAAAGAAACCACGATGACGATTCCAGGAAAGATAGTGATTTAACAAACATCATTTCACAAACGGTAAGCCATTCTTGTTGCTAGAGACGCGGAGGAAATACCTTCCCAGTCCACTTCTACTTCTGTAGTTTGTTGTGTATTTCTGTAGCCGCAGCAGAAACGTAAGAAAAATCTGGCGATAAACGTCGCTTATTCTTGATTTATATTTGTTTGTTGGTATCGATTTGGGAGAAACATTCGTTATATTATAATTAAATTCTATGAAAGCTAAATTATACTTTTTATTCACATTTTCGACAAAAAAATTTCCATACGCTTCAGTATAGCCATACATGGAATTCCCTACCATCAAACATAAGAGACAGTAAATCATTTTCAAGCTTTAAACGAAAAATTGCTACTTCTGTTGACACAAACTAAGATTTTCTCTATATATATGTAAATACCGAAACTACAACCAATGTAATATAGCTGAGTCCTGTTCTGTTATTTTCGTTCTGTTTGTAAATAATGTAATTTTGCTTGTATTGTTTTACACGCCCATCGTGGAAACCAGCTTTTGCTGACGATATTAGCGTGGTTAAATAAATCTATCTATCTATCTAGAAATACACAACAAACTACAGAAGTGGGTGGTATTTATATTTTGACTATAAAGTGTTAAATAGCCGTGTTTAGGAAAAATGACAATATTCATGTCTTCGGCCTCACCTTTCGTGGAAAATTAAGTAATTCTTTCTTTCTTTTTTCACAGGGGAAAGAACTGATCCTTCTTGAATTGGAATCGGTTAAACATGAACGTTATCGACTTCAAAAAGAGAATGAAAGATTATATGAAGAATTGGACAACCGCAACAAAGTCATCGATCATTTAGTTGATTACATGGTAAGCTGATTGCATATAGGATGAAACAAAAATAGGTACACATTGCGTACATGTGTCAAGTTAACTCAAAATAGGTACACATTGCGTACTTGTGTCCACCAGTTAACTAAAAAAATAGCTACACATTGCGCACATGTGTCCACCAGTTGACTAAAAAAATAGGTACACATTGCGTACATGTGTCAAGTTAACTAAAAAATAGGTACACATTGCGTACATGTTTCAAGTTAACTCAAAAATAGGTACACATTGCGTACATGTATCAAGTTAATTCAAAAGTAGGTACATGGCGTACGTGTGTCTACTGAAATCCACTGAAACAAGCGTTCAAAGGGTTTACTACAAACATTTCATGGCGTTTCCTCGAGTTTCCTTCGCACCACGTAAACAACTTTAGGCAGTGGATTATGACACTTTATAATTTTTTTCCAGAAATCAAGTGTTCCTGAAGAAATGCGAAACTTAGAAGATGCCGTCAGTGATATAAATACCCCTCCATCAGAAAACGACAAAATGGCCTCCTTTAGCAAAGTATAACAGAATTTAACCTCTCCTTCTTCGACACCAAATTGGAACTAAAAGGTTAGCTGTATAATTAAAAAACATTAAAAGGTGTTCCTCACTAGGAGAAAGTTGAAACAGTAAGGCCTGTATGAAAGAAAATATCCTATCCATAAGTCTAAGAAAAATAGATCGCTTCGTCTGTAGTGTTTTAGATAGAGCAAAGTGAAAAGGTCGTAAACTCCCATTTTACTCTGATGCAGGGCTCAGCTCGAAACGTCAGTATTTCATTATCAAAACTATTCTTGGAAGTTTACCATCTTTTCACTTTGCTCTAATCCCATCCATAGCAGCACAATCTCATTGGATTGTATTACGTATCAAGGGATGGGGACTAGAAGCTTTTATTAATTCGTACAGAAACTCTATGTAAAATAAACGAATAATATATATATACCCATATCCACGAGTTTGTACGTGTAACGACATGGAGTGGTCACGTGTAACGACATGGAGTGCTCACGTGATCAGCCACGTGATTCCGCTAGCCTTCTGTTCAGGCGTTATTTCTGTGGGGCCCTAATTAGGTTTACGTGCTATTTACATGTGTTCACATATGTTCTTCAGAATCACTTGAATGATCTGGAATTTCTGACGAAGCCAACAACTCCACTGGGCCACTTCTCGCATCCTTTTGTTTCTTGGCGAAATGCTTCTGAGATTCGTTACCACTCTTTATCTCCCAAGATCCTTTGGAATAATTACTGGAAGAAGCCGCTGGCTCGTCGGACTTCTGTTGTCTGAGATGCTCTGTATTCCTCACGTGATCAGACGCGGTTTTTTCTCCAATATGATTGGACAGTTGCGTCATATTCGGCCAACGCATTACTTCCGGTTTTCGATATCGAGTATCCTGGACTGAACTAGCAGAACGTGACCGAAATGACCCATGGGTATTCCTAGGCTGTGACTTAAGCGAAGAGGATTTAATACTGGCCGTCTTTTTATTGCGTTTACCTTTTGATCGAAGGGACGTTCTCTTGTCATTTCTTCTCGCCGTTAAGGTATCCACTAAATTACTGACAAGAACCAGGTCGGTTTGAATGGTCGCTAGGGTCTGTTCGTGTTTACTTTGAAGTTTCGTGATTTCTTCCATATTTCCAAGAATCATATCCAAATCAGACTTACTGCCTTTCCCAAACCTCTTGCTCAGTCGCTCGTCCAAGATCTTCTTCATCTCATTTAGATCATCCAGGATCTGTCTTATGATTCTCACATGCGACACATCTTCCCCCACATCGTCTTCGTATTGTAGCACTTCTGGACTGCAGTGCATGCGAATGTGGTCAAAAATACTCCGTCGCATTTTCTTCGACAAATTCCGCTCCAGGGTTAGAATCGTATACGCTCGCTGCATGACGGCGTTAGCTCGGGCGTTTTCGTACACTCGGTAGAATGTGTCGGAAAGCAGCGCGATCAATAGGTTCAAGATAATCACGTGAGAAAACGTAATGTACGAGCCGCAGAGAAATCGGGCCATGACCGAATCAGCCGCTTGAAGGCCTTGGAAGTTGTATTCGTCGACGACCGTCATCCGAAAGAGCTGATAAAATAGATCGGAAACGTTCGTGTAGCCCCGTACTGGTATCGGACTGATTGCGCCGAATATCATCCAAAACGCGGCTGAGTAGGGAATATAAAAGACCAAGAATAAAAACAACCATTTTAAGATATCTCCGACCATATGAACCAACATGACGACAAAGGGTCCGGTTGTTTTGAATGGGCGCGCATACTTCATAATGCGTATCCACAGTACAATAAGTAACGCGGCCGTGATTCGTATATGAGCCAGGAACGTTACATTGTTATGGGCGAGATAATCAATAAGATGAGACGCTACAGTTGCTGAAAGCATCACGCACGTTATCCACTCAAGGTAGTTCCAAGAATCGTGGAAGACAAGAGGCTTGTGTTCGTCTAATGATTTAATCTCTTGATCAAGGTAGCGCCGTTCCTCGGGCCACTGAGGGTGACAATAACACAGATCTTTCTTTAATTCTCTCTTGCGCCACGCTACCCATTGTTGATGGTCGTGTCGACTACGCCATGTGTGCGAGAGTAGATTCCTTGTTTCGTACACCGTGAGTAAGAGAATCAGAATCTCAAGCGTAATTCGCCACCAGACCTCCTTGAGTGGGCTATACCGCGCAGTCGGATTCTGAGGCAAGGTCACCCCGAGGACGGTCCATAATACGGCGTACATTGTATTTAATACGAGATCAACCCAGGCGCCAATCTTGCCAAATTTCTCCCACTTGACGTTAATTAGTCTTTGGAAAACAGGATGCATAATCAGCTCAAATTGTTTGTGGTGGACGGCGACTTCGAGCGGTGTCCGCGTGTATGTGGTCAGCGGTTCTTTATCATCCTGGGCTCCGTCAAGGTAGTTCAGATAGTAGTACTGTTTACGGTTTGTTCTGTCTTTAGAATGAAGCTGTTCTAAAGCCTCTGTTGCAATTAACGGCATCTTCTGAATGACCATTGAGATAGCGGATGTGCCCTCGCTATCGTGGACAGCGGCAGGTGCTCCTTCCTCCATTAACACCTTGACAGATTTTGATCGATTCAATTCGGCAGCAACCTTCAAAATAAGGATTACAAGAAGCAATATGACTGTTTTTGCTTAATGATATTATAGTTATATTTTTACTGCTGCCTCTCACGGCTAAGGTTGAAAACAGTGAACTGCATTCTCCGTATCTGGAACGCTAACTTCAGTCGTTATCATGCTGCAAAAATGAGGTCAGGATTTTCGTATATCACGTCGGATTCAGTCCCCTATACGCTGTCTGTTACCTTTTGACCGCGCAGGAAACAGTTTGTAGGGGGACTGAAAGCAACGTAATATAGCTGACTTCACTTTCTGCCCCGGAGTTAGGCTCATAGAGATCATCTAAATACTAGATGTGGCATTGGTGGGAAAATTTGGTAACCACATGGCAGCTGCCATTACCTATGATATTTCAGTCAATTGGTTGGCAAATGTACTAGACCCAGTCCTTTGCCAACCAACGCGCCTAATGTTTGCCTCCAAAAAATCCAAGATGGCGGCGTTCAATTGGTTACCCGCGGTTGGCTGAAATTAAGATAGGATGCCCCCTCTAGTATTTATTGATCTCTATGGTTAGGCTAGCATTCCAGTTATGAAAACTGAGTTCACTGGGTTGAGCCAGGTGACCATCTTAGACCCCGTTTACACTGGAGCAAAAGTATCTGGATTCACATTGTCTTTTATTCCCATGAGGATGAAAAACAATGTGAATCCGGATACTTTTGCTCTAGTGTAAACGGGGTCTTAAGTGTGCCTCAAGGGTTTTTCTCTGGGTAATCCGGTTTTTCTTAACACCTTAACACCATAGTTCCCCCAATTAGTTCTACCAAGTAGCTCCATTTCTCATTAAGGAGTGGGAACTACTGGTTTATCAGTATAAAAAATGCTGTCATATATATTACAATAAATAAGTGACATGATAAGTTGTACGTATATATGTAGTGCATGTGGTACGTTTGTGAGCTTGCTGTAATATGTAACAGACGTTTGGTGGACGTTCGTCAAGCTCAATTACTCAGAAAAGATTTCCGACACCCCAGAAAGGATTCGAACCTGCAACCTGCTAATGACCAGTCATTAGCAGGTTGCAGGTTCGAATCCTGTCTGTGGTCTCATACTGGTCATTAGCAGGTTGCAGGTTCGAATCCTGTCTGGGGTCTCAGACTGGTCATTAGAAGGTTGCAGGTTCGAATCCTGTCTGGGGTCTCAGAAATCTTTTCTGAGTAATTGAGCTTGACGAACGTCCACCGAACGTCTGTTACTCAATAAATAAAGTCGCTTTTACTTCGCTTGGCCCCCCAAAAAATATCAATTTAAAACTGTCGTTTTTTACCTGAAGCGGTGTCCTATTCTTGTGGTCTCTTGCGTTAATGTCGGCGCCGTAAGACAGTAACATTCTAATGGACTTTATTGCGTCATTCTTTGCTGCGTAGTGAAGAGGATACTGATTTTCTCCATCAGTTGCTACTTTGTGGTTAGCGCCATTATGAATCAAGAACTCGATCATTTCCGCATAATCAACAGCAGATGCTACGTGGAGTGGAGAACGACCAAATTTGTCCGATTGATTCACGTCGGCTCCTGTACAATACAACGAAAAAATAACTTTGCTGCCCTGTGCTCTACTGTAATGCGCTGCGCTGTACTGCACTGCGCTGTACTGCACTGCACTGCGCTGTACTGCGCTGCGCTGCGCTGCACTGCACTGCGCTGCACTGCACTGCACTGCACTGCACTGCACTGCACTGCACTGCACTGCACTGCACTGTACTATACTGTACCGTGCTGTGCTGCGCTCTACTCTACTGTACTCCACACCACTCCACTCTACTCCATTCCACTCCACTCTATACTGTACTCCACGCCACGCCACTCCACTCCACTCTACTGTACTCCACACCACGCCACTCCACGCTACACCACTCTACTGTACTCCACGCTACACCACTCTACTGTACTCCACACCACTCCACTCCACGCTACACCACTCTACTGTACTCCACACCACGCCACTCCACTCCAGCAACATATAAGTCTTATTCAGAGAACTTGTTTTACTGAGGTTATTGTATACTTATAGAAAGTAGTATAGCCTCTGCTTACCGTGGTCAATAAGAAACTTAGCAACGTCCGTATGCCAGGATCGAGCAACTTCATGAAAGACAGTTTGTCCGTGTTTATCTGTCGTATTAATTGACGCACCATTCTTTAGCAAAGATTCGACGAAATCATAATCCATCGTGTCAGTGACGTCATTCGAGCTGGCTAGTTTAGCAAAATAATGCAAGAGTGCATGATTGCGTACTTTTATTGGAGTCCTACGTTTCACTGTCTGTTGTCCCAATTCATTTTCTTCGTCTAAGTCACTTTCTAATACAGCATGCATAGGAACGTTGGTTCTTTTGCTCGAACCAGGAAGATTATTTAACAGCATTGCTTCGTAGTCTTTCATGTGGCTGTTGTATTTTCTGTTAGATGATAAGTCTCGCCATTCGTCCGTCGCACTGTCTGCAGCGGGTTGTTCGTTCGTGTGAGCCATGCGAACAGAGCCGTTTGCAACTACCTGTCCCGAAATATCCTTTGATCCCTGAATGTGTCGAGATCTCTGAGTCAACATGATCTAGTAACAATAATGACAGTATAACAGTTACTATATAGCAATGGAAACAACAACAACAACAACAACAACACCAGCAACAACAACAACAACAACAACAACAACAACAACAACAACAACAACAACAACAACAACAACAACAACAACAACAGCAGCAGTAACAGCAACAACAACAACAACAGCAGCAACAACAACAACAACAACAACAACATTTTGTACTGGCGAAGCTTATAAATAAAATAAATAAACAACAACAACAACAACAACAACAACAACAACAACAACAACAACAACAACAACAACAACAGCAGCAACAACAACAACAACAACAACAGCAGCAGTAACAGCAACAACAGCAACAACAACAACAACAACAACAACAACAACAACAACAACAACAGCAGCAGCAGCAGCAGCAATAACAACAGCAGCAGCAGCAATAACAACAGCAGCAGCAACAGCAGCTACAGCAGCAGCAGTAACAGCAACAACAGCAACAACAACAACAACAACAACAACAACAACAGCAGCAGCAGCAATAACAACAGCAGCAACAACAGCAGCTACAGCAACAATAACAAGAGCAGCAGAAGCAACAACAACAACAACAACAACAGCAACAACATCAACACTACCACCATTTTTTCCTCAGGACTACCCCATAAATAATGGTAAAAGCTCACTTATACACAAGTTTTGATCAGATCCATATGTAAACATAGTTGACCAGGTTATGCAAAGGTCAGAATATAGTAGAATACGCGTTTTTGGAAGCTCCATAATGGCCGTGGATTTAGGTTTCGCTGCTCACTCAGAGTTTTTCTATTCCACTCTCATCTAATAATCATTATACATCTTTAAGACGATCATCTTTCTCCTTTCCACAAGTAAGCTAAACAGACAACGCAATGAACACAACGTTCTACGCATTGACTTAACAGATGTTAACAACCAGTCATTATAAAGGCGTCGTTTATATATCCAAACAATGAGACAAAAGCAAGCGTATTGCGTTTGTAGACGTATTTGATATTTCGGTTGGTAAATTACTGAAATATTTTGCCAAATGATCTAATTGCTTTACCAACTGATGGAACACTGATCGAATGGCGGTGGAAAATACACGAAAAGCAAATTTTTCGTAGAATCTAAAGATAAACTGGATAAGATAACGTAATAAATGAGTAAGTGTATTTTTAATTACAACGGGAAGGCGCCCCGCATGGGTCCTCGAGTCCCGTTCGCGCTTTTTCCGTTTGGGTATTTTTAAGTAATTTTATATGTAAATATCCAATAAAGTCATTAAAAAAATATAAGTGTATGCATATTGGATAGTAGCATACATGCTGTGAGTGAACGGCTGTAGTGCACGAGTCATGTATAATGTTGTTACACAAACATTGTCATAAGTGAGACATATATATATGGCCATTACTTGCATTAGACTGTTATGAAGTGCCAGAAATAGTATTATAAATCGATTGTGTAAGTACACAACATCTCATTACGCAAATATATTATATATCTATATTGTTTTGATTTGCATCGTTAAAATAGGCAATGCTACAAAAAAAAAGGAGTCGATTTGAATAGAGTTGAAGCTATGCGTACGTAATGATGCATTGTAGTATACATATGCGACTGGTCTACAGATTAATGGAGTATGCAAATCCACGCGAACCATTTGTGGGATGGCGTGCATCGGTGCAGTGCTGTTAGCGCGCTGCTCTACACCACTGAGGATCGATAGAGGGAGCTGTATATCTACTCACTTGTTATCCCACTATAAATTACTGTACTAGCTGCATATCAATGATATCTTATTTTAAACACAAAATTGTCCATTTCTAATAAAGCGTGGCACCAAATTAGCGCTAAAGTAAAACCATGTTTATATATGTATATAGCGTAAAGTACCGACGCACTTATTCCATCTGATTTTGTAAACATGATTTGTTAAATAATGAGTTGGAATCTTGGCCTACAAATAACTTGGCGTTTGCGGTTTCACGCGAATAGCGAACCAGTGTGTTGAATTGTTGAATACGCCTTTCAGCAGGTTGCCAACGTTGTAACAACGTGGTTTAGTTCATCAGTAAGACAGTATCAGTAGTCTAATTTAAGTTTATTTTAGTCTAAGTCAATTACTAAGGCGATGTTTTAGATTTGCGCACCTCGCGCGGTGTCGGTGTACAATTCAGTGCAAACGCTGACTTAGAGTTGATGACATGTATATAGTGTCTCCGATCTTAGAAAGATTATTGCATCCGTCTGCGTTACTTTCACTTATAATATAAGTACATAATACTTTAAACTAATCACTTACTGTGAATATTCACTTTTACCCAGGTCTTCTCGATAATACGAGGAGTGCACCACACGTGGAAAGCAATGATAGTATGTACTTGCGAATGATAACCACAGCCAACGTTTGCATCGTTTTTCTAATACACCATATTCCGTCGTAAACTGAGTTGACTAAACTACAAAAAGGTTACCACGAATTATACTTCTATCACAAAAAAACAAAAGAGAACAAACGTGAGCGAATATCAACGGAGAATTTTATAGAAAAGTCGCGCTATATCCTGGTATACTTACAACGTATCTTTAGTCTTACTGCAAGCGAGATCTTATGATTGATGATCAGTCCAATCCCGCTGCGATTTTTAGTGACGGCTTTAGTTTCTTGTCTTCGGAACATCTGTTTTTTGCATTTCTTAAAAGGCCATTTTAATTATAGACTGGAGTAATGAAGTGGCGATGATCTACGGCTTGTCAATGACATGGAAAAAATGTTCTGCCTGATAAGGACATGCAAACGTTTAAATCATTTAAGATCGCGGGGTCGCGTTTCACAACACATGTAACTTGCTGGGTAAACTTTGGGGTTTTCACAAGTGGAATATTCATTCGTTAATCTTATCCGTTAGACACAAAGACCTGAATAGCGAGGAGAGTCAGTGGATGGAAGATGATAAAATAGGAAAACGATTGCCATGTATATTTTAAAATGCAGTGAGCTGCCTATGCAGTACAATATAGTACAGTACACTTACAGCACAGTACAGTATACACTTAGTTACCGTACAGTTACAGTACAGTACATTACACTACAGTACAGTACAGTACAATTACAGTACAATTACAGTACAGTACAGTACAGTACAGTACAGTACAGTACAGTACAGTACAGTACAGTACAGTACAGTACAGTTACAGTTACAGTACAGTACAGTACAGTACAGTACAGTACAGTACAGTACAGTACAGTACAGTACAGTACAGTACAGTACAGTACAGTTACAGTACAGTGCAGTAGAGTTACAGTAGAGTACAGTAGAGTACAGTAGAGTTACAGTACGGTACGGTTACAGTACAGTACAGTTACAGTACAGTACAGTACAGTACACATATTACAGTACATGCACAGTACACAGTACAGTTCAGTTCAGTTCAGTTCAAAAAAACTTCCAAGCATTTAAAGTTGATAGCGAGGCTGTGAAGCAAGCCAAGATAATAGAAACCTGGGCTTGCATATTTTTGGAGATAACATGCTGTATTGACATACAGTATATCTCGAATATGGACAGTGACTGATAGTGTGGAAGAAGGCGTTGTCATGCAGCTCACATAATTTGTTTTCGTGTTTTAGAATCAGACTGATTGTCCGTTAAATGATGTGGAGCCAGCAGAAGCCAGAAAAGATAATACTCGTGTCGTTTTGAAGGAAGATAACGTTGTTTTCATGCTCATTACTGAAAAGGGGGAGGGGACTGGAAAGGGGACTGTAATGTCTTTCAGGCGCCCCATAGGATTAATGTATGCGTCAGCTTAGCATAGCAACCAAATTGGAGAAATGGTAATTTGGAGGTAGACAGTTTATTTGTGTAACTAATGTATATTTGACGAGAGTAAACAAAACTATCATTCATGGGCATAAGCATATATATGAAATTAAAAAATAGATTTTAAGACTTTTTGAATATTTACAGTTGAATAATAAACCTCTCCTTAAGCTTTTAACCTATATATACAGCTAAATCAATTAAGGTTGTCCTGGCCAAAGCCAAAAGGTCAAAAAGCCAAGCGCGAAAATGCATAATTACATTATGTGCAATAGACCTTTCCGCATGAAGTGTGTGGATAACGCGTTGAGAGATTTGATTGGCTCTCGCAAAACGTCGGATATCCAAGACTTCGGAAAACTTTGGACATTAACCAATCAGATTTGTCAAAAAGAAAGATCACGTGATCCATTCACTTCATGCGGAAAGGTCTATGAAATGGAGTCGTTCAGCAAGGCTTATTAGTTGCTTTTTTACTCTGGGTGTTTTATTGTTTATCTTCAACTGTCACTGAAAAACTGGATTCTGGTTTAGCATCAGAAGATCCTTCGTCAAGGTTCAGTCCCAGGTTTGTAAACCCATTTTCGTGTTTATCAGTTTCTTCTGGTGAATTATCTCTCTCAGAGCCCGAATGATCAGTTCTCGACAACTCACGATCATTTACGGACAACTCACGATCATTTACGGACAAATCACGATCATTTACGGACACAGACGATCTAGAACGTTTACTCGATGCTTGGGACCCACTCACTGATCGTTTGGTTCTCAGTTTCTTCTTCCGACGCGTTCCGACCGATCCGTTCCGACTCGTACCGGAATTCACCGCCGAGTTACTAACGGTGTCGAATCCAGTTTCGGGGTGCACACTGGCTATTAATTTTGGTAAAGCAGGCGTGGAGTTATTAACTGGAAACGATTTTGTGAACTTGGGTTCATCTTGCTCTACAAATCTTTTTTCTAATGGCAAAGACGCTTGTTTGTTCAGAAAAGAGGTGTACATCTCAGGGTCGTGTTGTAGCGACGCCACGCCACACTTTCGTCTGACTGGCAAGCTCATTGTCTCCTTTGGTTTTGGCGAATTTCTTTTTTCGCTTTCTGTTCGACGCGGTGTTCCACTTTTACTTTCTTTTTGAGAAGACCTGCTAGTTCTAGGTGTTCCAGGACATTCACTCGGAGAATCCAACAATTGAAGAAAATTCTCCAACTTCATCAAATGTACTCGAATTCTTAGCGAGGCTTCTTGTAAATCGTGCTGGGATTTTCGTACTCTTTTCACGTTTTCTATAACGGCATCGAAATCACTTTTTGCTTTCCGACCACAACGTTTACCCAGGCTGGCGTTCACGACGTGAAACATCTCCCCGACTTCTTCCAAGATATTCTTGTTGGTCGCCTGCATGGAGACCTCGTTCTCGCCATACTCGTCCTCGTAAGGCAGCACCTCGGGCGAACAATGGGCGTTGACGTACTCGTATAATTTCTTGCGTCGCTTCTTTCCAAGCGCGCGCTCAAGATTTAGGATAATGTTCGCCTTCTGCATAACGGCGTTGGACTTGGCGTTGTCGTAGACTCGCTGAAATGTATGCGAGAGTAAAGCGATTAAAATATTCAAGATTATAACCGCGGATAGGGCTATGTATGTACCACACAAAAGCTTCGCCATGTTCGCATCTTGACTAGCCAGACCATCGAAGTTGTATTGATCGACTACCGTCATACGAAAAACATTAAATAACAGTTCCGAAACAGTTCCATAGCCATCAACCGGTGTCGGATTTACTCCTCCAAACACCATCCAAAACGATGCAGCATACGGGATGTAAATAATTAAAAACAGAAATCCCCATTTTAAAAAGTCAGCTGCAATGTGGCCGAGGATAATGACAAAAGGACCAGTCTGTCTGAAAGGTCTGGCGTACTTCATAATCCTGAGCCACAAGGCAATCAGGAGCCCAACAGCGACTCTCATGTGCACTGTATAGGCGGAATCAGAATGATAAAAGTAGTTAACCAAGTATGTCAGAACAGTAGTCAATAGGATTGTACACGTCAGCCATTCAAAATGATTCCACGCGTCTTTGAACAGCAACGCGCGTTGGCCACGCAAAGATTTCAGTTCCTGTTCAAGATACCGCATTTCTTCTGGCCAGCGGGGGTGACAGAACTCCTTGTCACGTGACAGGTCCTTGGTCTTCCAGACTATCCACTCGCGGTGCTCTTTCCGACTTCCGTAGATCTCCGAGAACTGTTTCCGAGCCTCGTAGCACGTGAACAAGAACACGATAATCTCCAGGACTATACGCCACCATTTGTCGCTGAGGGGATAGTAATGGTCACGTGGGTGTTTTTCTTGCGTCACGCATAGAATGGTCCAGAAAATGGCGTAGAAAACATTCATCAAAAGATCACTCCATGCTCGGATCTTGCCGTATTTTTCCCATTTGACGTTGATGAGCCTCTGGAACACAGGATGCAAGAGTAGTTCGGATTGGTTCTGTAGAACAGCGACTTCAAGAGGTGTCTTGGCTCGAGCGGGACCGTCGGGTTCTCTGCATGGTTCAAGACAATTGAGATAGAAATATTGCTTGCGGTTTATTCTGTCTTTCAGGTGGAACTGGTCTAAGGCTTTCAAGGCAACCGAAGGAAGCTTTTCAATTAATAAAGATACGACGGAGTTTCCCTGAGAGTCAGACACCGCAGCTGATGCACCTTCGTTGATTAAGAATGTCGAGGATTTAGCGCGATTAAGTTCAGCAGCAACCTGAAGTGAAGAATGTAAATTAGATAAAGACTGACCACAATAGAAAAACGTTATGAAAAGATAGAAAAGATACAAAAAGATGACAAGGACAACAACCATCATCACCACCACCATCACAACCTGCACAACCACCATCACCAGCACAACCACCACAACAACCACCACCACCACAACCATCACCACCATAATCATCACCACCACCACCACCACCACCACCACCACAACCATCACCACCATAACTACCACAACCATCACCACAACAACCATAACTACCACAACCATCACCACAACAACCATCACTACCACAACCATCACCACCATAATCATCACCATAACGGCCACCACCACCACCACCACCACAACAACCACGACAACTATCACCACCACATATACCACAGCCACCACCAAATAGCATCCACGAATTTACTCCTTTTCTGACTACCATGTTATCGAAAGAAAGGTCCAAACTTGAATTTTAGTCAATCAAACGAAATGTCTGCGCGATAAGCACAACCCCATCTGTCCCAACATCTATCGATAAAATAATTTACTTCATGTTGTTCTGACGATTGCTGCTACCTATTTCTGCATTTGGAACCAATTAACAACTATTTTAATTACTCTATTTCCTGATATTAAATACACGACATGGAAAAAATATGTTATAGAACGCGTAGAGCTCTTTATTTGTCAGAGAAAACCCTCGGGCAGCCTAGACCGAGGTGAAAACGTTTTATTTTTTGCACAGAGACAATTAGTTTCACTTCAGTCGCGTTTTGCTCCAGACAATACTTTCAGCTAAATTTTTTTTTGCTTGAATAATCTATTCAAATGGAGCAACCTGATGAACCATAGAATTTTAAACATAATTTTAGTAATTTATTATTAATAAATTTAGGTTAATGTTAGGGAGTAAGAGATAATGTATCTCCTGCCTCAAAGCGATCATTAAGTGTAGTTCGTGTGGCATGTGAACAAGGTCAGACGCAAAAGCCAGTTAAATAAAGTGCGTAAAAACACGCGGCAAGAAAGATAAAGCCCAACCCAAACCTTATCTAAAGATTCCACCTTATCAAAACAAAATTCCTCCTCGAGGCAATGGTATAAATGAATGCGGCAAGGGTGACGGTGGTTATTCTGTCACAGACTCACAGTCAGAGAGCTCACTCAAATCGTTCTGTAAAATAGCAGTTTAAGTTTTTCGGGGATTTATTATCCCACCCACCACAACCCCTTTTGTAATAACATATAAATAGTCTATACTTATAGAAATTATAATAGTAAAAAGATAATGTAAGTTATCTAATAAATGAGTGGCAGGAAGTGCTGTCATCCTTATCACTTCACAGAAGTGCTGTGCCTCACACACTTCACCCACGTGAAGGATTTGGATGGGTGAGACATCGACCTTACGAGTGCTGAGCACCCCTCAGACTTAGTTAATGTCTCTAAAATGGGCGATCCCCATTTTAGGCCGCCTGACAGGACACCCTCCTTCCGGTTCAGTTACTTCCTCGCTATCTCCTTTTGCCACAATTCATTACAACCAATGCCTCTGGCTCAGTTTGTATCATTAAAATTCGACCGTGTTCATTAAATGTATATTATTATTATATTTATATATTATTATTACTACAATCGATTTTTCTACCTGTAAAGGGGTGCGGTTCTTGTAATCAGTACAATTAATATCGCTATCGTAAGCCAGAAGCATTTTCATAGCGTTGACTGCATCATTCTTAGCAGCAAAGTGAAGAGGAGTTTGACATTCACCAGATGTCTTCGTGTCAACACAAGCGCCATTTTCAAGAAGGAACTCGACCATATCTACATAATCAACAGCGGCAGCAACATGCAGAGGAGAGCGACCAAATTTATCAACCTTATTCAGGTCTGCACCTATAGGTTTAAAAATTGTAAATCTTAATTTTTAAAACCTTGAATTGCCTAATAAGAAACGAAAATTAAGTTTGTCTTATTTGAAAGAAATCTCTAAAATAATAAAAGTTTAGAACCACCAATTCTCAGTTCTTCCATATTAGATTTACACTTATGATCTAAGTTCTTGAGACATTTTGATTAATGTGTATTCAAATGAGATAATTTATGACGTCTAAAAGATTTACACAACATTCATTAACCCTTAAAAGTCGTCTTGCGTTAGCTAGAGTAAAAATATTCTAGAGCACGTCCTTGGCACTGAAAGAAACATTAGAAAATCACGTATATCAGATTATCGTACGAAATCACTTAATTAAAACTTTGTAATTACTACAGTTCACAAAATTAAACACTTCAATAGATTCCGTTCAATAATCTTAAAGATATGTCCGATTTCCAATGCAAGATGTTAAAATTTGTGTAAACCTTTTGACGTCATACTCATATATCATCTTAATTTGAACATCACAGTCAAAATATCTCAAAAAAATGAAGGCAAATAATTGAAGTAAATGACCCTCCTCCAACGGAAGGTTTGTTAATAGCTAACACACCTCTTTTTTATAGTATTACTTATAATAATATACATGCGATATCACTTTAATATGTACACATTATAAAATGCGTTGGGTCTTAAGCCCTAATCAAATGAGAACGCAAGTCATCGCAAGTTGGCAGTCAGAACTTCTGTGGCGGTCGTTCGAACACCCAAATTAACAAAATAAAGGTTTCATGAGTGTTTTAAACAAGTTTTAACTTTGTCACGGTATACATGCTATTTTCGGAAAACTATTCAGAGCGGCTGGCTGAGATAGCGTGACTGCCAATTTGATTAGGGCTTTACGCACGCTGGACTGGACCAGTACAGCTACTTTAAAAGTATACCCAAGCTTACCATTGTTTAAAAGAAATTTCGCTACATCAGTATGCCACGATCGCGCCACCTCGTGAAATACCGTCTGGCCATGTTTATCTGCCGTATTAATAGACGCACCGTTCTTGACCAGAGATTGAACAAACGCAAAATCCATCTTATCGTTAAAATTATTCGATCTTGCTAAATTAGCAAAATAATGCAAAAGTGCATGATTGCGCACAGTCAAGGGAGTTCCTTGTTTAAGCTGCCCGCGTCGTTCGAGTGTGTCGTCCTCCTCAACGTCGTCGTCCAGCTCGCTTTCAAGGACTGCGTGCATGGCGAGATTCGTCTTCTCGGCAGCACCTGGGAGTTCAGTCATCAGCATTTCCTCGAAGGTTCGTCTTTGATTACGAATCTTCCTCTTCCCTGTCAATGTCTGCCAACGATCAGTGTACATTCTCAAAAGATTCGTTTGTTTCTCGGCGTTTGAAGTTTCCCCTGCTCCCTTCGTCGCTTCATATTCCCTTCTAAACATTGCGCGTTGAGCCTGTTGCCAAAAACAGCGGGGTAGGAACGAGATGTATATCTCACTAGTAAGAACACGCTCGGCAAAAATCAGAATGTATCCAGGAAACACAACTATAAACCATTCGTTAAATGGTCCTATACATGACGCAGTGTTACCTTAATTGACCAAGGACCAAAGGTAGATGACCCAAATTCAAGACAGTCGGCAGAGGACGATAGGAGGTCAATATATACAGCAATATACTTGGCGTCTGCTAATTAGTTTACGATTGTTTACCTTCCAGCTCAAAAACGAAGGTTAATGTTAATAATCCAAAGTCGTAAGTTCGTACATGACCACGTTTGTAAAGATTTTCAGGCGATAACATTCGATTTAGAACAAATTCATGCACTTATATATACCTTGCTCTGAGATGATATCAATTCATATGAATATTGCCCAGATGAAAATCGTACATATTACGGAATCTTAATAGATGAATACACTTGATGACACACATATGCACGCCAAATTACTACAACACACCGAAATCGATCCAATAAAAAAAATAGTTAGAAAAAAACTAGACAAATAATAGCTCTAAGTGTGAAAAAGATTTCCATCTCGTCGGATTTCGAAATCATTATTTTTCTTCATGTCAAAACTGGATCCATATACCTTCACTGCATGCATCTAATACAGTCAAAACAAAGATATTGATGTTATCTCAATTGTTGCAACCGAAAGATCAAATTAAGGAAGGTCGTTGGAAAAAATGGTGCAAATGAAACAATTCGACTAGGAAGACTTAATGAGTTGATAGAGTGTGTCTAGGTTTGGTATATTAGTGTGTTCGGTGATAATTGAAACATTACGTCGAAAAATCGAAACGATTAGATAAAGTTCTAGTTTGTTCCATCGTAGAATGGCGGCCCGACAATCTTTAGTGATAAGGCACCATTCAATGATATTGTTGACATGCAGTTGCAATGATTCATGAAATGTAGCCATTTGCCGACAGCTTTTTTGAAGTCGGAATGTTTCTTTTGTTTTCTAGTCATAGACAATCTAGAGGACTGGAAGACATGAATGGTACTTCGGATTGTCTAAAGGCATGAGGTAATACGGGCAACATTTTTCTTCAACTTTCAACGTAAGTTGAAAAGCGTTGTTGCACGTATTACCACCCACCTTAAACATTGTCACGCAACAACGGTTGAAAAAATTTGTTGTAAAAAGTAGACTCCACGCAGTTCTACTTGCTGCAACATGCTGATTCAACTTGCAACAAAATCATTGTTGCGTGACAATGTTTGAGGTGGGTGGTAATACGTGCAAACAACGCTATTCAACTTGCAACGCAACAAAGTTGCAGCAATTTGTTGCTCGTATTACTTCACCTTAAAGAGTAAAGTAACTAGTTTTCCCAAATCTGCTCTCGCCATTTCGTGAAGAAAAAACCCAACAAACTCATTATTTATGGCTATTATTAGTGAGTGAAAAATTGTTACAGCCTATTTTTATTTACATTTAATTACACACATGTTATGTATACTAAGGCTGTATACACACTCAGGGGCGCCGGAAGCTACGTAAGGCGGCGGGGGGGGCAACTATATAAAAAGGGCACTTTTTCTCAGCATTAATTTTTGCACGTGGTAAATGTTCGCCAATTTTGCTCTATTGCATATAATAACCAAAAAGCATAACGGTATAATATAATGAATGACAATGAATTGAGAAAGAAAATTCAACGACTGAGTTGTACATATTGATGCTACATTCCTATTTACATTTAAGAGAACATGGCAACTTTAATGAATCAGAAAACACCCGCCAAGTGAAAAAGGCCTGGGCACAAGACACAGCTCAACCTCGTTCTCATGCAGGGCGTTTTTGAAATTGGTAAGGTGGGAAAAGGTTCTGGCATCGACTGTTGGATTCGGTATTTTCATTGGTTGATTGCTTTTCTTAAACGCTCCTCGTGAAACATATGCATGCATAGTTAATTTTGTGCCAGTTATGATCAAATACCTTCAACGGGACCGCCATTACAATGAACTTCTCCCACGGGTCTGCCATTACTCAGAATGATTTTGCATACTAAACTAAATTACTAATTTATTACGCCCAGTATTTTTGGGTGCTGTGACTAGCCGATGCCACGGCTTTTTTCCACCCTCTAAATTTCAAAAACGCCCTGAGAACGACGTTGGACACAGCTAACCCAAGGCAAAATTAGTTTGCTGCCTCTGCATGGTCTGCAGTAATAAGTTAGCTTGTGAGTCATTTGAGATTTTGAGGTATTAATACAAAAGTCATTTAATACAATAAGACAAATGGCAATTCCTGTAGAAAACATTCGTCTTACGAGAAAGGGAAATTGGTTGCCCCCGTGCTGCCCCCGCGCTGTGAGGGCATGGGGGGCAGCTGCCCCCACTGCCCCCGTGGCTCCGGCGCCCCTGTACACACTGCAACTAAGCAGGCTGATTTATGGTTTAGATGCATGTTAAACAAAAAACGGTAGCGGAATTGTGTGTGGGCTCATTCTCC